>OU744731.1:53884288-55084288 GCA_916613615.1 Steromphala cineraria | reverse complement strand
CCCTCAACATTCGACTCCGGAAACATCAGCTGAGAAAAAATACAAGTTCTTATTTATCCAATCTCTAATTGCGATAAGAAAGTTGAGAGAACTCTAATCAGAGAGAGAGAGACAGAGTTGACCAAACAGATAGTAGCTTGAGGTTATGAGGGGATGACTGTGTTGTCTTTTTTATATGTAAACATTTGAATGAAATGCTATCATCTTCTGATTTTAACCAGTTGCTTAGGCCATCCAAAATCTTGTTTCTCATCTGCAAACCATTGCTACTGATTAGAGGATGTTCTAATAATTTTTTTTAAGTAGAATGAAACAATTCTCATTCTATATCAGTTTTTATCTGTTGATCAGCTTAACTATCATGCTATCGGTGTTATCATGAGAACTGTTCTACAAGCAATAAGGTTACACTAAATGTTTAGCGAACCACTCATGGTTTGCTAATTTCAACCAATACTCACATGTTTCACCAAATAGACAGCCACAATAGTGTTGCAAGCCTAATACCTGCAGCCACGGGACAATTGAAATTCTTTTGAAAGTGGCGTTATACCCCAAATCATCCCTCTAAGAAGTGAACCTGAATAATGCCAATTGTGGTGATATCAATTCAAAACAAAAGTTTTCTTCAACAAACAACAAATATATGCTAAATCAAGTTTTACATCAAAATCTAAAAGCAACCCTATATATATATATATGCACACATACAGACGATCAGAAGTCCAGTTCACATTGATGCAGGGGGTGAGATAGCACTGTGGTTAGCGCCTTCAGCTTCAGAACAGGAGGATAGTGGTTCGAATCCCGCCAGGGGCTGGGCAACTTTATCTGCAGTAGAGAACTGTTCTACACGCAGTCAGGTTTAGTACAATGCTACACTGAATTTCAGTGCAGTACCACCCATGGTTTGCTATTTCCAGCCGATGCTCGCAAGTTTCACTGCAAAAATAAGCACAATGGTGTTGCAGGCTTTATCTCTGCAATAATGTTAGCAGCTGCTATATAAGTGAAATACTCTTGAAAGCGGCGATAAACCCCACATCACCTCACCTCACCTTACATTGATGCTAATTATATTTTCAAACTATCAAATTTTCAACTTTTCTGGCTACATATAATAGCTATCAAAATTCTAGAATACATCATATTCATTTAAATAACTTACACACACTTCTTCAAAATTTTTGATTAAAAGCATAACTCAATAACTTCAAATCCTCACTGAACAAACCCTTTTAGCGCTAAGATAATTTTCAACATCAGGAGGTAGTTCTCACTCTAATTATACCATAATAGGATTTGGCATTCTTTCATTAAATTTAATTTAAGAGAAAAAAACATATTGGATAATTAAATTTTATATTCTCATCAATTTTAAAGGGGCAGTAGCATGTTTTTTATAATTTCATATTTCATATATTTCACTGATAAATGTAAGTTAATGCTAAATGTATTAAATTGGCAGTGTCAAAAATCACATTTCACGAGTCTATTATCCATAGTCAGAGGACAAAGTAACCCTTACACCTTCCCATAACTCCTTCAAACATTAAAGGGGCAGTAGCACGTTTTTTTGATAATTTTATATTTTAAAAAATTCACTTATAATTGTATGTTAATGCTAAATGTATTATTTCGATAGTCTCAAAAATCCCATAACACAAACCAATCATCCATAGTATGAAGATTCAAATAAAATCCATTGGCGGCCCTTTTGTGTGAACACCTTTAATTCATTTTGTGTAAGAAAAGGGAATCGCATGGCTAGACTTTATGTTTTATAGTTGAATTAGTACTGCGTCATTTAGTTTAAATACATTGTCTTTCAATTGGAACCATTAATTTTCATTTTCCTGACATCACCTTATAATATTAATCCCCATAAAAGCTTGCTATTGCCCCTTTAAGCTAATTAGATCAGCACTTTCTGTACTAACCACAGCTCTGTTGTATGTTTGGGAATGCTATGAAATTGCTCATATATTGATTATTTATAACCTATTTCTACCTTCTATTGTGAAAGTTTGTTATGATCTATATGGCTACTGTAGACATCTATCTATGCATAGAATCCACAGCCATAGTATGTAATAAACCTTTTCTATAAAACTCTATTTCAAAGAGTGAATCGATCCCATACATATTTGTGTCATATTTTTCGAAATATAAATTTGTCATGCTTTGCCTTCAAACAATTTCATAACAAAAATCAATAGAGTTAACTGTTTCCAAATTGGCTTTGTTTCAAATTTGATATTATCTAACTTGCTATTTACAATAAATATCTTGCATATGATAATAGATCTATGTATTGATTAATTGAAACAGCGTCCTTTACCTAAATACATCATTATTATAAACAACTTGTATATAAGCTACTTAACATGCATATTTCCAACATTATGATATCTAAATGATATCTTAATGATATATCAGCAATGATATACATCAATGGTAATGAAAGTATTTGATGATAGTAATAAATTAGTATTAATTATTCATATCAACACTATTAGATACAAATACTTCAGGTATTGTGATCAATCGTTATGTTAATTTACAGAATACATCACAAAATAATGTTTTAAATGATTTAATGTCATAAACATTCAGATTATATAGAAATAATGAATAAATGATATTAGCTCATCAGATAAATGGTAAATATTCCAGAATAACACTACAACAGCAGGTAACATTTATTCATCAGAAGGTAAACGTTTCTGAATGAAGGCCCATAGCACATGGCCGCCAATCCCCCACCACCCAACTATTTTATTAACCGATAATTTCATACTTTAAACATAAGAGTCAATGGAATAAGTAGCTCATCTGTAAAGCCTGATGGGCATATGGCATGGCATTGTGTCCGGTGTCTGTCATTCTGCACATTTTTAACTTCTTCTCCAGCTGAAACTTTGTGTACAGATTCCTTGACTAGTGGGGATGATAATTTATAGCTTTGATGGCCCTGTGACCCCTAATAAGGGCCATGCCCTGGAAACTTATATTCGTTTTCTTCTCCAGAAGCTAAAGGCCTGGAAAGCTGAAATGTTGTGTTCAGACTCCTACTACTGAGGAATATAGTTTACAGTTTTGGGCCGCCGCTAATGGCTGAAATATTGCCCATGTGGCGTTATGCATTTACTCACTCACTTACATGGCCCCTAAAAAGGGCTTGGTGAACCTTTGGATCCTATACCATAAATTATCAATTGAATATTTGAGAAATTTCCATTTTTTAATTGATTACAGGTATCTGAAATCACATGGCCTATATACTTAATTCTAGGAATTGTGACCCTGTTGCACCAACTAAGGGGGAAACCACATTGACCTGAAGCCTGATCAGCTACAGAGCCAATGGCTCTTTTTTTAATTCAATTGTTCTGAACTTGTTGTAAAGCAGCATTTGTCCCCCTGTACTGTAGTTCAACACCGTATAAATGACAAGCTTTTCAATACACCTATGTTTGAATAAAACTTTCATATGATAATAATAATAAATTGATTTAATTTGAAATTTTTCTGAGCTTGTTTCTTGTTATCATGCGGTTTAAAGGGAATCAACAACCTAGCTCGTAAAACCTTATTGACCATCTTTAATGTGTGCGTCCAGATGGGTAAGGGGGGTCACATGACACAAACTTGGTGCTGGCTGTCAGTTGTAAGGGGTTTGTAACCACAAGATTTTGGCCCTACCGAGCATTTACGACTCTTTCGGGGCCCTGCTTACAAAACTCTGGAAGTTAAAAATTCGGGTTGCAGACCCCCTTTCAAGGAAGCAGTCTTCCATTGTGGTTCAACCTGGTACAAATGAGGAGCGTTTCAATATACTTACCCTAACTACCTTCCGCTCAAAACTGGAAAAAACTATGATTTCATATTAATGAAAATAAACTGAACTCATTAAATATATTTCTGAACTTGTTTCTAGAACTCATTTAATATACAGTAGAACTCCAAACAAACTCCAAGGGACCAAAGAATTTAGTCCGCTAAATCTCATTTAATATATTTCTGAACTTGTTTCTTAAACTCATTTAATATATTTCTAAACTTGTTTCTTAAACTCATTTAATATATTTCTGAACTTGTTTCTTAAACTCATTTAATATATTTCTGAACTTGTTTCCAGTTATCATGCCCTTGAAAGGTCAGTAGCTCCAAGGCTGGAAAATAATTATCATATAATAATGATAATAATAAATTGATTTAATTGAATATTGTTCTGAAATTGTTTTTGTTATCAGGTTGAGAGGCAGCAGACGTTCAACTGTAATAAAATTCGACCTGGTTTAGATGTGGTGCATACCATCACATGTTGTATTGATTAGGATATGCTTATTATTCATAGCAACATATTTCAAATCGACCGAAGCTTAAAGCTCTAACATCTGTTGGCCTGCCACACATGAAATCTGTTAAAGACTCGATATAGCTTCCCTCACTCAATACAGGCTTACACTGCCAGGATACCAAACATCCATAAAATAATATCTCTTGTGGGTTTCGCAAAACGTTTTTGCATAAAATAAAACATTATTGTAATTATGAACAAAGTGAGGTAGATTTCCACAGAGAAGAATGTGGTCGACTGTTTAGTGTTGAAGTTGCTACAATGCTCCCATGTAAATGTCAGTTACACTTACCGTTTAATGCTCTGACAAACTAAATTGCCAAATTATTACTCATGATTTAATTATCATGGATTAATTAAGGTTAATTAGGCAATTATGAGAACTTGCAGCAATTTGCATTCTTGGGTTTATCAACTTAAAGCTACCCTACACAAATGTTGTGAAGAAAATACATTTGTAATTTCATTTCATATTTTTGTTTTATCATAATCTAAATTGATTTAAACTTTTCTCATTGCAAGTTTAATATAATTTAACACTTTTATATTCTTGCCCATGTTAACCCTTTACATGCCAATTCAGACATAAGCTGCTGGCCAATTAATTGTTGAAAGGATAGTCCTATCCGTTTTTTTTTTATAGAAATGGAATTCAGGAGGACTTTCCTATTGAAACATATTATGACTATTACATTGTGTTTTCACAGTTAATTTCAAATATGTTTTTGAGGTTAACATTTCATTCACTAAATATATAAAAAAGTTGACAGCATTACTGAAAAACACTCTCAACCCATCAAACAGAGCTAAATGTGTGGAACGCATTACTATAGCATAATAATGTCATAATTGACAGGTTCTGTTATGAATTACTTGTAATTATTCTTATACCATCCTATTATACTATCAACCAACTAGTTGTTTCTTTACTTTATTAATGAAATAGCATAATACAGCATATTTATTTTCTTGTATGCTAAAATTTCAAGATGGAGGATGAAAGTCAATATTTATAGGCATCTTTAACGAGACACAGAGTATGTTGATAGGATCACATATGTCAAATTTTAAAATTGATGTTATTACATCGGGAACCACTTACTGTTACTGAAAATAACAAGTTAAAGGTCAATCAGTACATAAGAGCGAATATACGGCCATTCAAAGTTCGGATTTTGATCGAGTGGCGCGCGCAAATTTGCCAAACGTAATTTTGAAACCTTGTCATTAGCTGACAGAAAGATATATTCAATTCGATAGTGTTTATTAGGTATTGTAACTAATAGGTAGATTAATTTGTTGCATAATTTCGAATAGTAAACATATTTGAGATGTTTTCTTGATTTTTCCATAAAATCAAGCAATTTAGACATATTATGTATAAATGGATATATTTGAAAGTCCAGTGATGAGATATGAACTTCACTCAGCATATTAGATATTTTGTAGCTTATGAAAACCAAATAAAATTTTTAAAAAGATACTCTATGTCACTTTAAGGCTAAAAGAACTTTATTCTATGGTGACTTTGTGAAATTGATTTAGATTAATGTTGACTAAATTAAACCCTTCATTTAACTTCAAACCTGCTGATCTATACCAACCAAAAAATGGTTGAAATTGTAATTTACTGTTACAAATCCAACATTTTTAGTTTGTTTAGTTCCGCAGGTTAATGGTTAAAAGAGAAACTTTCTGTTTTTCATATACCCCGGTACAATAATTGCTTTGTTTCTATGGCACTTTGTCCTAGTGACTGTAATTTGGAAAATAAACAGAGGCTCTAATTATTATTTCTGCAGTATGAATAACGCTAATTCCTTGTTATGAAATACTTCACCATTTATCATTTCAAATGGATCTGACATTATGGTGACTGTGATGAATGAATTTGTTTCTTAAAGCCCCATTATCATATTTGCATGTGGTTTGTGATGAAATTTAGCTATGGAGAGTAGAAAATATTTATTTACAATTATAATATCTATTACTTTCATAACTTTTTCTGATAAATTATTGTACATAATTTATTAATTATTATTCATATAGAGCAGCTTATCATAACTTGTTTTTGTATATTCATTAAATATTAAAGATATATGAGCAAAAATAAACAGTATAACAGAATTCTGCATAATATCAAATATTGTTAATTTGAGATACTGTTTATAATTTATTTGTCAATACATTAAATATTATGATGATAACAAGTACCCTGGGTACACTTTTGTTCTTTTTGGTAAATTTTTAAGGTAAGATGGTAAGTGTTTTCTCATTTTATAAAAATGCTAATTTCAAGAAGAATTTACAAAATAAAGGTCAGCAAATTCTACAAAATTAAGCGATAAATGTTATCATCAGATATATGGTTTCACTATCAAATGTATCAAATCTATATATGATATATCTGATAACCTTTAAGTTTCTTAAATAAATAAATACATTTTTTTGATTTCTCATATTTTAGATAATCTGATCTCAATATCTTGTCTCTTAACTGGTTTGACAGATATATTTAAAATTAATCTTTCAAAACTGACATTAGTTTTCAAAATATCATATCATAATACATTATACTTATATGGCACATTTCAGCAATCCACAAGTTTAAAAGCGAACCAATACAATAACATCATGACAATTTGTAATGTGATAATTCTGTTGAAATGGTGCTCTTAATGTCAATGCTGTAGTTATCAATATGATGTTTACTTACGAAAATGAAACTTTTCTTGAAATTAATTTTTTTAACCAAACATGAATCTAAGGGTATAGAATTCCCTTCACAGCATTCTTAACCAAATTAGGAAAATTTATCCCTAAATCTTGCCTTTCTTGATTTATTCCAATTATAAGATGTAATCCATTTCTGAACGGTCCTCAAAGAGTTAAACCCTTACCTTACATTGGTACCAAAATATAATAAATCAAATCATTTTTGTTGTCATCGCTCTAAAAAAATCGGCCATTATGTTTGTTACAATCAAATGAAGATTCCTGACTATTGGAAAATAGATGTTAGAGAAAGAAAGATTAACAAGATGATAGTCATCAACATCCAAATTGTTTTGCTCCTAAGTCTGTAGTCCAAAATCATGGAAATCCTGAAATAGGGCCTAAACCTTTAACCCCTTCCACTTCCTGGCGAGGATATCTGACTTTTCTTGACAAATTTGTTTATCTCATTGAGTGAGGTAGATAGTTTATATTTTCATGAGTGGCTCAAATAAACTTTGTATTTGTCAAGAATTGACAGATATTCTATTTATTATATGATGAAATCCTTCTAATTACGCCCAAAAACGGCCAAATTCATGTTCGGTGACCACTTGGACGAGCCTGTCGCCGTGGTATCAATGTGACGTCATATGAGAATGCACTACGTTAGACCATTGTTTCATGATGTCAGGTCAAACTCCTTAACTTGATGTCACTCGAGTGGTGATAAAGTTTATCACCACTCAGTAGAGTGAGGATAAAGGTTATCGCCACTGAAGCCAGATAGAGGGTTTATTTAACCGATAGAACAGTATCTCACCCTCAATCATATGATAAATACATATCTGCAATTATTACGATTTTTGCAAGAAGGAATAAAGTGCTAATTTATTTGTTGAAAAGTTTTAAGTTCAAAACATTGACTTGAGGCCAAGTTAAGGTAATTTTTTTATGTATTTGTGAAAACATTAAGCCAAAAATTAAGCCAATTTAGACATGTCTGAACAGATGAAGATTTCAGTAATACCTAATTCATCACAATCAAGGCCCGAGGTGATTAAATATTAAAAAACACAAGAAAGTTTGCTACAAACTTTACAACAAGTAGCATTAGGTTAAACCTAGCTTCAGGTAAAGATGTGCTTCTGCTTCGGTCTCAAGAGTTAGAATAACAATTGAACCCTTGACCGCATTATCTTTAACTCTTGAAGGGCACTGTTTTCATCATATCTCAAAGACTCTCTTAAACCATATTCTTTCCTGTGTTCATTGGTCAAAGATATGAATCAACAACAAATTAATCTAGAGTGCTAGGCTGTCAGTATAAGCTGAACATTTGCAGTGAGTGAGTGAGTTGGGCTTTAACATATTGTCAGCAATTTTTCAGCTATTTAACATGTGGATGTTGCCATCCAAAAGAGAGTAGACAGATCAGGGAGAAAGGGATAGAAAGAAAGGGAAAATACGAAAAGAAAGGCATAGTGAGAGGTATAGAAGCCAGGTTTTAGAAGGACTCATGTTTGGTCTGGCTTCTACCCATCGACCTGTCCAGCTTGGGTGACCCTACCAGGAGCATGTAAGCTCCAGCTGGCATAACTTTCAGGGTCGCCGAAGCGCACAAACCACCACATCACGATAACGTATTGAGTCCATTTTTGGAGTAGAAGTTGAACAATGACACATGTGGTTAGGGGCAAACTACTTCTACAAAAGGCATCAAAACCTTTAAGAGGAATGGGAACTGTATTGACATGAAAGGTTATATATTAAATTTTTGTAATTTTTGTTATGCAAGTATGTTTTATATTGAAGTTGCAAAGGGTATTGAGCACCAAGGACATATCACAAGTGTCTTTTTTTAGGGGAGTAAGAGGAAGTTAATTAATGTCATAAATATCTGATGAGTCAAATATAATTTAATTTTGAGCTTGGAGGTTTTGTCTTTCTAGAGACGCCGCTAATGGCTGAAATATTGCCCAAGCGGCGTAAAACAATAACTAACACACTCACTCTTTCCAGAGAAATTGCGAAGGGTTTAGAAACGGCCGACGAAACTGATGATGTCACAGATGAGAGCAGTATTGATGTAAGTGTCTCCAGCCTCTATAAGAGCTTTTACATTTACCACTAAACAACACTACCTGTTAAACTGACTATCATAGTTAGCAATCTTCTTTCTATTCCTGTGCTGCCAATAGCTAGGTGTTAATGCAGTGATGTATCACGGCCAGTGTAATGCAGTTAGTCTTCTTGTTATAGCCATGGTGAGACTCAACTGGACATAACCACCTCGTTTTCTACATCTCCCCGATGGTTACGTATCACACAGAAGATACTCCGCCAATCACATGCAAGTAAAATAACGGTTATCGGGCAATAATCACCAAGTCCTTGGGATCAAAGAATTCAAATTAGGACCGGACATGTTTAAAGAGAACTAGTTCAATTTAATCAATGGACTTGAAGATTCTGGTTTGGAATCACTCTATAGAGACCGACATCAAACGAGTAGCGGCCATGGAAGACAAACTTGGTGGATCAGCCATCATGGGAGATAGATCTTCACACAAGCGTCGTTCCCTTTCTTCACACCGCTATAAAGGAGGTCTCAGACAAACTTGCTGGAATCCATGGAGAAACGGCCTCAATGTCCACTTAAAAGGAGAACTTGTCTTTCTATGTTTGTCTGGGGAACTGCTGAAACGGGGTTTCACTTAATAGATACTGGTAGATCCTTAATGGATCTCAACTGAGGTTCCTGTTTTGAGCTTGTTTATAATAGGTTACCAGTTGATTTCAAAGATATCGCTTATTCTAACTAAACTTCAAGTGAAAATTTACAAGAATATGATTGAAAAAGACAAATCATTGTTTTCAATTGTCTCTATTGGATGAATAGACACAAGACATTATTGACAATTGATTACAATGGAGGTAAACAACTTGAATGTATCATGATTTGTGTAAAAGATTAGGTTTTTTGTCCTAATGAATTGTAGCTTATATATATATATATATATATATATAGATGAAATATAATAAAATTATTGAATTGGGAACATAAATACATTCATTTTAGCTAACAAGCACTTTCAGCCATGTTGGCTTCTTCAGGTTAGTTTTGAATGTCAGTTGTCACGCTGATTATGACGTAACGCTCCTTATGACGTCATAGTGGTAGGGACGTCATAAGACAAGTTCAAGGAAATCTACATTTTAGCATTAAGTAATGGTTTAAATTGTTTGATAAATCCATTCTCCATCAGTTCCAACAGCCGCGGATTATCGTATTTCACTTTATAAAAGGGAAACACTTTATATTTTCCACCAGAACACTTTCTAAGTGACTGCTTAAAGGGATAGTCCTATTTTCGGGCCGGTTGATTTGTGAACGATGAAGATTCATTCTTTCACTTAATCGCCTTTCTGTCTTGCCGATGTACAATTCATTGCATCCTTCACACATTATAACATAGACGACATTTTTTGAATGGCAGTTCATGTTTTCTTTTACAAAGAAGCGTTTATCTTTAACACTGAACTCGGCACCCTCTATGATATTTCTGCAGGTAAAGCATCGTGCAAATCGTGAAATACGTGAATACGATAATCCGCGGCTGTTGGAACTGATGGAGAATGGATTTATCAAACAATTTAAACCATTACTTAATGCTAAAATGTAGATTTCCTTGAACTTGTCTTATGGCATCCCTACCACTATGACGTCATAAGGAGCGTTACGTCATAATCAGCGTGACAACTGACATTCAAAACTAACCTGAAGAAGCCAACATGGCTGAAAGCGCTAGTTAGCTAAAATGAATGTATTTATGTTCCCAATTCCATAATTTTATTATATTTCATCTATATACACCTGAGAGTTGTGCTTGTGGATTTTTCGTGTATATATATATATATATAATTGACCTTTTGGCCCCTTCTCCAGGAGCAAAAGGCCTAGAAAGCTGAAACCTTGTGTACATAAGACTCCTTGACTAGTGAGGGTTATAATTTATTGCTTTGGTTGCCCGGTTGTCCTGTTGCCCCTAATAAGGGTCACACCCTTAAAACCTATTTTGATCTTTTTCTTGAAAAGCAACAGGCCTTGAAAGCTGAAACTTCAGTGCAGACTCCTAAGTTAGAAAAAGGAGAATTCTAAAATTGTACATTTGGTGACCCTGTGAGCTACAGAGCCAATGGCTCTATTTTTAGCTCATCAGGACTGAAAGTCCAGATGGGCTTATGGCATGGCCCGTCGTCCGGCGTCCGTCCGTCGTCCGTCGTCCGTCCGTCGTCCGTCCGTCGTCCGTCCGTCCGTAAACTTTTGACACTTTCGACTTCTCCTCATGAACCATACACATTAGAGAGCTGAAATTTTGTGTACAAGTACCTTAGCATATGGAGATTCTAATTTGTAACTTTGGTGACCCTGTGACCCCAAATAGGGTCACAGGGGTCACAACTTTAAAAACCTATTTTCATCTTCTTCTCCAGTTCCAGAAGGACTAGAGAGTTGAAAATGATATGTGCAGACTCCTTGGCTAATGGGGATTCTAATTTGTAACTTTGGTGACCCTGTGACCCCAAATAGGGTCACAGGGGTCACAACCTTAAATACCTATTTTCATCTTCTTCTCCAGTTCCAAAAGGAGTAGATAGTTAAAAATTATATGTGCAGACTCCTTGGACAATGGAGATTGTAATTTGTAACTTTGGTGACCCTGTGACCCCAAATAGGGTCACAGGGGTCACAACCTTAAAAACCTATTTTCATCTTCTTCTCCAGTTCTAAAAGGACTAGAGAGTTAAAAACGATATGTGCAGACTCCTTGGCCAATGGGGATTCTAAATTGTAGATTTCGTGACCCCATGACCCCAAATAGGGTCACAGGGGTCACAACCTTAAAAACCTATTTTCATCTTCTTCTCCAGTTCTAAAAGGACTAGAGAGTTGAAAGTGATATGTGCAGACTCCTTGGACAATGGGGATTATAATTTGTAACTTTGGTGAACCTGTGACCCCAAATAGGGTCACAGGGGTCACAACCTTAAAAACCTATTTTCATCTTCTTCTCCAATTCTAAAAGGACTAGAAAGTTGAAAGTGATATGTGCAGACTCCTTGAACAATGGGGATTCTAATTTGTAACTTTGGTGAACCTGTGACCCCAAATAGGGTCACAGGGGTCACAACCTTAAAAACCTATTTTCATCTTCTTCTCCAGTACTAAAAGGACTAGAGAGTTGAAAATGATATGTGCAGACTCCTTGGCCAATCTGGATTCTTAATTGTAGATTTCGTGACCCCATGACCCCAAATAGGGTCACAGGGGTCACAACCTTAAAAACCAATTCTCATCTTCTTCTCCAGTTCCAAAAGGTCTAGAGAGTTAATATTGATATGTGCAGACTCCTTGGACAATGGGGATTCTAATTTGTAACTTTGTTGACCCTGTGACCCCAAATAGGGTCACAGGGGTCACAACCTTAAACTATTTTCATCTTCTTCTCAAGTTCCAAAAGGTCTAGAGAGCTGAAATTAAATGTGCAGACTCCTTGGCCAATGGGGATACTAAATTGTAGATTTCGTGACCCCATGACCCCAAATAGGGTCACAGGGGTCACAACCTTAAAAACTTATTTTCATCATCATCTTTAGCTCCTAAAGGTCTATTGAGCTGAAAGACTGCATGTAGACTCCTCGGCCAATTGGGATTCTAAACTGTAGGTTTTGTGACCCCATGACCCCAAATAGGGTCACAGGGGTCACAATCTTAAAAACCTATTTTTCTCCATTAGATGACAGTCTATGGCAAAATTATTTCTCCTTGGATATTTTAGTGTGGACTTCTTTCACTGTCTGATATTGGCGATCTAGAAAGTGTTGAATAATAATACATTTGTTTTGTAATTTTTTTATAGGTTTTCTTGCAATAGGTAACATCAGTTTCATTTTAGCTCATCTTGCCTGTATAAAGCAAACTTGATATGATGCCTGATGAGCTACAGAGCCAATGGCTCTATTTTTTCATCATGTAGTGGCTAAAACGTACGCATGTGCATGACAGATATCTCAGTGCATTGACAATGGAGGAAGGGTTTGACCCAATCCCGCTACCTCTCCCCTTACTATAATTCAATAAAATTTTGATTTTACCTTGGTTTTTGGTACCTTTATTTTTCAATTTGCATCAAGAATCAACAATTATCATATCTTGGGCCTGAAACTTTTCCCCTTTCAAAATACCTGGATATAACACTAAAAGAAGCCATCCAATCAGAGGAGAGAAGATGCAGAAAGTGAGAGCTGCTGAATGCTGATTGGTCGGCTGAGAATCTAGTAAAACATATCTTGTACAACAGTGGAAAGAGCCGTGAGGCGTGGTCTGGTTGTATTCACAGGACGCACGTGAAGAGCTGATTTATCTATTCCAGCGATAGTTGAACCACCTCTTCACACCGAACCACTCAATAAATCAATATTGATATTTTATAAACAAACAGCTCTAAGCGTCTTTCAGATGAAATTTCCTTTCATCCTCTTGAGAGTAGCAAGAAATGATTTTGATACGGATTCATTTTGAGCTGGAATAATGTCATGTGTCTTTACTGTGAAAATACAACTTGACAAGAGAAGGAATTGCTTTTAGAAAATAGGATTACTAATATCTCTGATCAGTCCTTGGTAAATAATCAATACCATAACAGGTTTCTTTTTTTCATTTCATGAACATTTCTGATTTTAACCCTTTACCTGCGAGATCACTTACTTTAATTCATAGGGAATCCTCAGTTATTTCTTTTGTTATGGATCACAAATTCCTAAAAAAAAAAAGATGTGTTTGTGAAACACGAATGCCCCCGGATGCATCCTGCCAGCTGTGTCAAGGTCAAGGTCACAAGGTCAAATGTCATGGTGTCATCTGAAAGGTCTCATCACAGGGGATCCATATGTCAAGTATCAAAGACCTAGCTCTGACCAATCGAAAGTCATGACCAAGGTTAAAGTTTTTGTGGACAAACGGACAGACCAACAGGTGAAAAACATTATACCCCCAGAATCTCCGATTCAGGGCATAAAAACAAAAAATAGAGCCATTGGCTCTGTAGCTCATCAGGCATCATATCAAGTTTGCTTTATACAGGCAAGATGAGCTAAAAAAGAAACTGATGTTACCTATTGCAAAAAAACCTATAAAAAAATTACAAAACAAAATTTAATGTATTATTATTCAACACTTTCTAGATCGCCAATATCAGACAGTGAAAGAAGTCCACACTAAAATATCCAAGAAGAAATAAATTTGCCATAGACTGTCATCTAATGGAGAAAAATAGGTTTTTAAGATTGTGACCCCTGTGACCCTATTTGGGGTCATGGGGTCACAAAACCTACAGTTTAGAATCCCAATTGGCCAAGGAGTCTACATGCAATCTTTCAGCTCAATAGACCTTTAGGAGCTAAAGATGATGATGAAAATAAGTTTTTAAGGTTGTGACCCCGGTGACCCTATTTGGGGTCATGGGGTCACGAAATCTACAATTTAGAATCCCCATTGGCCAAGGAGTCTGCACATATAATTTCAGCTCTCTAGACCTTTTGGAACTTGAGAAGAAGATGAAAATAGTTTTTTAAGGTTGTGACCCCTGTGACCCTATTTGGGGTCACAGGTTCACCAAAGTTACAAATTAGAATCCCCATTGTCCAAGGAGTCTGCACATATCACTTTCAACTCTCTAGTCCTTTTAGAACTGGAGAAGAAGATGAAAATAGGTTTTTAAGGTTGTGACCCCTGTGACCCTATTTGGGGTCATGGGGTCACGAAATCTACAATTTAGAATCCCCATTGGCCAAGGAGTCTGCACATATCATTTTCAACTCTCTAGTCCTTTTAGAACTGGAGAAGAAGATGAAAATAGGTTTTTAAGGTTGTGACCCCTGTGACCCTATTTGGGGTCACAGGGTCACCAAAGTTACAAATTAGAATCCCCATTGTCCAAGGAGTCTGCACATATCACTTTCAACTCTCTAGTCCTTTTAGAACTGGAGAAGAAGATGAAAATAGGTTTTTAAGGTTGTGACCCCTGTGACCCTATTTGGGGTCACAGGGTCACCAAAGTTACAAATTAGAATCTCCATTGTCCAAGGAGTCTGCACATATAATTTTTAACTCTCTTCTCCTTTTAGAACTGGAGAAGAAGATGAAAATAGGTTTTTAAGGTTGTGACCCCTGTGACCCTATTTGGGATCACAGGGTCACCAAAGTTACAAATTAGAATCCCCATTGGCCAAGGAGTCTGCACATATCATTTTTAACTCTCTAGTCCTTCTGGAACTGGAGAAGAAGATGAAAATAGGTTTTTAAAGTTGTGACCCCTGTGACCCTATTTGGGGTCACAGGGTCACCAAAGTTACAAATTAGAATCTCCATATGCTAAGGTACTTGTACACAAAATTTCAGCTCTCTAATGTGTATGGTTCATGAGAAGAAGTCGAAAGTGTCAAAAGTTTACGGACGGACGACGGACGGACGGACGCCGGACAACGGGCCATGCCATAAGCCCATCTGGACTTTCAGTCCTGATGAGCTAAAAAGTTAAAGCACCTGATAGACGCCAAACAATAGGCTATGCCAAGTCAATCTGGCTTAACAGAAAAACATGAATAAAGAAATATTAAACTAAACAAGTGTTACATCTGATCAATATAACTTTGACGAGGAATAATGTCTTATAACATTTTCAGTAGTACGTTTATTTTTTATTACATCAAGTTTGTATTTGGCTGTGGCACTGCATTGTTCTGCCTCTATTTTTATTCATATGTTTCAAAGTATTAAATCCTGGTACAGTAGAACACGGATACAGTGAACAATTTTATAAGCCCTGTCAAAAGCCAGATGCATGGCGGCCAAACGTGAGTAGCGAACACTGGATATAGCAAACTAAATTCTTTGGTCCCTTGGAGTTCGTTATACCGCGGTATCAGTGTTCTACATCAAATAGAATCTCATACACCTCCCCTCAAACTGTAATGAACGTCCATTACAGCTAAAGGGAGATAACTCAATATTACTACAATTAGTGACAATCATCAGTAGTTCCAGAATTTGAGACATGATCAAACAAAACCTGCCAAATTGGAAAAAATATAGGACCTTAGAGAGAGGAGATTGTTTTGGGTAATCATTTGGATACAATACGTAATAGTTACCAACTGCATACTCAAATAAAACAAAGAAACTAGTGTGTAAAAACAGTTTTCCCATTGATGGGCGGTTGATCTATTCATAAAACCACATCTTGCTTGTAAGGACTAAAACATATTTCGACCACTGATATGAAGTGAAATTTCAACATAAAAACAATCATTTCATAAAAAGATTTATTCACAATTGTCATCATAAACATGCATAAAAACATTTTGGAGTTTACATAAATTCAACATGCAACTATTTTCACTCATTCTTGACTATAAATGTGACATAAATTCATAAATAAGGGATTAATGGAACCCTCAGAAGAATTTGAGAGAAAACTTTTTAAAACCTGCCAGTAAAGAAAGACATGGTTATTGTTTAAAGAGGCCCGGGCATTATTTTAGTTATAAGTGACAAGTGCCAAGGAGACATGTTAACAATGAATGGTCAAAGGGAGATAATTCAAACTTGATATTGCTGACTGCCTTTAAAGATGTGGGTTTAGGTAAAATGTATACAAAATTTGATGGAAAATGTGTTCCATCTGAACCCCCACCAATATGGCAAACTTAATGGTGCAATGTATCCTCACATTATAATTAAAGTAATGACTTTTGTTTTTAATAAATCAGTTTATCCACTTATTGAACCAAACATATTACCATTTCCCATACAGCGATCCAAAATATAACAATGTTACATATTATTCAGAAAAAATTAGTTCACTTGTTAATGAGGAATCTTTTCATTTATAGAAGTAACATTTACAGAAGAATATGGAGCAAAGGTACAAAGCATTTAATTATAGTTGAGGACAGCAGGTCGTAATGGTCGTATGTTAGGCCAATCATATTTTTTTCTCTGTATGTTTCATCTCCCACCACTCCTGATTTACCCTCCTACGTAAAAAAAAATAGAGCCATTGGCTCTGTAGCTCATCAGGCATCATATCAAGTTTGCTTTATACAGGCAAGATGAGATAAAAATAAAACTGATGTTACCTATTGCAAGAAAACCTATAAAAAAATTAGAAAACAAATGTATTATTATTCAACACTTTCTAGATCGCCAATATCAGACAGTGAAAGAAGTCCACACTAAAATATCCAAGGAGAAATAAATTTGCCCTTGACTGTCATCTTAAATGGAGGAAAATAGGGTTTTAAGATTGTGACCCTATTTGGGGTCATGGGGTCACAAAACCTACAGTTTAGAATCCTGATTGGCCAAGGAGTCTACATGCAGTCTTTCAGCTCAATAGACCTTTAGGAGCTAAAGATGATGATGAAAATAAGTTTTTAAGGTTGTGACCCCTGTGACCCTATTTGGGGTCATGGGGTCACGAAATCTACAATCAGAATCCCGATTGGCCAAGGAGTCTGCACATATCATTTTCAACTCTATAGTCCTTTTAGTACTGGAGAAGAAGATGAATATAGGTTTTCAAGGTTGTGACCCCTGTGACCCTATTTGGGGTCACAGGTTCACCAAAGTTACAAATTAGAATCCCCATTGGCCAAGGAGTCTGCACATATAATTTTTAACTCTCTAGTCCTTTTAGAACTGGAGAAGAAAATGAAAATAGGTTTTTAAGGTTGTGACCCCTGTGACCCTATTTGGGGTCACAGGGTCACCAAAGTTACAAATTAGAATCTCCATTGTCCAAGGAGTCTGCACATATAATTTTTAACTCTCTACTCCTTTTGGAACTGGAGAAGAAGATGAAAATAGGTTTTTAAAGTTGTGACCCCTGTGACCCTATTTGGGGTCATGGGGTCACCAAAGTTACAAATTAGAATCCCCATTGGCCAAGGAGTCTGCACATATCGTTTTTAACTCTCTAGTCCTTCTGGAACTGGAGAAGAAGATTAAAATAGGTTTTTAAAGGTGTGACCCCTGTGACCCTATTTGGGGTCACAGGGTCACCAAAGTTACAAATTAGAATCTCCATTGTCCAAGGAGTCTGCACATATAATTTTTAACTCTCTACTCCTTTTGGAACTGGAGAAGAAGATGAAAATAGGTTTTTAAAGTTGTGACCCCTGTGACCCTATTTGGGGTCACCGGGTCACCAAAGTTACAAATTAGAATCCCCATTGGCCAAGGAGTCTGCACATATCGTTTTTAACTCTCTAGTCCTTCTGGAACTGAAGAAGATGAAAATAGGTTATTAAAGGTGTGACCCCTGTGACCCTATTTGGGGTCACAGGGTCACCAAAGTTACAAATTAGAATCTCCATTGTCCAAGGAGTCTGCACATATCACGTTCAACTCTCTAGTCCTTTTAGAACTGGAGAAGAAGATGAAAATAGGTTTTTAAGGTTGTGACCCCTGTGACCCTATTTGGGGTCACGGGGTCACGAAATCTACAATTTAGAATCCCCATTGGCCAAGGAGTCTGCACATATCGTATTTAACTCTCTAGTCCTTTTAGAACTGGAGAAGAAGATGAAAATAGGTTTTTAAGGTTGTGACCCCTGTGACCCTATTTGGGATCACAGGGTCACCAAAGTTACAAATTAGAACCTCCATTGGCCAAGGAGTCTGCACATATAATTTTTAACTCTCTAGTCCTTTTAGAACTGGAGAAGAAAATGAAAATAGGTTTTTAAGGTTGTGACCCCTGTGACCCTATTTGGGGTCATGGGGTCACGAAATCTACAATCAGAATCCCGATTGGCCAAGGAGTCTGCACATATCATTTTCAACTCTATAGTCCTTTTAGTACTGGAGAAGAAGATGAATATAGGTTTTTAAGGTTGTGACCCCTGTGACCCTATTTGGGGTCACAGGTTCACCAAAGTTACAAATTAGAATCCCCATTGTCCAAGGAGTCTGCACATATCAATATTAACTCTCTACTCCTTTTAGAACTGGAGAAGAAGATGAAAATAGGTATTTAAGGTTGTGACCCCTGTGACCCTATTTGGGGTCACCGGGTCACCAAAGTTACAAATTAGAATCCCCATTGGCCAAGGAGTCTGCACATATCGTTTTTAACTCTCTAGTCCTTCTGGAACTGCAGAAGAAGATTAAAATAGGTTTTTAAAGGTTTTACCCCTGTGACCCTATTTGGGGTCACAGGGTCACCAAAGTTACAAATTAGAATCTCCATTGTCCAAGGAGTCTGCACATATCACGTTCAACTCTCTAGTCCTTTTAGAACTGGAGAAGAAGATGAAAATAGGTTTTTAAGGTTGTGACCCCTGTGACCCTATTTGGGGTCATGGGGTCACGAAATCTACAATTTAGAATCCCCATTGGCCAAGGAGTCTGCACATATCGTTTTTAACTCTCTAGTCCTTCTGGAACTGGAGAAGAAGATTAAAATAGGTTTTTAAAGGTGTGACCCCTGTGACCCTATTTGGGGTCACAGGGTCACCAAAGTTACAAATTAGAATCTCCATTGTCCAAGGAGTCTGCACATATAATTTTTAACTCTCTACTCCTTTTGGAACTGGAGAAGAAGATGAAAATAGGTTTTTAAAGTTGTGACCCCTGTGACCCTATTTGGGATCACAGGGTCACCAAAGTTACAAATTAGAATCCCCATTGGCCAAGGAGTCTGCACATATAATTTTTAACTCTCTAGTCCTTTTAGAACTGGAGAAGAAAATGAAAATAGGTTTTTAAGGTTGTGACCCCTGTGACCCTATTTGGGGTCATGGGGTCACGAAATCTACAATCAGAATCCCGATTGGCCAAGGAGTCTGCACATATCATTTTCAACTCTATAGTCCTTTTAGTACTGGAGAAGAAGATGAATATAGGTTTTTAAGGTTGTGACCCCTGTGACCCTATTTGGGGTCACAGGTTCACCAAAGTTACAAATTAGAATCCCCATTGTCCAAGGAGTCTGCACATATCAATATTAACTCTCTACTCCTTTTAGAACTGGAGAAGAAGATGAAAATAGGTATTTAAGGTTGTGACCCCTGTGACCCTATTTGGGATGACAGGGTCACCAAAGTTACAAATTAGAATCTCCATTGTCAAAGGAGTCTGCACATATCACGTTCAACTCTCTAGTCCTTTTAGAACTGGAGAAGAAGATGAAAATAGGTTTTTAAGGTTGTGACCCCTGTGACCCTATTTTGGGTCACGGGGTCACGAAATCTACAATTTAGAATCCCCATTGGCCAAGGAGTCTGCACATATCGTATTTAACTCTCTAGTCCTTTTAGAACTGGAGAAGAAGATGAAAATAGGTTTTTAAGGTTGTCACCAAAGTTACAAATTAGAATCCCCATTGGCCAAGGAGTCTGCACATATCATTTTTAACTCTCTAGTCCTTCTGGAACTGGAGAAGAAGATGAAAATAGGTTTTTAAAGTTGTGACCTCTTTGACCCTATTTGGGGTCACAGGGTCACCAAAGTTACAAATTAGAATCTCCACATGCTAAGGTACTTGTACACAAAATTTCAGCTCTCTTATGTGTATGGTTCATGAGGAGAAGTTGAAAGTGTCAAAAGTTTACGGACGGACGACGGACGGACGACGGACGACGGGCCATGCCATAAGCCCATCTGGACTTTCAGTCCTGATGAGCTAAAAAAGTGTTTTAGTTTGTCATTTGTCCGCCGCCAGATAAAAAATCACCCAGATCTGATAAAAAAATCTGTTTTAAAGGGGCAGTAGCACGTTTTTCGGGGGAATATAAGGTGATGTCAGGAAAATGACAATAAACGGTTCCAATTGAAAGAAAACATATTTAAAATAAATGAAGACACATCCATCAAAATTTCTCTGTATTCGCAACCAGGAATTCCCTTTTCCAATTTGACTTTTCACTTTGCATTGTCATCATGAATTGACCATATATCTAAAAATATGCGGCACTTTTTTGTCTTTGCTTTTCTTTTTACCACCCACTCACTTTAGGCTTTAAGAGATGAGATACAAAAAAATAATACGGTCGGCTTTAAGAGTATCATAGAGTCTAGTATCAGATAAAAGTTGTAACACTTGGATCTGCTGTAACAGATTAACATTTTAACACATTGGCTAGTATCAGATACATAGCTTAACACATTTACCTTTTGTAACAGATAAACATTGTAACACATGGACTAGTATCACATAAACCTTTTAACATATGGACCTGTTGTAACAGTTTAACCTTTTAGCACATGGACTAGTATCAGATAATAACTTACCACATGGACTAGTATCACATAAACCTTTTAACACATGAACCTGTTGTAACAGTTAAACCTATTAACACTTGGACTTGTATCAGATAATAACTTAACACATGGACTTGTATCACATAAACCTTTTAACACATAAACCTGTTGTTACAGTTACACTTGTATCAGATAATAACAGATATAACACTTGAAACTATTTCCACATTTATTAGTGACGCTTCGGTGGTCGTCATCAGACTGGTTTTGTCACTATTAAATGTAAAATTAATTTCGAGTGTTTGACCCATGTTTTGGCAATATGACCCAACATCTTGTTCTGTTCTGTATTATTTTTTTTATCCTCAGCGCACCTGTGACATTCGATTAATTATTCTACTATAGTGTAAGTAAGCGCTGCACCTTGACTAACACACAGACAAGTTTTAGATAAACATTTTAACATATGTACCTTTTGTAACCGATAAACCTTTTAACACTTGGACTAGTATCAGATAATAACTTAACACATGGACTAGTATCACATAAACCTTTTAACATATGAACCTGGTGTAACAGTTTAACCTTTTAACACATGGACTAGTATCAGATAATAACTTAACACTTGGACTAGTATCAGATAATAACTTAACACATGGACTAGTATCACATAAACCTTTTAACATATGAACCTAGTGTAACAGTTTAACCTTTTAACATATGGACTAGTATCAGATAATAACTTAACACTTGGACTAGTATCAGATAATAACTTAACACATGGACTAGTATCACATAAACCTTTTAACATATGAACCTAGTGTAACAGTTTAACCTTTTAACACATGGACTAGTATCAGATAATAACTTAACACTTGGACTAGTATCAGATAATAACTTAACACATGGACTAGTATCACATAAACCTTTTAACATATGAACCTAGTGTAACAGTTTAACCTTTTAACACATGGACTAGTATCAGATAATAACTTAACACATGGACTAGTATCAGATAATAACTTAACACATGGACTAGTATCAGATAATAACTTAACACTTGGACGTGTTAGAACAGGCAAATATTATAACATGAGGACATCTTGTAAAACATTTTAACACATTTGTAACAGATAAAATGATAAAACATGGACTAGAATCAGATAAAATCCATAATACATGGACGAGTATTAGACAAACATTGCCATATGTTATCATTTATCACCTTTCTGCAATAGGGTTTCAGTAAAATATCAGTATGGAATAAAACAGGTTTCAAACTCTTGCTTTCAGTTTACAATACAAAAGCAGGGATACATCAAAGCTCTCTTACATAAACAAGGATTAACACTTGATCGACAACTTACAACACATTCAACACACTCGCATGGTATCATATCTTATCACATTCAAGCCATACATTATAGTATATGATATATATATAATAACTCTGGTAATTGTAACATGCCAACCAGTAAAATATTGCAACAGTTTTCAATGCGAAAATTAAATATTTGAAGTTGCCATATAAATAAAAACTATCCAATGTTGATCACAGTCAAGGGAAAATAAAATAATGGTAATTGTCACAAAGATTATCAATCAAGTTTGCGACTTCAAAGAACTAACATTAGTGTATTAGAAGTACATGTTGAGAATGAAGGATCACAGAGGCTCAAATTCACAATCTTTGACCTAGGAAAATAAGTAATTTGTTTCTTGTTTCTGCTGGCGTCAGTTTCAAACTGAGGCAACAACCCTTTTTCAAGACGTTGACAAAGAATGGAACTTTTTTCCGTTGCCAAGGAAAACATTGAGACATGGGGCAAGACCAATGGAGTCGCCAATCACTTCCTTCAACTTTGTGTTAGGAATTAAAACAAGAGAAACATGGACTACTTGAACTAAATGCAGATAAAAAACTGGAACCATCAGTAGTCTGACCGCATATTTGTCTGAATCAAAGCACATAATAAATCTTAAATAAAAATCAGTCAACAATATAAAAGCACATTTGTAAAAACAAGTCCAAGAAACAGATAAAGTCAATATATATTTGAGTTGCATTAGTTATAGATTTTGCTCATATAAGAATTTGTTCAATATTTTTTAAGGAATAATGGTCCAGAGTGAACAGTCAAGAAGAATACAACTTGTTAGGGATAAATCCATCTTCTGGGAACAGGAGTAGTCTCCCTCGTCAACCTTCCTTACAGGAGTAGTCTCCCTTGTCAACCTTCCTTACAAGAGTAGTCTCCCTTGTCAACCTTCCTTACAAGAGTAGTCTCCCTTGTCAACCTTCCTTACAAGAGTAGTCTCCCTTGTCAACCTTCCTTACAGGAGTAGTCCCCCTTGTCAACCTTCCTTACAAGAGTAGTCTCCCTTGTCAACCTTCCTTACAAGAGTAGTCTCCCTTGTCAACCTTCCTTACAAGAGTAGTCTCCCTTGTCAACCTTCCTTACCTATGTCCTTTAATGCCAGCTGAGCATGTATCTATTAACACAGATCAGACTTCAAAATCTGTTAATGAACACGGGAGTTTTCCCACCTCACACCCATAGACGTCTGCTGTGGGTTTTCAAGGAACATCCTCATAACAAGTAAATGCATAAGTTAACCAATCACAAACTATGCAATGTCCAAGCACTGTTCCATGCATGCAGTAAATAGTTCCAGCCTACCATCACCCAGAAACATCAAATGCATAGTTATTTCAGCTTCACAATGAACACGGGCCCAGCATGGCTTATGGAACATAAAACTTGTTCTTGTGTATCAAGATTATCCTTAAGTACGTCCAAGTCTCTGCCTTTTAAAGTCTGATAGTACGGAATTGACGAGACAGTAACCTTGGAAACAATTCCTCCACAGATTTGCAATCTTGAAGAATGATGAAAGACTCAAGCGACCACGTTAGCCGGTGGAGGGTTCAGCAGGGGTCGAGGGCTGTTAGTCTGTGGGGCGGGGTTGGGGGTGAAAGGCACCTGGGGTGGGGCAGCAGGGGGCGTGTACGCAGGAGGGGGAGGCATCTGGCCCATGAAGGACACATCATGACTGTAGGAAGATATCAGGGTGTGCAAGTCGTCACAGTCATCGAGCAGGAAGGGTTGAGGTCGAGGTTCGTCGTGTATGGGGTATCTCCTCAGACAGTTACACGCTACGGCAAACACGGCCATGCTGCCGGCGGCAGAGACGAGGTAGAAGCTGACGTCGAAGGAGACGACAGCCTTCTTGTCCTCCCCCTGCAGCAGTTGAACTTCGGAGGTGACGAAGTAACACAGGATGTTGGTCAGCACGCTCAGCACAACTGGAATATAGGCCAGTGGGGGGTTACGTATCAGATTCAGTAAGTCATGGACATAAACCAGATTCTTGCAAGAAGTCACTTTCCTCATAGTTTGGCCACTTTTCTAGTTTAATGTTCCACTAAAGAGGAAAGTTGTTAACTTATTTATGGTGAGTCAAATGTAACATTACAAGTCAGTGATCTGGTAATTACGGATTCTTTAACCCCTGACAGTGTAGTTGGGTAGTTGTTTATCTGCCTACAAGGTATATCAATGAATTACTAGAAACTTTTTACTGGGTGAGTTCTTGGTGTCTTGATAGTTGACATGTTTAATATCATGGACATAACAATTGAACAATATAACTTAGTAACCTTACTATTACAGTATTATATAGAAATGTAATGCATATAAAGAAAGAAAATCAAAGCTACAAAATGGTAATCAAGTACTTAAATAGAAAGCATTCCATAAATTACATCATGATAAATTTACCCCCAATTCCTGCTTCAAACTCTCATACAATTTGGAAAGGACCCATGACAATTGAAACTGCAAGTCCCAGGGCCTCAAAGGTTGTTCAGTGTTCTATTTGTTCCCTATTCTATGAATCTGCTTGGACTCACAATACCTTGTGATATCAGGTCCCTAGAGTAAACAGTTCATATTTGTAGCTTTATCCAAGACTACATGTTTACTCGAGGTATGACGATATATCGTGGTATTCGTGAATCGCGATACTCAATCTGACGATACACGTATCGTGATACATTCTCTGTATCGTGATACGTATCGTTGACTAGTACATGGCTTATTTTCCCTAAAAATCAGATGTTTCATAAAAAATTAAGGGTCTTTTTGTAAAAAACCCTTGAAATAGCGTATCGTGATGTGTATCGTATCAAATCGTATCACCATTAGATATCGTTATACGTATCGTATCGTATCGTATCGTGAAAAATCTGTATCGTCACACCTCTAAATTGTTTACATGATTGACATAAGGGGATAAAAAAACTGAAAGAATCAAGACAAAACTTGGTATTTACCTGTTATAATACTGAAGATGGCGTTCCGATGCAACATTCGGAGGGTGCGATGGGCGGGGCCCGTCAAGTCAAGGAGAAAAGCCATCAGGCTACACATCACAGAGACGCTCGTACACGCGATCACCCACTTGAATAGAAGCACCGCCTTGGTGGTCACACAGTTGGACATCACTGAGACAGAGAAGAGGATTTATAGGTTTTGAAAAAAGTAAGTGAAGAGAGGGTTAACATTGAACAATAGCAAGGGCTCTAGTTCTACTCTAATAACTTTTAAATATACAGTAGAACACGGATATAGCGAACACTCGGATATAGCGAACAAATTTTCAAGTCCCGTCCCTATATAATATCATTCAAATTATAGGCGTATAGCGAACACCGGATATAGCGAACTAAATTATTTGGTCCCTTGGAGTTTGTTATATCCGAGTTCTACTGTACATCAAATCTAATTCTTATTATTTAATGTTTATCAAATACATCCCCTAAGACTAAATGTAAAAGTAGATTACAGTTAAAGGGAAATAACTCAAATATCTACAGCTTAGTTTTACTCTTATAACCTTATAATTTATGTTTTATCAAATAGAATGTCAAACACAACCCTCAGAATGTATTGAATGTCCATTACAGCTAAAGGGAGATAACTCAACTACTTCTTAGTGATAATCATTCATTCCACATTTCTCCTCAGTTATGATCAAACCAACCACCGTCAAAAGTTCCGAATAACAAAAATATTTAACCTCAAAACATGAAACAAGGTGAAGGGTTAAAAGCAATGTTTTTTAGGGGGAATATAAGATGATGTCAGGAAAATGAAAATTAATGGTTCCAATTGAAAGACAATGTGTTTAAACTAAATGGAGCAGTAATAATTCAAATATATAACGTAAAGTTTAGCCATGCGATTCCTTTTTCTTACACAAAATAAATTAAAGGTGTTAAAAAAAAATGGCCGCCAATGGATTTTATGTGAATCTTCATACTTTTTCCTGTGACTATGGATAATTGGCTTGTGTAATGAGATTTTTGACACTGTCAAAATAATACCTTTCACATTAACTTACAATTTTCAGTGAAATATTTTAAATATAAAATTGTCAAAAAAACGTGCTACTGCCCCTTTAACGGTTGTGAAAGCTCAATATATTACATAACATTAAGTTCTCATAAGGAATATATTACATCCCCTTTTAAGCAAAATATCAACAACTGAGAAAGGATTTTTCAAAAACAAATAGCAGTGACCATAACAATATTATCTAAACTAAATATCATGAGAGGAGCAACCAAATGTTTCTATCATAGAGATGCCTACCGTCCAGAGATCCTGGTCCATACTGGTAGAGAATGCTACTGCCCTCGTCGGGGTACGTGCCGGGGTCGATGAAGTGCCCGCTGTAGAAGAACTGGAAGGCCCCGATGAAGTGTAAGCCTCCCTTGTCTCGTCGGATCAGACTACACAGACCGTGGTAGATCGACAACCACTTGGGCTCTGCTAAGGCCACACAGAGAATCACAATCGTCAGCATGTTGCACACCGCAGCGGCAAAGTTTCTCTCTCTATGTTTGAAGTTGCAAGTGTTATGGTGTCGGCCGTGACTGCAACTTGGACCTGTTCTTGACCTTGACCTTGCACTTGACCTTGTTCTTCTTGACCCTGAGTCTCTACTCCGACTGCGACTGGAGCTACGTGAATTTGACATCTTGCTGGTACTTTAGAAAACTGGAGAAAAATATCAAGGTTTTTGTTTGGTTAATGTCGTCTGATGTTAATTTTGTTTCAAAGTTTAAAAGAGGGGAAATGAGAGTTGTGTTTGTTGTATATCCTTTGATCATCTAAATGAAGTGTCTCATGTAACATGTGATCTGATAAGTGATTTACTTACAAAGATACTTGTTTGAGTTTGAGTTGTTCAGTTTTCAAGTAAGACCAAATTCAATGCTCAATAACCATGGCTGAACAAAGAAGAAGTACCCTATGAATAAATAATGAATATTTAGAGATAAATCTACTGTGTTTTTGAATTTTTGTGGTCTTACGTAGATTAAATAGCTGTTGATGTCATTCGGAGCCGAACGCGTTAGCGTGAGGCTTCGAATGTAACATCAACGGTATTGAATCTATGCTAGACCAATAAAATTCAAAAACACAGTAAGTTTATATCCATTCTACCATGACGAGTTTTTTAGCGTTTTAAATGTTTCTTTTCTACCGCGTAACGTCAGTTGTGCTTGGGTCAACACTGTGACATCATAATGTCTTGTGCTTATGACGTCACTGTTGACATCACTGAACCAAAACTGATTGCAGTAGCTTCTAGATCTACATTCAGCCTTTCGCTTAAAACTACACTATTTCATGGACATAAACATGCATGATATTGATGCAAATCAAACTCTACTTATATAAAAGTATGGGTTGTACATTGATAAAAGACTTTTAGTTACCAGTAGTTTTCAGACAAAGCAACTCCCGAAGCGTGTCGACTCGTGTCATGAAGTTCGTTTCTATGGCAGTGTGTATCAAACCGCGATGAATCGCCTGTCATAAAACTTGTGTTCGAACGTAGGTTGGACCATAGAAATAAATCAATGAAATTTAAGGATTTTGAAA
This sequence comes from Steromphala cineraria, assembly GCA_916613615.1. NCBI lineage: Eukaryota > Metazoa > Mollusca > Gastropoda > Trochida > Trochidae > Steromphala > Steromphala cineraria. The sequence continues at coordinate 55,055,925 of OU744731.1, read as the reverse complement.
TGTCACGGTAGAATATGTATTGACCTGTTTTTTTAGTTGTCACAAACTAAGCCTGCAAGAGTAATCTCCCCCTCATTCTTAAGCAACGCTAGGGTGCAAAATAAACATTCCTTGAGGACAGTTACCTTGTTTCCGTTATTCAGCTTTGGTCTCCCAAGCTTAAAATTACTTTACAATATTTATATAGCTTATAGCTTATTGGTATGTTTCCAATCACTTATGATTATAAAATGATTCTCTTAAACACATATAGCGAGTTCAAAGGATACTATACAAACCATATAGATTCATAGGCCCACTTTGTGAGGGATTCATGAGGTGCTGCTTTGAAATAAAACTATCTTTTCTTCAAAAAGATTCTAAGACCAATGAAGAAAAGAAGATATCTATTGTTTTCATTGTGATATCAATTATCGAAAAAGAAGAAAGAAGAAAAATGTTAATTAAAGTGTCAAGTACTTTAAAATAAGTTACAATACATAAAAACATACATATATTTTAAAAAGTACCCGGCCATAATATGGCCTATGAGACACTGTAGACGTTAAATGTCACATTATTACAATAAAATTATCTCTCATTGAGTGATGATGGAGTAGAGGCAGCCATGAGTGAAAATAAAGGCTTTACTTCATCTTGAGAAAATGGGTATATCCAACTGCGAAAATTAAGCTGTTTATTATACACCTCTGTGGTAAAAAAAGATGTGTTTCCATCCAAAACCTCTTGTACATGCAGTGATCAATCTACAGATATGATATTCTGAGTCCAGGGACTGGCTACCAAACAGTCTTGTGAGTCCCAGCAGATTTTAATGAGATTCAATGAGTAATGAAATAGTACCTCCAAAAAACTTTGCATCCCAGGACTCAAAGCTAAAATTTCTATGAGTCTTTTTTTCATTTATGAGTATTTGAAGCAGGACTCGCAGGTAAATTTATCCCTGACATGTAGTATCATAACCACGCAAATAAAGGCAATGACATTGCCATGATCATAGAAGTGATGTCAAACCATTGTACACATGTCAAATTCCCCTCTGTGATATTTTTACTGATTTGAAAGGGTACTGAACTGAGAAATCCGTCTCTCACCCCTTGGCATATAAAGGCATTGGTATCACATATTTCTGATTGAGTGGCAGGCCATAGTGGCACAGTAGTTGTTATTCCTTTTCATCCATGACCCAAACCAATCATCTCCCAATCTTCTTCAACTTCTTGTAGTTGAACAGTCCAACTTCAGTACAGTGTTGGAAAGTTTGTCTTCAGTCTAAGTTGATGATTATTAGCGTCCGTGTTTTACTTATGAGAAGATTATTTGTAATAACGAATATTTTAAATCATGATCATATACATCGAAGTAAAATTCTTTCTGACATTCGATGCCGAACGGTCCTGTTTCTGAAAGCAAGCTGTCGCCAGGTCGCTGTCAATGTCTGAATCAAGATAAATTCAAGATGAGGAAATTCGTTACGAAAACATCTAAATATGAGTTCCAAATTCTAGACAAAATCTTTTGTATGTATGTATGTACCTTATCGATTGAATAATTCCAACAAAACTAAAACACTGCCATTTCCAGTGACAGAACTTCTCTCTCCGAAGTCTTCGTTAAAAAACCGGAAGTCAGTGTTCGACCTTTTCCGGACATTTACGTTTTCAATCGGAACGAATTTCCAATCTTCTCACCTCGAATCTCAAAAGTAATGTACTGGGGAAAGGGTTCTAGTGATACTTTGAAATATTTCAGATAATCACTGTACCTTGATTTATTTGTTTTAAATGTGTATTCAGTCAATCTGGACTTTGAATTTGGACCTAGACTTGATTTTAGGGTCCTAAAGTGATTCCTATTTGATATAATATAAATACACAGTTTATTTGATGAAATGGCCATTTGGTGACATTTTTTAAAACATTATTTTAATACCATATCTTTTTAGAATTCCATCATCACTAAAAATTTTAAGTCCTGTCCTTGTGAACTTTTGTACATCTATTTGTGTAGTAGTTATCCTTTTGTGTAGTTAGAGCATGTTGGGTGGTTGAAGTATGTCCAACCTTATCAATGGTCTCATGAAGAACTGACAGTTTATGAAAATCTGAATTCGAATGCCAATCCGTTCAGTTTATAAGATGCCCGAAATCAAAACTGAAGCAGACAATGAACCATGGCAATAATTCAAGAAAAGATAAATAACAGGGTCGACTGTTTTAAAAGTATAATTTTTAGCTCATCAGGACTGAAAGTCCAGATGGGCTTATGGCATGGCCCGTCGTCCGGCGTCCGTCCGTCCGTCGTCCGTCCGTAAACTTTTGACACTTTCGACTTCTCCTCATGAACCATACACATTAGAGAGCTGAAATTTTGTGTACAAGTACCTTAGCATATGGAGATTCTAATTTGTAACTTTGGTGACCCTGTGACCCCAAATAGGGTCACAGGGGTCACAACTTTAAAAACCTATTTTCATCTTCTTCTCCAGTTCCAGAAAGACTAGAGAGTTAAAAATGATATGTGCAGACTCCTTGGCCAATGGGGATTCTAATTTGTAACTTTGGTGACCCTGTGACCCCAAATAGGGTCACAGGGGTCACAACCTTAAATACCTATTTTCATCTTCTTCTCCAGTTCCAAAAGGAGTAGAGAGTTAAAAATTATATGTGCAGACTCCTTGGACAATGGAGATTCTAATTTGTAACTTTGGTGACCCTGTGACCCCAAATCGGGTCACAGGGGTCACAACCTTAAAAACCTATTTTCATCTTCTTCTCCAGTTCTAAAAGGTACTAGAGAGTTAAAAACGATATGTGCAGACTCCTTGGCCAATGGGGAATCTAAATTGTAGATTTCGTGACCCCATGACTCCAAATAGGGTCACAGGGGTCACAACCTTAAAAACCTATTTTCATCTTCTTCTCCAGTTCTAAAAGGACTAGAGAGTTGAAAGTGATATGTGCAGACTCCTTGGACAATGGGGATTCTAATTTGTAACTTTGGTGAACCTGTGACCCCAAATAGGGTCACAGTGGTCACAACCTTAATAAAAGTACCGAGGGTACAGAAGCTCACCTTAAAAAGAATGATGTGGTAATATAGTTTAATTGTGTAACCATATTTTATATGATAATTGATTATGGCTGCCATCATGATTTTTGTATCTTTTAAAATGCTAGTCTTCTGTTGGAAAAAATTAGAGCACGAACAAACATTAATACAAGAATGTTATTAAATCATGATTTGTTAACAAGCAGTAGGTTTTTGTATAACTTTTTTGTATATCTATGGCTGAATTGGTGACCATCTTGTATTTTTTAATCTTCAAAATGTTACTTATATGTGGGCATCCATATTAATTTCATTATCTTGATTGGTTTTGGAGTATTCATTTAAATGTCAATCAATAATAACAGGTTTTGTGACTCTTGAAGTCAAGAAATAGTCCCGAAAATCTCAAGAATTCTTTCTTAAAAGTACTTGTACAGTACTCTGACCAAAGTTTTCAAACACAATCACAACAGTCAACAAACTGGTTAATCCAATGTTAGATTAGTCACACTCTCAACTTCCAAAGAACTAAAAAAAGATGCACATAAACATTTGGAATATATCCCTCTGACACAAATCACAAATTCAGCTAGTGATAAGTCCAATTGCCAAAGTAAACTGTCCAGGTCAATGTCTCATGTGAATCTAACTGAAGATTTCTGAATATCTTAAATCTTGACATATGTTAGTGCAATCTGATTGGTCAGAATAGGCTAGCCACATGGGGGTTTATGCTAATTACTAGATATGATGACCTGTGATGACCTCTTGCACCTGCATGTAGCTTATGTAACTTATCCTATTATGTAAGTTACTGTTATTCCATAATGTGAGTGTCTTCCCCTTAATTCAGTATGCAATACAGATATTAAGAGGGGAGTTGCAGGAGAGGAGCTGGAGGATAGGAGGGGAAAGGAGGGATAGAACAGAGGTTTGCAATGGAAGGACATGAGAGGAGAGGGGAGGAGGGGAAGGGGGGATAGAAGGGGTGGGGGGTAGAAGAGAGGTTTGCAATGGAAGGACAGGAGAGGAAAGGGGAGGAGGGGAAGGGAGGATAGAAGGGGTGGGGGTAGAAGAGAGGTTTGCTATAGAAATAATCTGGAGGTCAACTCAGTAATATGTTTATTGAAGTATTTTAATAATAATTGCATGGAAACAACAGTTAGTGTTGAGAGTGAACAAATTTAATCATTTTAAATGCTTTTGAAAAGGATTTGTTTGAATTGAATGATCATAATAATTATCTAGATAATCATCATTCAGATCGTAATCAGATCTCTCACTGGCTATGTTATTTGGCCTTTTATGAAGTGTCAGGAATTATGTAACCCACTGATATCATTATATGTTTTATTTAAAAGGATTTATTAAAACACTCATGGTTCAGGCTGTTCGCAGATAAAGATGATTCATAAAAAAATTTGTAACTGTATTTATAGTGTTGATAAATATTACAACAAGTGCATCAATACAAATATAAACACATTCATTTGATTGACCAGTAAATGTATTCTTTTCAATGAATTTTATGAAATCCAATTGAAAATTCAATATAAATGACATATTGACCATCTTGGATTCTTGATAATAAAATGAATGCGTCTTTGTCAGGAATCACTATATAAAAAAATACTCACTTTTCAGAATGATATCTTAATTGATTTAGTAGAAGAATTACTTGGCCTGAAATCTAATTGAAAAATAATGACTTCTATGTTGACATGTTGTTCCCAGAGCCCCTTCAGCATGATACAATTATCATTTAGTTTTACAGGTTTTCATAAAACATATGATATTGGAACTGGAACCTGATACAAATTACCTCTTTCTACAATAGCTTATGTAGATTACTGTACATAAAAGCAGATTCTTGACTTATTAATATTAACTCATCTTGCAGATTGTTGTACACAAAAGCTGATTCTTGACTTGTTTAAATTGTTATTTGTAAAAAGTATTATTATTAATAGAATACAAGTATACTTTTCATAAAGTCAATTTATATACTTTCCATAAAGTCCATTGCTTAGACATAATAATTGCCATACATCATTATGTTGTATTTATCAATTAAGTAAAGATAACTAAGCAACATACAAGCAGGCAGGGCTGCTAGCCCCAGATCCTTAAGGAGATTGTAGCAATTTGTGGATTTGGCTTTGTGTATTTGGAGAAGAATAGTGTGCTGAGCATGTAAACCTGAACTCTGGCTAAGCCCTTATGTGTGGTATTTAAAAACTTGACGGGAGAGAACATGCATTGTTGTGAAAAATATATATAATTTCACAAAACATAGTTAGCTTATGTCCTAAATTGATTTTGTGTCAAGAAGAACTTCTGTTAGATATAGAAATGGTACAAATATGAGTTAACACAGGAAATGGAACCTGATACAAAATAACTCTTTCCACATCAACTTATCATGAAGATTGCTAAACACAAAACTTATTGATGACAACTTTTGTGTAAGTTGTTATTCTTAGAAAGAACATATCACTGTCATGAAATTACAAGTCTAATTTCCATAACTCTTATTGCATACACATGGCCATATAGCATATTGCTCTGCAATATCAATTGGGTCAGGTTGATTATGCAACAGACTAGCAGCTGACACTGTGATGCTAGCAGCCTGTATCAGGATGTGTATTAGAATAGCATTGTGGACTCTACAGGCATATCTGAACTCTGGTTGACCCCTTATGTGTGGTATTTAAAGGAATTTAAGGGAGATACCATTGTTTAAAATTTAACATGATGTTTAATGTGATTGGGTTTTTGCAGCTAGTTGCCATGAAGATTTTAAGCAAATTAATTAATTATGGTTGTCTTATATCTTAATTTTTTTTTAAAAACACTTAAAAATATAGAACAACTTGCATGACAATCTTAAATATTCCATATTCAAGATAATATTATGATTAGTAAGTTCAAATTAGAGAATTTATTTGATGCAAGTGATCACTTGATGAAAGCTTAAAATTGAATAATAATGATGTGTCATTGCAGCTGAAAAGTCAATATGGCTGCTTTTGTGGCCATCTTGGATTCTCAAAACTGAAATGTCTACCTTTCTGTGCAGAATCACTATAACATACTACAATTTAGAAAGTATATCTAGATTGGTTTAGGAGAAGTAGTCTTTTTCATGAAATCTAATTGAAAATTCAATATGGCTCCCATGGCAGCCATCTTGGATTCTCAAAACTGAAACATCTACCTTTCTGTGAGGAATCACCATGGGTATAACATACTACAATTTCAGAATGATATCTGAATTTGTTTAGGAGGAGTAGTCTTTTTCGTGAAATCTAATTGAAAATTCAATATGGCTGCCATAGCGGCCATCTTGGATTCTCAAAACTGAAACGTCTACCTTTCTGTGAGGAATCACCATGGGTATAACATACTACAATTTCAGAATGATATCTGGATTTGTTTAGGAGGAGTAGTCTTTTTCGTGAAATCTAATTGAAAATTCAATATGGCTGCCATGGCGGCCATCTTGGATTCTCAAAACTGAAACGTCTACGTTTCTGTGAGGAATCACCATGGGTATATCATACTACAATTTCAGAATGATATCTGGATTTGTTTAGGAGGAGTAGTCTTTTTCGTGAAATCTAATTGAAAATTCAATATGGCTGCCATGGCGGCCATCTTGGATTCTCAAAACTGAAACGTCTACCTTTCTGTGAGGAATCACCATTGGTATAACATACTACATTTTCAGAATGATATCTGGATTTGTTTAGGAGGAGTAGTCTTTTTCGTGAAATCTAATTGAAAATTCAATATGGCTGCCATGGCGGCCATCTTGGATTCTCAAAACTGAAACGTCTACCTTTCTGTGAGGAATCACCATGGGTATAACATACTACAATTTCAGAATGATATCTGGATTCGTTTAGGAGGAGTAGTCTTTTTCCTGAAAGTTTACGGACGGACAGACAGACAGACGGACGGACGGACGGACAGACAGACGGACGACGGACGAAGCGCCATGACATAAGCTCACATTTACTTTGTAAAGGTGAGCTAAAAACCTATTTTCATCTTCTTCTCCAGTTCTAAAAGGACTAGAGAGTTGAAAGTGATATGTGCAGACTCCTTGGACAATGGGGATTCTAATTTGTAACTTTGGTGACCCTGTGACCCCAAATAGGGTCACAGGGGTCACAACCTTAAAAACCTATTTTCATCTTCTTCTCCAGTTCTAAAAGGACTAGAGAGTTGAAAGTGATATGTGCAGACTCCTTGGACAATGGGGATTCTAATTTGTAACTTTGGTGAACCTGTGACCCCAAATAGGGTCACAGGGGTCAGACCTTAAAAAACTATTTTCATCTTCTTCTCAAGTTCCAAAAGGTCTAGAGAGCTGAAATTATATGTGCAGACTCCTTGGCCAATGGGGATTCTAAATTATAGATTTCGTGACCCCATGACCCCAAATAGGGTCACAGGGGTCACAACCTTAAAAACTTATTTTCATCATCATCTTTAGCTCCTAAAGGTCTATTGAGCTGAAAGACTGCATGTAGACTCCTTGGCCAATTGGGATTCTAAACTGTAGGTTTTGTGACCCCATGACCCCAAATAGGGTCACAGGGGTCACAATCTTAAAAACCTATTTTTCTCCATTAGATGACAATCTTTAACAAATTTATTTCTCCTTGGATATTTTAGTGTGGACTTCTTTCACTGTCTGATATTGGCGATCTAGAAAGTGTTGAATAATAATACATTTGTTTTGTAATTTTTTTATAGGTTTTCTTGTAATAGGTAACATCAGTTTCATTTTTAGCTCATCTTGCCTGTATAAAGCAAACTTGATATTATGCCTGATGAGCTACAGAGCCAATGGCTCTATTTTTTAGTCAAAACTTATGCACAATGCGCTCGCGGGTCAAGGCGAATTGACCACCGTTAATGAGACCGTTACGTAATTGATTTAGCGGGTAGCAAGGTCACGTGGTGAAGACTGGGCACTGGCCCAGCGAGATGCGGTCGTAGTTTTGACAGGGGAATCCCCTTCATGACCGATTTTTTTCAGGGAAAAAAGCTTCGTGGAGGTTTTTAAATTTTCATTTAATATTGTGAATATATATAGTTTGATGTAATATTTACAAAGTATCTTCTCAGTTTATTTATACAAGACATAACATCGATCGTATTTATACATTGGATGTACAATTATTCTCCTTTGAATTTGTATACTATCATTTACAATGATAATTTATTGCTTATATGAACTTATTTCACAATTTGTCACTCTATACGAAACACTGTTTTTCATTACGAACCTGTAAAAATCCCATCTACGAACCCGTTTCCTCTACGAATAAACCTACACAAAGGTATGGTTGCTTCTCTTTCATCTTATCATATTTTTTTTACGAAATATTGAATGAGGGGGGGGGGGGGGTATTTCCTCAACTCGTATTGAACACGATAAAAACATACCTGCTAGAAGCATCCATGTATATGATCCACTGTATTTGTTAACATCATACATGATCCATCAAGGTTTAACATATAGTGATGAAGGGGAGTCCTATGAAATAAATTTACATTCTTTTTCTGCTTTTCATTGGTCGGATTATATTCTTCAATATCATTGGTTAACATTTTGTCTGCAGAAAGGTGCCAGGTCCCTGCCATGTACGAATACGTTAGTCACTAGTCTAGACATTCGGTTTGCAGTAAGATACCAAGACAGTCGGCGGTCACTGTTATGTACAAATTCGTTGGTCACTAGGCCAGACAATCTGTCGCCTATTGTGATGACAAGTTAGTTAGTGCCCGGACAGTTATGTCACTGTTTACGTCATACGACTAGACATTTCGCACTTTCATTGCTATAGATACACAACGTATAAAATGACAGGTGTCCGGTCGTCATAAAAGAAAATTACAGAGATAGATAAGGTGGTACTAACGAGATGTATATTTTATCAATGTATTGGGTGTGATTACAGTGATTACAAATATCAGCGATGTATTTTATTATCCTCACAATTAAACAAGTAAAAATAGTCCTGTTTATTTCACTGCCTGAAATCCAAGGAGACATTACTGTTTATGATACCTGTTAAAGAAAGATGATAAATATTTGATCTATTTGAAACATTTAGACAAAGATTAAATCTTAACTCAATTTAACAACAGCAACGCACATTCATAAAAAAAATCTTTATGAAAGGTTATAATCGGTGTTCGGTAAAAAAAAAGTCCCGGTAAAAAGTCTTGGTGTTCCACCCTTCGCAAACATTGTTAGTTCTCGCATCTCCTGATAGAATAGCCTTCATTGATTAACTCAGCTAAACTTACATGACAATGCAGAACTGCTTTGATCCAGTCAGCTAAAATCACACATTCAAGTCGTTGAGTTCTTCAATACAATTACAAGCTCTCAATTTTAATCCTTAATTAGTTATCGTAACATCCTACATGGCTAAATTTAATAATTTAATCCATGTATTTAAAGTCATTATACATAAACACTTCATACTTTCTTTACAATATCAATTGCAAAGATTACTTTGACAGTTAAAACAAACATAGTTTTCAATTATTAATACTCAAGGATGCATTCTTTACAAAAACTTTGATGTCAAGATCAATGTAATCTGTTTTTACGATAAAAGGACTTTTTCCTGAGGACTTTTTTCTGGTACTTTTTTTCCGAGGACTTTTTACCTATAATCTTTTATCATCCAAAAGTGGCTACCACAGTAGATATCGCTTTTCTGAGATCAAGCGATATCTACAAGCGATATCTACATTGTAGATATCGCTACAATCAAATTGTCATAATCCTATTACATCATCAGTTAATGACATCACAAGGCTTTGGCATCACTTAGAACACAGATGACAATACTATGACATCACAAAGTCCATGACGTAACAATGCTATGACGTCACAATGCTGATGACGTCACAATGCAATGACCTCACTGCTCAAGAAGTCTAATGGCAGTTTAGTGTTCAGAAATGTTCATTCTTTTGCTAATAACTGTTGAAAAATGATTTGGATGATAAAAAAAATCTCACCCTCGTGTCTTCTGATATCAAATATATCAACACTTGTTGATTAAAGTAAAAATATCCTCGGCAAGCCTCGGATATTTGTAACTTTAATCAACTCGTGTTGATATATTTGATATCAGAAGACACTTGGGTGAGATTCTCTATATAATCGCTACTTAAGGAATAACAATAAGGCTACAGTGTACATGTGTACGTTGGGCTGACAGAATTAAAGAAAGAGTTAGTTTGCTGGTTATTAACCTGAAGTTTAATTTAAACCGTTCTCTCCCCACAGAGGCAGATCAAATCATGAAATGTTGGTACAGCCGCTGTTCTATTACGCCAACTTTGTGGGATAGAATGGGAGGTGCCTCATTGGAAGGCAATCAGCGACGCTGTTCTAAAATCATCATTTTGGCTACAGAAACATGGTTAAAGGGACCATTCGAGCGGGGAATTTTTTGTGGAAACGAAATTCAGGAGGACTTTCCTGTTTATAATTATATATGATTTTTACATGGTAATTTCACACTTAATTTCATATATGTTTGTGAGATAAGCATTTTAGTTGTTAAAGATTTGACAATTTGACAAAAAATAAAGTGTATCGCTAAAGAATATAAAAACATCGTGAAATGAAGCCAATCATCGAAGCTACGATCGTGGAAATCCGAATGCATTACTACGACAAAATGCTGTCCCAACTGATTATGAATTATTTGTAAATATGCTCCTCTTCTATAAATCAAGTAGTTTTTACTTAATTTTGTTAATGAATAAGCATATTACAGCACATTTGTTTTCTCGCAATGCTAACCTTTCAAAATGGTGGATGAAAGCCGCTCGAGTGGTGCCTTTAAAGCATTGTGATATGAACTACCCTTTCCATATCAGAAGCGTTGTCATTTGATAAAGAAATTCAAATGGATTGTGTTGCATATATTTTCCGCCAGGGGAAAATGCCGGAAACCACGGATTTCGGCGTAATAGATCAGAGATTGTATCAACATTTCATGACCTGATCTGCCTCTATGGGGAGAGAATGATTTGAACGGACAGTAGTCAAGAACAGTAGGTCGACATACCTCCGCGAAATGCATTGCAATTGGTTGTCAGCATTCTCTCTTCACAGAGGCAGTTCAAGTCATGTTGATCGAGCCTCCATTCTAATACGCCCAATTTGTGGTGTAGAAGTCTCAATCAACATGACTCGATCTGCCTTTGTGGGGAGAGAATAGGCTGTCAGTTGCATCGCCGGCGCGGGAAATAACATTCTCTCCCCACAGAGGCAACTCAGTCATACCTGAATTAGCCTCTGTTCTATTACGGCTAATAGTAATACACGGGATAGCAAGGTAGAAATCTGATTGGAGGCAATCGAAGTTAGTTGTGCAATCAGCGACGCCGTTTCAAAAGTGGTCATTCGCAAAACCTCGGCAATCTCCGTGTGGGTTGTCAAAGCTTTCGTTGAAATTTAACATCCGAGGTAATTCTTCCTATTACAAACCATCGCTTTTACCTTCTCATTAGTTATTATTTGGTTGATTAGTAAAGTAAAATCTATCATAAAACAAATGATAATTTACACAATTATAAAACAGTTTCTATCGAATGAAAAACCCTATCCATTTCTGATTTTCAAATTGCTTCCCTCTCACACTGTTAATGAAAAATAAACACGAAGACATAATATTTTCCATGTCACTAAACTACCGTTAAAAACTCCCCATGTGATGGATATCCAAAAGGTGTTTTCATTGGCTGCAAATAAGGGAGATATTTTAAGTTACAACTTTTTACCGCTAGGGCAATCTACCGGAACCCCAGGATCTAGGCGTAATAGAACAGAGGCTAATTCAGGTATGACTGAGTTGCCTCTGTGGGGAGAGAATGGGGAAATAATGGAAATGCACGTACAATGGGTGAATTCATTTCAAGCGTGTATGTCAAATCGTTTTATCCTACCTCATGTAAGAATCTCGATCTCTGATTGGTCCACGTGACCCTTGATAAATACTGATATCACCCTCTTCAGCGGGACGATACATCATTTATACCCCGTCACATAAAAAGCATGAAAAAAGTGTGCAGATTGAGCGTCTTGAAATGTACAATGTATGTTACCTCGAACACATGATCAAGCTGGTTACTTTGATCAACCGATAAGCTTTGAACAAACTATATATAGTAAAATGACTTTATCTTACTCTTTATCTTCATATTATATACGTAAAGTTAAACATTCGGTAAGATAAATTCGTTATACCATTCAAAGGCGGTGTACATAGCGAGATATCCACCTCTCGCTTGGTGTTATGCAATTTGCCTTCGGCTCGTCGCATAACACCAACCTCGAGGCGGATATCCCCCCAAACACCCCGCCTCTGAATGGTATAACTTATATTGTCCCGATGACCGAGCACCGACAACTTTTCTAAAGAATAATGTGGGAAATATGACAAAATGACAAGTTATAAATCCATGAAGTCATTTGAATTAAGATTGAGAATGCATTAGTTCGTTGTTTCGTTAAAATAATTAACTAGCCCTCGTTGATTATTTCGCGGACAAAGCGTGAAAAACAAGGGGCTCGTTTTATTATTTTGCGTTTTATTATTAGCAATTCTTGTTGATCATTATCACGAATTAACTCTTCCTCGGGCATTCTGCAATACGTATATGTACTAGGGACCGCATACATTTAGGGCAAACTGACCGAGGTTCGGACACCACCCAAAGTCGCCCGAACTTCGGACACTTTTGATTAGAAGCTGACGCAGTTATACGTGCAATATATACATGTAATCTGTTTCAAAATGTTTCTTTGCAATCTGTCTTGATATAGATTCTCTTTATAAACATTTTATAATCGTACCTATTTCCCAACTTACTTTTGCGGACAGGGGCAATAAACCGGTTCATGGAGGAAATTGGCGAAATATTTGTTGTCATGTAAATGTTTGCACAAATTTCGGGAAATGTAGGAAGCGCCAAAAGATCATATGCTTTATTTGTTTTAAAAGAGTAACTACTAAATAATCAAACTCCAATAAATATTTGCAATTAAAAGTGAATTTAGAAGTAAATATCGGGATTTTCGAAATATATGAAAATGACCTTGGTTCGGACAGTTTTCACCATGGTTCGGACACTAATAAACTTTCTTTATAGAGAATTGAAAAACATAAATTATCTAACAAATGCTAAGGAAACATAGAGAAACATTCAAACAACACATATAACAAAATTATTTACTGTTAAATCATTTAGTTTAGCCTGTACAGTGTTTTTGCCATTGTGACGTCATCAGATTCTAGCGGCACATTCGGGAGTTGCCGAGAAGTTTATCTTCGGAAAGGAAGCCGCATATTATCAAAATATTGAATCATATTTGCAAATTACGGGTTTATCATTGTAAATTAACGAGTTAATGTGTGTTGGGTGATAACATTAACATTTTTGAGGCATATATTAAAGCTGTAATGTATGCGAGAACATTGAGTCGTACTGTCCGAGGTTAGGTCAAGACTGTCCGAACCCCGGGCGAGTTGATATAAACAATCAAAACCGTTAATTTCAGTTAATCTACAAATATTTCTACCAAAAAAAAATCGTAATACAATACAAAATTTCATTCCTAATGGCATAATTGGCTTAAAATTGTTTTCTTCCAATGATAATTTACAATACGATCTTTGAAAATATTTGGATCGGAACACCGTCAGTTTGCCCTATATGGTCACTCTAAACAACTGAGTAGCCCCAAAACGATATTTTTAGTAACAGTAGCCTACTTCTTTATACTTTTTTTAAAAAAGTTTATGTACATAAACAGATGTTATGTTCCATGTGAACTGCATATTTACAATATGATTATACATAAAAACAAGAGTACAGACAATCTGCAGTAACATAGTAAGGTTACGGAGCATAAATAATAATACCTCTGAATCTGGCATTTTTATACATTCGTATAAGTTGCAGTGTAAGTCAAAAAGGTTATGACATACAAACCAGAATCTTATTAATTTAGAGCGATTGCAGTGTGGGTAGCAGGTAAATACTAAACTCGGTCCCGTTTCATAACATATTTATTCAGCTTTCGCTCGTCTTATACAAAATCATTAATTCGTTTAATAAAAATAGTATTAAATGGAAGGTCGTTTAGTATCCTCTATATATATTATACATGACTGTTGTTATTATTACGTTTAGAATCATATTTCGTTTTTTTCTTTAACCGAGACAAATATTGCGTTTTGAAAAGTTTAACTGAAAATCTGTTTTTTTGCTATTGTTTAAAGTCTATCCCAGATATTGATATTTATCCACTCTTGCACAATTGCAGAACAAACATAACATAATTTTTGTAGAACTTTGCAAAAAGTACATTTGTTTGTATCCTTCTGTCAAAATAATACATTTAGCATTAACGTGCAATTATCAGTGAAAACGTTAAAATATAAAATTTAAAAAAAAAACGTGCTACTGCCCTTTTAAGAGGCGACAAAGACCTGACAGTCTATAGACAATATCAGTTTCTTGTTAATATGCTCAGCGTACGCCAATAATAGACACTAGCATAGACATCCACGCAAAGAGTAAAGCAACACATAAATTTTAAAACGATACATATCACCGATATCCCTGTAAAAAGGCCGATTCGAAATGACTGACTTATAATCAAGCAGTAGTGACAGCGCTAAACGGAAATGCGAACCTTTGATTGTCATATTTTTTTCCTTTCATTCAAACTCATCAGTGGCCATCTATGGCCATCAGATGACAACTGTATTAAAAAATTAATACATCATTTTCGATATGGTTCATGTTGTGATAAAAGATATCGATTTCAATCACTATAAAATGGGTGGCCATTCGCCTCAAGAGCCTCAGATAAAAAAATCTTTTGTCATTAATTTCTGTCAAATTTGTAATTTAGAAATGGACGTTTTCACACAAATTGTAAGTTTACTAATCATTTGTCTGGTGCAATATAGCGTTCAGTCTGACATTCAAGCACAATACTTCGTAAAAAACGAAAAGACTGATATCATGTACAAGAGTTCTTCGATTGAGAAGATTGAGGGTAAAGATATTTTTTCCTGCATAAAAACCTGCAGCGACAGAAACTGTCTTGTTGTATTATACAACCATGTGCAACGAAATTGCTTCATCTGCAACTCACCAGTGAAAGATTCAGACGGGACACCACGGTTAGGCATGACACGTTGGGATGGTAAGTAACACTTTGTTGTCATTGGACAGTAGCTTTAAATGAAATCCTGTTAAATTTAATCCCTATATTCCATTTTGATCAATTTTCTTTTGTGTGTGATTTTTTCGGCAAAAAGGAGTCTGGATCCCTATATTCCATTTTGGTCAATTTTCTTTTGGGTATTCGTTGTTCGACAAAATGAGATCTATAGTACTCACGGAAATAGAAATAAAATGCTTTTTGGCAATTATTTCTTTATTTGGAACTAACCGGATATTTGTATTCTAGATATTCATTCACAACTTTTGATTCAGACAGTCTTTGTAAATTCCCCGAATTACATTAATTTACAGGAGAGAAAAACGTTTTTCACGCCTCGAAATGTATGTTTTCTGATTCAAGCTATAGTACATAAATGATCTGTAATCCCAGTACCGTTTGTAAAAATACAATGTTTAATGTACAATAATTTTATATCTTATGTCCTCTACTATTCCTATCTTATATGATTTAGAAATTTATAAAATAACTGAAAAAAACTTGGTTTCTTTAAGTTTACAGACATAAAAGCGTGTTACAAACTACTATTCTTACGAGTCCATTCATAACATCTGATGTCAATTGCTGAGTTGCTGTGGCAACGCACGTGCAACTGCAAATTCAGATGAAAAGAGCGTTGCGGATTTATTGTCACAGGCATTGCTGAGAGTGATGTCAGGTATAGTAGGTTTCGAAATGTATTACAAATTTGCAAATTTACCTGAACAAAGGCAACTTAAAGTATATTTTGCAATGATTTCATAAGGTCTAGTTGGGAAAATCTTAGTTATTTGAACATGTGTAGGAATTAATAACATTAGTCGAGTTACAAATAAATAAACGCCAAAAACCATTTTATTTCTATTTCCGTGAGTACTTTAGATCGCTAAATTCAATTTTGATAAATTTTGTTGTCGGTATGAATTATTCGACAAAATGGAATATAGATCCCTAAATTTTATTTTGATCAATTTTGTTTTGAGAACGATTATTTTGACATCATTGAACATAGATCCCTAAATAAAATTTTGATCAATTTTGTTTTGGGAATAATTTTTTCGACAAAATGCAATCTAGATCCCTACATTTCAATTTTGATCAATTTTGTTTTAGGAATGAAGTTTTAGACAAAATGGAGTGTAGATCCTATGCTTAGTGTGATCTTGAATCTAGTGTTATCGCATCAAAACATGGGTTGTACGCTATACATTTTAGATGATGAAATATTTTTCCATTTTGAACATTGAACCTTTGAGAAACAGTTACATAAGGCAACTTCTCACAACTATCCAAACTAATTATCCTATTGAAAAGGACAACAGTTAATTTTTTGCCTAACTTTACAGTCACGATGACAACTGGACGAAAAGCTTCGCAAGATGTTGGTGAGTAAATTAGGATACATAATCCATGTAACTTTGTCTTTATTAGTCTCCTACTATATACAGTATTTTCTCAATCAAATATCAGTTTATGCCTAATGTATGTTTTTGAAAGGTCAAACTTCTCAACTATCAACCCGATTATCCATACACTCAGGGGCAAAAGAAACGATACCATATAAAATACATGATAGGTTAAGCTATGAGTGATAGTTACGGCTGAAACTGGGTTAATTCGTGTTTTCAAGAGGTAACTGAACTAAGGTTTTAATTTCAAAGCTATATCTGTTAACGCTTTTGAAATGCAGGCCTTTCAAAAAACGCCCTTTAAAAATCTCCTTATCTAGACGAGATAGGAGAGCGAAAATGACCCATTTGTGTGTTTTTAAACCAACATATAGGCAAAATGTGTGAACCAATTAACTTCTACCCGGGTTATTTATATTGATAACATCTTATACATCTTTTACATTTCAAATTTGTTTCATTCCAATTCAAAAGATAATGACAAAAATTAACATTGAAAAAGCTGTTTTCTGACCCCTCGTGTATTTGAACAGTCATACAGTTATAAATATCATACTTTGATGTTTGAAATTGTGAGTACTTCTTCACAACTAATGTGCCTATCACAAGAGTTCGTAGTCGCATTTCATTTACAACAGGATTTTGTTGTGTACTCTTTTGAAAAGTTGGTATCGTTTCTATTGCCCCTGAGTGTGATTGTAGTAATAAAGTATCAAGTGATAAATGCTTGGTACCTATTTTATGTAAAGACCTTTCACAAACACCAATCAGTTGAATTCGCGTAGAATAACACTGTTAATTAAAAACATGGTTAAGCTATTTGGTAACACGTATTTGCTGTTTGGTGAAATCATTCAATAGTAACCTGAAAACGGTTACTCTCCTATTATATCATCTTCCTACTCAAAGCCTAAACACCAGCTTCCGAACTTTCAGTTTTATGCCTTGCTGCTAACCCTTGGCTTTTCCGTGCTTGCTCTCTTGCCTGCAAGCAGCACAGAAAAGTAAAGGGTCTGCAGCAAGGTAAAACATAACAGTTCGGAAACTGGCGTTTAGGCTTTGAGTAGGAAGATGCTGTTCTACTGCCATCTCTGTCCTTTCAAAAGCTGCACAAGCACTCTTTCAAGAAGTGTCAATGTGTTTGTTCTCTGGTCCATTCCAGCAACTAAGAAGCTTTAAAATGCTTGGCACGTGCAATACAATATGTGGAAGTAAGTTAAGCTGTCTCGGTATGTCCAATTAGATTTAACATACTTCTGTAAATCCAGGCCCCGGGTCATTTAAATCCAAAATCGTTCCCGCAATCGATTATAACTTTGTGTCAACATATACTTGAATTACATACCTTTCGATCAATTATATATATATTATCAAAAGATAAAAAATGACACGAAGCCAATCAAAACTCCAACATGTTACAATGGTATCATCCATTGAAACCTGTTGGAGTTTTGATTGGCTTCGTGTCTGTATTTGTTAGACCTGATGATACCATAGTAACATGTTAAAGTTTTGATTGGCTTCGTGTCATTTTTTATCTGTCTTTTGGCAGCGGGAACGATTTTAAATTGTATGGTGTAAATATACTTGTGCAAAATATAACATACAAGTTAAAGAATAACAAATAGATTAAGCTCAGACTAATAAAGAAATCCCCCCCCCCCCCCCCCTCCCAAAATCTCAATGATGAAGATATCAAAAAGCTTCGAACCATTGGTCACATTGGTCACTTTGAACCTTTATGATTTTGGTATTTTGCTCCTCTGCTTGATTTCGCGATTTTGTCTTGAAGATTTTGCTTGACGCACTTTGTCTCGCTTTCCTAACTTTTTTTCATATCAACATTTCGTATCTTATTCACTTACGTTTTCCAATTTCGTTTCTTACAATATGATTCTCGACTTTGTGGCACAATTTTGCGTTTTGTCTCACTTGTTTTCACGTGTTTGCGATTAGTTTGATTATATACTAGGCCTAAGCATACACGAAATGGCAATTTTTGAATTTATAGGTTTACCTATTTGACATTTCACATGCCCTTGTCTTGCATTTTTGTTCACTCTCGATATAACTCAGACATTTCCAAAAAATAGCTTCATTCCTTGGCAAAAAAGATATTCATGCATTTCCCTTGTTCTCTTAATTGAAGCTATTGTGCTAATATTCAGCTTGTGATTCGTGATAACAAGTACTGTGTAAAATGTGTAAACAATTTGGACGAAACCATGCTCACAGTGACAGTAAAACTGGCGTAATTTTTATGGAAACGAAATTCAAATTCGCATTCTAGTTGAAACACATGATGTTTTTAATTCATGATTATAACACAAATCAGTTGAAACGTGATATTTGGTGTTATTTCTTTGTTGATTTCCATGGGACATTATTGTCGAGTCTTATCATTAATTAATGTTAATCTGTTAATATGACATGCACTTCAGTTAATTTTATCATATTTAAGATTTCCAATTACAAATATTTCGTGATTTTTATGTTGTATTCTCAATCTGATAAGAACAAGAGTTAACTCATTGCCTTAAAGAATACTTAAAATGTTTATATATTTTTTTAAAGATCATGTTAATAAATTGTTTTCAAATTGGTTTTGATATAACAAAATTGTTCATCAACAAGGAAGATATATTCTTTGTGAAAATCAATCAATATCTTAACCGTAAAGAAATATTTTTGATCAACCAGGGCTAAGTGCTCCCCCCTGCTAAATTTGCCTCGATAGCGTAATTTTTGAAAAGTGCATCACAGAAGATATGAAAGTAGTCAATTACAAATTTCATCATTCAACATGACATATTTTTGGTGAAACTAGGGTGCACTAGGGTTCAATGTTGAGTGTTGTGTTTTTATGAAATATTTGAATATTCTTTCCTGAAAGTAAAATGCTGTTTTTTGTCCATCTATTTGCGATGGTATGACTCCAACTCAGGCAAACGATGCAAACGTTTGCTTTCATTGGTTGATGATGATAAACGAAAACCATCTGTCGACCGTTAAGGAGAAATAACGTTGAGTCACTTTCCCCCGAAAACATTTCCATAACTGGCTGTTTGTTTATGTGTGATATATTCCATAACTGACCGGAAACCGAAAGAACAGGATCTTTAATTAAAAGTTTTTTCTATTTAAGCCCCAGAGCACATGGGAGGAAGAGTTCTAGTTGCTCCTAGAATCACTGCAAGAAATATGCCTTTTGTACAGATTGACGTTCACAGCAGTAAAGCACGTAGTTTCCACAGTCCGAACGTCAACCAAATCTTCACGATTGCATACGACTCAGTCGAAGAGAGGCTGCTGATTGGCCTGAAAGATCAACAAAAACTTGTATCCTGTAATCTGACTGACGCATCCACTATTGTTATTAAAGGGAGAGTAACCCCGACCTCCTTGTCCATTGATGCCAAGAAACGTCTTGTATTCTTCACGTCTCTATGGCCTGGACAAATAAAAAAAATTGACCTCAATAGTAAATATAAAAGCGCTAAAAGAATTGTAAAAACGGACAGAAAAAAGTACTATACTACAGCAGTTTATCCTAAGGAAGAGATGCTGCTCTTTTCCAGTGCAGACACCATATTCTCCACCAACTATGATGGAAAGAAAATGACGAGGCTAGTTTTGAGAGTTGACACAAAATGCTTGAGTGTGGATCCCTATGGCGGTTTCCTTTTCTTCTCAAACAAACAACATCTAAAGAAGATCAAAATAGCTGAACCTGAGAAACAAATATCGATATGGAAGTTGAATGTTCACTTTGATAAGAAAGATGAAGAATATGACGGGTTTAATACTTATATTCATGATATAATATTTGATGGCAACTACATTTATATTACCCGTGCTCCACCATCTACAGTCACTCAGATAAATTTGAAGAACAAGAAATCCAAAATATAATTTTAAGCCAATTTAATAACAATCGCCTGCTACTGAGCATTGTGCCATAGGGATGTTCAACATTACATCCTGTTTACAATTAAATTATTGTAATTCATGATTGCTTTTCTTTTGTAAAGTAGAACAATTCTTTAGGTTTAAAGGGTAAGAAACAATATTGAAAATATTCATTTAACGTTTTTTTATATGGCAGCCCACTTTCAGCTTACTGATAACAGTTTTTTTTCAAAATATCGATGAAAGTCTACATAACCAAATTCTAAGATATTCTCTTCCTAAGCACAATGGTAATTCAGTGTTCTTAAGGATAAGAGTAATGTAAGTGAAAAATTGAAAATATTCAATTTTCAAAAAACGTGCTTCTGACTCTTTAAATTGCATCCAAGAAAAAACAAGGGTTTCACAATAAATTACATCTTGTCTTTGTAACTTATTTGATTTAGTATTCGTGAGAATAAAAACAAATATCAATTCTTGGAATACTAATTTCATAATTTTAAATAATCTATCAATCCACTGTCAAAGAACCAGTCTTGTGCATGAAATCACACCGTCTACATACCAGTTTTGTCTACAAAAACACTTCACTCGACATAGAGAGGCTTTTCATTTTTGGAGTGGTTATGATAAGCTTCTTTTCTCATTGAACATTGTTTTTTACCCAATGTTAATTAGACATAGTTTTGTCTTGAATGTGAAATCTATTCAATCAACGGTTGTAAAAAAGCAATTTGAAATGACAACACTGGCACAAATGGAAATGAGAGGCGCTTTCTATTTCTGATCACTTCATGGCAACGTGTTTGAATAACAGACTTTGCAAACATTTTCCAGTGGTCAGTTGGGCATTTGTTCAAAGATGGGGTGGTACTAAAGCGAGGGTCAGTGGTCAAAGATGTGGATGAAATTAGAAAGATTGGGCTAGATGTACAGCAAGTGAAAAGATTGATCTAAGATTCCAATGCATATTTTTGCGATAAAATTTAGTGTCAATTTCATCACAGGTCGAAATAGTCAACGAGTCCTGTTTTCATATTTTAGTGCCTGGATTGTCCCCCCTTGTGTTTTCTGTAAAAAAGGGTCGAGAATTAGGCTTAAATCTTTATTTCTTGAAAGATTTTGTTCAAATGTGAAATGTAGGTTTATTTCAACATATGAAAACGATATATGAGAGCAAAAGTGCAGGTTTTGAAATATCATCTTTTATCATATTGTCCACTCCAAGATTCGAACCAATTAAAATATATTTAAGATACGAACATGCAATCCATCGAATGTAAGCTAAGTACTAAGGAATAACAACAAGAAAGCCTTCAGGTTAATCACTTCATATCAGCTAACTAATGCGTTCAGCAATGTAGGCTGTTTTAACCTTAGACCGTGTTTGACGATTGACAAGTGCTCATTTCACATATATGTACATGTGAGATTATGTTGAATAAGTCATAAATATTTTTGTATTTCTGTAGGTAAACAACTGGCAATTCTTTGTTTTGCACTTTTTCATGTTTCATTGTTAAGATTGTTTTATCTATTTCATATTTAAATTCAAAATTCGACATTATCAGTTCAGCTCAGTTAGAATGTATTTTTGAAAATGATAAATTCTAGATGTTTAAAAATTTACATATGATAAAAATGTTTTGTATTTTTAAATCTTAGTTATATATTTAATAATTTGATGTACACTGATAAATCATCATTTTCAAACATTTTGCAGGATGAAAACAGATCAAAGATACATGAAATTGTTAATCCGATTATATAAAAATCACAAATTGTTAGAAATAGTGATTTTATTAGTAATGATAATCATTGCAAATCAGTAGTTGTCTTAATGCACTGACGATATTAATTTGGAGATGCAATGGGATACATACTTGTTAATTTATAAATGATCTAATGGTGAAACTACATGTAACCAGTTCTATCATTTCTGAATTTTGATTACGCGACCATGCTTTGGGATAGTAATGAAATGTAGGACATTACAGGTAGTTTCAAGTAGATTGGCAGTGGTCCAGACCAGACAATGGCCTGTTCAGCACCTAAAAGTTTTCTTGAGTATAATTGTGGAAATATTTTGAAATATGATAAAATGACAATTTATAGGTCCATGCAGTCATATGGATTAAGATAGAGAATGCTTTCGGATTCATGGATTCATGAAAATAATTACGAGCCCTCGTTGATTATTTCACGGGAAAAGGGTGAAGAACTCGTTTATTATATTTTCAGGAATAATGCTCATTGATTATCTTCACAATCCTCGTGCATTCTGATTAGCCTCAAAAAGATACTTTTAGTAACAGGCAGTAGCATACTTCTTGATCAAATGCGACCATTGAAGACTCAAACATCTCACGGGGTGTCTTCTTAAGAGGCAACAAAGAAATGACGGTGTAGAGACAATGTCAGTTTCTTACTTATATGCTCATGGTAAGACAACATTAGACACTAGCATAGATATCCATGTAAAGATAATAGCAACACATAACACGACTGATTCGAAATTATTGCCATGGTTGTACGTTTTTAAACAGTAGATTATTATATCATTATTCGATATGGTTCGTGTTGTGATCAATGATACGATTTCACTCACTATCAAACAGTTTGTCATTCGTCTCAAGAGCCTCAGATAAAAAAGATCTATTGTCATTAATTTCTGTCAAATTTGTAAATTAGAAATGGACGTTTTCACACAAATTGTAAGTTTGCTTATCATTTATCTGGTGCGATATAGCGTTCAGTCTGACATTCAAGCACAATACTTCGTAAAAAACGAAAAGACTGATATCATGTACAAGAGTTCTTCGATTGAGAAGATTGAGGGTAAAGATATTTTTTCCTGCATGAAAACCTGCAGCGACAGAAACTGTCTTGTTGTATTATACAACCATGTGCAACGAAATTGCTTCATCTCCAACTCACCAGTTAAAGATTCAGACGGGACACCACGGTTAGGCATGACACGTTGGGATGGTGAGTAACACTTTGTTGTCAATGTACACTAGCTCTAGATTAAATCTGTGTTCCCCCCACGAAATTAAATAGAGATTTTTACATGAGGAAGTGTGTCATATGACTTTTATGAAACGAGCGTGAATGTGTGTAATGCCCGAGCCAGAGCGAGGGTTATACACAAATTTGCAAAACTTTCGTTAAAATCATATGACACGCTTCGAGGGTGATAATTTTTTAAATACCGATTCTTTTCCAATTTATTCTCTTAGAAATGAATATCCAGGAAATGGCCTGCTTCCCCTAGTCATGGCCGGCAACAAAGATGTCATGAAGTTACAGAGGTCAATTCAGCGCTACAACTATGCAAAATTGATATGTGCACATGTACTCATATTAACGACTGCTACAAATAAACTACTGTTTAACTACTTATTTCAACCCTGTAGGTAATAAGTCTTCCATTTTGATAAATTTTCTTTTGGTTATGATTTTTTTGACAAAATGGAATCTAGATCCTATTGCTTGAATCAAGTGAACGTTAAGACACTTCTTGAGCTACGAACGTTTGAACTGTTTTAAGATCACCCCATCTTAACAATGATCTGTATGGATCGTGCAAGTTTAATCTTTCACTTTATTAACGGTGTTAACAATTCGCACATTATATTTACAAGATAAACTTGATTTGTAATTTTTTTATGTGTAAACTTTTAATTGATAACAAACTTGATACCTCTTTTCCGAGAAATGTTAGTAAGAAAAATGTTTGTGAGAAAAAGTGACTTGATTGCGTTTTAGCGGGCAATGCAAACTTATAGCTGCGCACCTTATACCTCCATTTCACTGGGCAAAATGAGTCGACGGAAGATTTGTGGAAGCAATTCCGTTGTTATGCCGGGGAGCCACGCAAGTTTTTCTTCTATTTCTGTATGCTTTCGTCAGTTAGCGCAGTTCCTCCTTGTCTTCCGCACGCTTCCGTAAGCCCAAAATCATGTTTTTAAAAGAACGTTTGCGAAAAAAAATCTGTACCAATGCATAGTTAAAACAGCTATTTTATAGACAGATTCAAGGGAAAAGGCTTTAATCTTTGCCGATTATGCCGCAGTTATGACGTGATTGATTCGTCACAAAACGTGATTGCTGAACGTTGTCCGCCCTTTATCGGCATTTTTTCCGTGTAAAAGCAAGATTTCAGCATTTATTGCGTATGGCTTGCAGTTATTCCAAAGTTATTCCTCGCCAAACGGATTAGTGCCGCCACCTATTGCTGTAATCCGCGCATTTTCCGTAGCTTCCGAGTGTGCTCCGCAAATTATCCGAATGTTTACCGTTACTATCCGAACTCATTCCTTTGTGTTCCGCAGTTTCTCCTTGTGTTTTCTCCTTCTAGCCATAGTTGTGTCGTAGTTTAACCGTATGTGTTCCGTAGGATGCGTGAGCATTCTGAAAGTATTCCGAAACAATCCCATTTTGAAAATACTGAAGCTCTTCCGAAGAGGCGATTCCGCGAATTAAATGTCCGCGAACATCCGCGAGTACCGTAGGGGTCCGTAGCTCAGTGAAATGGGGGTATTAAGTTTGTTCACTAAATTGCGGATGCTAGTGAAAATATCGTGTAATCTGAAATGTCTTTGAGACATACTGTTATTGCATAAACGAAAAGGATAATGTTGAAATACGTTACATACAACCTCCTTAACATTCATTTTGCATTTATACCTCACAGTTAACGTAACGATTTTGGCAGGTCATTGAAGTGATTTGGGGTCAACAAAGTCAATGATTTGCTCTCACACTGTCAGTGAATATTGTATATGGTGGAGTATATTTTATCTGCTTCGTATTTTGACTTTATTATTGATTGTTATAACATTATATTTGATTATTCTCAATTTCCGGTGATCCTGTCCTGTCCTGTGCTGTTGGTTTTATTCGATTTATGTCAAAACCAAACCTATATTACATGACTAAGATGCTAATTCAAGTAAGGTCCACAGCTGTATATTCAAAGTTTACTTATTAAATGGGCTGTAGCCCTTTTTTTGATAATTTTATGTTTTTAAATTTTCACTGATAATTGAAAGTTAATACTAAATATATTATTTTGACATTGTCAAAAATCTCATTACACAAGCCAATCATCCATAGTCAGAGGACAAAGTATGAAGATTCACATAAAATCCATTGGCGGCCATTTTGTGTGAACACCTTTAATTCATTTTGTGTAAGAAAAAGCAATCACATGGCTAAACTTTACGTTATATATTTGAATTATCACTGCTCCATTTAGTTGAAATACATTGTCTTTCAATTTAAACCATTTTTAATTTTAATTTTCCTGACATCACCTTATATTCCCCCTAAAAACGTGCTTCTGCCCCTTTAAACCATTTTTAACCATCTTAATGACATAAGCTAAAGTGAATTAATTATGTAAGGTATGCTATAACAATTCAATAATCGGACCAGAACATGGGATGTACGCTATACATTTTGGGTGATGAAACATTTTGCAGTTTTTTACTTTGATTGCAAACATCGAACTTTTGAAGTTAAAAAATAATTATAGAAAGCAAATTCTCCCAATTGACAAATCTAATTAACAGATTGAAAAGAAATATACTGAATTTCTTTCATAATTTTACAGTTACGATGACAACAGGACGAAAAGTTTTGCAAGATGTTGGTGAGTAAATCACGATACCCTTATCACATGTGTAACATTTTTGCAGAAATATATAAGTCTATGCCAAATTTAATGTTATTTTTCGAACGGTCAAACATCTCATTACTCAATCCGATTAACCGGAAACTGCTTGCTCTCGTATTTGTGTGAATAATTATACATGTTGGTCGAAAATGGATTCGCTTATCTTAATCGTTCCTTGTACTTGCTTCATTATTGTCGAAATTTTGGATATATTTGTTTCCTGTTCTGTGAGATCAATTTAATTATGCTTACCTTAAAAACGTGCTATCGCCCTTTTAATAGATAAACGTCTTTTATCGTGATCTCTGTCATAAGGAAAGCTTGGAGAGCACTCTTTCAAGACATATCAATGTCTATATGCACATTATAATCCCATTGATATTTTTTTATTGCTTGGTACCCACTGTAGATTTCAGTCTTTTCAGGATTTCAAGCAGTTCTCTTAGGTAAAGACTTATAAATGACCTACAAAACATGCGGTGATTTGTCACCATGAAACAGCCATAATTTTCAACTCAACGTTGAAGTTGTAGTATTCGAGTGCCTTACTTCATGATATCGAATACATGAAATTTATCCGCTTGAGACACTATCAAAAAGCTTTGTACATAAATTCCTAGTTCAATTGTTTGATGCAAGTTTTCCCTTAATGTTTTTAATCATGTGTATTCTTTTTGGTAGTAAAGAACTCTTATGTCCATTTGCTTTGATAGGTCGCAAAAACAAATGTTATAAAAGTGAATGAAATTGATATTGTTGGCCTTGCATATGTCAACCTCGAACTTTCGAGACTTTTGCTGTTTTGGTTCCTCTAAAACACAATTTTGGCCTAATTTCGTCTAAAATATTTACTTCTATCGCTTTTGTTTCCTTTCCGTAACATTCTTT
Source organism: Steromphala cineraria (assembly GCA_916613615.1). Taxonomy (NCBI): domain Eukaryota; kingdom Metazoa; phylum Mollusca; class Gastropoda; order Trochida; family Trochidae; genus Steromphala; species Steromphala cineraria. The sequence continues at coordinate 55,028,699 of OU744731.1, read as the reverse complement.
TCGATTTTGACATTCTTTATTCTGTTCGCTTACTATTCTCGATTTCGGTTCGTTTACGTTTCTCGACTGTTGTCCCTATTGTTTGTTTTAATCTCACCTGTTTATTTATTATAAGTGAAATATTTTCCCATTTGCGATGTCATATGTCATTTTCGCCTATTTGTCACTCCCGATATTTCTCATGTTCGCAGTATCATAAAAGACAACTCAAAATACTTGTTGCACCATTACTTTGCATAACAGTTGCATTCCTTGGATATATCTTGCTTGAAGTTGTTGTGCTATGTATTGAGCTTGTAATTCATAATAGCAAGTGTTGTGTAAAATGTGTTAAATCAACCTCATTCCCAAAACCTTGGTAACAGAAAGGGATATATCGACTATAATTATCGATTTTTGTTTTACCTCATTAATCAGTAAACTATGGTTCGTGTTTTGATCAACGATATCGATTTCAATCACTATCAAACAGTTTGCACTTCGTCTGAAGAGCATCATATAAAAGAGTCTATTCTCAAGACTTTTTGTCAAATTTGTAAATTAGAAATAGACGTTTTCACACAAATTATTAGTTTGCTTACTTTTTTTCTGGTGCGATAATAGGGTGCAATATTTCGTTATAAACGAAACGACTGATAACTGTAACAAACATGGTATGTTATAATTACTAATTGATGTGTTTTGAGATATGTTTTACATGTGCCTTATTATTCATGCAGCGAGTCTTAGTCTTAGGTCTTATCTTTACCTATCTATTGCTCTCAGACAAAGAACCAATTTAATCTATTCACGTGTCTACAGTGTCGTATTACCAGTTAAAGGGGCAGTAGCACGTTTTTTGATAATTTTATATTTTAAAATTTTCACTGATAATTGTACATTAACGCTAAATGTATTAGTTTGATAGTGTCATAAATCTCATTACACATGCTAATCAGCCATAGTCAGAGGACAAAATATGAAGATATACATAAAATCCATTGACGGCCATTTTTTGTGAACACATTTAATTCATTTTGTGTAAGAAAAAGGATTCGCATGGCTAAACTTTACATTACATATCTGATTTATTACTGCCCCATTTAGTTTGAATACATTGTCTTTCAATTGGAACCATTAATTTTCATTTTCCTGACATTTCCTTATATTCCCCCTAAAAACGTGCTACTGCCCCTTTAAAACCTAAACTTTACCATTCAAAGAACAGCAGTCCATATAATTTTGAAGCGCTGAAAACTCCCAAATACAAGTGTTCCGGGTAAAATATCAAGTATCTTTACAGTAAACTTGGGAAGAAATGTTCCAAATTTGATACAAATGCATAAAACTAATAAGATTTGCACCTGATCCATTTCACAAGGTAAAGCTCAGTCCCCCTTAATGATTAGGAACGAAGTAGGGTGGTTTAGTGTTGGCCTCTCAACCCAAACGCCCAGGTTCGAATCCCGGTGGAGACAACAACAAATTGTGACCTTGATCTTAGTATTTGATGTGTCGCATGAGGCATGACAGGTATGTGTTGATTATGTTTGATGGGTTATATAACTAGTATTCATGTAGGCTGGATGTACTGAATTCCACAAATATATACCGGGGTATAGTTATTCTAGTATTTTTATTGAAAACAAGAATTTATCATGTACTTACTTCTGTTACTTCTGTTAGATCGTGCTTCCGACAACAGTGGCCCTTGCAGAGGCTTGCACGCATCCTTTCCTTCCTTTCTTCTATAATGTTTATTACCACTTTCCATTCATTGTTCTTGTTCTGAAACACAGCTAATAGACTATCCGTGGGTGGGAAAGTTCTGACATGGCTCAGTGCCGAGCACTTCAGAATGATGTGTTCTACTGTTTTGTCTGGTTCCTGACATAGTTGACAGGTTGGTTCATCCACCAAGTTGAAACGGTGTAGATATGACTGACATGGGAAGTGGCTGAATTTCAATTTTGTTAGCTGGACCTGTTCTTTCCTTGCCAAGGTCTTGTACGTTCACCTGTTTATCATGTAAGTGCCATTGCCGCTATTGCAGATGAATATATGTGAATAAGTTCTGAATCTAAATAATTTATCATGCCATCCTTCAAAGCAAAACAACATGTCTTGTTCTTAATATAAATGTCAGAGTCACGCAGTGATTGGGAAGGACACTTTTGACAATGGGCCATTTTCATGGCTTTTAGTAATTTCTGCATTTTAAAGGGGCCATTTTTTCAGAAAATGTGCAAATGGCCCATGGCCCCTGCCCTTCCTAATCCCTGGAGTGGTTCCCAAGGCATCTCCCGAAGCTGGCGAATTTCATTAACAAAACTGTAGCGAGGAAGATTACAACTCAAACAAAACAACATCAAAGCAATTCTAAGTATCATGTTTATTTATCTGAATAATATACATGTGTTATGTGGAAATCTTTCAAGAAAAGGAACTGGATTTGTCATATAAATATACATATGAAGCACTGATAATCAATTTAATAAACAATAATGACAGATCTAATATCCATGTTCTTAAAGTCACATAGTCATAATTTTATTAACAAAAATATGTTTTTAAGCAGGGAAAAATGACCAATGCTTTCAAAGGAATTTTTTTTATTTAATTAAGTTGCCAGTGTTATTTGCTTACCAATAGGAATTAGGTATAATCATTATTCAAAGTTAATATTTTGATATTCTTTTATTACAAATAGCATGTTTTCCTTAAGAAATAAAATCGAAAAGAGTACAGGGTTTCTGTGTCTCTTTTCCAAACTTACAAGATCTTGAACCAGAAGCAGATAGGACTGTCCGTTTAATTGACCATTACTAACCACAAAATGTAATAAGTAAAATTCTTATCAACTTTCTAAAAAAATCTTTTTATAAAAAATGCCTTGAAATAACTCAAATTCTTTCTTTTCATGAAATAAAATATTCAAAAAATAAAAAATAATTCAACGCCACTTCTTGTTGGAATATCAATGCAAAAGAAAACAATGTGAATGAGTAACTCATCAGTTGAGATTAGTTTATGATGAAATTAGTTGGTGAGACATTGTAAAGAAACATAAATCGTTTTATACAAATCGTCAATAATATTATTGTGAATGGTTAAGGCCACTTAATCAAAATATGAGATTGTGATTTCCTTAAGATGATAAAGAAAGAAAATTGAAAACATGAACTCATAAATTCCTAGATAGATTTGATTTATAGAGTGATGTAAAGATGAATGAAAATATGAAAAGTTACTGCATTATCTTTTACTTTCAATAATAGAAAAGATTACGATTTTATAAGCACAGCTAGTGTTGATTGATAAGTTAGAATTTCTGGAATATTAAACTCATCTTATCACAAGTACCGGTAACATAAATCAAAGTTAGTATGCTCTTCAGACTGAATTTTAAGAAATGTTTAAAGTAAACTGAACATGCAGCAAAACCATAAGAAACATAAAACATAATATCAATTTGAGCAATTCATTAAAGTAATCAAAGTAATCAAAACCATCAAAGCTCTCTATGTATGAAGGTATAATAATGCACCAAAGCAAAGCACTTATGATAAACTGGTTTATGGAACCTCCCATTTATTTTATACATAGTACAAAGCAGATCTTTTTCTGACAAATAAGCATCACCCCTTTGTTGTTTACACTTCTCCATGTTTGTATATTTCTGTTTCATACTTTCCCTATCCTCTTGTTTAGGTAAAACCAGAAATTATGATGTGCGCCATGTAACCCTTGATATGTATCAATTCCATTGAAATGAATAAATATTTTTTATAAATGTTGCTTTATGATCAGCATCATTTAGTTTTTAAATATGAAATAATTAAATTTCATAAAAAATCAATTTCTTGTTTATTGTGGAATGAGTAAAATAATTCATACGACTTGGAAATATTTAACTAAAGAAACCTTTGTTCAAAGTCTCTTAATGATGTGGGATAATTGTGATATATCAGTTCTTATGTAGAGATCTAAGACTATGTTGAACTTTGAAGTTATTATAAACACAGTTGCCGCAATAAAAATAAATGAAGTATAACAGAAAGCAGATGACTTATAAATACCGGTATTCAACTTAAATGAAACCTTTGTTTAAAGGGGCAGTAGCACGTTTTTATGGGGTATATAAGGTGATGTCAGGAAAATGAAAATAAACGGTTCCAATTGAAAGACAATGTATTTAAACTACACGGAGCAGTAATAATTCAAAAATATATCGTAAAGTTTAGCCATGCGATTTCTTTTTCTTACAGAAAGTGAATTAAAGGTGTTCACACAAAAATGGCCGCCAATGGATTTTATGCGAATCTTCATATTTTGTCCTCTGACTATGGCTAATTGGCTTGTGTAATGAGATTTAAGACACTATCAAAGTAATACATTCAGCACTTACATACAAATATCAGTGAAAATTTTAAAATATAAAATTATCAAAGAACGTGCTACTGCCCCTTTAAAGTCACTGCATGATTGTGACATATCAATACTTATATAGAGACCTAAGACAATATATGCTGAAATAGCCAATTCTCATAAAACCATGGTCATTATAATCAAAATAACATGTCAAACTTGAAACATAATCTTGGCACTTGAACATTATTATCACATTGTTTAGATTTAAAAAGACCAGTATTACATCTAAATAAGAAAACATATTTTAACTTCCACCTTTTATATAGCAAAATTATTATGAATTTATTAATAACATGGAGATATAAGATTAACACTATGAAAATAAGCATTTTATGCTGTCAAAACAGATCTATTTCAGAACATAACACAAATCTAAATATGAAACAAGGTTGCAGACATATTAGCTAGAAAACAATCTCGATCAAACATTTCCTATCATGTATATTCAAGGAAGAAAATAATTAATTATCATGTTAAGTTATGTTATTGAAAGTTATTAATTTTGCACTTCAGATGAGAATCAAATTTGCATACAGGTATATAATTTACCAGTAGATGATAAGTTTGGTTTGTTTGAAAGCTCTTCATATGCATATTTTTTTAAATTTAAACAATCAATGAACATGAATGGTTTTACTAAGAAGCAGTAAACAAAACCTTGAATGTATTTCTTTCCCACAAAAATGATTACAAAAAAGATGATACATAAAAGAATTTATTGAAAAAATATATACCCATGGGTGTATTGGGGGTGTATTGTTATATAACATTATTTTCATTGACTTGAATCTCTAACTCACTTTTAAAAGAGGGGGGGACCCCTGAACCCACCCCCTGCCACTGATATACCCTACAAAACTCTCATGTATTCACATTTGCTCATAAAAAATGCAAAACTGAAATTATCTTAAAAAATACAGTGTATTGCTAAGTATGTCAAACTGAGACCACTGCAGTGATGAGGGAGATTCTGTGACCTTAACTGCTTTTAACGGGAACAAAATCTGCTCAAAGTTAAACTGTACTTACTTCTCAACCAAAATCTTAGCTGAGGTATCTACCATTCTCATTTTCTCTTGTTTCAATCACAGTTTAGAAATAATCACACATTCTTTTATATCTCTCATGTTCTGATATGGCAAGTGATATTGATTATCTAATGATTTCCATAAATTGTACATTTCATGCATATCTTGTGATGGGTTCTCAATCTTACATATCGACATTGCCAATGCAGTTGATAGTACCTCATCTTGATTTCATTTAAGGTCCTAAAAACAACTGTCAATACACTTTTGTATGTGAAAATGTTAAAAGCTAAATATCGTATTAATGGAAATCAAATTATACTCTAATTATACTATTAAAAACATATTGCTAGTTAAAAATTCATATGACTCTAATTTTTTACAATACATATGTTTGAAAAACAAAATTATTCTTGGTCATTGCAATTTTATAAAGTATATAAAGCGCATAAGCATCTATATCTACGTAAAAACAAAACCTTTACACATAAAGATATAATTTCAAATGTAGCAAACTTGGTAAAAAAATAAACCCTCTCTTATGGCACATTTAAAGAAAACATTTCTATCATTTTGAATAATTCTAACTATAACTAAACAATAAGGCAAAATAGTGATCATAAGGTCAATCGATTACCGGGTAACAGAATATTCAATACCACAGGCGCGGTTTTAAAACAAAGGTCCACATAAGGTTTCTCATTTTAAATAGCAAATATTTACAAAATAGTTGTCAAATTTAATAACAGTTTTCTTTTGTCAAAATTTTTCACAAAAAAAAAATTGATGTACTTTATACAGAACTTGGCAGACAAGTTCTTAAATTTCTAAAGTCTGAAGGCAAAGTAATTACCTTAAAGTTATAAATGAAATGTTCAATACCACAGTTTCAAACAAAAGGTTCACATATGGTCTCTATTCAAAATAGATCCAAATAAATATTTACAAATCATATTTCAATAGATTTAAGTGTTAGTCATATTTAAAGAAACAATGGTAACTCTTAAAACGGGAATTGGCAGAAAAGTTCTTAAAAATTTGTAGTCTCATATCAACAGTCAGTGAATGAGATTATTTTTGACAATAAGAGACTCGTGTATAAAACCCAGCATCCACATTCTCTTTACAACCCGTCCCTTGGTGAGACTACAGAGTGGATGTGGATAATCTCACCAGCTCACATTGGGAATGTGGATATTCCATACCCAACGTCACCAGGCCCACCAAAGAAAAAATCGAAACGCTACTAAAAGCAGTGAACTTGAACATAATGGAAGATATCTCATCACAAAAACGCTATACGCACCACAGTGACCAAGTTAGGTCAAAACATGGCACCACCTGCACATTTTCTATCAAGCAGTCGTAAGCCAAACACTAATCATGAACCTTCGAATTTAAAATTAATGAATATCTAAATTTTACAAGAAATCACTTATCGTGAACCCATCAAAGAGATAACCGGTTAAGCTTCCGATGAGCATGTGCACGAGAGTTGCATTTTGAGTTTTCCATTTTGCACATTCTGTTCTTGATCGTTGCTTGAATGATGCTATTTCGTAACTTTTCGATGAGTAAAGCAATTTTGTGATGAGATGTCCAACAGTGTCAGACACAGCACGCCAATGGGCTGTCAGCAGGCAGCGTTATTCATCACCAACACATGCTGTTATTGCTGTATCAACATTCAAATAGCTGTATCTGGAATATGACCTCTACTCTTTAAACAAAGGCGTTAGTTTCTAAAATAGATTTAGCTTTTTTACGCTTGCTCTGCATTAAGTATTTAATATTTTAGTAATTATCCTTTTTAAGCTGTTGAATTTTAAATTAGCACTAATGAACGATATCAATGTTATTTTAGTTGGGTGGACATTATTGAATCATGGTGGTGAATATATTGCTTTGAGGAAACAAATATTTATTTGTTCTGCACTACTTCATACCTCAAGAAGTATTCTTTCTTCATATATCTTGTAATACAAGTCCTCTTCAATCACAATTGATGGATTTGGTCTGGTTATATTCACATCACTGAAGTGAAGGGAAGGTGACCGATAACATAACAACAATCACTGGCTGTTGGGTTGCATATTCTCTTGAGAATGAAGATGGAACAATGTTAGTCCTCACACGTGAACAGAAATGTGTGTAGCGCTTTGAGCAAGCTGTATATAACGTTCAGCACAAAATTAGTACACACATAAATTTATTATCACCCTTTCTTCAAACTTTGACATTGTTAATCCACATTCTTCAAACATTGACATTGTAAAAGAGAATCTTATGTTTGACTTCTTCTTTTTCCTTACGAAAGTCAATGAAGTGGCTTTGTGTATTGGTATCCATGACAACACTACATTCATATTCCTTATGAAAGTCAATCAAATTGTGTGTGTCAGTATCCATGACAACATTATACCTCACCTCTAAAGGGGAATAAACATAAGTATAAGATTGTTGGAATTTGTTGCTGTTGAACAGTATCACAGTTTTTACAGCACATGAAGATATCACATTCTCTGCAAGGCAACTAGCTCCAGTACCAACCAGTGGTTTCAGATTTGCTGCATTTTGTAACGTATTTGTGCCAGCTCAACTGAACTTGATAGATCTAAAAGAAACTACTGTTGGTTGCAAATTGTAACTGTCAGCTCTTTTGCACAGTGTGACAGAATTTGATAGATATGATATTGCTAGTTGCTATAGGCTGCCTAATTAAATAGATAAATTCTGCTACTTAGGGTCACTGAGGGTGCCTCCAAAACCATAAATTCTGCTACTTAGGGTGATTTAGGTTGCTTCAAAAGCCATGAATTCTGTTACGAGGGGTGATTGAGGTTGCTTTGTAAAGACACGAATTCTGCTACAATGCAGCAAGGCTGAAGTCAGCTAGTTGTGGAGACTGGCACATGTATTGCCTTGCTGAGAGAGTTAAGTGTCTATCTTCAAGCGTTCACGCTCAGCATCTGAGAGGAACCTGCTGGTCTAGGGCTTGGTGTGTTTGACACGGCCTGGGCGGATGTGACGCTCTCGGAATATGAAGGCAACCGGTTTGTAGCATCACCGGTTGGGGGGGTAGCACTTGATGGATTAGTGGGGGAGGGGGTGTAGGCAGGGGGAGGGGGTAGATTGGACATGGCCGACATGTCCTGGTACGGTATTATAGATTCTATATCATCCTCATCCTCCATTCGACTATATGAAACAGGGTCATAGAGGGGGTAGCGGCGGAAACAGTTACAGGCGACGGCAAACACGGACATGCTTCCTGCGGCTGCAATTAAGTAGAAGCTGATGTCGAAGCTGACGACGATTTTGCTGCCTTCGTGCTGCTTGGTGTGTGACTGGAGAATAGACACCTGGGCGGATATCAGGTAGCAGAAGATGTTGATCACCACGCACAGCGTCACTGGAACAATTTCATGGAGATGATCAACAAATTGTTTTGTATTGTATTACCAATGTGATGAAAACTTCTAAAGTGCTCGGATATAATGAAACTAAAATTCTCAGAAATGGAGTGAAAATTCAAAATATGATTTGACTTATGCTGATGCCGAAGCTTATTGAGAGATAACATTTGTCCTAATTATTTGAAAAAAAGAATGAATGAGTTTGCATCATCTTTGGAAATCTTTTAAAAGTTCCAAAGAACCCAGAGTAAAAGAATGAGTGAGTTATTGTTTAGCGCCGCTTGGGCAATATTGCAGCCATTAGCGGCGTAATGTAAAAGAACACTTAAAGCCAATTTTAACTGTGATGGTTCTCAATTTACCTCCTCAGTGCTAAATTATACCTCAATAGCTTTAGATATGATAAACTAAAACTCGCAAAAATGAAGAGAAAATATGATAATACCTGTAATTAAACCTGATGAATTATTGCTTGTACGATATCATGGCTGGAATTATTTTTCTTTAAAGATCCTTTTTCTGTATGGAATTTAAAAAATAAAATAAAATATAATACCTGTGATGATGCTGAATATTGCGTTACGATGAAACCTCATGAGTACCCGCCCGGACGGACCAATCAGATCAAGGAGAAAGGCGATCAGACTGAACGCCACTGTGATGAAACTGAACACGATCACTGTCTTCATCAGCAAGACTGTCTTTTTGTCCACGCAGTTGATGAACACTGAAGCAAAATATAAAAATTTCGATCAATGAAAATAATTATTTTTGAATTTTCAATATATTGTAAATAGTTGATTAATTGCACGTCTTAAATGAACAACATATAGGTCTGTCACTGTCATTGTTTACAAACTACAAAAAGGTAGTTATATTTCCAATCTAACATCTCTTGTATTGAAGGCATATCTTGGGAGACACTTAACTTCTTGGAAAATATAAAATCTCTAATAAAATAATATCTCTATCTCACAGTAAATATTCAATGATTATTATTTTCATTTGGTAAATATTTGGTTCTGTATGAAAAAATATCACCTTCCTTGTATCATTGCCATGTCAAATCAGTTTTCAAATTAACAAGAAATAGTACCAGATTTACAGTTGAAACTTCATTAATTGAACATTTGTTTACCTAACAAAATATTAAAAAGTTATATCAATGGAAGGAATTGGGGGAAAAAGGCAATAAATAACCATAACATGTCTTGAGAAAATTTTGAAAATATCTACAATCTTATGAGTTCTAAATTCATATCCTATTTCAATAAGATAACAGTCATATTTCCTTAGTAATTCACATCCTGATGTACAGGTTACAGTAATAATGTTCTGCATCATAATCTGATGTCATGATGTATCAATGCAAAAGCCTTACCGCGGTTCATGTATACAAGTACATGTAATTTATACAAGTTACCAAAACTTTTTAGGATAAAGAACATCACCATTCACCATAATACAAAAGAGACGATATATTCATTATTCATACACCTTTTTCTTACAATATAAGTAATACCATTCAGAGGCTGGGTACATGGGGAGATATCAGCCTCAAGCTTGGTGTTTTACGACGATCCGTAAACCCTTAAAGGCTTTGACTATGGTTTGTTCAAAGCTACAATCGGTTGATTAAAAGTAACCAGCTTGATCATGTGTTCGAGGTAACATACATTGTATATATATAATTATACAATTCAAGAAGCTCAATATGCACGCTTTTTTCATGCTTTGTATGTGCCGGGGTATAAATAATTTATCACCCACCCAGAGAGTGGATCAATATTTATCCAGGGTCACGTGGACCAATCAGAGATCGAGATTCTTACATGAGGTAGGATGATTGATTTTATTTAACAAATTTTGCTAAGAAACCCATTAGTTTGGCAGTAGAGCAAATTGTAAGTGGGGGTTAATATCATTAAACTTTTAATACATTACTTACTTCAGAAATTATTCACATCAAAATAAGTTAAATAACTTGGTCAATTTTAATAGTTTATCTTCTTGGAGGCATATTTCGGTTTAATAATCATTTACAAACATCAGAAAAAATCTTGATACGTTTAATTTGTTGATAAATTTTATAGATAATATCAAGTTAATCTTATCTTCGGAGGAACTTTCTTGTAATAATGACAAATTTATTAACAATGTAGATGGATTCAAGCAATTGTTATCATAATCATAAGGAAACATTTTTAGTATCTCTTTAATTACAATGATAATGATAAAAATAACCAATAGCATATACATAAGGAAATCTATGAATGGACTCAGCTCATATACCTTCTCCTGGGCTGTAAGTGTAGACCCAGTCAGTTTTCTCATATGACAAAGTTCCAACATAAAAGAACTCTGCGACGCCTAAAGAGTGTTGTGGTCTTGCGTCCTGAGAACCCTCTCTGGTGGTGCGAACGCTACATCCTCCGCCCCGGAGGTAAAACCACTTCGGTTCAGCCATAGCTACACACAAGATGACAATCGTGATCATGCTGCATATCGCTGCTGGAAAGTTTCTCTCTTTATGTTTAAATCTGAACCGACTCTGACTCCGTGAATGTCTCACTTCACGATGTCTGCTACGTGATCTGCCACTGGAACGTGACCTCCGAGATACTCCCTCTCGACTTCGGTGTCCTGAAGAACTTCTGGCTGAGCTGGTTGGCATCGTGTCAGTTTAGTGTCGTCTTTTAGAGAAAACTTTTTTGATATTCTGGATTCATTTCATATATGACGCTGCGATTTCATAAAATAAGTAGATTTGAAAATTGCCATTGACAAATTTAGAACAACTATTTGAAAGCATCACATACTATTTTAACCTGCGGTTTGGTGACACCTTTCATGCAGAGAGACAATCAAGCAGTCAATCAAAGAGTCACAGTTTGAAGCTAAACGCCCTGAAACAACTTCCTGTTCAATGGTTTTCAGCTTTTAACAATGATAATGCTAGCGAGAGATATTTAATGTCATAAAAATGATGGTGCGGCCACACTCAAAGTAAGTCTGTCACTTCTGATCTTTAGAGGTCAAACCAAGAACCAATATGTTCGGACCTAGCATTACCTAATTGGAGTTTCACAATCTTAATCCGTGACAATAGTGATTACTGACCCACCACATAAAACCCGGAAGTAAACATTACGATTTGATGAGATTCGGCAAAGTTCGGGATTTTTTTCTCGGCTTGCTTCCGGAAGACTCGATAAGCCGTTACCAATTACAACAATCATATGGATAATTGAACATTATCCGGACATTTACGAAGTCGACCGAAGTTTTCTGAAAGCACTCTTTGTAAACAGAAGAATGGCTGCCTCCAGTGGAGATGGTAACACTAATTTAGTGGACGATTTAGAAACAGCATTTCAGGTGCCATGTTTGTGCAATATATGTTGACCTGAATGATTTACCCTGCATGTAAAACTTCATAATTCAAAACCGATAATGGCCTTGTTACATTATTTGAATATGCTTAAAACAGCCTGATTATGCCTTTCCTTTATAAGGGGTTCTCTAAATCCTTTAAAATATATATAATTCATTCTCTCAAACTTTTGTTGTTTGCTTGGGGACAAAAATTGTCTGTTTTGACAAATTGCAATAGTGTTTTTTTATTGTTCAATGATTAAATTAAACATAATTATCCACAAGCACCTTTTGATATGTTCATAAACTAAACTTACTGATAAAAAAAAGTGTTGAATTCTATTGCAGAATTGTCTTGCACTCATAACTACACAAGAACACTTCAATGCAGTCGACTCAGATGAAACAAAGACAGGTATGATATTCTGAATTACACCACAGAATGTCTGAAGTGTATATTGAGGTGGAAACTACTAAATCATTCATTATTTCCATTACCTTCAATCAATCATTCATTCCGTGCAGCGTTAGAGAAATAAATTCTGTCTAATGTTACATCACGTTTTTCATGTATCCTAGTCTATGTTAATTGTTTCTTATATGAATTGTTTTGAATATATCAAATTAGTTTTCATCACATTTCTGGAGAATTGTAATTATACGAAACAAATTTCCCTTTTGGGACAATAAAGATTATCTTATCTTTTCCATATTGTCCTTTCATCATTGTCATCATAACATAGCCCAAATTTTATTTCACTATTGTACGGTAAGTATTATTATGATAAAATGTGTTGAAAAATTAATATGCTGAAAGATTTTCACTTTCTCCTTTACTAATTCCTTTGTCAGGGGTTGACCACACAATCAACAAATTCATGGATCTAGCCAGACAGACTGAAGCATATTTCCTCAGTCGGAGACTCGTCATGTCAACAGAGAAACCTGAACAGGTTTTAAAGGAGGTCAGTTCAGCTGTCAGGATATAGAGCTACAATACATGTATTACAAAATGCCAGTGATTGGGAAAGGCAGGGGCCATTGGCCATTAGGTTGTGACCTCACTCACTCACAATTGCACATTGGATGAAAAAATGTCCAATTAAAATTTTGAAGTTTACTACTGATTTATTTGAAAATGGCCCATTTGAAAATCAGAAAATTACCAAAAACCCTGAAAATGGCCCATTGTCAAAGATGTCTTTCCCAATCCCTGAAATGCATAATGTCTTTATTGACTATATATTGAAGATATAGTCTGAAAGTTATAATTCATATCAACAAACACAAACATTTTTCAGGATATATGGTGTAAATCATGTTTCAGTGAAATTTCAATGAACAGTTCACTCTTTAACACTTACACAAATAATCATGCAACAAAGGCCTTGTAAATCTCACATTTGGGTAATAAAAAAGACTGCTATTTTGATTTTGTTGTGTTAATGTTTCCTTGTTTTGAAGAAGATAATAGCTTTAAAATAAACCAAGGCAAAAATATTAGTGAGTGAGTGAGTTGGAGTTTGACTAGACTTGGGACCCTCAGACATGAAGATTTGATATCAGGTCAAATGATGAAATCTATATCATATATTTCAATTAAATCTTTATCTATTACAGGACATAACAGACTTGAAGATAGAGCTGGAGAGGAAAGATAAACTGATAGAGAAACATCACGACCATCTACAGCAGTGGCAGAACCTTCTGCGCAACATGCCGGGGACAGGCACCCCTCAAGCATCCATGCACCAGGCCCCACCTCAGATGCCTCAACCCCCTCCCCCCCAACAGATGCACCCCCAGCCCCACCCACAGATGGGGCAGTACCCCGGCCCCCCCCATGCAGGCCCCTGGCCCTCAACCCTTCGTCATGCCCCCTCCTCAACAACCCCCGCCTGCCTACCCTCCCGGCCCCCTAGCCTTCCTTGAGCAGACTATGTCAAATATCGGAATGCCTGACCGCAGATAGCATCATTTTCAACATTAAATGAACATTGTCTTCTTCAACGTTAAGGCAGTTGTCCAATATCGGTATGCCCCATTGCAGATGGCACTGACCGTATCATTATTATTATCATCATCATCATCATTTGAACATTGTATTCTCCAACATCACATCAAATGAAGAAAGAGACACAAGGCTTGTCTTTACATCATCATTTAATCAAATGGACTGATAAAAATTGTCTTCCTCAAAATTTAAATACTTTTGAGAGAATTCAGAAAAGAACCTGTGGCTGATGTTGACATTATTTAATCAAATTGGACATTAACTGTCATATTGACAGTGCTGACTCCGCAAACACTGAAATGTCCAAAATCTTCAATAAAAATATATATCACAATCATATTTGTATTTTGTTAAATTTTTATGAAATGATGTCTAGAAAAATTCAAATGAATTAACGGACAGGATTACACATATGTTAGATGCAATGTGCGAAAATCTATTTTACATGTGTGTTCACCATTGAATATCATATTTTTATTGCAGTTCACATTACAAGATATCTGACATTACAGGTACCGTATTTGACCTATTAAGTGCCCTGAGTGGTCTAAAATTGAAAATAGTGAGTGCTAATAAAATGTCTTAATTTTTGGGGGGCTAAAAGCCCCATTTGAGGGTGCTTATAGGGAGAGGGCATTATTATGTTGAATACGGTATATCTCTGATGAAAATCCTTGAATACAATGAATAGGTTAATGTATGTTAAGAATTGAAGGTATATCAGAGATGAAGTTAAGATGACAACTACTAGTTCTTGTTTCTCTATATGGTGGAATGGATTGCACTTGTTCAAACTTTACATAGGGCATCTCTTGGGGGATATCATTCTCAATCATCCAGAAGTAACATTCCGAGGAGATTCTTATCTGGATAATCGAGAATGGGGGGATATAGCCATTACCAAATATTGTGTCTGTTGATTTGTTTCAAGAGCAGAACTACTCACCAGGCCCTCTGAAATGGTGCTTTTGATATATTCTGATTTCAGAGATCTAATTATTTCTGAGCCATGATCCAGTAGCTAAAATGATGACTTTTGATTCTCCCTTTCTAACCCACAAAGTCAGTTAATTAATGTAGGTTGTATCAGCATTTTTACCTCTGACCTCAAAGACATTTTCTGAAAATGTTTTGAAAATTTTAGGGTCAAATAAATAGAGGAATTCAAATCTTTTATTTCGATACTATAAGGCCACGGGCCCTTGAGTACAAAAACTCCTCAACGGTGCAGCCATGACAAATATTCAAAAATTAATGCTACATAAAAAACTTAATATGACAATTTTGTTTTCTGATAACATTTTACGAGCTTGAATAGAAATATTGTCAAAAGCTTTCGACCACTGCAGTCTATTAGTGAAGTATAACCCAAGATAACAGTACCCTGACACTATTTCAATACGTTTACCGTTATAAAGCTTTTGACAATATTTCTACATTGAAAGGAGCCTATGAGTCAGGACAAAACCTCCCATAAGGGTTATGTTGCAATGTTGCATTGATAGATATCCAGGTGTGGTAGGAACTTTGCGGACTGGTGTAGCGGGATGTTTCACATTAGATTTTCCGTTAGTTGGATCTGTTGCTCAGAGTAAAAGCTATTTTGGTGCTTGTACCACTTGTTTAAAACAAACTAGACAAAGACATCTCACATGTTTATTAAAAATATAGTCTCTATGGTAGAACACTGACAACAACGACTCAAAATAGACTTACATAAGGACACAAGGCAACCTAGAATTAGATTATATCTGGCATTTTCCCATACACTTAAACCACACTTTCATCATTAATTCACTCATTTTCTTTCCAAGTAAATTATACTACACATAAAGAAGAACATACACAGTTTACTCAGTGTAGCTTGTAAAGTAAAGAATGGTTAAGTAAGGACCCACTTGATTAATCAATATTCTGCAATGGTATTATTACTTTCAGAACAGAATAACACTTTAATATTGGATAAAAATTCTACCTAATTAGTTGCTAATGACTAAGTGTCTATATATGTACAGTCTGATAAATCTCTCTGGATAAAAAAATTCATTATTTTCTCTATTTGAGTTTGAACTTAATCAGGCAGGTCTGATTGCACCTATCTTTGTAAAGTGTTTCTGTAACCAGTTTAGAGCAGACAAAACCAAGTCATTATCAATTAAATCACATTGTCGATTTTAAATAGCATTAAGCGATGATAATGTATAAGAAGTGGTACACAGGAGATACCTGCCCCTACCATAATTCTCAAAGCTTTTACTGCAGTCATTGCGATTGGCTAGACAAGATTGCGTCAGAACATGTGACAAAGCTGGGTGCATTCAGACCTGGTGGGAGAGGATTCCCTACTGGATTAAGTTCAAACCACGAAAGAGACAATATTTTTATAATTTTATTTTACGAAGCACGTATATAGACTGATATATGTTCCTATATATACTCACGGATGTTGGCAATCAAAATAGGTTAGGGAAAACTGGCTCTTGTTTTTTTTATTCTATCAGGTGTTACATAATCATCATGCATACTATTAAATTGATGAAAAAAACCCAGCTACACAGCAAACATATGAACAAAAAATAAAATAAAGATTTTTTTAATAACCAGGAATTACCTTCAAGAGACAGAAATAACACTAAAGCACGCATTGAGACAACTAACATAGCATCATTTTTATTCTTATCAATACTTTTATTTTACACAGTATTCTAAAGAATAAATCTACAATCACTGGCATATTTGGTCATTGTTTGTATATCAGTCATATCATGAATAAGGCAACAACATACAGCTAAGCTAAACCAATCACACTTTATAATTGCACACTGAGGAATGTTCAAATGGTATATGTTACTGGGTTTACCAGTTGGTTGGAGCATGAATCACGGTTTAAATGAACAATCAAACATCAAATTGTTATAATTGCTATCACTTATGTCATCACTGAATACAAATGAACCCTCATTTAATTAAATATTCTTTAAAGAAGGTTCCGTTTCATATAAAAATATCAAGTTTTCAAACATCAATAACAGAAGAAAAAATTATCAAAGACTTATATTTTTCAAGTAAAACAGTATCAAATCCCACACAAGCTTTCACTCAACAGAAATATCTCACATTTTTACAACTCTGTCCATAAATCAATCACAAACAGTCCAAATAAAAGTAGCAAAATATATCAAACTCAACAACAATAAAAGATCATCTAAACAAAGTGAGTGAGCTCAACGTCATAAGAGCTGGAGCCCGTTGTCTGTATGGTTAATCTGATACGTGGCCGTCTTCCAGGTGAGTCCATTTCCATCCGGGGTGTGACAGGATGGAAGTAGGATGTGCCGCCAGAACGATCTGAAATGTACAAAATGGTATCCATTCTATCCCCAGAGAAGTCATAAAAATCTTTATCTAGTGAGTCATAAGAGGTTAGAAAATCCTTATCTAACCTTTGTTGAATATGAGCTGTTCTCAGACTAGAAAGGGAGAGGTCTGATTGGATGTCGTTTGTTGTGAAATCAACAACACTTTTTTTAAAAGTTATATGCTTAAAAATCTCATTAATGTCTGAATGATTTAGGAAACTGGACTATATACGGTAATATGGTCTTTGAGTCTTCTTGACATTGAAAGGTCACTTCATATGGCGATTGGAATCCGAGAACTGCTCTTATTACAACAGAAGTTAGAGAAAAGAAGAAGAGAGGTGTGAGCTACTTCTGTAGGGCTGGAATGAATGTGCCGAAATCATTCTAAATGGTACCTAGAGAATCCATGATTTACCTTGAAACAATCTGACAATTAACTCGAGGACAAACACGATAAAATCTTAAACATCTACTTCACAAGCAAGTTATATTAAAAGTATAATCAATGGTATCTTAAATGTCCAGGACTGATTATAATCCATGCTAACAAGAGCGTGAAAATGGCCAAAATATGATAGTAAACATCTTCCAATGTGCTTAACATGCTCTGAGCCAAGACATCCTGAGTATATTAATGAAAGAAGAACCATATCTTATTAAATCTTCAAATAATTAAATGCATACCTTCCTTTCTTGTTGATCCCCAGGAATATTCTCCAGTTTTGCACAAACCCAAAGTCGTAGGGATTTTTGAATATCTGGTTTGAGAAGAATAGAACATCATTCATCAAAATGTGGCAGTATTGTTAAAGGTGACTTTTATTGATACTGTGAAATCATTTCTATTTATTGGGGGTAATTTGTGCATATTTTAACATAAAAAGTGACCTATTTGGGAGGTGTATTCTCTGTGCGTTATTCATTCACATTTAAACTACATATTTCAAAATTGTTGAAAGAAGTATTAGCAGTTCTTGACTGACAAAAAAGTTGCTAAAAATCCTTTTCGAGTTTTCATTTGTCAAAATTCAGTGTAGTAACTGTTCTGTTTTGGAAACAAAATACTGTTGAAATCAAGGTTATGTGGGTGGAGCCAAGGACATGTGGGTGGAGTCAAGGATATGTGGGTGGAGTCAAGGGTATGTGGGTGAAGCCAAGGGCATGTGGGTGGAGCCAAGGACATGTGGGTGGAGCCAAGGGTATGTGGGTGGAGCCAAGGGCATGTGGGTGGAGCCAAGGGAAGAAGGGCATGTGTCTGGAGCCAAGGGTATGTTGGTGGAGCCAAGGGTATGTGGGTGGAGCCAAGGACATGTGGCTGGATGCCTATGGTCTGTAAATTTAACCTTTGACATACTGCTAGAGCGAATAATTGGGTGTAGTTTTCACAAAGAAGAACCAAATTCAGACCCACCATTCCTTTCTTCTTGAGCCTCTTGCGTTCCTTCTTGTTGATATGAACCTCTATACTGGTCTCCGCCCCGCTGATCATCCGAGCGTGCCACGTCGCCAGTAGTCCCAGCGCGATACACACGCCGGTACACAGCATGAACTCGAACACTATTGCATTGTGGACCCACTGACCCTTAAGGTCGGGCTGTAGTATCTCCACACCATCGTCGTCAACATTCACGTGGGCGTTGGGGGCGGTGCTCGGGGTTGGCGCATCAGTCTGGGACAGTTGTCAATCATTTATGTTTATTTGGAAATTTTCGTAAACCACTATAGTAAAAGGTATTTATACAACATATAAACATAATATATACTCTAAAGGCATTTACGGTATTAGACTTACGGTCACTAAAGTATGATAAGATATGTTAATATGTTATGTCAAGTCCTTGAAACATTTAGAGAGAGTGAGTTTTTGATTTACCCCGCTTAAGCCCCTGTCACAACCCGTCGTACATGCAGCTGCGTGCTGTCTACCGACAAAAATGTGGGGTAAATTGGGGAATTCGTGCGTCCTCGGTACCGACGCCGTACGGATTTTGGACAAATTTATAGCATGCAGACTCGTCGTAGAACGTTGAGTGCATGCAGAACTTTCGCTGCGTGCAGTCTACGAACGGGCTGCCAATTTTCCTCTGTACGATCAACGTGCGTGGCCTGTACGACAACCGCACGCACAACGCACCGACATTGTGCGTTTTTTTCAAGCTTACCCACTCACACTTTCTGTATGTGCGTAGTTCGTGCTTACTCAGCACGTTCAAAGTTTAACTATCAAATAATTAAAGAAAACTCATGTCGATCGTACCGAGTAAGCACGTACAACGTACCGAGTAAGCACGAATCCAGTATCTCCTTTGTTGGCGTCTCTGCTGCTGTCTCTCCCTCTCCCGTATCAAAGCAAGTAATGCCACGACAAACTCCTGTGCTGCCATCTGAAGTTGCTCTTGCAGCATCAGGACCCAGAGCGGTGGAATGGGCGGCATCTTGTTGCGCCAGCACATGTGACAATGTGTATCAAGCAATGTGACAATGTGACAATCGCACATCACACGCGCGTTGTACGCACGCCACACGCACGTACCACATGGGCAACGTACGATGCACGCAGCTGCTCACTGCCAGACGTGTCGACGGGCCACGTACGTACTACGTGCGTTTGACATGCTTACAACGTGCGTGTGACGTGCGTTGCCAAACTCCCTCTCTGTTCTTGATAAATCCACCCTACGTTTTCAGAAAAACGTAGCGACCGTGGCCTCCCCTAAAAACGTACGAACGTATTGCACGCACGATGGGTTGTGACAGGGGCTTTAGGCAATATATCGGCCATTGAAACATTTTGACCAGAAAGCTCTATTAAGAACTGACCTTATATAATGTGCTAGAGTGATTGAATAAGATTGCTGTAGTGAAACTAAAAGCTCACCCTGCTTTCTGTCCATGCCTGCCACAGGAGATTGAGAGGATAGAGTATCCCTGGGAACACTATGTCCTGAAACACCAACACAATACATGTCATGAGTTGAGCATCTTGCTTAAGCCAGCATTTCATGTTTCCGTAATGCGTAGTGCGTAATGCATATTTAACACTATTTAGGTGCGTATACATAGAATCAGTCAATATGTGTCACGCAAGCAACATGCACAAATACGTACACATGGAATCCCAGCGTTATTGTCTATTGCTTATGCCCTGATTACTTTAGTGATATTTGCAAATTGAAAGTGATATTCTCATTTGATTACCTCAAATCAGACACAGAACAGAAAGTCCCCCATAAAGAAGAAGCCTTTCACCAGGACAACCAGAACTCTTTATTAGGGGAAGATGTTTACTAATGAAGGCCTTTTAAAAAGCCAAACCAAACAAATCAAGTTATCTTTTAAAATCATTCAAAGACCAACATATTCTTACAGAATCCTAGCATGATATTGACAAATTTGCAGAAAAATTTTACCCCCAAATTTCAAAATAGACATATTTCTGATATATTTTTTTGCAAGCCTGAAAATGTCTTCTTCCCTTGAGCAAACTTTCATTTGTTATTGCCTCCTTTTGATCGCACAAATCTGTAAATCAACTATTAAATGTTTTGTCTGCCCTAAAAAGAGAGATATGCCCTACAAAGAAAAACATGTTCCCAAACCATTCCTTACAGGCAGAACTCTTGGAGCCACAAGGGAAGATGCTGACTAATGCTGGTGTTTCAAAAAGCCAAACATCAATACATCCATTCAAATCTTTAAAATCAGAATTGAAAAATAGAGGTAAGCACGTACCTTGCTGCCGTAGAAGTGCTGCTTGAAGAGTTCGTAGCCGACGATGCTGACATAGACGGTCCCGGTGAGCATATAGACACAGAACATGAAGAAGTACCGGTGGTTGTAGAACCCCACACAGTTGTTTAACCATGCTAGAGGGAGCTCAGGAAATATCAACTCAGAACAGCTTGGATATAAAAAGGTTTTGGAGGTCAAATATAATATGGAAATGAGCTGTATACAAATCAGAGATTCTACAAACAACAGAGTTGTTTAACCACACTGCACCTAGTTCAGGAAATATCAACTTCGAACAGGTAGGATAAAAATAAAGTTTAGGGGAGTCAGAGGTTGTAGAAACATAAACAGTTTGAAAACCTAGCTGTACGATGCTCAATAAAGATTTGGGAGAGGTCTCTAAGGCTGAATTTTCTCTCCAAAATCTTATCAGCATTATAGTTTTTCTCATGAAACAACTTCTACTGGTTCCGCACTGTTGCTGCCTGGTGCATTGGGAGCTAGAGATATTAAGAATTACAAGTATTTTTATGGATATACAGCTACTTTAATCTGTGTAGGTGATATTTCATTATCATTACCTAGACTTGCTAATAAGAGGATATCTTTCAGCGTGAGGTGAATTGAAGGTAAGGTATTAACATACACATAGACGACAAAGTGACCAGATGATTTGAGTGAAGGATACGACAGTGATGGTCCATCTTGAGTACGCAGGTACGACACACGGTGCAGTGGTGAGTCCGCGGGGGTTTGGGTGAGATACACTTCTTGCAGATAGACACAATCTCCTGGGTGTTCTGAAACAGTTCAACATCTTTTGTACCAGAGATCTCACCATACTGACAGGTCACAATGCAAAACATCCCCATAATAAAGAATGATTACGATTCAAGCCAAAGATTTTCATCTTTTTGACCTTGAAATGTACTAGCGTCAAACAGGAAGACAAAGAAATCAACCTCCGCTGTCAAATTAGTTTTCATAAAACCTCCAAGTATACCTACATATGCCATAACTCTTTAATATGTAATTGCATAAATCTCATTTTCGGACTCCTAGGTATTAATGTCCTGAAGACACTTCAGCTGTTTGGTTATCCTGTCTTAAATACTTTCTGAGAAAAATGGTCTCCTTTGAAGACACCCTCGAAAAGAATCCTAAAACACAAAACAAGGGCAATAACTCCATAAAAAATTCAGCTGTTCAGATTTTTGAACTCGATTAAGCTATTGACACCTTGAAGACACACAGCAAATTTGGTTATCCTATCCTAAATAGTATAATGTTATTAATCATGTTTTTCCGTATTGGTCCAGTTACAGGTCCGAGGTCTGCTGTATTGGCACGAGGCGAAGCCAAGGGCCAATACAGCGGACCGGGGACCTGTAACTGGGCCAATACGGAAAAACTTGATTAATGACATTTTTATTAATTAACTTCTTTGTGATTTACTTGAACAACATTAGAGAGTTCATTTTCATCGAAATCCAAATTATAAAAGAGATTGGTGAACTGTAATATATGTTGAAAGTTTTGAAGCGATAGCTTCGGACTTGCGCCATTTGTGTACATATGCACATGCTCAGAGTCGTATTGGCCGAGTCTGCTCGTATTGGCCCAGCTTACCTGTATTGGCCCAGTTGCCGAATTGTATAGTGTAGGCCGTTCAGATTGTATTAGTGCCATATCATTGATAGTTAATTAATAATTTCTGATAAAAGTTGTCACACGAATGCAAGGATGCAGGGACGGACAGATGGAGTCATAATACAGGTACCTCGATACATATCACGATACTAAGGTCACGATACGATACATATTGCGATACACTAAATGCGACATTATAACAGTGAGATACAAATTCACAGATCTAAATTTGTTATTTCCAACGAGAATTATCTGATCAACCAGCATTCAAACATAAAAATAAGCAAATTTCTTCATGAAAAAATCAATTAATGCTATATTAAAACTATCTTTGCAAGGATTTCTTGATTCGATATTCACTAAAACATTTAACGCTATACACACAAAAATTTAACAACATTCACTAAAATTTGTATCACGATACAGTCAACTGTATCCTGTATCGTATCATGAACTGTACGACAACGATGCATCGATGCAACAGTTTATTGTGACATCCCCAATGTACCGCTCCCACTTAGTGGCAGAGTACAAAATGTTATACCTGAGGAGGATGTCCAGGGCTGGTGAAGCAGGCCATGACGTAGTTGAAGACGATCATCATGAGCAGCCAGTGGCCAAAGATGAGATGGAAGATGGTGGCGGCCATTGATTCATAGTAGATGTGGGGCAACAGGCAGATGTAGAAGATGGCCACCACCATGGTCGTCAGGAACACCACCAGCGTAACCATGATCTGCAACATTGCAGTTCTCTTGTCAAAGTAGTAGGGCTTTCACAGGTCTAAAATATTGGACTCGACTCAGACCCGAGTACCAGAAATTCTTATATGATATACCATAGATCATGTAATTGTTGTTCAGCCCAGATATGATCCACACATATGTCGACTTATACATGATCATATACAAAATAGTTTGCCACCAATGTCTTGAAATTGTCAATTTGATCATCTAACTTCTCACATCATAGACACGTGGTGTAAAATAACTTAAATAAGTAATGTTGACCTCGCCTTTTCGAGTCATTGAGTATAAGAAAATGGACTCCAGTATCCGTGGAAGCCTTTTTTAGTAGCAGGGCTATAACTAGAGTTGTGAAGATTAAGACTTTTCACTACACAGTAAGTACGTAGTGTATCAGTACACCCCTACTTGTTAAACATAGAAGCAAAAAGCTTTTGGCCTGATTTATATGATATGAGAGTATTGTAGGAGTTACGGGGATACGCTGACGTAAGAGGATTCAAGGTACTTAGAACTATAACTACAAACTTGTCACAACACCCTTTTTTCAGGAGTTTTGCATAGAAAAAATATTAACTTTCGACAAATACACGAAGTTTTGGCAACAATATGAACAAAAATACAGACAATGTATTACAATAAATATGAGATTGTATGAGTATAAACAGAAAACCTATAAAACTTCGGCCAGCATTTCAGTTTTACATTAAGCTTAGCTGCTAAAGAAGAAAATAGAAAATAGAGACATAGAAAAAAATTACAGAATATGAATATAGGCATAGGAAAACAGAATATTCTGAGAAAGGGACTATTACATTCTAAATTAAACATAATGATCATAATTTTGAAAATTATCTTAAATCTTTACGATACTCACTGCAGACATGTTATTATGTCCTGTACAACATTTGTTTTCTTAAAATGCCTTCTGGAATTTCGTCTCAAATTATCAAATATTAATGACCGCAAAAATAAACTCCACTAAGTTCAACCATGAAAAGAAATTGCCTTATTCATTAATTATTAATCAATTAATTAGTAAGATTATAGAATTTAACACATCATATTCATTATTTGAAAAAAAAAATCTTTCTAAGAGACTCTTGCCTTCAAAAGACGTTGGTATTTATCTGGAATGCTGACATCAATCTAAAGCTCAGGTCTTTATGTTGCCATGGAAACCATATCAATAAGGTAGAAAGTTGTTACAAGAAAATCAATTAAATCTCTCAAGTCATAATCCCTCTGGTGTAAAAGGAAGTATTATGTTAACACTCAGTATTTTTTTGCCCCAAATCTATTATTTTATCAATTCAAATGTACCATGAAGCTATAATTCCTACTTGTTTGCAGTCTTATAAAACTGATGAATAATTGAATTCTGTAAATATATGGGCATTTTTTCATATTCTCATTTTTTCTTGGTGGAAACTGAAAATGATAAACCCATAACTCTTTCTGAACTGGCCACATGCTTTTCATATGTATAAGATTCCACTAGAATGTTGGAATAATGATCAATACGTTTTGACAATGGTAGTGAGTTTTAACCAAGATGTATACCGGTAGCTTTTGAAATTCAGAATTGGCATTCCAAAAATAATTTGTCATCTTTTCTAAAATACTTTGGAGCAATCAAATCTGCCCTGGAACCTGAGAAAAACACAAGATATGTGTTTCCCAAAATAAAACGTAAATTTATTCAAATCTGTATAATTCTAAAATGCAATCTGACTGAGTTAAAAAAAAATCAATGACAAGTTAAAAAGATCTCTGCATGTGTTATAGCTCTTAAAATCGAAATTCAAACAACAGTTCCCCAAAACTTTCTTATACATTCTTACACATGCCCTACCATGTCATTTACCAAAAGTCATGTGGAATTTCCTTCTACATGATCTGAAATAACAGTTACAGCAACATGAAATAGAAATGTACTGCATCATGCTAAAGTGTCTTGTCTTGTTTCATTCAAACCCTATGGGTTTATTCAGGTTGAGTAAGATAAGACTTTATCTAATACCCGCTCATCTTGTCCATGATATAAATAACACTTGAGAAAATTGTGACTGGGTAATTCATATCTAACATTAACACCTAAGAAAGGCAAATTCTAAACACTTGTTTGACATCATTGGATAGTATTTAAGCATTTCCCGATATTCTTAATTACTTCAGCTTTAAGATTTGCTTGCTAAGATGAGATTGTGACTGAAATAAATTAACTCTAAACTTACCGGACCCATGTATTTGGCGAAATGGTCGACGAACCAGAACAAGGGCTCCAACATTGTGTCCATACAGGTGTTGAGAGAGTTGAAGTCGTTGTAGAAGAGCGTCTGACGCATCAAGCGAATCCATTCTCTACGACCTCGTATCCAGTCCAAGAATCGAGAAGGGCAATGATGTACACGCCACGTGATGCGTCCCATTCTCGAAAGGGATGGTACCGCCAGCATTAGATCCAATGTTTGCGCTTCATTCCTCTAAACTGCACACTGTTTGTAAACATTTGTAAACATGAACTGCACTAATCTTTAATCTAAAGGTTCATTAAATTCTTAATCTTACCTTTTATTAATACTATTTTCTATTCTAAATTTATGAAAAACTAACATTTTGAATAAAGAATATTATTGAAAGAGAACTTTTCAAAAGACAAAAAATGCATTACACATAATACATATTTTCATGTTTAATATCATCAAATTATAACAATTTCATAACCATGTATCAATAGCAATCAACATTTTCTATAGCAGTACATTTATAGACCTGTAATACTTTTTTATATAAATATTTTGCTGATGTATCTCTCTAGGTGTATCTTTAATCTATTAGTTGAATTTATTTGAAATAAAACAATACAATCCATATCAATCATAGGACTAGTAAACAAACCTAATCTGGTCAATTGATCTAATAATATCTTCTGATTACATCTATGTTAAACTTTCGTATTATGTGATAAATAATTAAATCTATCTTGAAATATGCATGGTTGCAGCAATATAGTTACATTTCAAGTTCTTCTTGTGGGACTGACTAAACACAGCTGACCCGAGTCAAGGAAGTTGCACGAGCTAGTTACCTCCCTTATTTCTACAGTAAAAACATTCGGAAAACTTCGAATTTCGTTGACGTAAAGGTATTTTCGTAACCAAAATAAATTCGTCCCGAACGTGAATTCGTATCCAAAACGACCTCGTACTAAAAATTAGAAAACTATTTTATAGGATTACACTCGTTTCTTTCAAAAGTTTATTGTCAGTTTCATAACAGTAAAAATGTTGGTGTAAACTTATATCAAATTTTGTGTTCGTTGTGAAATTTCTTGCCGCTTTGAATATTTCCTTACAATCCTGTTAGTATTTGGTATAATATTCAGAGTGAACCTTTATGTTTTAGATTTGTATTCATTGTATATATATATACAAACTGAAATTGGGTATTCAAAGATTGTATATTCGTATGCATATATGATACAAAGAACACAATTATACTTGAATTAATAAAGACATCAATTTAGCCTATTCCCATGGAGGAAAATATATGGATTGGTCTTTTTGTGTATCACTTTTTACATGTAGTAACCCAAAGAGTAGCGATAACAGAAATGCAAGTAGTTATTTTCTTTGCCATGCATTAAAATATTAATGCATCCCATTTTGGTGTTCCCTAGATTTCACGAAAGAAAATTGTACCATCAACGATGTGTATTTAACAATCAAGAGTTATGTACCGAATGCAATGCACTTATGAATGACATTCAACGGTAAAGGATGGCAATTTAAGTTGATTATAATATTTGTCAACCACTCTATCACTCAGTCAATGAATATGTTCTCGATTATTTTACTCTATGACAGTATATATATAAACATTACGTCATTGTCTCAATTATTTTGAAAGGCAAGTTGGGAGGTGAAGGAAAATACATGTACTTAATTTTCATCAATGTTTTTCAGACGTTTGCATTTCAGATTCTTGCGTGCATTCTTACCCTCAGACTTTCAAGTTACTAACATCTTCCTTTTGTCTCTTAAAGATATTGACAAGTCATTTGCAAAATCGTGACGCAAAGCACATACAATTTAACAGCTTAGATGAAATATATAACTCATGCTTACTGTTTTAGATATACAATGTTAATTAAAAGATGATAATCGCAATGAGAAATGTGCTTGTCATAAATACACTAATCAAAAGAAGAGAAAAGACTATTGAGTGGCTGCATCGTGCTTATATAAACGTCGCACATAGACTTAGTAGGAGCCAATCACCATGTTGCCACGAAGTGCAGTCTACACTCAGGGGCAAAGACTTTTCAAAAGAGTACAAAACAAAATCTTGTTGTAATTGAAATGCGACTGTACACGAACCCTTGTGATAGGCACATCAGTTGTGAAGAAGTACTCACAATTTCAAACACCAATGTATGATACTTCTAGTTGTATGGCTGTTCAAATAAACGAGGGGTCCTAAAACAGCTTTCTAAATGTTATTTCATAATCTTTGGAATTGGAATAGAACATTTATGAAATGTATAAATTTGATAAACTAAAGATGTTATCCATATAGAAAATCCTGACAGAAATTAATTTGTTCAGACATTTTGTCTGTAGGTTGCTCTAAAAAAGTGTAATTATCACTATCATTTCTCGTCTAGTTGAGAAGATTTTTAAACGGCGTTTTTTGAAAGGCGTGTTTTTCAAAAGCGTTTACAAATATAGCTTTGACAGTAAACGCCTAGTTCTCGAAGACATGAAATAACCCTGTGTTAGCGGTAACTATCACTCGTAGCTTAACCTATCATGCATTTTATATGGTATCGTTTTTTTGCCCGTTAGTGTAAGTAAACCTAGCCTCAATAATACCCGTTTCAATCCGATATTGCCAGAAAGTGATCATAGAAAATAGGTTTGACCCTTGACCTCTTTTGTATACGGTGTCGCGATGTGACTAAGCAGCTAAGGAGCCGTGTATAGGGAAATGTCACTTAAACAGTAAAATTAAAAAAAGGAAAATCAAAGAAAATGTTTTTGGGAATTTGATTGTTATGGCTGAAAATTTTCACTGCGAGAATATAAATCTATATTTGCAAAACTGAAACAATGAATGTATATCAACGATATATCTTCTATATGTCTGTGGGCGGAGCAAACTAAACAAATTTATATACTGTCGCGTAACTTATTCGGAAAATTAATTAAAAATGACCCTTGATTTAAGTTTATCTTGATTAATGTACAGACGTGATTCGTCGATTCAAGCGCTTACAACTGTTACCTATTCAAGATATTAACGAGTGACTTTTCAATGCATTCAACTTAGGAATCCATTTAGTAAATGCATTGTTGACATTAGTTCAAGTTCATTCCAACTCTATAGAAACAGGCGATTTGGTGTTCAACCCGTTAAGCATACACTAAAATACTTATAAAAATATTTTAAGTGAAATCTTGCTTTTCTTGTAAATTGATATATATACGTGCATGCTATACGTAATTTGTCCGGGGTGATTCGAATATTACCAAAATTAACGTCCATATCTCAAAGAAAAACAATCGAGTATGTAACATGACAAATCTTTATTGTGAATAAGCAATAAAAAATGGAAATAATATCGATTTCGACAAGAGAACATGTTGAGAAATCATAAGTAGAAACATTGACATAAGAATATTTGCCGTGAACATGTAATATGAAAAGCCTCTGTGTACATTGTCGGCGACTTCAGATCGATTCAACTTGAAACATCCCCGACCCAAAGGAAATTAAGCTTATTTATTTGAGATCACATCATCCATATTCATATTCATATCAAATGTGGGTCGTTTTAGCCTCACTATCATAATCAGTGTAACATAAACTTGATATTAACAAGTGGAACTTACAGTTACAGACTTAAAACAAAGTATTCAGGGGGGAAATAATAGTTTTGTAATTCGCAGGTCCTGTACTATGATTGAAAGAGCTTGGTGGATAACATCAAACCCTATACAGTACTCAGGACACCAACAAGGGGGAATAAAGTAATCTCTCGAACATCCCCATCCAAAATTGAAGGGTACATTACAAGCAGAGGAGACTTATCGTTGTTTCTAAATAGGATTATATTTCAAGCCTTTTTGCTTGTATTTCTTAAAAGTTTTAGAAGGAGGGAACAGTTGCAATTGCATCGGAGTCGCATCCGTTGAGAAGTTGGCACAGTTACGAGTAATCTCATCTACGATTACTTGACATCAGTTGCCTCATCAACTGACCACCGTGTAACAAATATGGTCATTTTATGTTGCCGAGAAACCCCTTCCATCATTCAACATCAGAAGGCCTAGCCCATCAACTGATCTCCTAGGAACATCTCTGGTAACTTTATATTGTCAAGAAACTCCCTCCAATGAATCTATATATCAGGCCGAACCCATGAACCTATAGGAACACTGATGGGCTCCGCTATCAGACACCAAAGTATGTGCATAAGGGCCTCTGATAGAGGGCCCATTGAATCTCTGCATGGTATCTTCATATTGTCACTCTGCATCAACTGTTGTTTCAGTGGAAGCATCACAGTACGTCGGATGGTCACCCAAATCTTCGTACTCCAGATCAACATATTGTGTATTCTGCATCTCTGCGTACTCCAGCTCGATGGCAGATTGCGCATGCACCGGATAATCTAGTTCAACTGTTCCTGTACCATCCGGGTACTCGAGTTGAACAGTTCCAGTGGCATCCGGGTACTCGAGTTGAACCGAGTCTTGTGTATCTACAGTATTCTCCAGAGAGAGGTCAGTTTTCGTGTTCTTTGGTCGAGACATCTCCACGAGCATCTGAGCAGCGGCCAACACTTTCTTTCTCTGGGCCCGCTGCGCCTTCCGGTATTTGCTCAGCGTCTGCGCATCCTTGAGTGAGAGACCGGTCCCCATGTTGACGCTAGGAACCCAGTCTGGGTTCGACACGTCGTACAGCGTGGAGGGTTTACCTAAGAGAGAAAGTGAATATTAAAATTTCATTCACTAAAACGATTCTTTTCTTACAGTGTGATTAAAATCAACCGTGCTCCGAGAAATAATATTGTGAAAATAGTGGCTCTATCGGTTGGGAGGGAATATCCTGGCTGGATATAGTTCGAACCTGGATACTACAGACAATGTACCATCTTTGTAGAAATGTCAACCCTCGCCTTCCGGTTTGGGCAACATTTCTACAAAGATGGTACATCAGACCGTATTACCCTAATCAAAAGCATACAACTTCGAACTTATAATGTTCCTATAATTACATTATTCCTCGGAGCAAAGTCGATTTTAATCAGACTGATTCTTTTGCAACTGTAGAAAGAGCCTTAGAGAAGATGCTCTTTTAGATTTCAGATCTAGATTTGCTTTTCAAGAGGATATTGGGTAAGATTTCAACCTATAATCTGGATGTTCTCTAGACTAGCTAAGAAAGGTGCTTCGTTTAGAATGTTGTCAAAGAGTTGAGAAGTTGGGGTTCAAGTATTGGATCAAAATTATGGACGACAACTTGATTATCCCGAGGAAAAGGTTGGTTAATTTTACTATATTCTATTCAAAATGAAAAGGATATAGAAGAAATTCCCCAACATTGGTCACCAGAAACAGTTTTCTTGTAGAATGTATGCTTGTATGTACAAAAATAAGACCATTATGACGAACTATTTGTTCTCAGCCTTACAGACGAAACATACGTTTTCGATTAAGAATCATAGTATGTAAGAGCTTAGACTGACGTAGAAAACTTAAATAAATGATATCAGTTGAATGAGGGAAAACGCGTAAGATATGGATAATATTTCAGGGTTGAAAGTTTCTTGATGAAGATTTTCAAGATGATCATTTTTCGAGTTTCAAGATAATTAATATAGTCTATATCTAATATCTAAGAATATGAAGGCAAAGTTAATTCTAACATTTTGTTGTTGTTGAAAATATACGACCTTTCGTTGAAGGATCTATATATATATGGAAAAGATCTATAGAGCTGAAAAGTTATGTGTAGACTCCTTAGCTAATGGGGATTCTAAATTGAAGATTTTGTGAACCCATGACAGCAAATGGGGTCACAGGGGTCAAAACCTTAAAAACCTATTTTTATCTTCTCCTCCAGTTCCAAGAGGTCTAGACTCCTTGGCCAATGAGGATTCTAAATTGTAGATTTTGTGACCCCTTGCGTGTGTGATTCTGTTTTTACTGGGTGAATGTGATGTTTATAAATTAATATGATAGACATATAATGAATAGTAAGGAAAACATGTTACATATGAGGAAACTCAATCACTTTGCAGAGATCTCGTCTTTAATGTCTTTTATAATGGCCTATTTACAAAATCGTGGATTATATTAGTGACTAATTGTCGGCCGTATAAAATCATGCTCAACTTTTAAAATGCGACTCATGAAAAAAAGATTGTCGAAAATGCCTATAGGCCTATTATATATAATACGGGCCAACCATGCAGTATCTCCACCCCGCTCCTCGACCAGTTCGTGTCATTTTAATCGATAAGGCAATCGACGGGATTATCATTTCTTAAAATGCGTGAATATCTTGTCTTAATTTACCTGAGACGAAGTGATCCGAGCAAATCTTGGTGTATTTTGTCGGAGTATACTTTTCGCGCCCCAGTTTTGCTATCCATTTTACCCGCCGTTCTTCTGACAGCTCGCGTGTCTTTTCGCCTTGGCTCACGATGATTGCTGGAATCGAGTGGTAAGATTTCCCATCTCTGTTTGATCTGTTTGAGCAGCCAAGAACCGAACAGCAGTTTACCATTGTTAGAAGTACATATTATAGTCGAAACTTCTCAGTGAACAGTTACTTTCCTTTTGACCTTAAAGATGGCGGATGTTTCCCACAAAGATGGTGGATCGTTTGCATTAGGAATGTCGATATGTTTTCGTTACCTCGGATGGAACAACACGGAAATACACGAAGTATTCTTATTGCATAATGCAAGCCTCATTGATCAGTTTGATGAAACTGGCTGATCGAGGCTGTACGGTAGCGTGGCCGAGCGGTCTAAGGCGCTGGTTTTAGGCACCAGTCTCTTCGGAGGCGTGGGTTCGAATCCCACCGCTGCCAACGTAATATTTTGCTTCGCTTTCACATCGAGGTGACAATTTATTCATCCACTTGACTTTTTTAGAGCAGAGGTAGTCTGTGATTCAGACCCTAAATTTTGGTTGAAGCCAATTACGAATTGAATTACCTAAAGCTATACCAAATGATTCTGGTTCTCTTACCAACTGGCCTCAGTGACAAGTAAGGATTCTACCAACGCAATTCAGAGTAAAACTCTATTCATTAAAACAATCCATTTCAAACATTATATATAATCATAAAAATCAAGATTTTTTTCTATGATGAAATGGTATCAAAGATTTCATTCTGGACTTAAATTTTAAACCATAACCTTTCATTAGTTAACATAACATCATCATTTTAGCACTCCCATTTTTCCTTTTCCCTCCAAGTCTTATTCAAGAAAGGAATGTACGTCGTTAATTTAATTGCATTAAAAGGGATTGAAGGAGACATCTTACATCACTGTTGTTTTCACCTTTCAATCTATAAGTATTTAGCATTTGTTTTTTACAAATATTGTCTGATTAATTTACATTCCTATCGGGGTATTTATTTTGGAAACGGAATTCAAGGGGACATTTCATGTTGTACACATACTGCTATTAGTACAGGATTTTAACACTTGGGGCAAGATTTATCTATTCATGTTTGACAGTTTGATAAAGGAGGGCACAAAAGCAAATTTCGTTTCCACAAAAAATACCCTGATAGGCCTGTCCCTTTCACCGAATGTAGGAAAAAAAGTATCAGGAAAAAAGTAACACTTTTTATATTTAAAGAAACACTTTGACTTTGAATTATATTAGGATTATTGTAAATGTAATATTTCACGGAATAAAATAATTGTATTGTTGATAATCTGGTCATTAAAGAGGATTTTGAAAACCAAATTTTGGAATCATAATAACATTACATTTAACATCAAAGGTACACTTGTTACCTATAACAACATAATCACCCTTATCAGAGGAAAATGTCAGTATCAGCTTAGAATATTTACTGGTTCGTATCAAGACCTACATCACTTTAAGTTTTGTGTGAGTGAGCAACCTTCTTTGGACTGAAATTCAGTCTTTATAAAAACTTATTCATCCCTTAAATATCTGAGACGAAAGGAAAATTTATGAGACGAAAAAATAGAGTTGCTTTAAGGAGTTTTACCATGTCGATAAACACACAGAGAAGTAATGTTGACTTAATGTAATGAAAATGTGAAGACATAAGGCGGAATGTGAAACAAATTGTTTCTCTCGAATTACGAAATTTCTTTCCTATTCTAAATCAATACAGCAAGAACGATCGATATATATATGGGTGGCTGTTCCAAAGCAATTCCTGACGCGCAGATAGCGAGGCGCAACACGGTTAGAAAACTGGGTCATCTCGCACGTGGCGATTCGGTTAAAAGATAGATAAGATAAGATAAGATACATGATGAAATATATATCCTTTACTGATCATGCTGATGAAAAATGAAGGTGCCCCATATTACACATATTATATTTGAAGTTAATTGTCCGGCATATGGGACCTTTCCATTATAAGCAACGATTCGCCGCTCAGTGAATCAGGTAGCGTGGCCGAGCGGTCTAAGGCGCTGGTTTAAGGCACCAGTCTCTTCGGAGGCGTGGGTTCGAATCCCACCGCTGCCATTAGTTTTGCTTCATTATGGTTTTCTTATTGAATTATTTCATTTTGATTCCAGGTTTCTAAATTTTTTTCAGACACTGGACAAGACTTGCAGACTTCATATCTAAAGCATAAATATAAGCTTTCACAATGGATTAAAAGTAATGAAATGAATACAATAATACTGCACAAACTTTGCGATATCATAATTATGAAATCTATCTTATATGGCAATAAGAATATACATAATCAGTTCAAAAGATAACTCCTTATTTCTTTCTTCAGTTCTATTACTAATGGCAGACAAAAAACACTTGAAATTTTTTAAATAAATCTTAATTTGATTTCAATGAGATTGCTTCTTTCTATTCACAATCTTACTTTTATGGTAATTGAAAATCAATGAAAAGAATTTTTAAAGATTCATGCAAAATTTGTTATCCATTACTTTCACTCATCCAAGAATTAAGCATTATTTAAAAACTAGATTAGCGTTTGCGGGATACCGCAAAAGCAGAGCAGCCCCGGAACTTTGGGTTTCGCCTTACCCTGTTCCGCCTTTTACAGGCCTCACCAAATTGGGAATTTTCTCGTGACCTTGACCTTTGACACTCAAGGTCACACAATCAATGAACACATTTCATTGAGTATAACATTATTGTAATGAAATAAAGTGTTAAAAATACAATTAATCCATTTTCTCCATATATGTTGACCTTGCTGTGACCTTGACCTTCGACAGTTAGTACCCAAAACTTTTTGAAAATGTTGAACTTCTCAAGAGATAATATATACAAAATCTAAACTTCATAGCACAAAAACTTTTCAAGTTATTGTGTTTAGAAGGAATTGCAATAACTCATATCTCATGACCTTGACCTTTGACCTTCAAGGTCACACAATAATTGAACACTTTTTATTGAGTATAACAATCATGTATTGATTAAAAATGATCATAGTTAAAATTAAGCATTTTCGCTAAACCATGCTTAAGTCATGACCTTGCTGTGACCTTGACCTTTGACAGATTGTAGCCGAAACCTTTTCAAAATTTTTTACTTTTCCAAGGATGATATATACCAAGTTAGAGCTTCATAGCACAAAAACTTTTCAAGTTACCGTGTTTACAAAGAATTTTGTGGTGATTTTATAACTCGTGACCTTGACCTTTGAACTTGAAAGTGAACATGTCATAATGATTCCCTGGAAGTATTAACATTTAGACATGTTCATGAGTTCTGAAAAGCTAAATGGGATAAAGTTATACCCCAATTTAGTGCATTTTGTAATAACTCATATCTCATGACCTTGACCTTTGACCTTCAAGGTCACACAATCATTGAACACTTTTTTTTGAGTATAACAATCATGTATTGATTAAAAGTGTTCATAGTTAAAATAAAGCATTTTCGCTAAAACATGCTTACGTCATGACCTTGCTGTGACCTTGACCTTTAACGGATTGTAGCCAAAACCTTTTCAAATTTTTTTACTTTTCCAAGGATGATATATACCAAGTTAGAGCTTCATAGCACAAAAACTTTTCAAGTTATCGCGTTTACAAGGAATTCTTAGTGTGAATACATAGCTCGTGACCTTGACCTTTGACCTTGAAAGTGAACATGTCAAAATCGTTCCCCCGAGGTATGAGGAGTAAGGTATGAATAAGAGTTCTGGAAAGCTTAGGGGAAAAAAGTTATAGCTAGTAGTACGAGCGCGGCGGCGGCGGCGGCGGCGGCGGACGCGGCGGCGGCGATGGAAACTTCACAAAAACTGATAGCAGCCCCGTCCTTAGACGGGGCTGCTAAAAATGCAACTGATAATAGAAATCTTTTTTTTTAATAGTACTCATTCACTTTTTGGCAAAATTTTGAATCTGCATCCCTGTCTGAAATCATTGCCAATATTGTCAGGAAAATGCCTCAAAGGTACATTTCTTTGGATATTTGTGTACAGCTATTGAGTGGTCATGGTAATTCGTATCAAGCAATTAACATCACTTTTAGTTAGTGGTCAAACAGTTATTGTAGCTCTATCCTCAGATCTAAATGAAATGAATATGAAACAATTATTCATAACTAATTTTGAACACATAATAAAAACAATTTTCTTTTTATTCAACTGTATAAAATACATCTTGAGTAATTAGAAGATTGCATACAATGGTAAATCAACAAGACAGGATTGGGGAAGGACATCTGACAATGGGCCATTTTCAAGATTTTAGTACGGTAAATTTCTCAATTTCAAATTGGCCATTGCCCTGATATCAGTCGTCAACTTTAAATATTTTGTACGTCCAATGTTAAATGACATAAAAAGACTATCAATAGCAGGCTTCAAATATTAAATTATTATTTTTTTTATCCAATATGAAAAATGGCCGACGGGCCCTGCCTTTCCCAACCCCTGCAAGACAATATCATACAAACAATATGGTTCAATAATGGTACAATACATCAATTCTGACCAATCACTGCAATAATCACTTCTGGTGGATCAAGAAACTTAAGATATCGTTTAGCACCGCTTGGGCAATATTTCAGGCATTAACAACGGGAATGAACAAAGGCCACATTTTATTTATTTCATCTTTCCCTTACTGAATTGAATGGTTTTTTTCAAACAAGCCAACTTAAACATTTCTTAAATGACCTATATAAATAAAAAAAGAAATGTCTTACCGGTAAGAATATTCTTAGGAAAATAAAGAAAAGATTAATTCTTTCAAAGCATAGATGTTTATCAAGTGAAATTAAAAGGCCCAGTATTTTAAAGAGTTAAAAATGTTTTTGGAAAATTCAACAATTTTATGTCATTTTCTTGTGATGACTAAATCTGTACTTAGTAAAACATTAGTAAATGATGCAACTTATAAAGAATTTAAGAATAACTATGATCAAATAATTTTTATACTACAAATCACAACTTTAACATTTCAAAGAACACCAACCATGATACATTCAAACAGTAATGATTAAGTTGGACAGAAAAGAATTAAAAACCCTTAGTGAAAACAAACATTGATAATACAAAACTTGAGAATACAAAATAAAAAAAAGTTTAAATGGAGAAGTATTATCAAAGATTTTATTTCCTCTCCGAACGCTATGTTTTCCTGGTAATTCCCTGTCATCATTCAGTTAGAAACATGATGTTGGCTTTATTAAAAGAAATTTAAAATATGTTGATAAAATGATGTATAGATTCATGTATATAGGATAAACGTTTTGTAAATAAATTGGATTAGAGTCATGACTGCTCTACCCAAGTTCAATCTCGATTAAACAAAGTCTTTTTATCTTAAAACTTTAACTTCCAGCAGTTACTTTGTATAATCATTGATTATAGGGGTTTGTCTCTTGCTAAACCGCCCATCGATGTACCGCTGGGTTAACTGTGGCTCTGAAAATTTATATCAATTTCTACGGAGTAAATCTTATACGATGTTAACATCTAAATAAACAGCCACTTTGATAAATGTTTCGAGCTTTGTTTGCTGAAAGTAAGTCATAGTGGAATCTAAGGATGTCACGATACAATGATGCATCGATGCATCGTCGTGGTACAATTCACGATACAGTCAACTGTATCGTGATACAAATTTTAGTGAATATCGTTTATATTTTTGGTGAATATCGTTGTGTGGTTGTGTGAATATCGAATCAAGACATCCAGAGTTAGTTAAATTTCTTGTTAAGATAGTTTTAATATAGCATTAATTGACTTTTCATGAAAAAGTTGGCTTATTTTTGTCTTTATATGCTGGTTACTCAGATAAGTCTCTTTAGGAATATTAAATTTAGATCCCTGAAATTTTATCTCCCCGTAATAATGTCGCATTTAGTGTATCGCGATATGTATCGTATCGGGACCTCAGTATCGTGATACGTATCGTATCGCAAGTTACCTGTATCGTGACATCCCTACACTGGAATAAAATCTAGAGAGGATTAATATGTTTGTCATTGTGGAAAAATATGAAAATCAGAATCTTTGAAATGTACAGGTTATCCCATTGTATTGGTATTTAATACCAAAGATTATTTCAACAAAATTTTCACAAAAACAGTATAAATATAAAAGCAAATTGTGCGTCTTGATGAGATTTAACACATAAAATAAAACAAAGATAATGTGCGTATCCATAAAACATCAACAGTTCATTCACGAATACACTACCTCCACAGTAATTCAGGGCTGTTAAAGTCAAATCTCATTGTTGCAAGGCAGATCTTTAAGTTTCAAGCTAAACAAAACCTATGAAAGTAGGAGCTTAGAGAATATATTATAAAATATGATTTAGCCATGTCAACCAAGATTTTTGGAGTCTTTTTCTATTGGTGTATTTATTGGTCTTTATTTCTGGGTATTAGATATCTTCGTCGCATTATACTCTCCCCTCATTAGAATTAACCAAATGGTAAGAATGAGACTGGTCAATGTTTGGACAGTACATGAGTACAGGTTGTCCGATGCAATCAATTGCAATGTTGCACGAGTCCACTTCTAGTCTAGATTATGACTTGTCTTGAGACAACCGACAGGATAAGTACTGTTTGAATTTCAATATTGAGGGATAGAATACATGGCCAAAACAGAAAATTGTTCAAAATGCAAGTGGAAAGATCGATGTAAATTATTAATATATGTCAGAGGTGATTGAATATTTATGCCTTGCAAAACTGAATCTCCAACTTTAACCAGATATGAAGATCTTTAAGTGCCCTGAGCTTAGATTTTCGAAGCTCTCTTAGTGCTAAGATAGTCGTAGGCCAATGTTAATGTATGGTACTTAAGACTATCTTATATTAAGAGAGCTTCGGAAATCTAACCCCAGTGGTTCTTATTGGTGCTTGCAGCCCTCAAGCCAACCAATCAGGATTTTTCAAATTTGAGATCAGATTGGTTTAAGCAAACCCATTTGATGCAAAAAGATGAAGAACCGGTATGTCATGTAGCATCCTGCCCTCTTACTCAAAAGCAGGGAAGTATAATAAGATTATAAGATCCCTGTCAAAAGTGAGAATGGTTTACTACTCAATTTGACAATCAGGGTAATCATCATTAAATGTACCTAAGCACCAAATTCTGGTCACTGTAATGATAAGTTTCTCTACTATTTCTTGTACCTGGCAAACTAATACTCTTTGATCAGTAAACTAAATATTTTGCATATTTTACAAATATAACATTGGACTATTTCATGTACTCTTAAAGAAAATATAAAAACATGAAATTGTGTATTATTATTGCTATCTAAGTACAAAAAGTCCAGGCCTTATTGTGAAAACATAATTCATTCAGACAGAAATATTAAATATGTGATTGGATGAATGTACAACCTTTGTTTCATATTTCTGTTGCATGTTTCTGATGTAAGCTCATCTAACCAAGGACGGCGACAAAAGCTTTCGATATCATGCTAGGGTCAGGTTACTCCAGTGTAACATTCATTATACTGTATATTGCGAGTATATGACCACCCTCGAACTAAAGACCCCCCCCCATTTTTCAGGGTTGAGCAGGTTGGGGTCATTCTCGGTTTAAAGCCCATCCCCCAATTCTAGGAGATCTGACACGATCGATGTCAGACGATCAAGTTACCGATGTTTACACCACCACCGGAAGCAAAATGCACAAGTTTACATCGATGTCATTTCAGTATTGAACTTGTTAAAATAAAAATACATTGTCCTGTTGTTGTTTTTAATGACTATATACATTGTGAATTAATAGAAATAAAATAATATAGGCCTATTGTTTTAAAATATTTATGCATCATTCAAGTATGCTGTTAAATTTCGATCACGATGTATGTGATAAAGCCCATCCCCCTATTTTCAAGATATTTTGTTGCCGGGCCCCCTGGTCGTATACCCGTGAGGATACGGTACATGATCAAGGCTAAGGGCTCTTTTAAAACAACAATGTCATTGGATAGCTTATGCCTTGGTTTTGTCTGCGCTTAACTGATTATAGGTTGGCTACATTCAGACCGTGCCAGTACGTGGGATATCCTAAGTGGATAAAGAAAGAGACAATACTGAAAAATAATAATATCTCGGAGCGCAGTCGATTTTCATCAGACTGGCACAAATAACTGTAGTATGTGTTTACAAAGTCATGTTTGTGATATTAAAAGCATGTCTTCTTGGTTGGTTGGCATGTACGGTACATGCTGCACTTGTAAAGAGGCACTATCATATTGATAATCAGATTGTTACATGCACAAGACACAAGTAATTCTCATATCTTCTTAAAAGGCTAGTAAGGCACATAAGTCAGTTACAAGTGAAAATTATATATAATAAAAATTAAATATTATCTTTAGAAAGCTGCCCAAAAAGCAATAATAAAAAATGCTGAGGAATATATGGATGACAACTTCTTTGATCATTGTATGCGACAAGAATCTGTGTTGAAACGTCGCATACAATGAACAAAGAAATTGTCATCCATATATTCCTCAGCATTATTGTCATTCAACTTCTAAAATGCCTCTCAAAGAAATAATTAATATCAGTGATAATATCTGTTATATATATACATATATATTAGTAACTGAAGTCTTCATTAATTGAAGAACATCTCAAATGCTTCTGGTTTCGTACCAATACAGAACAATTGTTATGTGGCAGATAACCTTTTGAACATATCAATAACAGGAAGTTTAAAGTGCTATAATGCAGACCACAACATGAAAGTCATATTTTGAATTTTTATGGAATAGTAAGAAGAGTTTCAGTACAACAATTCCCCATGTCACTGGAATTAGCAGCATATTACTCTGCATGGGTTCAGATCAAACATTCCACATTTCAATCGATTGTAAAGCAATGATGGACTGTAAACAACATTCAAAGAATTGTCAACAATTGATCACAACTCAACAACTGCTTCGTGGAATGGCACTCCGGAGGGTGGGCGGGTAAGAATATGATACAAATCAATGAAGTAGAAAACTATCTCGTTGCATCTTGGTAAAGAATATTATTACCAGTCCTTTAAGTAATACCATTAATCAACAAAACTGGTGTCTGTGGGTATTAGATTTTGGTTATCTGCACCATTCCCTTTAAAACAAGAGAAACCCTAACAAACAACTTGACAATAGTGAAATCCATGAACAGTTTGAACAATGAAGACAATATACAGAGATTATTATCCGAGGAAGTGTTTCATATGACTATTACGAAACGAGTGTGAAATTTTGTATTACCCGAGCGAGAGCGAGGGTTATACATAAATTTGCACGATTTTCAAAAAGTCATATGACACACTTCCGGGGGTAATAATTTCTTTATTACCGATTCTATTCCATTTTACCATCTAAGAAATATCCAAGAAACGGGCCGCTTCCCTCGCGACGGCCTGCTACAGTGACGTCACTAACAATGGTGTTATGACGTCACAGGCGAAATAATACGGGAACTCGCGCTACAACAATCGTTGCTAGGCAAAAGTGATATGTGCACTAGTGCTCATATTGAAAGTATGTCACTACTTATTTTCAACCATATGGGTAATAAATTACCATGTTACTTTTTGAACTAATACTTGACTGGTGATAGGATAAAGATAAATGCCATTTAGATAAACAAAGGCAACCTATCATTCACTCTGCCTTTTTGTTAGTAAAACAGTGCAATGTAAGTTACCGAGACCAAATAAAATGGTCTGATGAATTTTCCTTTGTCATCCCTTTGTAACTGATGATCTATTCGTTGTGTATCAATGATTTTGGAGATATTCGCATGGTCAACATCATAATAATTTCAAAATCTGACAATTCTTGACAAGGAGAATGTTAATATAGAAAGGTCAAATATTTTCACACATGTGTACCAAGCTTTACATAAATGGATCATGTTTATTCTGGAAAGGCCCATTATTTCCCTCTAAAGAAATTCTGAATTGTCCTTTCGGAAAGGCCTATCAACTTCTGTTTTACTCAAAGGGAGAAACATGTCAAAGTCAAGGTATCGCAGATCCCTTATAGTACACCATTCATACATAAACATACACCATACACTTGTAACAGATAAAAAATATACA
This sequence comes from Steromphala cineraria, assembly GCA_916613615.1. NCBI lineage: Eukaryota > Metazoa > Mollusca > Gastropoda > Trochida > Trochidae > Steromphala > Steromphala cineraria. The sequence goes on along the minus strand of OU744731.1, from coordinate 54,986,168 downwards.
CCATAAACTTGTAATAGATCCAAAACATATTAACATTAATAACAAAAGGAATGCACTTGATAAATTCTTGATGCATAAATTACTAAGCTGTCATGCTTGACTAAGCAGCTCTTAATCATGACACTATACCCAGACAATTCAATAATAAAGTAGTATTAACATCTTCAATCTGTAAGGCAAACAATGTGTAAGATGTTAGATATAAGCTGGCGTGATCAACTAAGCAGCTCTTTTTAAGAGTTCAATCTTAAATGTGGTTAGGTACCCATGGCAATTAGACCAATACAATATAATAACAAAATAGTTTATCATCTTCAGTCTGTAAGGCAATGAAGCTCGTGAGTCCTCATATTGGACGGATATGATACTGAAGCTGGAGAAATTGCTGAAACAGAAGAAGAATTGATACTGAAAATCCAAGTTCTCAACATCAGCATGGTAAAGCTTTAACCCTGACACCTTTAAAATTGTTTACATCAATGACAAACACCAGCTAATCAAACTTGTGAATTTAATTCTGGTTCTCTCACACTTTTATTGAAATATGCAAAGGGGTTTTGTTAGACTTACATTTAGTCTCAGAAGTATTTTGTTTTAACACTGACAATCTTTTAAAACAATCCATTTATTATAAATAAAAGGAGCCCAGAAGATGCTGAGTGATCTAGACTAGCTATAATTTAGTTGACTGGGTTGGTCGTTAATTGAATATTTGGCTCTAGGGTCTGGATGACAGACTAGGGTTTGGGTGGGGAGTTGGTTAGTGGGTGGTCTGTCAAGTGTTTCAAGGCCTTCCATAGAAAGGGGGATGATGTAGTCAAACTGAGAATCACTTCTGCAAGAATCTGATGAGTTGGATTTGGAGGGGACAGGGGGGAGCTGGTGGGTGTCAGTGATGTTAGTGGTCCTGTTAGTGATGTTAAACCCACCTGCACAGAGAATTGAGAAACACTTTTGGAGGGGCTGATGAGTCGGATGAGGAGGGGGCAGGGGGAGGTTGAGTTAGTGGTTCTGTCAGTGATGCTAGACCCACCTGTTGCTGACAGTAGAGTTCCTTGACAGCCTGCAGAGTGTGAGTCCCGTCCAGACAGATCGACCCCGACCCACACGCACAGTACAGCTCCACCTACAGGCAAACAGCCAAGCTTACATTATGCAGAGTAATAAGAATTTAAAACTATCACATGCAGAGTCATAAATTTTGAAAACTATCACACATTTACTTTGCTTGTTGGTGAATGTATCTTTGAATGCCCATCTACCTACACAGGTAAGCTCTTACTCAATGCATTTTATATGTATTATGGAGTCATTATTCTACATAGATTCTGTATTCATGGATTTAGTTTTTTTGAATACATTACCTTTAATTCCAAAAATAATTGTTGAGGGAAGGTTCACATTGAAAATACAAAAATTCCAAACACGAAGTTATCAATCATCCTCATTATAAGTGCTACTTCTTTTTCACTATAACTTAAACTAGTCTAAATTTATGCACACTATGAGCATATTCATCATTGTTAAAAGCCGGGACCTGAACCAGCCATTTTCTAAAACATAGAAATGTGATCCATTGTACGGAGAAAAACAGACCAATGATTACTCACATTCACCTTCTCCTCCACTGACAATTTCTTCTTGAGGAAGGACGCTACTGTTCCTATTGTCGCTCCACCAGTTACCCTGACAAACTTCTTATTCAGAGGCTGAAAATGGAATGTGTCAGGAGTGATAGTGAAATTATTCCCAGTTAGATTATATGAACCTTTGGTCTATGCCAAGTTGCCAATGGATCTATTAAAGAGATGTTACAGTCAAAAGACTATTATCTCATCTTGACACATGGAACATTGATTTAAAACATAACGCTAAGGCTTCAACATGTTGAAATACATTGAAAAAAAATAAAGAAATAATTTTTAGACAATTAGACAGGAAAAAAAGTGTCATACCTTTGCAGCAATACCTGAAGAACCCCTGGAAATAACAAGAAAGTAAATGAGAGCTGCATGGTCATTCTGTATGCATAGTTGAAACACCATTAATGAACGACTCCCAGAAAATGTTTTAATGTGCCACTAAAATCAATGGCAAAACTCAGATATAGATTCTATCGATTCACACAAGCTAAATCATATTACCATCTTCAGAATGTGTGTCAAGCAATGAAGTTATTCATAGCTCTGTTTTTTGATTGAGTCATCATTTAGGTGTGTTGTATTAACTCTTTAAAGCCTCTCTACAAGCATCTTCCTACGCAGAGCCTTAAAGCACGTTTTTTTGAGAATTTTATATTTTCAATTGTTCACTGATAATTGTAAGTAAATGATAAATGTATTACTTTAATAGAGTCAAAAATCTCATAATACAAACCAATAATCAATAGTCAGAGAACGAATTATAAAGATTGACATAAAGTCCATTGGCCGCCATTTTTGTGTGAACACCTTTTATTCATTTTTATAAGAATAAAAGTACCGAGGGTACAGAAGCTCACCTTAAAATGAATGATGTGGTAATATGGTTTAATTGCGTAACCATCTTTTATATGATAATTGATTATGGCTGCCATCATGATTTTTTTTATCTTTTAAAATGCTATTCTTCTGTTGGAAACCACTAGAGCTTGAACAAACATTAATACAAGAATGATATAATCATGATTTGTTAACAAGCAGTAGGTTTTTGTATAACTTTTTTGTATATCTATGGCTAAATTGGTGACCATCTTCAAAATGCTACTTTTATGTGGGCATCTGTATTAATTTCATTATGATATCTTGATTGGTTTAGGAGTATTCATTTAGTCACACTCTCAACTTCCAAAGAACTAAAAAGATGATGCACATAAACATTTGGAATATATCCCTCTGACACAAATCACAAATTCAGCTAGTGATAGGTCCAATTGCCAATTAAAGTAAACTGTCCAGGTCAATGTCTCATGTAATTCTAACTGAAGATTTCTGAATATCTTAAATCTTGACATATGTTAGTGCAATCTGATTGGTCAGAATAGGCTAGCAACATGGGGGTTTATGCTAATTACTAGATATGATGACCTATGATGACCTCTTGCACCTGCATGTAGCTTATGTAACTTATCCTCTTATGTAAGTTACTGTTATTCCATATAGTGAGTGTCCTCCCCTCATAGGAATAGGGGGGGATAGAAGGAATGTGGGATAGAAGAGAGGTTTGCAATGGAAGGACAGGAGAAAAAAGGGGAGGAGGGAAAGGGGGGATAGAAGGGGTGGGGGTAGAAGAGAGGTTTGCAATTGAAATAATCTGGAGGTCAACTCAGTAATATGTTTATTGAAGTATCTTAACTAACAGAGAGAATTGGTGAGAAAGACTTTGTAAAAAAAGAATTGTTCAGACAGCTGTTCAATTAGTTTTGAAGATGAATATTAAATGATATCTTTTATTAGCATGACAAACAAAATAAAAGATAATGTGTTATTCATTAACCAAAATTTTCAATTTTGAATAAATTAATTGCATGGGAACAAAGGACTAAAAAACCTAACAGTTAGTGTTGGGAGTGAACAAATTTAATCATTTTAAATGCTTTTGAAAAGGATTTGTTTGAATTGAATGATCAATATAATTATCTAGATAATCATTGTTCAGACCGTAATCAGATATAGATGATTATAAAATGTATATTTATTCCTTTACTGGCTATGTTATTTACCATATATGAAGTGTAATGGAATTATGTAAAACGGAAAGGATTTATTTAAACAGTCATGCTTCAGGCTGTTCGCAGATAAAGATGATTCATACAGTTCAATCAATTAGGTCAGGATTACTATGCAATATACAAGAAGGCAGGGCTGCTAGCCCCAGATCCTTAAGGAGAGTGTAGCAATTTGTGTATTTGGCTTTGTGTACATATATTTGGAGAAGCATCCTAGTGTGCTGAGCATGTAAACCTGAACTCTGGCTAAGCCCTTATGTGTGGTATTAAAAGACTTGACGGGAGAGAACATGAATTGTTGTGAAAAATATATATAATTTCACAAAATATAGTTAGCTTATGTCCTAAATTGATTTTGTGTCAAGAAGAACTTCTGTTAGATATAGAAATGGCACAAATATGAGTAAAACACAGGAACTGGAACCTGATGCAAAATAACTCTTTCCACATCAACTTATCATGTAGATTGCTAAACACAAAACAAGTGACAAGTTTTGTGTAAGTTGTTATTCTTAGAAAGAACATATCACTGTCATGAGAATACAAGTCTAATTTCCATAACTCTTATTGCATACACATGGCCATATAGCATAATGCTCTACCATATCAATTGGGTCAGGTTGATTATGCAACAGACTAGCAGCTGACACTATGATGCTAGCAGCCTGTATTGGGATGTGTATTAGACAGCATAGTGGACTCAACAGAAATATCTGAACTCTGGTTGACCCCTTATGTGTGGTATTTAAAGGAATATTAGGGAGATACCATTGTTCAAAATCTAACATGATGTTAAATGTCATTGAGTTTTTGCAGCTAGTTGCCATAAATATTTTAAACAAATTAATTAATTATGTTTGTCTTTCATCTTAATGTTTTAGAAACACTTAAAAATATAGAACAACTTGCATGACAATCTTAAATATTCCATATTCAAGATAATATTATGATTAGTAAGTTCAAATTAGAGAATTTATATAGTGCGAGTGATCACTTGATGAAAGCTTAAAATTAAGTAATAATGATGTGTCCTCTGCAGCTGAAAAGTCAATATGGCTGCCATGATTCTCAAAACTGAAATGTCTACCTTTCTGTGAGGAATCACCATGGGTATAACATACTACAATTTCAGAATGATATCTGGATTCGTTTAGGAGGAGTAGTCTTTTTCCTGAAATCTAATTGAAAATTCAAAATGGCTGCTATCACGGCCATCTTGGATTCTCAAAACTGACACGTCTACCTTTCTGTGCGGAATAACCATAGTTATAACATACTACAATATGAAAATGATATCTAGATTGGTTTAGAAAGAGTAGTCTTTTCATGAAATCTAATTGAAAATTCAATATGGCTGCCATAGTAGCCATCTTGGATTCTCAAAACTGAAACGTCTACCTTTCTGTGAGGAATCACCAAGGGTATAACATACTACAATTTCAGAATGATATCTACATTCGTTTAGGAGGAGTAATCTTTTTCCTGAAATCTAATTGAAAATTCAATATGGCTGCCATGGCGGCCATCTTGGATTCTCAAAACTGAAAGGTCTACCTTTCTGTGAGGAATCACCATGGGTATAACATACTACAATTTCAGAATGATATCTGCATTCGTTTAGGAGGAATAGTCTTTTTCCTGAAATTTAATTGAAAATTCAATATGGCTGCCATGGCGGCCATCTTGGATTCTCAAAACTGAAAGGTCTACCTTTCTGTGAGGAATCACCATGGGTATAACATACTACAATTTCAGAATGATATCTGGATTCGTTTAGGAGGAGTAGTCTTTTTTACTGAATTCTAATTGAAAATTCAATATGGCTGCCATGGCAGCCATCTTGGATTCTCAAAACTGAAAGGTCTACCTTTCTGTGAGGAATCACCATGGGTATAACATACTACAATTTCAGAATGATATCTGCATTCGTTTAGGAGGAGTAGTCTTTTTCCTGAAATCTAATTGAAAATTCAATATGGCTGCCATGGCAGCCATCTTGGATTCTCAAAACTGAAAGGTCTACCTTTCTGTGAGGAATCACCATGGGTATAACATACTACAATTTCAGAATGATATCTGCATTCGTTTAGGAGGAGTAGTCTTTTTCCTGAAATTTAATTGAAAATTCAATATGGCTGCCATGGCGGCCATCTTGGATTCTCAAAACTGAAACGTCTACCTTTCTGTGAGGAATCACCATGGGTATAACATACTACAATTTCAGAATGATATCTGGATTCGTTTAGGAGGAGTAGTCTTTTTCCTGAATTCTAATTGAAAATTCAATATGGCTGCCATGGCGGCCATCTTGGATTCTCAAAACTGAAACGTCTACCTTTCTGTGAGGAATCACCATGGGTATAACATACTACAATTTCAGAATGATATCTGGATTCGTTTAGGAGCAGTAGTCTTTTTCCTGAAAGTTTACGGACGGATGGACGGACGGACGGACAGACGGACGGACGGACAGACAGAAGGACGACGGACGAAGCGCCATGACATAAGCTCACATTTACTTTGTAAAGGTGAGCTAAAAAGGAATCGCATGTTTTAACTTTACACTTTATATTGGATATATTATTGCGTCTTTTAGTTTAATAACTTTACCTTTCAATTGGAATAATTTATTTTCAATTTCTTGACATCAACTTATATTCCCCCTAAAAACGTGCTACTGCCCCTTTAAAGGCCAGTTTCCAAACTGTTATTTTATGCCTTGCTGCATAGCCTTGAGTTTTCTGTGCTTGCTCTCTACTCTGTAGGGGCACTATAGCAGCACAGAAAAATAAAGTCTCTGCAGCAAGGCATAAAATGACAGTTTGGAAACTGGCCTTTTAGGCTCTGCGAAGGAAGATGCTCTACAAGACAATTCTCCCAATATCTGGCTGATTTATGTATTGCTGAAAGTGCCAAGTTTCTTTGTTTCTTAACTAAAGAAACCGTAGGAGTTTTTGACAGAAAATCAAATTTAGATCCAGGGCACTGAAGATCTTACATAGAAGGGTTGACTAGATGGAGCAAGGGTTCATTAGCCGGTTTGAAAAAGAGTAATCTGAATGTTTTTTCAGCCTGGTAAAGCTTAACTTATTTTGTACACTGCATACAGTGATAGAAAAAGAGAGTCATTGTTACTATTTCTAGCCTGGTTATCTTAGTTTTGTACACTGCATCAAACAGAACAAAATAAAGTTTATACAAACCCTCCAGACTCCAGTATGAGAGACACGGGGCTAGTGAACTGACAATACTCCACTTCTTCCTCCGATTTCTCGTCAGAGCTCTCTTCTTCTGGTATTTCTTCTGGAATAAACAAAGCAAAAGTGATCACATCTTTCATAGCCCTGCTTGGTGATGGGACATGAGTAATTTAAAACATGGAAATACAAAAAAAGATCTACCTTTTGTTTCATACTTGTGTTCTTCATTGAATAGTTCTTCCCTCCTGAGTTCCTCTGTAACATAGTAGATCAAATTTTGCAGAAATGTCATTGATGAGAAATTGTCAACACTGCTCTTGTACTTTGTACTTACTCAGACTATTTGAACTATTATGCTATTGCAAAATTGTCAATTGAATAAACATGATATACCTAATACAGAATGCTAAATAACATTTTAATCAGAAATCCTATTCAGAAAAGCAATAATTCTTTTTAGTTTTAGAACATTTTGCCATAAGTACATTCTATGGACACATTATCAAAATATTCATTTGTTTTGAAGAACTGAAACCAAAACTGGACTATGCTCGACGATAAATCTTAAAGAGACACAGAGTATGTTGATAGGATCACATATGTCAAATTTTGAAATCTATGTTATTACATCGGGAACCACTAACTATTACTGAAAATAACAAGTTAAAGGTCAATCAGTACATTAGAGCGAAAATATGGCAATTCAAAGTCGGGATTTTGATCAAAAACCGGACAATGTGGCTCGAGTGGCGCGCGCAAATTCGCCAAAAGTAATTTTGAAACCTTGTCATAAGCTGACAGGAAGATATATTCGATTCGATAGTGTTTATTAGGTATTGTAACTAACAGATAAATTAATTTGGATGCATAATTTCGAATATTAAACGTATTTGAGACGTTTTCTTGATTTTCTATAAAATCAAGCATTTAGAGGTATTATGCATAAATTGATATATTTGCAAGTCCGGTGATGAGATATGAACTTCAATCAGCATATTAGATATTTTGTAGCTTATCAAAACCAAATAAAATTTAAAGAAAGATACTCTGTGTCACTTTAATTAAAATATATATATAATCTAACCCTCAGCCACGTGTGGAAGGAGTCTGTACACTATGTCTTGTAGAGTTCGGTCCAACCTGAAATGTGTAAAGCGATATACTAAAGTATGCAATGTGATATTAATTTATATTTCAATCACTGCTCATTATTGAGTATTTTTTATATATATTTTATTTATAGCCACAAATATAAGATTACAAATGAATAAAAGTATGTTATAAAAATCTAAATTTTCAATCTATTTGTTGGACCACATTTATATAGGCATTTCTATTTCAACAATTTTGGATAATAAAACATGAATCTTACTTGACATTGACGAATGGATCTGTTGGATGGATGAGCAGATTACAGATGGGACAATGAACACTTTTTTCTGTATGTTTCACAAAACAGCTCTTGCAAACTGAAATAAACCATGACAAATAAAGAATTGATTCCAATAAACGAAGGCAAAGAATGCATGTAGATTTTATCAGAATTCCTGACTTCTTAAGGAAAATTTCATATTAAAAATGAAATTAAACATGCATTTTACAATCTTTTTCAGTTAATTCTGAAAAGCTTTTGGAACATGATCCTTTTTTGTGTGAACAACTCCACTGACTATAAATCATCCTGCAACATCAATGTCTCTGGCTTATGCTCCAACCTAACCCCCGATATCCTTCGATCATATTAAAGGCACCACTCGACCGTTTTTCATCCGCCATTTTGAAACGTTAGCATTGCGAGAAAACAAATGTCCTGTATTATGCTTATTCATTAACAAAATAAAGAAATAAATACTTGATTGATAGAAGAGGAGCCTATTAACCAATAATTCGTAAAAAAAAGTTATCAGTTACGACAGCATTTTGTCGTAGTATTGCATTCCACGGTCGTAGCTTCGATGATTGGCTTCATTTCACGTTGTTTTTATTTTTTGAGCGATGCACTTTATTCTTTGTCAAATTGTTAAATCTTGAACAACTGAAATGCTATCCTCACAAACCTATTTGAAATTAAGTGTGAAATTAATAAATTATCATGTAAAAATCATATGTTATTGTAAACAGGAAAGTCCTCCTGAATTTCGTTTCGACAAAAAATACCCCGCTCGAATGGTACCTTTAAGCCATATCGCTGACAGGTGATTATTTGTCCCTATTGCTGAAACGGCATTATTTGATTGGCTTGCTATATATAGCGACACGGCTGAATATGATCAAAGGATATCAGGGGATAGGTCAGAGCATAACGGGAAACAGGAACTGTGTGAAAATATGGGTTGAAATTATGGTATTAGATATCGGTATCCTGCTCAGACCAAATAATATCATTTATAGTGACACTGTAACTAAAAACTCAGAAGCTGAAATAGTTCACATACATGTATGCATGCATTCTGTAATGGTTGTAGCTTCATACAGGTAACCGAGACAGATACCACAGGTTATGTATGGGTTGATTGTGCATATTGGGATCAACAGTGGTCCGATAGTCCGGGGAGTTTCGGGAATATCTTCCACAGGGTAGAACTCTGTGACTGGTGAAACACATCTTTCTTCTTCATAGTCTTCTAACACACACTCCGATGGGGAAACTGGTCTACTGCTATATTGGAAAAAAAGTTTTTTGGTTGAAATAGACATAGACATTGAAATGTGATTGAACTATTTGATAGTAGTTCTACATTTGTATGCATAAACAAAACAAGTTCCATTTACCTAATTTATCTAGCTATTTATTCATTCTGAGACATAAATTTACTTAAAATATAACAGTGTTATATGATTTCATTTAAATCATTTAATGAATTATCTCGGTACAGATATTACATATTGATAGGCAGTATTAAAAATATATTCTTTTATTATAACAGTATTAAAAATATATTCTTTTATTGTATAATAAGACCAACAAATCGAAAGTAAAATGTAAACACCTTTCCTGTTCTTCCATTTGGTTCCCACGGTTGAAATTTCATTAACAAACAATGCTTTATATTCCATTTCGTTCAAAGAATAGCATAATACTTGTCAGCAAGATAGGCTGATGTTTTAGTACATATTTTAACCGTTATATGACCTAAATTCGTCTGCTAGTGGTCCCGTTGTGGCATTCTCCCGGCAAGCTGGCTGCTAACGGAAGTGCAGGTGCCCGTTATATAGAGGCATTTTGATTGGTCGTTTTATATTCAATCAGCCAATGATTTACCACGTTACAACAAGACGAGCCGTAATAGAAGCACAGATCCAAAATGGTGGGTACACGTGGTTTAGAGAACAAACAGTAATATTAAACGATTTAACTTGAAATTACATGAAAGATACTTTAACGACATGTGATAAATATAATAAATATATAATTAGTCATTATTTTCTTCGTTTTGTTTGCATGTTTCCGAGTTGTTATTCTTGTAATTGTTTGTAAACAAAACAACCGACAGGGAATGTGCAATCTCAATCTGTTCAGCCTTTCGCATGATTCCTAAAACCATTACCTATTCACATATTTCTCAGTCATACATTGACATTATCAATAAATACTGCACTCATTTAACAGACTCGTTTTTCGCTTGAATTTAAACTATCTGAAATCTGTTGCTCAGAACTGAGCAAAACGCTTGTTACTCATTTTTGTAGGCTACAACAATATTTGTGAAGCCCTTTCATATCATGTTGGTAGATGTCCGATATACTGGACTACATAGTATAGGTCAACTAATTTAAAAAAGCTGATATTTATCAATATATTGTTTACCATTATTGGATTTGTTGCATGTGACATCAAAGTCCATGAAGATTTCAAATCCGCACCAAATGGAAATAGCATCATACAAAAAGATCGAAGAGCTAACTGCTATTTCCACCCAGAACAATTTACTCATCAAATTTTATTTTAAGAATTTATGTATATATTTGTTATTGTTTTGTTTACAGGCACAGAGTATGTTTGTGCTGTATGAGCATGCCTCCGGGTATGCTCTCTTCAGAGTGAGAGAGTTCGAAGAAGTTGCAATGCTTCAACCTCAGGTGGAACAGAGTGTTACAGACCACAGCAAGTTCCAATCTATTGTTAAACTGGTTGCCTTCTCCCCCTTCAAGAGTGGAACAAATGCCTTGGACAATATGAACAGCATCTCCGAAGGTATATTTGCTTTCCATAAAAGTCTCTAAGGCATGAATGGAATATATTAAAGTCTCCACCAATTTTCAAAATTGTGCCTGTCTGCAAATTGCTGGTCACTTTTAGATGGGGCTTGTTGGAGAAGATACTATCGGTCTTCACATTGTGAGGCTTGTCAATTTGTAAGGTGGACACATGTGACATGTCAAGAGTCTTAAACATGGTTCAAACACTGATCTCTCCTGCTTGAAAGCATTTAAAAAAATCAACCATTCCTTCTCGAAAATTTGCATACACCACAGGGGTCGAAATTAGTCCCATTGCTGTACTAACCATTCGGACCAGTGCATTCCAGAGAGTAATAGCCCCAACACATTTAAACTAGCCAAATACATCTACATAATCAAAAGAAGTTCAAATCTTACTAGTCCTTGGACTACCAGTCATTGCATTTTACTAGCCCATCATCTTTTTAACTAGCCATTGACTACGGGGCTAGTGCTAATTTCGAACCCTGCACCAAAATGATATGATAGACAAATACTACAAATAAGGAAGTCTCTTTAGCTGCTTAGCAAATTTTGCAACAAGCCTTTTCCAGCTACTGACAGTGATTTATGAAACTGATGTCCCAAAGACCAAATTTTGTTAGCAATAGGTTTTACTTTTTTTTTGTAGGATTGTTGCATGAAGATTTGCGGCTTTTTGTGGAAACCAATGTACCAAAAGGAGGCAAGAAGGAAAAGGTAACTCTTGGTGTGGGAGACAGCAAGATCGGAGCTGCTATCTTGGAGGAGCTGGGAGTAAAATGCAGTCATGTGGGCGTCATGCCCGAGATTCTCAGAGGTAATCATAGGCTCATACAAGAAATTGTTGAATGATCTTTGTTTTGGATAAGAATTATTATAAGAAATAAATATTTTGTCATGTTCTAAGCTTGAGGTGGTTTGGTTGTGCTTCATTTGGGCAAAATTTCAGCAAATGTCAACATGAGATTTACTATGAATTAACCAGCTGATCCAATAGGAAAAAGTAAATTATTTTCTACATCATCCCTGTAAGGAGGATTTTTGCTATGAATATTATTGTTATAATGTGTGACCTGTGTTGTACAATAAATGATAAATGGTACATTTTCAAATATTTAAATAACTGATAAAAATCATTTGTAACAGTCTTTCCAAAATACATGTTTTTGTATAAAAGTGTGCAAGATCACTTCCATATCAAGATCATGAGGGAGTGATTTAAAACATAGTTGGTTCAGTGATTGGGCAAAATGGCCTTTTGAAGTTTTCTATTGACATAAGGACCATTGAAATTAAAAAAAATACTCCTAAGAATAGAAATTGCTCATTGTGAAAAAAGTCTTTCCTAATCCCTGTTGGTTTGACCTACATTTCACAAAGGTACAAATTTGATAGCTGATTGTTCATTATTAGGTGTGCGAGCTCACTTCCACAACCTTGTCAAGGGTTTGACGGACACATCAGCCTCCAAGGCTCAGCTAGGTCTGGGACACAGCTACTCTAGAGCGAAGGTGAAGTTCAACGTGAACCGAGTGGACAACATGATCATCCAGAGCATCAGTCTGCTCGACCAGCTGGACAAGGACGTCAACACCTTCTCTATGAGGATCAAGTGAGTACTCGCAGTTCTAGCAAAAATAAGATCGTTGTAGTAGAGAAGTTGAAGTCCGCACTGATGAATTTATATCATCAAATATTTCTTAACGTTTGAGAGTTAAAGAATTTAAGTTTAGACTGGTTGTATTAAAGTTACATGATTTTGAAAGTAACATTGACCCTAAAATCAGCTTTAAGTCACAATTTCATTTAAGAAACCTAAAGTGATATACCCATTAAAGACTAGATGGAGCTGTTGGATAAATGTGATCTGTGTGCTCTTTTGTGCAAGTTTGTCAATACAGACATTTTATTGAGGACAACATGTGAAAAGATACTCCATTGGGGCTAACTGAAATGCCAATACGATCTTATATATTGAATGGCTTTGATGACCTAAGGGTAAAACGAACATAAAATGCCTAGTGGGGAAAAACTTTTTGACTGGGTAATAGCTGAATGTCCAACACAAGGGCGCATAGCAGAAAGCCTCAAAGGGATATGCTATGATAAAGAGATGAATGAAAATGACAAACTTGGGTTTTAATATACACATTTATTCCCCAGAGAGTGGTATTCCTACCACTTCCCAGAGCTGGTAAAGATCGTGGGAGACAACTACACGTACGCCAGAGTCGTCAAGCTTCTCCAGAACAGGAAGGAGATATCCGAGGAAACTCTTGAAGCGCTTGAGGAGATTGTAATGGATGAGGGAAAGGTCAAGGCTATCTCTGATGCTGCAAGGTCATCTATGGGTACGTTTAAACGATCAAAATTTTTGTGCACTACTGCTTTCATTATCTTAAGGTAAAGGTAGAAAAAATGTAAGAAATGATTTAAAAAAAATAATTAGCAACAACTGAAATAAGTGTATATTTGTCGTATTATGAAATTTTATTTATTTAATTTCACATATGAACTAAATATTTTGTCTTATTTTGTCAGGAATGGACATCTCCCCTATCGACCTGATGAACATCAGTATGTTTGCTACTCGTGTTATCGGTCTCACAGAGTACAGGAAGCAGCTCTCGGAGTACCTCAGGACCAAGATGAGCGTGGTGGCGCCAAATCTAGCTACACTCATTGGCGAACAGGTACTCCTTCAATCTGGGCATTTGTATCTGGATCTTGCAATGGGGATTCCTCAATTTACACAATTTTATAAGATCATTGTAATGCTTTGATGGACTCTTTTGACGCTTTCCAAACTTTCAATTTATATTGTTGTTTTACAAACAATTCATTTCTGTAGACGCAACAGAATCAATAACTGTGTTGGTTTTGGGCATGTTCAAGTATCAGCTAAGAAAATCATTTCTTGCTTAGTCATAGGAAGAAAGTATAAGTAAATAGGTAATTTTTCTGATAAGTATTTGGCACTTCATCGCAGTAGTGTCTGTGGATTCCTATGTTGATGCAAGCAAGCAAGCATTGGCTCAAATTTCAAATAGATTGATACATATATAGCAGTTTAGGCAGAACTCCTATATTTTGTGAATTGCACCATTTTTACACCACCTTCATTCACCTTCTCTCATTGACTATCTCCAGGTTGGAGCTCGTCTGATCGCCCACTCGGGTAGTTTGACAAACCTGGCCAAGTACCCTGCCTCCACAGTGCAGATCCTCGGAGCAGAGAAAGCACTCTTCAGGTGAGAAGATAAAAAATCTGAAAACACGTCTTTGCATAGATTATGTTTAATCTCACCAAATCAAGTTTAGGTGTTGTCTAGAAAGAGTATGACCCCCTCGCCATACATTTGATTAGAAATACAAGGTTGCTGTGCCAAAGTTATGAATAGTGACACTAAAATTTAAGGGAAAATATTAATTTCTTTAAGTTTTTGTTCAACATAAATAAAACAATTTTGATTATTGTTGTGCAAGCGTCCTAAACTATGTCAGTTTTGGGCTTTTTATTGGCCACTGCCATTATCAAATATTATTGAATGTGTTTTTGCACAAGTCTACCATGTTCAAGATTTATATTTTCAAATATTCACAGCTATGTATCTTTGTGTTACAGAGCCCTGAAGACCCGAGGAAACACTCCCAAATATGGTCTCATCTTCCACTCCACTTTCATTGGACGAGCTGGATCAAAGAATAAGGGTCGTATCTCCCGCTACCTTGCCAACAAGTGTTCCATAGCCTCAAGGATTGACTGCTTTGCAGGTAATTGAGACTGTTAACACTTGTTTTATCACATATACTTAGAGCCAAAACTATCCTACTTAAATTGATAATATTAAGAGTAGCTAAGATCTAACACCCATTAATCTCAATTCTTCTTTCAATAATCTATGTTGAGTATGACTGTTTTAAAAAATTGATGTTTGGTTTGAGATATTTGACTTATTTATTTCGGAAGTTCCTTATAAGTAAAAGCTCTGCTAACTTGGCTTTGCACCGATAGATTTCTAAAATAAAGATCCTCAAAGGAACCATGTAGCCTTATACCCTTAACTTTAACTTTTGTTCTCGTGTAAATTATGGCACAATGTTTCTATTTTGAGCATGTATGATTTTTGATATAATGACTCTCTGTTCTAATCCATGTATGTTGACTATATTGCAGAGTACCCGACCACAGTGTTCGGAGAACATCTCAAACAGCAGGTCGAGGACAGACTGACCTTCTACGAGAGCGGAGACAAACCTGCCAAGAACATCGATGTCATGAAACAGGCAGTGGAAGAGGTGATCCTTCCTTCTTTGATAAATAATAACTTTGATACATCCTACCATCAATCCTTGAATAGTCTCATGGCTTGAACAATGGCTAGATTAGTAATGTAGATAATATACAAAATATCTACCTAAACATCTCTCGAAATGTTATGAATTCAATTTTAAAATATTGCTAAACACCTACCATTACCTTGTAAATATAATTGCCTTCCTTGAATAATTACCAGATCATAAGGATTAATGGTAGTCGTTAGATCTGTATATTGGTGAAATACAATTTTAAATTCAGATTTTGTCCAAACAAATGCTCCTGTCTCATCCTACAGGTAGCAATGGTCACGGCAAAGCTGCTAACATACTGATATTTATGGTAATTTATCCATTCACTTCTCACAAACCACTGATCCTCCTGTTACAGGCAGTGCCGATCCAGGCCAAGCTGGCGAAGAAGGAGAAGAAACGAAGGAAGAAGGAGAAGAAGAGACTTGAGGAGAGCATGGGCGCCGACACGACCGGCGACCTCGACACGACCCAGGAGGACGACCAGCCAGCTAAGAAGAAGAAAAAGAAAAAGAAGAAGTCGCAGGAGGAAGACGAGGATGAAGAAGAACCAATGGAAGTTCAGGAGGAGGAAGAGACGGAGACGCCGAAGAAGAAGAAGAAAAAGAAGAAGAATTAGGAAAATGAGTGAAATACGAGGAGAGGGATTTAGATAGAAATATATCTGAGCATTTATCATGGTTCTTGGAGAATCATGGATTACTTGATATAGGCTGTTTGAGAAGATAAGGAATATGAGTGAAATACTTGATGGGAGAGATGTAGATTAGAAATATATTTGAGCATTTACCATGGTTCTTGGAGAATCCTGAAGAAGAATTTGACACCAAGTAGAAGATAAAAAGAATATTTTGAAGAACAAGGTTTGAAACGACATTAATTGTTATAAAGATAAATTTTGATTAAATCATTCAGATTGTTTGATGGGAACATAAGGGAAATGAGTTATACTTAATGGAAGAGATTTAGATTAGTTAGAAGTATATTTGAGCATTCTATTTGGTTCTTATAAAACATGAAGAGGGACCGGAGAAGCCAAAGACGACATCTGATATGATTCAGAAAAAAATATCTGAACTTTTATCATGTTATCTAACTATCTGTCAAAAAATGGTGAATTTGTTACCGATTTGAGTTCTTGTTGTTGGCAGGTGATTACTTGCGAAAAAAGATATCTAGATATTTGATATGTATTATTGAAAATAAATTCTTCTTGTGTTGTAGACAAGTTAAAGGTTAAGAAGAGTTAATCTATATTCTTTGCAGAAGTTGCTTGTTATGTAAGATATGAACTAGAAATCTTGGAACTATCAGATCCAAACGATGGGATGACTGCACGTTGTTGGTTGGTAATGAAAAACTATTTTACCAACCCATACTCTGGCATTTATTTTCTCCTCACACTCTGCTGGTTCTGTTTACAGATGCATTTTGATTTTTATCTAAAACAGTCATTTTCTTGTATGACTCTCACATTCTCATCCTCATTAAGACATTTGAAGCTATTAAGCTTTCCTTCCTTTTTAGATTCAAACCATACATCATGTGAATATTTTCATTTGTTTTGTTACATGATTTATTTACAAGATTTGTTTATTGTAAGACAATACAAATGTTTTGGCAGAAAAGCAAAAATATATGCAATTCAGGATTGAATAGCTTTAGTTTGATTGAAGATTTTCAATTTAATATGATTGTACGAATGGAAACTGCATTATTGAAAAGCTGACATTGAAAAACCATTCAAGGCATTAATGAAATTAGTTTAAGCATGCTGAAATTGTCAATGCTTCTTTATACTGCATCATGAATGTAAAGCTATTTTCATTAAACATCATTTAAAGAAATAGAGCGTTGTCTTTATGTTCACCAGGCCTATATGGCCAGATGGGCTTGTTGTATTGTCTGTAAACGTTTAACATCACCAGAACTGCTGCATCCCTGAATCTTACATTTTGTGGGGGAGTTGCCCTGCACAAGTTTCCACATTTAGGACTGACACTCCCTCAAAAATTGACATGGCAGGAATCTCGTAACCTTTCACCACCACAATAACTGCAAAATACCGGTAATCGAGTATGAGGTGATGAAACCAATGTTACACTGGATATGACTTGAGAAAGTGTTCAACCAGATGAACATGCTATTGACATAGTGAAAAAATAGTTTTGCTTGCTATTACAAAGTCAATCTACAATAAAATAAATCTCTTTAGGGACAAGTATTCAAACCCACAATGACAGCAATGATGAGACATGGCACTTTTGTCTTAATTGAATTAAAATCTCTTGCAGGAATAGATTTTAACCCTCGTACGACTTAACAGGGTCAATCTGACCCCAGCTGGTGTTTGTCTATAATACATATATAAATGTATTTGATTGAACTAGATTTTGTGTATATATCAACGAGGGTTAAGCTAGCATCGTACAAAATTGAGCTTTTTAGACAGCCTGTAATAAGGTCATTTTTTATCCCATCGGTATGTAATACCGTGGGATATAGTCATCGCCCTGTCCGTCTGTATGTCCGTCCGTCCGTCCGTCCGTAATAATTTCGTTTCCGGTGCAGAACTCAAAAACAGGTCCACATATCTTTCTGAAACTTTACATGTGTATTGCCCACCTACTGAAGTGGTGCCTTTTTATATTTTTTCAAATTTCTGAAAATTTTATTTTTTATTATTTCCATGGAAACGGCTCTTATTTGGACTCTTTGGATATTAGCTTATACTATTATGAACCTTACTTGAAAAATTTACAATTATCTTTCAAAGGTTTACATATTACGATCATGTGGAACCGGTGGGATATGTCATCTTCTGATGACTCTTGTTGTTCTTATCGTACAATACATATGGTCAAAATGTCACTTAATTGTAAATAAGTATTCCTTTCATCAAGAGGAACAAGCACACAAAATTTAATCTTTGAAAAGCTGTTTATTTGAGAAAGATGAATTTACCTACCCCGGTATGTGCTTGGGAAAATTGGCCATATGAGCAACATGCATTACCATAATTTCAACATTATTCTCTCATAATGCAACCATCAAATCAGGCTCAAATCAATTGGATGCAAAAATGTGCGAAAAGTTTAAAAAGTCAGCGCGAAATAATATAATGATTAATTTAAGACAATTGAAAAAAGTTTTACCATACACATTTTCTAAGAGTATTAATTGATAGAAAAATTTCCTGGAGGAGTTTGCCCTTGAGAGGAGAAATGGTCACCAATTTTTGAACAAGTAATTCGATCTTGTATCTGGTAAGTTTCAATGAATTTCATAAACATTTTTGGCAAAGAAATTGTGCTCTGTTTCAAAAGATATGGTGACCTAAATGGTATTAGCTTTGGAGTATAATAAAGAGAATCATAAGAACAATGATATATTATCTCCATTGTCGAAAGGAATTCAAGCCCAAAGAAGAATTTTAGAAATTTTGCAGTATCTGACTGGACATGCAGTTTTTATAAATTAAAACAAACATTGATCAGAAATTTATACAAAGTATAAATAAAAATATTTTCCTTTATTTTATAACATATTTTCGTACATAAGAAGTAACATTAGTTTTAAAATGAGCGTTTATGAATATTAGATAAATCATAACAGTTGAAATATGGAACCATGAAAACCAAAATTATTTAACATGTAGTCTATGGGAGATAACTCTTCCAATCGTAATACCGGAAGTTGACTAGTGAAACGGCGAGACTTGTCCACATGGTCTACTGAAAACAACATACAGCTTTAAATCCATCGCGTTTACATCGTTACAGGTAGGTAATCAAACAGGATTTCCAAACTAACTAAAACGGGTTAAACCATTAATGTATTTTAGTTTGATAATGAATGACATATGTTTATTATTTACTTTTGAAATCATCAGAAAACGATGCTAGTTGCTAGATATCTTGTAAACAGCCTTATACCCTGATACCTAAAAGTTTGGTTGCATAGAATGAATCGAAAATTATCTACACATAAGAACGTCATAAAACATTCAGTTTCAAGCCAACAGGGACAATCCGTTCCAAGAAACGAATTTGAGGATACGTTGTCAATAGTGTATATCCACGATATTCAAAGTCCAGTGAAAATATATTGCTATGAATGTTGTGATGATCTGATCATTAAACTGACATGATACCTAAGTGGAGATAACGTTTGATTTCCATGCAACAAAGCCCCCCCCCCCCCCCCCCCCCAACTTTTCTGAAACGGTTTCTTTCATATATATCAATCAGTCTTCATGTGAATCATGGATATAAATAATTCCCCCCCCCCCCCCCCCCCCCCCAACTTTTCTGAAACGGTTATTTTCATATATATCAATCGGTCTTCATGTGAAACATGGATATAAATATTTCATAATTATTTCTATTCAAACAATCGTTTACGTTCAAGAATAAAAGAATTTGATCATTTAACACAACAGTTTGTACCATAATTTCTAAAATGTTGGCTCTCAGAGATGGACAGTTAAAATCGTATGAAACTGAAGTAAAAGCAGTAAGTCGGACAATTATACTAAGTCTACTTACTTGTAGCACTTCTAGATTGCCTTCAAAAGACTTCTATCTGTTTGTCAGCTTAAGGTGTGAGTGGTATGCCACAACAAACAGAAGAGGGGGATTTCCCCCGGGGTGGAGCAAAACAAAAGGGAAAGAAGAGGAAACTACAAAATACAGAGAAGGATCTCTTCAAGGTGTGGTGTACAAACAATAATGACAATCGGTTTATGAAATTTATAATAATTCAAATCAAATAATTATTGCATTTAATTTTACAATATTTATTGATAAAAATTGGTTCCGGGGGAAACTTGTTATCAAAATGTTTTTAACTCATTTACAACTTCATTGAAATGAGGGTATATCCTAAAGAAATGATTTCATGTGTTATCATATAGCATGGCACAGGCTACCTAATTCAAAACCATAGAACAATTGATAAAGCATTACACAGCAACTATCTGAGGTCTCAAAATGCTTTTACAGCCACCAAACTTTTATCATTATTTCCTCATAATTTAAACTTTCTATCAGATAAAGTTAATATCATAATTGTGTAGTGAATTCAAATGACAATTAGTAAATAACTGGATGACCATTTAGGTGTAGCATAATAGGATAATTATTCATACCTTGCATTATTTAACTTAAGCCTGTATTCATGTCAAACGGTAGCTTATTTCATACATTAACATATCTCATTGCTTTTTGTTTAGACTGGGAATGAAGAACCAAAGAAAAAGAAAACTACTTCAGAGACATTGACACCAAAAAAAGGTTCCAATGAGAAGAAAAATAAACAAAAGAAGAAACAGAACGACAATGAAAATAATCAAGAGAAAAAAAATGTTAGTCAAGGTCAACCAAAGACTCCAAACAACAAAGATAATAAGACTTCAGACAAAGAGAATGGTTCACAAACAAAAAGCAAGAAAAAGAAAGGTAAAAATAATAGCAAGGTCCAAATGAAGTCTAAGGCAGATGGTGAATCTAACGACAAATCTCCGTCGGGCAACAAGAAGAAGAAGCGAAGAAACAGGAAGAAGAAAGGCAACAAGAAAGCAGAGAAAGTGGACCATGATAAGAAAGAAAGTCTGGGTAGAGTGGAGAAACTTCACTTTGCTGTGAGTTTAATTACTGTCATATGTCAAGTATTCCTTATTTCTAACTGCAAAACATTAACTCACTGTGAGTTTAATTACTGTAATAGGACAACGCTTCTTTATTCATTAGTGCAAAACATGCACTCTTACTTTTAGTTTTTGCCCTCAGATTTTAAATTGAAACAAAGAACGGTTTTGCTATGATTAGAATTAAATATGGGAAATATATCTGAAGTAAACTAGTGGCAAAATCATTGAAGTCTCTGAAATATTTTGATATGATCTCCAAAGGTCCCCTTTGAGGTGCAAGATAAAAAAATTGGAAAAATGACAATGGTCGACCCTTTTAACGGATTCCATGGGTCTGGGTGCTGGAAGGACCTTGAATCCCCCCTTTTGTTTTGCCACTTGAGAAAACAAATCCAAGTTAATGATGTAGAGTACAATCCATTTTTATATGACCACTACTAACCACTACTTCTAACTGACAGAGGGTGCAAGTCGGGATGCACATCCTGGGCTGTGTGGCAAGGGTCGACGAGTACAGCTTGACCTTTGACCTGCCCGGGGGTCTCCAGGGGGAAGTTCCGATCACGGCGGTGTCGGACACGTACACTGAACAGCTGAAGAGACTGACAAGTCGGGACAGTGATGAGGAGGAGGATAGTGAGGAAGGGGTGAGAGATGTTGAAAATAGTACACAATGTTCTTGAGTAATCATGGTATAGTAAAGACAGTAAAATGTCAAAAATATGAAAAGAAAATATTTTGCAGCAGTTATCAGAAACATACTTAGAAGCTCATTATTTGTGATGTCAAAGCCATAAGCTCTATTATATGACATTATTGAAATTGAATTGGGGATCACATTAGTTAATTTCACATGAAGTTATTTATGCAGTTATTGACTCATAAGCAAAGAGATAAGTCATGACTGCTTTAGCTTTCTGCTCTTGTTGATTACTGATTGATGACCTTTATTGAGAATGATTGAGGTAAATTTTATTGAAAAATGAGGTTCATCTTGTTTCTGAGGTGTTTGGGCTAAGTTACTCGTACAGGTTTTCTGACCATCTAAAGTAAGTTTGAAGCTCATTTTGTCAGTGATAAATAGTTATAATTGAGGAATATGAATGATTAGTATTATGTTATAAAAGGCAGGGAGCTATTTCAAGGTTCAACAAGTTAAAGTTGAACGCATTGATGCAAGCTAGTGATGTTAATAGCAGAGACAGTTTTTAAGTACCTTGCAAGTTAGTTTTTGAATGTTTAAAGAAAACAGTGATCTTGACCAACAGGCAGTTGTCCCCCTGAGTGCCATGTACCAGGCCGGGATGATCTTCCCCTGTAGAGTCGCCGCCATCAAGATCCGGTCCGGATCAAAGAAGAAGATATTCCTCAGCATGAACCCCAGCGTCGTCAACAAAGATCTCGTCAAATCTCACATTCAGGAGGGATTGGTAAATATTGTAGTACATTGGAGTTGTATACATTTCTCTTATGAAAATCCCGACAAATTTGGTCTTGCGATCTTGACAACAAATTTATCAAAGATTATTTTGGTATTTATTTATTTTTATCATGTGAATGGTAAGAGTTTGGATAATTTTCATTAACTTAGGAGAAGTAGAGCACAATGGTGTGGTTGTTACCATGCCGGCCTGAATAAGAATCCAGGTGAAGACACCAAACATTTGTGACCTGGGTCTCATACTGTGTTGGGTCCCTTGGTGAGGCACTTCATCCACATTGCTCTCAGTCTCATCCATAATGAGAAACTAAAAACAAGGTATACAGCTTGTTGCTTTAATGTTTCTTTTAAATCCTTCAGGATAATGATGTAGGCAGCACTTAGAGCAGATTATCAGCACCTGGTATAGAGGCCATATAAATATCTTCATATAATAATTTAATGTTGCCTGCAGATGCTGTGTGGATCAGTGACGGGGTGTGAGGAGCATGGCTACACACTGGAGGTGGGCGTGGCCGGGACCAGGGTCTTCCTCCCCGACAAACATGCTCACAAGTACATCAGCAAGCTCAACAATGGTTAGTGCATCCATTGATTGCGTCCATAAAATAATATGAAATGGGCATTAAATTAAAAAAAAAAAAAAAAATTGTTGTTGTTGAAATTTTAATTGAAAGATCTTTCTTTTCATTTAAAAAGGGTATGTTCTATTTTTTATAATTCAATTGATTGTTGTTAATAAGGATCACCTATCAGACTGCTGAACACAGTAAGTGAGGGATATTTTTTAATTAAATAGACGGTATAGTATTTGCGGGTGTTCATTGCTATTCAACGTAGGGAAATCTTAATAATCAGCCATTCAGAATCAAGTATTTGTTACAAGTCATGTTACAGTAGAGTGAATAGACTGTATGTATCCTTGACTATTAATCATTGTCCAGTATATCTATTCTCCAAGAAAGACTCATGCATTACTGTTGACCCATTATTGCAGACAGCCCGATCCACGTTGGCCAGGTGTTGAGATGCCAGGTTCTCTCCGTACAAGGCAACTTGGTAACTGTCAGCATCAACCCTCACAAGCTGGCCAAGGTCAAGGTATGAGCAGTTCCACTTTCACCATCTTGGTTGTGTAAATGTTTAATGTTTTGATCAAAGGTAAAACATTAAAACAGGAAGAACAATCAGTGTATCTGTCAGAAATATAATAGAGCCTATGGTAATGTTACTCATCACTTGCTTTGAAAGAGCAACTTTGTCACGGAGGTTTTGGGCTGGGAAGTATATTTGATCTATTTGTTGATGGTGCGGCAAAACTTTCACCCATTTGTTTGTGCAAATGTCTTTATGTCATGAACACTAGGGTAGATACTACATATAAGAGATAGAATAGAACAAACAATGTACATTATAGAACTAAAAGGGTTAACTCTAGCTTTCCTTCTTAACATTATTTTGTGATTATGATCTTGAAATCTCCTGACCAGAGGAATGGTGTTAAGGCTTGAATAATTAACTTCCATTGAAGCAAACATGTAAGGTTGCTACCATTTGATTTTCTTCCTTGTGATTGAAGCCTGAGAAGGTTTTTATTGTACATTCCAAGAGTATACCAGTATGATGTCAATGAAAGGATGTACAATCAGGTGTTTCTTTATTATTTCAGATGCCGAAGGACAGTGAGCTGGACTCCACTACTCTACAATCTGGCCTGCAGGTGACCGGTACAGTGAAAGAGGTGGGTGCTGCTGTTGTATCTGTTGAGAGAGGACTTACTAATTTTTGCTTGATATCCATTTATTTGTCAGTGGAATTTAATGAGTTTTGTTCATTTTGGTTGAAAGTAAGTTAAACAAAATTTCAGAAAAACCTTATCAATGAATTTTATCATTAAGTGGTTGTAATGTTATTCCAATATCTTGTGTAAGTGGTTGTTGCCTCTTGTATGGGCTTCCGGTAATAATGTCAGTGTTGAGACAACCCTTTTGATTATTTGGTAGAGTAAAAAGAGAATTGAAACTACAATTGATGCTACATGATCTGCTGTCTGTTAAAGAATAAATTGAATATAATAATGATTCATATGAAATATTTGTGTCTTAACATAAAAATAACATCAAGGGCGGATCCAATTTTCTTGACTTCTGAATAATTAAAACTCAATGCAATATTCTCTTGTCCTAGGTCCTGAAGGATGGTTTATCAGTGTCCTTCAATGGTAAAGTTGGCTACGTACATCGGACACACACCACCCAGTACAAGCACAAGAAGTCATTCTCTCCCGGCGATCAGGTAAGCTGTGCTAAAAGTGCATTGCTCCTTCACTCAAAAGAAACCAGTAACAAATAATTTTTTTTTGTCTGACGTCTAGCTTGTAGGCGTGAAATGGTTCAAACAAATCCTGTCAAAACTCTCTTCATCCTCCATGACTAGATGGAGTTTATTGAAGTGTTGTGTTCTAGGTTTAAATGAACGAGAATGGTATAGGTGTGGATAAAAAAGTCTTCAATCATTCCAAGAGCAAGATCTATCCTTATCGATGTTTATTTAGTCCTTCCACTTCCAGGAAATCAGCTCTTTCTCACTAAGTTTATGAAATCACTTTTCTAGCCATTATTTCAAGAAACTTGGTGTTCAAGCCTCTTACTTAAGTTTCCGCCCTAATCTTAGAGCTGTATGCAAAAACCCCATAAGATTTTAGATCTTATTAACTTTCCTCTGTGCATTTCTTCTTGTTAACAACCTTAACTTTCTTTACTATCTCCCAATCTCTCCTATTCAGGAAAAAGAGTAATAAAATCCCGATCTTACCACTGTTGAAGAGGGAAAGCTATCTCCATGTCTCACTGAGAGTTGTATGTTTGCAGGTGTCCGCGACTTTGCTATACACATTGAACGTCAATTCAATCTCCCCCTTTAAGTTACCTTCCTTATGAGTCCTATCCTTTCTCCCATTCTCTCGCAACAGAGACAGTAAAAAATCCTGATCTAACCTCTGTTGTGAGAGAGAACGCTATCTCCATGTCTCATTGAGACTTGTATGTTTGCAGGTGTCATTTTAAATGTCAATTCAATCTTTCCCCCTTTAAGTTATCTTCCTTATAAGTCCTATTCTCTCTCTCATTCTCTCCCAACAGAGACAGTAAAAAGTCCTGATCATAAGAGGGAATATGCTATCTCCATGTCTCACTGAGAGTTGTATGTTTGCAGGTGTCCGCGACTCTGCTATACACATTGAACGACAACTCGACCATCTACCTGTCCCTTCTCCCCCATCTGGCGGGTTCCACCTGCTGGGAGGTGTACGAGACCCTATCAGTGCTCGCCGACAGGAAGACTTTCCACCAGGTGTCAGCACTAGACGCTCTTAAGAAGGCCGTGTATTTCAACATGGAGGGTGGTCTGAAGGCCCTTGCCACTGTAGGTGTATTGTTTATTTTGATATTAGTCTATTGATTCATCAAACGCTCTTGGTATTTGTGTGTTTTGAAGAACTGTGAATCCTTAAAATTTTACATATGTAACTATTTTCTTATGATTGAGTTCTCCATAACGTCACATATTAACTCTATGTTCATTTTGTGACCATATTTGTTAACATACAAGACAAAGGATCCTTTCTCTGTAGGACTCAGTGGTAGACCCAAGGAAGAGAAACAATTTCTTTCATGATTGCTTATTCAAACATTTTATTCCAGCTCTCAAATCTGGTCAAAGTATGTGACTACAAGACTCCCTTGCACAAAACATTCAAGTTCGGAACAAAACATAGGTAAGGGTTTTGAAATAAAGCAGCCATATCAATTATGAGTACAACTTAAACAAGAAGGGAGAGACTCTTCTATATTGTATTAGAAATTCTTTATTGTCCGCATTACAAAGCTCATAATGGCACTAGACGGTCACAGTGCGACACCAAAGGATGTTTTATGTTATTTAATAATGAGGTCCAATTTTTAACCTATTTTTGTGTGATGCAGTCTGGAATCGAACTCAAAACTTACAGGTGTTTGCTCCACCAACTTAGCTATATTTTATGGCTAAGATAGTCTTAACTATCATACATTGATATTGACCTACGACTATCTTAGTTCAATGAAAATTTGAGAATCTAGACCATGGTCTGTGCTTTTACCTCAAACAAAACATTTTATCATTATTTGTTTAGCTTTAATTGTACATGTGATCTTGTGATTTCTTTGTTTCAGCTGTAAAGTGATTGGGTTCAATTTGGTCGACCATGTCCTCCTTGTCCGTCTTCACAAGTAAGATACTTACAAGTTTCTTATTTTATTACTTACTTATTCTTTGACTATTTACAAAAATAAGAGGAATTAGAACTTAAAAACATCCTTGTCTTGTTGAATATGGACTTTCAATTGTATTTCAAAGTATTTTTTCTTAAGGAAAGTTTTATTTTAACCTTCTGATGCACAGAGGGAAAGATTGTTAAATTGTCTTTACTTTCTAGTGGCACATTTGCATTGTGTTGTTGCCTGCAGCAAATTGACCAATCATAATGAAGTAAATATTTTCTGCTTCAGACCAGGAAGTGAGAGTGACAGTGAAGACACAAATACAACATCATCAAAGAAGAAGAAGAAGACAAAAGAAAAGGAGAACACCGCATTAGAAACTAAGTCCGCAAAGAAGAGGAAACTGGAGAATGACGAGGTAACAGAGACTCCTAAGAGTGAGAAAAAGTCCAAGAAAAGTGGAAAGGCTGAACAAGTCGATAGTGAAAAGAGTGATAAGAAGAAGAAAAAGCTCAAAGAAGAAGAATCGATGAAGGAAGACACAGAATTGTCATCTGCAAAGAAGAAGAAGAAGAAAGGAGCAGTCGAGAATGATGAAGAGACATCAGACATGTCAGTGTCCTCCAAGAAGAAGAAGAAGAAGGCTGATTCTGATGTTGAAATGGAAGAAGATATGTCATTGTCGGCTAAGAAGAAGAAAAAGATGAAAGATGAAGAAATTCCTTCCAAAAGGAAAGAAATATCACAATCAGCCAAAAAAGCAAAAGATGAAAGCGATGAAAGTGAATCGAGTGATGATGATTCTGAATCGGATTCTGAAGATTCCGACTCTGACGCAGACATTCCTTCTTCGTCTAACAAAGTGAAAACTTGTCTGTTTGGTGACACTAAAAAGGTGTCCCAAAAGCAGAAGAAAGATGAAAGTGAAGAATCCAGTGATTCAGACTCAGATTTAGATGATTCAGATTCAGACTCTTCAGATTCAGATTCGGATGAAGATTTGACTCCAGCAGCCAAGAAGAAGAAAGGTCAAGAAAAGGTCAAGAAACCGGTAGAGGTTGAGACTCCAAGCAAGAGGAAGAAAGGGGAGAGAACTCCTGGGAAGAAATCCCCTGAGGAGACTGACAGTGGAGTAGAAGTCAATAAACTGTCTGACTCTGATGATGAGGGTGATTTGAAGGTAGGTTGGGGAGAATTTATATGAAATAATTGTTAATTACTTTTTGAGGGCAGTCATATCGAGTTTCATAATTTTCATATGATACATAAGGGCAAAAAAATCACCTTTTCAAAGTGACATCTTGTTATAAACAATGCTTTGACATCACCATTTGTCTTAGAATTTGCCTTCTATAGGGCCCAGCGGCTAGTCCGCCTATGCTGAGAAGTAGGTTTTGAGTATTTTGTGACAATGGTAAAAAACAGAATATTATATTGTGACCATGACACTTTGTTTTTGACACTTATTCCCTGGGCAATACTTTAGGCAATGTAGTATGCCATGGAAAGTCATATAATACTCTTTGTACATGCATCTCAATGGCCAAAAAAAGGGTAACTGCACTCACTTATTCTTCAACACATAACAGTCATAGACTTACTTCTAATTACATATCAGTCATAGACTTACTTCTAATTATGTGCAATTTACATTACCACCAGATCTAATAAAACAGGTGCTTTTTCACATCAATAGATAATTCATCTGTCACTTGTTTCTTCTGTTGATTATTTAAAAAAAAGACATGGACAACAACGTTGAAACAATGTTGATAATTCAGTGTTCCCTTCAGGTTCCAAAGGTTGGTAAGAATCCCGCCCGGCTGTCGCTCTCCACTGGGTTCTCCTGGAGTGAAGATTTCTGTACCCCCGGAACACCGGACAGTGACGATAGTAGCGATGAGGACACAGAGGAGAAAGTTAGTGATTTGTTGATGATGATAATAGTTTTTCTGACTTATAAAGGACACAGAGGTTAAAGTGAGAACTTAATTGATGATAAAGAAATGTCAATGTTCTGGTATGACAAATGATTTTTGAAAATTGTTTGCAAACTGAATGCTTAATTATCCTCAAGTGAGATATTTATTGATGACGAAAAAGGAATTGCAATGTTCATGAATGACCAATTTAAAAAAAATTGCTATGTGAATGGTTAATTATTCTCTGTATTTTGGATGCAAAATTGGTTTAGATTGTTATTTTCAATTAACATTTCAATTTTTGTATGTCAGAAAGTTGCCAAGAAAACTGGATCAGAACTCCGCAGGGAAAGAATGGAAGAAGAAAAGGCAATATTTGCTGTAAGTATTCACTATTGAAGATGGTACAGTGTTCCCTCGCTATATCGCCCTTTGATGTAACGCGGGCTCGGTTGTACCGCGGGGTAAACTGTGGCTCCCAAAATTTATATAAATTGCTTTGTGAGTAAAACTGATAATGTTAACATCTAAATATACAACTAATCTCATCAATGTTTCAAGCTTTGTTAACAAAAAAACCCCAAAAAACGATAAGCCAAACCTTTATCTAACTTCCATCAAAAGTGTTGAAAACAACGTGTTTGTTTCCATTCATTATTGGTTTCAACTTACGATGCAAGGCTCCCAATTGTGATTGTTGACCATACCGCCATATAAAATTTAAACAATGTGTCAAAAAATAAAGTATTTCCACCTTTGTATAATTTAATTAAACCAAAAGATCGTAAATGTTCACTCGATCGTGACTCGATTTGCAAAGCCATGTTTACAAAACAATGAACAAGATGTACTCCTTACATCGAATAAAGGATTCGCTACAGTGTTAACTCTAATATGGTGTTGTGGGGAGCTGTGATATTAAATTGTTTATCCATATCAAGGCCGGCTTTGGTTTTGCTGAGGCCCCAAACCAGCGTAATGTAATTTAAGATTTCCCAGCTGATAACGGACTTGTAGATTATTTCAATGTAAATAATTTGTCTGCAATATAAACAAGCTTAACCTTGCTGTACGTGATATAAATATTGGGAGACATATTGGTTTTAGCTGAGTTCCCGTCGGCGTTGGCGTTCCCATTTCGTTTCCGGAGCATATATCTAAAACTATGTGACAGATCATCACCAAACTTGGTATATTGTCTTTCCATATCATGTACATGTGCCTTTAGGAGCTTATAAAATTTTAAATTTTTGTTTTGTTTTATTTCCATGGCAACCATTTGGACTTGGTCGTTTTCAAGTGTTTTAGTATCAAATCATTTAGAATTTTGAATATTTTGTTTGCTGCAATTGTGGAGTTGATACAATTATACAGAGAACATTAATGGTGCTTTATGATAGTATTGTTTAGAGGTTTGGAGCATTTGAGGAAGGGGGAGACATCTGTTTTTACGGGTAAAAACACTTTCTAGTTGTTTCTGTGTTGATATTGTAAGTCCTCACAAAAACACAAGATTTTTTGTATATAACTTTTAATTAGGATGATATGTTCTTTGCTTTTTATGAAATCACATCTGTTTGTTTTTAGCATTATTCAGTATTATTGTCAACAAAAACAACACAAAACAAACATTTAATGTGATTAATGATCCAATAGTTGCAGAAAGATGTTTTAGATGATAAATAGCTGCAGTCAACTCTTTGTTTTTCTGCCAACTTACTTGCTCGTTGTACCGCTGTTTGCCTGTAACGCGGAGTAAGTTAATTATTGCGAAAACGGTTACCTCTAAACCAACATTGACTTATTTCTCTCCCTCAGAGAGATCGTACAGAGTGTGAATAAAAAATAATTATACCCCCGCTACGACGTAGTCGGGGGTATATAGCGCTCCGCGTGTCCGTCCGTGCGTCCGTCCGTGCGTCCGTCCGTCCGTCCGTCCGTCCGTCCGAAATCGTTTCCGGAGCATTACTCAAAAACTATACCACTTAGAAACTTCAAATTTGGTATGGAAGTAGCCTATATGGTGCTGTGGTGCCTTTTCGGGGTTCTAGCTCAATGGTCCAAATAATTTTTGAAATTTTGACCAAAAACGGTCAGATTTTTGGACTTTGTTTCTTTTCCGGAGCATAACTCAAAAACTATACCACTTAGAAACTTCAAATTTGGTGTGGAAGTAGCCTATATGGTGCTGTGGTGCCTTTTAGGGGTTTCAGCTCAATGGTCCAAATAATTTTTTAAATTTTGACCAAAAACGGTCTGATTTTTGGACTTTGTCTCGTTTCCGGAGCATAACTGAAAAACTATACCACTTAGAAACTTCAAATTTGGTATGGAAGTAGCCTATATGGTGCTGTTGTGCCTTTTAGGGGTTTCAGCTCAATGGTCCAAATAATTTTTGAAATTTTGACCAAAAACGGTCTGATTTTTGGACTTTGTCTCGTTTCCGGAGCATAACTGAAAAACTATACCACTTTGAAACTACAAATTTGGTATGGACGTAGCCTATAGGGTGCTGTTGTGCCTTTTAGGGGTTTCAGCTCAATGTTCTGAATAATTTTTTTTATTTTGACCAAAAACGGTCCAATTTTTGGACTTTGTGTTGTTTCCGGAGTATATATAAATACCAAATGACTTCCACACTTCAAATTTGGTATGGAAGTATAGAGTCGAACCTCGGATACCCTGACACAGATTTTTCAAACAATGTGTCTTTATTTCTTAAGAAAAATCACCCAGTTAACCAGACGATTTGCTATCCGGACAATTTTCACCTGTAACCAAAACAAGGTTCGACTGTATAGTGCTGTTGTGCCTTTTAGGGGTAATTCCAGGGTTCCCAGAATTTTATTCAAAAACTACATAGCCGGGGATGTTTTGAAGTGAAATAGTTTTTAGGGTTGCAAGATCATTGTGTTCAAAGTCATAATCATTCAACGAGTAATTTTCATAAATTTTCAAATTAATGTTACGTGAAGGCGGTCAAACTACAGGCGGGGGTATGTGAGCCGCGCTCACTTTTGCCTTGTTTTTTTTAGTGGTCTGCATGTTGTTCTTACTGAATTATCTCCCTTGGAGTTAACTCCTTTGAATTTTCAAATTCAGCTGTCATTCTTTTCTCTTTACGCCGAGAGACCGGTCGTACTCAGTGTGAATTCATTTTCTTTCATTCATTGGACTACTTCTGGATACGTTTTTTCCTTGGATTTTCTGTGATTCATCTGGATTATTTGTGATTCTTTTGGATTACTGTGTGTTTTCCTTGGATTGTGATTCTTTTGGATTACTTGTACTCCTGGAAGTTTTCTTGAGTGAGATCATCTTACGTGTTGTATTTCCAAAATGGCTTCTCAAAAGAAATGTGTCGAATGTCAAAAGTATCTTTATAAAGGCGATCCACATTCTCTATGTTTTTCTTGTGCTGACGAGTCCTCTTGTACTGCCAAAAAAACATTGTTTGATGTGTAATCACATGCCCCTGGATGAGTGGCAAATTATGCACAATAAGAGATCCTAGCCTATCATGCCCAAGCGTAAGTCCACGGCTCTAAGAAAGCCAAGTCCTCGCCTCCCAAGCCTACGGAGTTAGAGCAGATTAAGGCTATGCTGTCCACCTTAACCTACTCTGTTGCCGCCATTAAGAAGGACTCAGCCGAGCGCTTCACGGCCTTGGAGTCCAGCCTATCAACGAGTCGCACGCGGTCCGGCTCCCTGACCCCGGTGTCAGTGGAGCGGGCGGTCGGTTCAGCTCCTCTGCCCAACCAAGGTAGCACGGACCCAGACCCCGTTGCTATCCGAGGCCGGCATGAGCAAGGCAGTTCGACTGCCCGTGATCCTCTCGTGAATGTCACGGCTCCCAGCGGTGCACGGACTTCACAGGGAGGTCAGGGAAGCTCGGGGGATCCCGTTAAGCAGCCCGTTAGCACGGGCGGCACGGGTCCTACCGCGCCGACGGTTGATAGCGGTATCCAGGCCCCTGCACGGACGGCCCGTGACCAGCAGACCACATTCATTGACACGTCTAACCCGCCGCTTATCCCCGTGATTCACGATGTCACTAACAAGCCTGCCTTTTGTCACGCCTTTACAGACACGGACTCTGCGGATTTCTCAGTGTTTTCTCGGGAAGGACAGTTGATCATTCCTCCGGATGTTTTTGACTTTGCTCTTAATCCGGATTGGACCTTTCCTGACAAAATCCAATATCTCCAACGACTTAAGCCGTGCACGGCTCCTGTTATTTCGGAGGATACGGCCTCTCCTAGGCCCGACGAGTTGGGAGATTCGGGATCGCTTCCCCCCTCACGGCCTGCCAAGTTTTCTTTGCCACACTCTACAGTCATTAAGACAGCGTGCAACGGACTTAATGAAAAGTTATCCAATCTACCTAGTCAAGTTACAGTTCCCAAGTTTAGACCCAAAACGGCATATCAGATGCACAACAGATTCGTGGCCCAAGAGCCCCCTCTGCTAGATAGGGATTTTGATAGGCTTAATCCTAAGGCTGTGTCTTTCAATCAAATTGCGATTTCCAAGACTGATGCTTCCGAAATCGAACGGAATGTTCGTGCGTCTATGGACATTCTCTCCAATATGAATTGGTTTTGCGCAGGAGTCAGGGAGATGCTTCCTGCCAAGTTCGAGGATTATGAGGAGATAGCCCCGGATACTCTACAGACTATCAGAGCAGATGTGTCTCGAGGGTGTATGTGTTTCCAGTCTCGACCTATCTACGTAGATGGTGGATCTTACCACTTGTCCAGGTGGGCATTACAATATTCCCCAGGTTTTGCACCTTATTAATTCTGGGAAGTATTAACGACATTTAGTTATTTAGGTGGCGAGTGATGTGGTATAGTCACTCTTTTGGAACACTAATCTTGAAGTTGGTTAATAATCCTCCCCAGCACAAAACCTCCTATTAATCTATCTTCGGAGTAGATTCTACAGGTGTCAAATTACGTGGTCCTCATGTCGTAATTCTTCGGGAAATCCCAAATAACTCCCAAAATTACGCTTATTTCAACCAAAAAACGATGTATTTTACGATGTTTTCCTTAAAAGTTTCCCCTTCCTTAAGAAATATTAAGTAGAATCGGGGATATTTTAGGGCTTATTTTCGTATTTGGTCTTTTCATGTGTTCTTTATCCTAAAGAAATTGGAATTTATTAAGAATTATCTCCCCTTATTTGATGTATTTCCTCCGGGAATTTACGTTTTTGGGTATAATTATTCCCATTAAACATTTCTTATACAATCTGGATACCCTCCTCCGTACGTGGGATTCAGTCAATGTTGGTTTAGAGGTAACCGTTTTCGCAATAATTATGAAACAATCACAATTATTGTTAGTAATTATAAGAAAACTTACCTCTAAACCAACGAATTTCTCCCTCCCTTCCTCCCCGTTATCCATCTCTCTGTTCATTGAAAAGAATGACAGCTGAATTTGAAAATTCGAGGGAGTTAACTCCAAGGGAGATAATTCAGTAAGAACAACACGCAGACCACTAAAAAAACGCGGAGTTAGTTTTTTGGACCCCAAAGCAAGCAGTATGACGAGGGACCACTGTATTACCAACCTTGATATCTATCTAGGGATGGCAAACTTTTATCAAATATATAGTTTATGTGTTGCCTTGTTTTATGAGTATTCTCTTTTGAACTTCTGATTTTACAATAATATGAAATGTGAATTCTTTTTCTTGTGGCTTGAAGTGTCTGCGTCAAGAATTTGATGAAATTTTTTATGGATTGCCCAAATAAGTTCAGATACAAAAAATAAATGTACAAGTTGAGGGCCTAAATGATTTAGAAGATAAATTTCCTAAAAGAATTCAGCAGATAAATGGTTAATATTCTCCCTGTATATCCCCAGTATGAGAGGCAGCAGCTGGAGGGAGGACAGGTGCCCCTTACAAGCGAGGACTTCGACCGACTGACTCTCCAGTCACCAAACAGTTCCCTGGTGTGGACCCGCTACATGGCGCACCACCTGGAGACCGTCGAGATAGATAAGGCTCGGGCCGTGGCGGAGAGAGCTCTCAAAACCATCTCCTTCAGGTGACAGATGCCTCCTTTACTTTCATACATACTTGTAATCACTCTTTCCTTCAGAGGGGATTTGACTCAACTTGAAGCAGACATTTACCATCTCATCAGTTGAACAATGCGCTGTTCTTGATGTTGTCTCCCACAGATCAGCAGTAGAAGCTTCTTGTGTGGTGTTGACAGTTAAATTGTCAGTTGTACAATAAGCAGTATTTTAAGTATATAGGTTATTTCATATCATTTGACATTTTGACAACTTGAGATGATACCTGATGAGTTACATAGTCTAGTCTATCTAGGTTCTCAAGCAGGAGAATATATTTCAAAGTGTCGTGAGACAAAGGCAATGTCTTATTTTAAATGTTTATCTTGCTGATACCTCGTGAGCTGGGTGCCTATAGCTCCATGAAGGTTCTCAAAGAAGAAGTTGCACAATAAGCTCTTATTGTCCCTTAGAAAGGAGACCCTGTAAGATGAAGCTCTATTTAGGGCCTCGAGCAGGAGAAGAAGTTGCACAATAAGCTCTTATTGTCCCCTAGAGAGGAGACCCTGTAAGATGAAGCTCTATTTAGGGCCTCAAGCAGGAGAAGTTGTACAATAAGCTCTTATTGTCCCTTAGAGAGGAGACCCTGTAAGATGAAGCTCTATTTAGGGCCTCGAGCAGGAGAAGAAGTTGCACAATAAGCTCTTATTGTCCCTTAAAAAAGAGACCCTGTAAGATGAAGCTCTATTTAGAGCCTCAAGCAGGAGAAGAAGTTGTACAATAAGCTGTTCTTGTCCCCAGGGAGGAGCAGGAGAAGCTGAACGTGTGGGGGGCGTACCTCAATGTGGAGAACATGTACGGAGGGGCGGAGTCTGTGAAGGCCGTGTTTGACCGGGCGGTGCAGCAGAACGAGCCAATCAGAGTCTACAAGCAGATGGCGCAGATCTACATCGGCAGTGACAAGATGGAGGTCAATTTTAACATTCTTAACACATGAGTTGTCTAAAGTCAAGATTTTGCTTTTTATGCCCCCGAATCGCAGATTCCGGGGGTTTATCGTCTTTCACCTGTCCGTCTGTCCGTCCGTCTGTCCGTTTGTCCACAAAAACTTTAACCTTGGTCATAACTTTTGATTGGTCAGAGCTAGGTCTTTGATATTTGACATATGGATCCCTTGTAATGAGACCTTTCAGATGACACCATGACATTTGACCTTGTGACCTTGACCTTGACACAGCGAGCCTTTTATGAAAACTTTAACCTTAGCTATAGTTTCTATACTGTCAGTGCTAGGTCTTTGATACTTGACATGTGTATCCCTTGTGATGAGACCTTTCAGATGACACCATGATATTTGACCTTTTCCGTCCGTCCTTCCGTCTGTCCGTTTGTCCACAAAAACTTTAACCTTGGTCATAACTTTTGATTGGTCAGAGCTAGCTCTTTGATACTTGACATATGGATCCCTTGTGATGAGACCTTTCAGTTACACCATGACATTTGACCTTGTGACTTTGACCTTGACACAGCGAGCAGGATGCATCCGGGGGCATTCGTGTTTCACAAACACATCTTGTTATGAAATAGTTTCACAACTTCATTTTATGATTTTATTATTGAATAGGCACCATATAACAGACTTTCTCGAGGATAAACATCTATTTACAAACCCCTGACACTTGTATTCCAATCCAACAAATGCTATTGTAATTAAAGCTTCCAAACAGATTCATCAAATTTGATTCCAATGAAAATGGTAAGGGTTTTGTATGAAATTACATTTGTTGACAGTATAAGATTTTTGAAGCATTTGATTAACAGTCACCACTTGTTAAGTAAAAGTTATAAGTCTGGATAAGTAATGACGCTTTTCAGTCATTGTAAATTTGGTGATGATGGAAGAATATATTTGTTAGATAAGTAATCATTTTTCATTGTCCTGTGCTCACCAGTGCTTTGTGTGTACACAGGAGGCAGAGAAGCTGTACAACGTAATGTGTAAGAAGTTCAGTCAAGACAAGAGTGTGTGGACTGGTTTCGGGCAGTTCTTCTTCAGGAACAAACGTGTCGAGCCAGCCCGCAAACTTCTCCAGCGCTGTCTCAAGTGTCTAGAAGATAGGGACCGTGAGTAGCTCTCACAACCTCATTTATCGTCAAATAGTTTAATCTCAATGATCTTGACTACGTAGAGGTATGGTTTGTCCTCTGCACGTTAAATGAAAAATGAGTTCTTTGGATTTGAAACTTTTATCATGCAAGAGTGTAACAATCTGTGATAAGTTGTTGCTGCTTTCAAGATTTTAACCCATAAAAAATATTTCTCATTAATTATTCCAATTTCTTTATTCTTCTCAAAGCCATTGTTGACTTTTGTTTGCTGGCTAGAGTTTAAAGTGGACAACCTCTTACTGGTTTGAATTGGTGATTTATGTCACCACAAGTACCAAAACAAGGCCTATCATTGATAGTGAGATTATGTAGTGATATAGGCACATAAGCATATTTGTGTGAAGTTTCTGAAGGGTAAAGACAGGGTAAGACTAAAGTCAACACAAATAATAAAAGATGGCTTATCTTATTTATTGTGAAGCTATGTAGTTATGAATGTAAGTAGGTAATGTTGAACTGATTACAGACATTGAGATGATCTCCAAGTTTGCCCAACTGGAGTACAAGTACGGTGACGCACAGCGGGGCTGCACCATGTTCGAGAACATTCTCACCAACTACCCGAAGCGAACTGACCTCTGGTCTGTCTACATCGACATGGTGGTCAAGGCCGGGAAACTGGATGATGCAAGGTGAGAAGAAGTAACATAGCCACATTTCAACATCGTATGACAGGGTTTAGAAGTTATCTTAAAGCAAGATATATATCCTCTTCCCTACTGTGTAACAAGTATTGCAGGATCTGAAATATTTCCTATAAGACGATTTCAGTAAGAGCTGTTACATGATATCCAAATACAACATGATACAATCTGTATGCAAATAATAAGAAAACAGAATGAAATAGTGTATGAAATAGATCGAGGCTGGTAGTTAATTATTGCTAAGAACCTTACCTCTAAACCAACATTGACTTATTTCTCTCTTTCGGAGAGATCGCACAGAGTGTGAAAAATAATTTTTTTAGTGGTCTGCATGTTGTTCTTCCTGAATTATCTCCCCTTGAGTGTTCTCCCTTGGATTTTCAAACTCAGCTGTCATTCTTTTCTCTGTACGCAGCGAGTACGGTCGTGCTTAGTGTGAATCTTTGTTACTCAAGTTTGGATTACTTCTCCCGTGAATTATTCTTGTGATTCTAAAGGATTACATGTGTTTTCCTGGAAGTTGACTTGGGTGAGATTTTTCCTGGCGTGTTGATTACTACTCTCCATTATGTCCTCCACTCAGGAGAAGTGTGTAGAATGTCAGCGATACCTGTGTAAAGGTGACCCTCATTCTTTGTGTTTCGCTTGTTGTGATAAGTCCTCTTGCACTTTTACCAAGCGATGTCTTATGTGCAATCATCTAACTCTTGACGACTGGCAAGTTATGCACAACACTAGGACCAAGCCTAAGACCCCTAAGCGTAAGGCTACGGCCAAGTCCACCCCGACGGCTAGTAAGAAGTCCAAAACCCCTCCCGCTTCTACTCCTGAGCCAAAGCCCTCAGAGCTAGATCAAATTAAGACCATGCTAGCCACCTTAACCTCTTCTATGGCTGCCACTCAGAAGGAGTCTGCTGAACGCTTCACTGCCTTGGAGGCCAACCAATCAACGAGTCGCACGCGGCCTGACTCCCCTACCCGAATGTCGGTGGAGCGGGCGGTTGTCTCTGCTCCTCTGCCTAGCCAAGGTTGCACGGGTCGCGACCCCGATGCTTTCCACGGCCGGCACGAG
This sequence comes from Steromphala cineraria, assembly GCA_916613615.1. Lineage (NCBI taxonomy): Eukaryota > Metazoa > Mollusca > Gastropoda > Trochida > Trochidae > Steromphala > Steromphala cineraria. The sequence continues at coordinate 54,947,520 of OU744731.1, read as the reverse complement.
CCCAGCAGTTCAACTGCTCGTGACCCACTCGAGAATGCCAGGGCGCCCAGCGCATGGGCTTCGCATGGGGATGAGGGTCACAGGATGCCATGACCTCTAAGTCACTCAACTTGAAGCTGACCCAAGCCTTACTATCGAGGGGTTCCTTCCATGGTCAGCGTCGCGGGAACAGCAACCCTAGGCCTAACCCTCCGTCGATACAGTCTGCCCCTCCTCCGCCATCCTTGCAGTACCGGGGCGGCCATCGGGGACGCAGAGATTTTCACCCCCCTCAGTCCAGAGAGCAGCCAAGGTCCACCAACAAGGAGCAATCAAGATCCTTTCATGGACAAAAAGGGGGCTACAGACGTTGACTGCCATGCTCCGTCACGTCAACACAACCAACCCTTACGACCGCTTCCGTCCATCGACTTGTCTTCAACGATTCCCTTTCCCCAGCCGATCTCTCTCTCGCCCGTGGGGGGCCGACTGGGGATATTCCTTCAGAACTGGGAGACTATCACCAACGATCAGTGGATCCTGTCGATCATAGCCTCGGGATATATCCTTCAGTGGGATTGAATTCCCCCGACTGCCGTTCATCCACAGGGAAAAAGGTTTTTCCTCCAGGGAAAAAATCTTCAAGCCACGCTCGCAGCCATCGTGCAGCTACTGGAAAAGAATGCTGTCACAGAGTTGGATCCCGCCGACGAATCTCCAGGCTTTTACTCTCCCGTTTTTCTGGTACCCAAAAAGACATGACAGAAATGAGGATGATTATAGATCTCAAGGTGCTCAACAAATCATTCCTAAGCAGGCCTCCCAAGATCACCATGGAGTCTCTCAACAACATCCGCAAGCTGATCCTCCCGCATTCCAAGTTCGCAAGACTCAACTTAAAGGATGACTACTTGCACATCCCGATTCATCCCAAGTCCCGGAGGTATCTTCGCTTCGCGCTCAATGGCCGCCGCTTCCAGTTCCAAGTGCTCCCCTTCCGAATCTCAGTGGCACCTTGGCTCTTTACCATAGTTAAGGCTCCTGTCCTTCAATTCCTGCACCTTCGCTATGTTTTCATCCATGGGTACCTTGACGACTTCCTGCTCCGCCATCAGGATCAAGCCATCCTTTACATCATATGGATCTGGTCATACATGTTTTCTCACACCTGGGTTAGATTATCCATCAGGACAAATCGGAGCTCATACCGTCGTCTCGCATCATGTTCCTGGGAGCCATGTTAGATACGACCTCAGCCACTATTGCCCTGTCGGAATCCCGCTGGACTTCGATTCAGGCTCTCATCCTACAGTTATCGAACAGCAACAAGACGCATTCTCTCAGGATGTGGATGTCCCTTCTCGGATCTCTCACCTGGATCCAATCGTTCACCTCCAGAGGCCGCCTGAATCTACGCCACATTCAATCCTGGGTAAACAGTTGTCGCCACCTCTCCCTGGATTCCAAGATCACCCAAACGAAGGTAGTCTGCCGGGAGCTCCAGTGTGCATGTTATGACGGGTTGTCCTTTCACTCTTCCCCCTCCGCGTCACACGATCTACACGGATGCGTCGAACCAGGGCTTGGGCGCTCACTGGATGCAGTTCACCCTGAGCGGTTCTTGGGACCAAGTCGACTCACAGCTTCACATCAATCTGCTAGAAATAAAAGCGGTGATCTTGGTGCTTCGCTCTTGGAAAGTCTCTCTACAGGGCTCAAGCATACTGATAGCAACGGACAACTCAACTGTAGTGGCCTACATTAACATGCTGGGAGGCATGAGATCAGCCCCGTCGATGCAACTAACCAGGGATCTCTACATTCTGATAGACGCTTGGTCCATAACGCTACAAGCCAGACACATTCCTGGGAAGCTGAACTGTCTCGTCAGAAGCTTATCACGTCCTCAGAATGGACGATCCATCCGCAAGTCATGGAACTTCAGACTCCAACATACGTGAGCCCAGTTCCAGATCCCCAGGCAGTAGCCGTGGAAGCCTTGTCAATATCTTGGGAGAACCTCATAGCTTACGTGTTCCTCCCCTTTCAAGCTCATACCGGAAGTCCTCAACAAGGTCAGGCTACACAACATGGCCCAAAAGATCATGGTTCCCATTGCTGCTCGATCTTCTCTTGGAACCTCCGCTCCAACTCCCCCTTTGGTGGAATCTGCTCCAACAGCCGAGGTGGCAGCCCGGAGAACGTGAACCTACAATCCTTCAATCTTCACGTTTGGAAAATATCCAGAGAGCGCTGCAGGAGCGCAGCTATGCGCAGGACACTTCTGATCTATTTCAAGATCAATCAGACCTAGCACTTCTGCCCTCTATGACCATAAGTGGATCAAGTTCCAGCAGTGGAGAGGAGATAGAGGATAAGCTGGTCTCCTGCTTTCCATACCTATGATAGCAGATTTCCTTAACCACTTACGCCAAGATCGCAAGTTGAAAGCCAGCACTATTGAAGGCTACAGATCTGCCATTGCCATTGCCTCCGTATCTGAACTGCAAGGCCTATCCATTGGAGCTGACATAACCCTCACGAGACTGTTGAAATCCATAAGTTGCAGGACATAAAATCTATCACCTTCCCCAAATGGGACTTGCTGCACGTGCTACAGTCTTTACAACGAGCGCCTTATGAACCTTTGTACGCTACATCTCTCAAGTTCCTGGCCTGGAAGACTGCCTTCTGATTGCCTTTGCCTCTGCCGCTAGAATCTCGGAGTTACATGCCATAGATGTCTCTTCTATTGACTTTGCCCACAAATATGCCTTAGTGTTCTTTAGAGCTTTGTCTGAGTTCCTCGCTTAGAACCAGTCTACTGTCTCAGGTCCGTTAGGGGCCAGGGTGTACTCCTTTCCGGCTCTCCCTGTTCCAGCTGACGCTAAGGACAAGGCGCGCCTCCTCTGCCCGATTCGAGTTCTACGATGGTATCTAGACAGAACTCATTCCATCAGGAATGGTTGAAGGCGCCTCTTTATTCCCTGCAAGCTGGCTCTAGCCACAGAAATTACCAAGAACACGATTGTGTCCTGGCTCCACAAGACCATCGCCTTAGCCTATTCCACAGCAGACCAGGAGTCCGTGGATTCCAAGTTTTCTCCTCATGAAATTTGGGCGCTGTCCACCTCGCTGGCGGCTTGGAAGTCCGTATCTATCGACCAGATTGTAGCCTCCTGTCAGTGGAAGTCCTCTAGTTCCTTCACCAGGGCCTATCTTAGGGACCTATCCTCATCGCAAGGGGGAGGTTCCCGAGGGCGCGTTGTTCCAGTTGCGACCTATCAACATAGATGGTAGACTTCAACCATTTCCCAAGGTGGGCATAATTTCCCTGAACCTGTTAGTTCTTGTTGTGGTGGTACTGGTATAATCACTCTTTGGGAATACTAATTCCTTCAAGTTGAATATTAATCCTCCTCAGCACCTTCCTTGCCCTGTAACTTAGTTCAGAGTGGAGAGTACAGGTTCTTGAAATTATGTGAATTCCGATATTAAATCCCGCTTAAGGGTTAGCTCTCCCGAATTCACCCAGAATTACGTATTTTGCCCTTTTATTTTGGGGTATTTCTCCAGTTCGTGTTGAGGTCCTAAGACCCATTCTTAAGATTTGGGACTGTTATATTTCATTCTCCTCGAAAGATCGGCAAAAATTACCGTTAATTGGGTGATTTTGGGATGAAAATTATGGAATTTACCGTTTTCTTAAGAATTATCTCCCCTTATTCTGATAAATTAAGCGAGAATCCGCTAATTTGGAGATGAATTCTACCGTTTAATGAGGGCTGGATACCCTCCTCCTTACGTGGTATTCTGTCAATGTTGGTTTAGAGGTAAGTTTTTTTGCAATAATTATGAAACAATCACAATTATTGTTAGTATTTATAAGAAAACTTACCTCTAAACCAACGAATTACTCCCTCCCTCCTCCCCGTTATCCAGCTCTCTTTACATCGAATAGAATGACAGCTGAGTTTGAAAATCCAAGGGAGATAACTCAAGGGGAGATAATTCAGGAAGAACAACACACAGACCACTAAAAATAATTTATTTTTCACACTCTGTACGATCTCTCCGAAAGAGAGATATAAGTCAAGGTTGGTTTAGAGGTAAGTTTTCTTATAATTACTAACAATAATTGTGATTGTTTCATAATTAAGGTCTTTCTTCAATTTTACCATTAAAATAATCAAAATATTACTCTTGGCTGGCTAGCCTTCAGGCTTGTTTCATACACTGTTATTCAAAGCCAACTATTTTCTAATCGTAGCTAATCAGATCTCTTGAGCAAGAGTTTTAGTTTTCATACCCGCTATTGACCAGTTGTAACTGTTTACTCTTCAGGTCGCTGTTTGAGAGGGTGATTCACATGAAGATGTCCTCTAAAAAGATGCAGTTCTTCTTCAAGAAGTATCTGGAGTTTGAGAGGAAGCACGGGGACTCCAAGTTGGTGGAGAAAGTGAAGCAGAAGGCAGTCGATTACGTAGAGGCTCAGGGCTTCACAGAAGCTGACTGATGTGGTTGGGGGATACCAAGTCTAAACATTTGTGGATTTTTGATGAATGACGGAAACAAACTGATGTTGTTTGGCGATACCTTGTCTAAACATTTCAGGATGTTTGACAAAATCACAGAAACTGACTGATGTGATATGGGCCTCATATAGAAAAAGTTTATGGGTGTTCGAGGACACAGATGCTGATGTGATTACAGGATGCAGATGTCAAAAAGGTTATTGATGTTTCAAAAAGGTTATTGATGTTTCAAAAAGGTTATTGATGTTTCAAAAAGGTTATTGATGTTTGAATAATTCACAGAAACTGAATTTTGTTGAGTTTTCAAAACAACAAACTGAGAGGTTTGAGGAGGCTGTAATGTTGATGAGGTTGGAGGCTACGGAGGTTGGAGGCTACAGACAGATGGTCAGTGAGACAGAGTTGGGAGAGACTGATGTTTATGGATGTATCAAGACAATAGACTGAAAGCTTTGAGGATGCTTATGTAGATAAGATTTGAGGTCTTAGACAGATTGTCAAGTATAAAGATCCAATAACCACAGATGGTAATATTCAATGGTACGCAGAGGCAGACTTACTTGTATTAGGACTTCACAAAACTAATGTGTTTAGAACCATTACAAGAAAGCCTGACTGTGCTTGAGTCTACATTGATGGATTCCTATACAATTAAAGGACACGTACTGATTGTTATGGTGCTTTCAGATTTAAAGAACGGACAGGTACTTTGGTAGAAAAAAAATTAAACAAAATTCTCTATTGAAAAAGATATTGTAAAAACCAATGTTGGGAAAGGGAGATGAAGGATTTTGAAGTATATTGATTGTATAATATATGATTGTGCGATGTATGAATAAGTTGTTTGCTCAGAGAATCTAAGACTATTGTGGATGATGATGTGTTTTTTCAATCGTGAGAATCGATTTAATTTCAAATTTCTACCAAATTTAATTGCAGATATAATAAATTTCTTCTTAAATGAAATCTTATTTCAATTGATGTGTCATTACAAAATCCTTCGCTGCAACATATGAAAACCTGTTTTAACTTTGTAAAAGCTGATTCGAATTGGCTCTGATATCAAAGAAAATAAAACTTTCTGAAGAGAACGTGGTTGTGTTGTCTACATTTCAGCAAACTAGCTAGTTGAGAGATCATGGAAAGAGTAAATATCTTGAAGACAAGGAGTTTGTGGATTATCAAATTCTTTATTATAGAATGCAGCGACATTTCGGTATAGATTCTTATATGTTGTTGTTAAGTAAGATGCATTTGTTATCTCATCCTGTTGTTACTGTTATTGTTATCTCATCATCATGTATGCATAAATAGAGAATCTCACCCTCGTGTCTTCTGATATCAAATATATCAACACAAGTTGATAAAAGTAACAAATATCCAAGGATATTTTACTTTTATCAACGAGTGTTGATATATTTGATATCAGAAGACACGAGGGTGTGATTCTATTTATCATCCAAAATCATTTTTTATCACATTTGCTTGAAAAATGTACATCTTTGAACACTGCATAGCTCTAAAACTCCTAAACCAGTGACGTCATAACAATGTGACGTCATTTCTGATGATGCAAAATGTTTGTGATGTCATGTCCCTTCTGTTGACAGGGCATTGTTCAAAATCTACTGTCAAAGCAATATCTCCTGTGGAACACAGTTTTGGATGATAAATTGCTGTACTACCATTTTCCCATTAGCTTGAAAACGGTATTAGAATCTATACCAAAACTACTTGTCTTCTTGATATCTCCAACTTGCCTCTCAAACAACTGTTAATATCTTAGATTCAACTTGTTTACTTTAAAACAAATCTGGTTTTGAAACACATCAATTCATTACCCCACAACATAAACTTTTCAAATGGCAAAGTTTAAGCCAATAGATGTTGATAGCTGACAGTAGGAAGGTTTGAAGTTTGGAGTGTGATATAAAACTGGACAATAATCAGTCAAACATAATTTTGGAAACTTTCCTTTAGCTGTCAAAATGACAGTTCGTTGATAATGTTTGATAGGTTATTTAACGAGTATTTACGTAAATTAGATGTGAAATTGTCTTCTACAAATAAATATGACTTACAAGATTTTTAGCTCACCTTTACAAAGTAAATGTGAGCTTATGTCATGGCGCTTCGTCCGTCGTCCGTCTGTCTGTCCGTCCGTCCGTCCGTCTGTCTGTCCGTCCGTCCGTCCGTAAACTTTCAGGAAAAAGACTACTCCTCCTAAACGAATCCAGATATCATTCTGAAATTGTAGTATGTTATACCCATGGTGATTCCTCACAGAAAGGTAGACGTTTCGGTTTTGAGAATCCAAGATGGCCGTCATGGCAGCCATATTGAATTTTCAATTAGATTTCATGAAAAAGACTACTCCTCCTATACGAATCCAGATACCATTCTGAAATTGTAGTATGTTATACCCATGGTGATTCCTCACAGAAAGGTAGATATTTCAGTTTTGAGAATCCAAGATGGCTGCCAGTGCAGCCATATTGAATTTTCAATTAGATTTCATGAAAAAGACTACTCCTCCTATACGAATCCAGATATCATTCTGAAATTGTAGTATATTATACCCATGGTGATTCCTCACAGAAAGGTAGATGTTTCAGTTTTGAGAATCCAAGATGGCCGCCAGTGCAGCCATATTGAATTTTCAATTAGATTTCACGAAAAAGACTACTCCTCCTATACAAATCCAGATACCATTCTGAAATTGTAGTATGTTATACCCAAGGTGATTCCTCACAGAAAGGTAGATGTTCCAGTTTTGAGAATCCAAGATGGCTGCCATGGGAGCCATATTGAATTTTCAATTAGATTTCATGAAAAAGACTACTTCTCCTAAACCAATCTAGATATACTTTCTAAATTGTAGTATGTTATACCTATAGTGATTCCGCACAGAAAGGTAGACGTTTCAATTTTTAGAATCCAAGATGGCCGCAAAAGCAGCCATATTGACCTTTCAGCTGCAATGACACATCATTATTATTAAATTTTAAGCTTTCATCAAGTGATCACTTGCATCAAATAAATTCTCTAATTTGAACTTACTAATCATAATATTATCTTGAATACGGAATATTTAAGATTGTCATGCAAGTTGCTCTATATTTTTAAGTGTTTTTAAAAAAAAATTAAGATATATAAGACAAACATAATTAATTAATTTGCTTAAAATCTTCATGGCAACTAGCTGCAAAAACCCAATCACATTAAACATCATGTTAAATTTTAAACAATGGTATCTCCCTTATATTCCTTTAAATACCACACATAAGGGGTCAACCAGAGTTCAGATATGCCTCTAGAGTCCACAGTGTTTATTCTAATACACATCCTGATACAGGCTGCAAGCATCACAGTGTCGGTAGTACCCCAAAACCCCTACAACCCATTTCCCCTACAGCTTATAACAACAAAGTTATGGTCCATTGCACTGCTAATCTCAAGCCAGATACCTCTGACAATAATGGACTGGCCCAGAAAGAGACAGTTGGCAGTCTGATTTTTAGAGAGACATATATTTTATCATATCATTATCATTAAATATCTTCAGTCTTTCACATTTCATCACATACATTCATTTTATATTATATTGCTATATATACATACTTACATTTAAATATCTTCATTCTTTCACATATATACATACTTACATTTAAATATCTTCATTAGCAGCCCCGTCTAAGGACGGGGCTGCTATCAGTTTTTGTGAAGTTTCCATCGCCGCCGCCGCCGCCGCCGCCGCCGCCGCCGCACTCGTACTACTAGCTATAATTTTTTTCCCCTAAGCTTTCCAGAACTCTTATTCATACCTTACTCCTCATACCTCGGGGGAACGATTTTGACATGTTCACTTTCAAGGTCAAAGGTCAAGGTCACGAGCTATGTATTCACACTAAGAATTCCTTGTAAACGCGATAACTTGAAAAGTTTTTGTGCTATGAAGCTCTAACTTGGTATATATCATCCTTGGAAAAGTAAAAAAATTTGAAAAGGTTTTGGCTACAATCCGTCAAAGGTCAAGGTCACAGCAAGGTCATGACGTAAGCATGTTTTAGCGAAAATGCTTTATTTTAACTATGAACACTTTTAATCAATACATGATTGTTATACTAAAAAAAAAGTGTTCAATGATTGTGTGACCTTGAAGGTCAAAGGTCAAGGTCATGAGATATGAGTTATTACAAAATGCACTAAATTGGGGTATAACTTTATCCCATTTAGCTTTTCAGAACTCATGAACATGTCTAAATGTTAATACTTCCAGGGAATCATTATGACATGTTCACTTTCAAGTTCAAAGGTCAAGGTCACGAGTTATAAAATCACCACAAAATTCTTTGTAAACACGGTAACTTGAAAATTTTTTGTGCTATGAAGCTCTAACTTGGTATATATCATCCTTGGAAAAGTAAAAAAATTTGAAAAGGTTTCGGCTACAATCTGTCAAAGGTCAAGGTCACAGCAAGGTCATGACTTAAGCATGGTTTAGCGAAAATGCTTAATTTTAACTATGATCATTTTTAATCAATACATGATTGTTATACTCAATAAAAAGTGTTCAATTATTGTGTGACCTTGAAGGTCAAAGGTCAAGGTCATGAGATATGAGTTATTGCAATTCCTTCTAAACACAATAACTTGAAAAGTTTTTGTGCTATGAAGTTTAGATTTTGTATATATTATCTCTTGAGAAGTTCAACATTTTCAAAAAGTTTTGGGTACTAACTGTTCAAGGTCAAGGTCACAGCAAGGTCAACATATACGGAGAAAATGGATTAATTGTATTTTTAACACTTTATTTCATTACAATAATGTTATACTCAATGAAATGTGTTGATTGATTGTGTGACCTTGAGTGTCAAAGGTCAAGGTCACGAGAAAATTCCCAATTTGGTGAGGCCTGTAAAAGGCGGAACAGGGTAAGGCGAAACCCAAAGTTCCGGGGCTGCTCTGCTTTTGCGGTATCCCGCAAACGCTAATCTAGTTCTTTCACATATATACATACTTACATTTATATATCTTCATTCTTTCACATTAAATTTTTTTTTTTTTACATATTTACATTTTGGCCGAAGAGATTTGTTACAGTTTTGCTTGTGGATCATTCGGGTCCATTTGTTTACTTTGATTAAGGCTTTTTGTAATATTTCTGCAGCTACATGTTGATGTTTGTGACCGACCAAATGGGCCCCGTCGTCAGCGAGTTGTGAGGTGTTCACTTGTTTGGGTAGTTTGTGAAATAGATCATCTATCATAATATTGAACAAGGTTGGTTATATGATACTTCCTTGTGGGGTTCCATTTTCTTAATTATACTTGTCTGATATTTGATCATCTGTTTTAAGACAAAAAGTTTTGTCTGATATAAAGTCGTTTATCAAGTTTAACATTTCCCCTTGTACATGTATGTCCTTTTTCTTAACTTTTTGTATCAAGCATCTTTTTCAGAGCATGTCAAATGCTTTGTTCTCTCATCTATGTTTTGTGGTTATGATTGTGTTTTTCTTGCGGACCTAATATCTTCAAGGAGTCTTTGTTCAACATTTTCCAACATTTTCTCCATCTTTTTGTGTTTTTCCTATGTGTCATGTTTGTTTGTAACATGTACCTATATACTTGGCTAGCCATTTCAAATGTAAATCAACTTATCTCAGTTTTTTTCTAAATAAACTAAACTAAACTAAAGTGTTGTTTCTGTGTTTGAAAAATCTTTCCTTCTCACCTTTTCTATCTTTAATTCATAATCCATCTCTAACTTTAATTCCTGTAATCCCTTCTGCTCAACCACTCGCACAAACAAATCTACTCCATACAGTTAATCACTGGTTAGGGCGAGTCTATTATGCCAGAAGGGTAACTCACTGTGTTGTTTTAGCAACCTGTAGGGGAACTGGGCTGTAGGGGTAATGGGTTGTAGGTGTTTTGGGATATAATCACAAAGCTGCTAGTCTGTTGCATAATCTGACCCAATTGATATTGCAGAGCAATATGCTATATGGCCATGTGTATACAATAAGAGTTATGGAAATTAGACTTGTAATCTCATGACAGTGATATGTTCTTTCTAAGAATAACAACTTACACAAAAGTTGTCATCAATAAGTTTTGTGTTTAGCAATCTTCATGATAAGTTGATGTGGAAAGAGTTATTTTGTATCAGGTTCCATTTCCTGTGTTTACTCATATTTATACCATTTCTATATCTAACAGAAGTTCTTCTTGACACAAAATCAATTTAGGACATAAGCTAACTATGTTTTGTGAAATTATATATATTTTTCACAACAATGCATGTTCTCTCCCGTCAAGTTTTTAAATACCACACATAAGGGCTTAGCCAGAGTTCAGGTTTACATGCTCAGCACACTATTCTTCTCCAAATACACAAAGCCAAATCCCCAAATTGCTACACTCTCCTTAAGGATCTGGGGCTAGCAGCCCTGCCTGCTTGTATGTTGCTTAGTTATCTTTACTTATGGGTAATTGATAAATACAACATAATGATGTATGGCAATTATCATGTCTAAGCAATGGACTTTATGGAAAGTATATAAATTGACTTTATGAAAAGTATACTTGTATTCTATTAATAATAATACTTTTTACAAATAACAATTTAAACAAGTCAAGAATCAGCTTTTGTGTACAACAATCTGCAAGATGAGTTAATATTAATAAGTCAAGAATCTGCTTTTATGTACAGTAATCTACATAAGTTATTGTAGAAAGAGGTAATTTGTATCAAGTTCCAGTTCCAATACCATATGTTTTATGAAAACCTGTAAAACTAAATGATAATTGTATCATGCTGAAGGGGCTCTGGGAACAACATGTCAACATAGAAGTCATTATTTTTCAATTAGATTTCAGGCCAAGTACTTCTCCTACTAAATCAATTAAGATATCATTCTGAAAAGTGAGTATTTTTTTATATAGTGATTCCTGACAAAGACGCATTCATTTTATTATCAAGAATCCAAGATGGTCAATATGTCATTTATATTGAATTTTCAATTAGATTTCATAAAATTCATTGAAAAGAATACATTTCCTGGTCAATCAAATGAATGTATTTATATTTGTATTGATGCACTTGTTGTAATATTTATCAACACTATAAATACAGTTACAAAAAACTGTATGAATCATCTTTATCTGCGAACAGCCTGAACCATGAGTGTTTTAATAAATCCTTTTAAATAAAACATCTAATGATATCAGTGGGTTACATAATTCCTGACACTTCATAAAAGGCCAAATAACATAGCCAGTGAGGGATCTGATTACGATCTGAACGATGATTATCTAGATAATTATAATGATCATTCAATTCAAACAAATCCTTTTCAAAAGCATTTAAAATGATTAAATTTGTTCACTCTCAACACTAACTGTTGTTTCCATGCAATTAATATTAAAATACTTCAATAAACATATTACTGAGTTGACCTCCAGATTATTTCTATAGCAAACCTCTCTTCTACCCCCACCCCTTCTATCCTCCCTTCCCCTCCTCCCCTTTCCTCTCCTGTCCTTCCATTGCAAACCTCTCTTCTACCCCCCCTTCCCCTCCTCCCCTTTCCTCTCCTGTCCTTCCATTGCAAACCTCTCTTCTATCCCTCCTTTCCCCTCCTATCCTCCAGCCCCTCTCCTGCAACTCCCCTCCTAATATCTGTATTGCATACTGTATTAAGGGGAAGACACTCACATTATGGAATAACAGTAACTTACATAAGAGGATAAGTTACATAAGCTACATGCAGGTGCAAGAGGTCATCACAGGTCATCATATCTAGTAATTAGCATAAACCCCCATGTGGCTAGCCTATTCTGACCAATCAGATTGCACTAACATATGTCAAGATTTAAGATATTCAGAAATCTTCAGTTAGAATCACATGAGACATTGACCTGGACAGTTTACTTTGGCAATTGGACTTATCACTAGTTGAATTTGTGATTTGTGTCAGAGGGATATATTCCAAATGTTTATGTGCATCTTTTTTTAGTTCTTTGGAAGTTGAGAGTGTGACTAATCTAACATTGGATTAACCAGTTTGTTGACTTTTGTGATTGTGTTTGAAAACTTTGGTACTGTACAAGTACTTTTAAGAAAGAATTCTTGACATTTTCGGGACTATTTCTTGACTTCAAGAGTCACAAAACCTGTTATTATTGATTGACATTTAAATGAATACTCCTAAACCAATCAAGATAATAAAATTAATATGGATGCCCACATATAACACTAGCGGATCCAGGGGGGGGTCCAGGGGGTCCTGACCCCCCCCTTTTCAACACCCGCCCCCTTTCAAATCCATGTATAAGGGGTCCTGGACCCCCCCCCCCCCCCCCCCCACTGAGTGGAGAAAAGTTATTTTGGGACCCCCCCCTTTTAAAAATCCTGGATCCGCCCTTCATATAAGTAACATTTTGAAGATTAAAAAATACAAGATGGTCACCAATTCAGCCATAGATATAAAAAAAAGTTATACAAAAACCTACTGCTTGTTAACAAATCATGATTTATTAACATTCTTGTATTAATGTTTGTTCGTGCTCTAATTTTTTCCAACAGAAGACTAGCATTTTAAAAGATACAAAAATCATGATGGCAGCCATAATCAATTATCATATAAAATATGGTTACACAATTAAACTATATTACCACATCATTCATTTTAAGGTGAGCTTCTGTACCCTCGGTACTTTTATTATTGAAAACAAGACTTAATCATATAATTAACATTTGTTGATGAATATGTAAGTTGTTTTGATTTATATCATCAATCATGCCATTTTCGTTCATTTCAAACAAAACAATCTTCATGATACCTGAAAATCACAAAGTGGCCCTTTAAACATGTAACCTTAAGAGTAAACCACTATACCAAAGGGTCTGATCTGAAAGAGCTGTTCTGGGTAGGTCTTAAAGAGCGACAGAGTATGTTGATAGGATCACATATGTCAAATTTTGAAATCGATGTTATTACATCGGAATTGCTAACTGTTACTGAAAATAACAAGTTAAAGGTCAATCAGTACATTAGAAATAAAATACGACCATTCAAAGTCAGGATTTTGATCGAAAACCGGACAATGTGGCTCGAGTGGCGCGCTCAAATTCGCCAAACATAATTTTTGAAACCTTGTCATAAGCTGACAGGAAGATATATTCGATTCGATAGTGTTTATTAGGTATTGTAACTTATTTGTAGATTAATTGGATGGATAATTTCGAATATTAAACGTATTTGAGATGTTTTCTTGATTTTTCCATAAAATCAAGCATTTTAGAGATAATATACATAAATGGATATATTTGCAAGTCCAGTGATGACGGAGATATGAACTTCAATCAGCATATTAGTTATTTTGTAGTTTATCAAAACCAAATACAAATTTAAGAAATATACTCTGTGTCACTTTAACATTCAACTTATTGTGATCTATCCAAGTATTTGTCATTCATTGTGACTTTTCGTTCATGAAAACAAACAATGCAATTTTTGATTTTTCGGAACAACATTTGCCTTCAGATGTTTTGAAAGCCGACAGAGAATGTGCAACGTTATTTCTAAAGTGACATTGTTCTGTTTACTATTCTGGATGTAACATTTGTTCTGTTTCTAAAAGAGTATCTAGTATATTTTTAGAATTCATCCGGTTTTCATGATGTTATTTTTGAAGGGTTTTTAAATTGTTGACGTACAAGGAGATGATGATGTGAACTCTCATGCTCTCTATGCTAATAATAATCATATATTAATAGCATGCATGCCACAAACGAGTTGCAAACATATAAAAAAAGAGAAATGGTGAGGATTCTTGCCTGCTATCAATTAATTTTATTTACAATTTGCTAAATTCCTTTGTCAATATTTTATTTAAAAATTTGTTCTCAGAATGTGTCTCCAGTTAACAAGCAAGATCCTACAAAGTTCTAAGTACGGCAAACTGATCCATCAGTAAAAGTTCAAACCAATCTGAAGCATCTTTAAGAATAGTTTTATGGTTACGTCTGAGCACTATAATTTGCCAGGATGTTCACAAGTTATTCTGGACCAGTTAAGGAGACCTAATGGTTGTACAGATGATATTGGACCTGACAGACAGCTGACGTGTATTGTGGGTGCCCATACCATTACTATTGGGCAAATTACCAGAATTATGTGGGAGAGTTATTCTTAAAAGTTTTTAAAGCAGTTCTGAAATTTTATAAGTTGATTTATGACTTTTTAACTCCTCTGACCTGTAAGGCCCGATGGGTTTTTAACATGGCATGGTGCCCGGCGTCCGTCAGTCTGTCTGTCAATCCATCTGTCCGTAAACAATGTGTATTTTCGACTTCTTCTCCAGAAGTATAATACCTAGAAAACTTGTGTAGACTCCTTGACTAATGATTAATGAGGATTAAAAACTAGCTTTGGTAGCCCTGTTGCCCCTAATATGGGGCCCACGCCTAAAAAACTATTTTCATTTTTTTCTTCAGAAGCATAAGGCCTAGTAAAGCTGCAACTTTGTGTACAGACTCCTTGACTAATGAGAAATAAAAAGTGGTAGCCCTGTTGCCCCTTATAAGGGTCACAGGAGCTATGCCCTAAAAACCTTTTTTCATCATCTTCTACAGAAGCATAAATTTGTGTACAGACGAGTGAGGATTATAATTTTTAGGGCCTAAAAAGGGCCACAGGGGCCATGCCCTAAAGACTTCTTCTGCAGGAGCATAAGGCCTAGAAAGCTGAAACCTTGTGTACAGACTCCGAGTGAGGATTTAAAGTTTTTGCTTTAATTGGCCTGTGACCACGCCCTAAAACTTATTTTCATCTTCTGCAGAAGCATAAGGCATTGTAAGCTGAAACTTTGTGTGCAGACTCCTTGACTAGTGAGGATTTAATTTATCGCCTGTGGCCCTTAGGGCCTCACCCTTAAAGCCTATTTTCATCTTTTTTCTTGAGGCTACTCCAAAGGGGAACCACATTTGCCACACTCTAAAGCAAAATTGATATGAACCTGATGAGCTACAGGGCTAATGGCTCTATTTTCATGAAAGTTTTGATCTTTGTTGACTATGATACATCACCAAGAAAGATTTAAAGTCAATCAAGAATGAACATTGCAGCTTCACCGTAAGATAACCCACTTTATTCCCACCACTGGTCTCTGAAGCACAAGGAATCAGAAAGTGCCATCAATAATCTTTCTTAAAGGTCAATCGTTAGTTACCATTCAATAACGTCAACAATTTGTTGTTGACGTTCCTCCTACATTCATCTTCATGATGAAGTTCATCTTTTGCTCTTATCTGCCGTTAATGTGATTCTGTCTCTTTTAAAAGTAGATCATTATCTACGATAATTAATTGATATACTAAAATGTCAATATTAATGACTTGTACGCTAGATCTTATCCTTATTGTTCAGCTTTACATTTATCTTTAACGTCTTAGTTATTTATGGCAATACAAAAGAAAACATGAGCGTGTACAAATGTTCGTTTTAGATTTCCATTTGTTGGAAATCCTCTTTGGCATACGTAATACTTGAATACACAAAAGCATGCTTATCACAAACCTTT
The DNA here is from genome assembly GCA_916613615.1 of Steromphala cineraria. Lineage (NCBI taxonomy): Eukaryota > Metazoa > Mollusca > Gastropoda > Trochida > Trochidae > Steromphala > Steromphala cineraria. The sequence continues at coordinate 54,931,414 of OU744731.1, read as the reverse complement.
TAAAAAAATCAATGCAAAAAAAATTTCTACGGATTTCTTTTCATAAAAGATAACTTTCCTTTTGATAGGTAGATTCATTTTACCCACTCAAGGATTATTTTATAGAAGTATACATTCAGGGCATTCTCGATAATCCAGAGTTTACGTTCCAATAATATCTCCACATATCATCGGAACTTAAACTCTGGATTATATATCATTATCATATAATATATATTATAGAGGTATTATAGATTGTTTTGTCTAAATGCATGTTGCTACTGCAAGTTTGTGAAAATGCATGGTTCATAGCTGCGTGGAAACAATATTGCTACTTTGTACTTTGCTATTTGTACCTTTCCCCGAGTCAGACCGATTATATGATAATAATATCAGAATTGCGGTGGAGGACTGGCATCGATTCGACAGTTATCTCTTTCAATCGCCCTCTCCCAGGGAGTGTGCCTGAAGGAAAGTTTGCCATCCCTCCTGATTCATGAGAAATTAAAGAGGACAAATTACTTGATTCCCCATTATTCAGTATTCTCCCACCCCCCCTCCCCGAGTCGAGTGTTACTTACTGCTTAAACGTCTCCATCTTGTTTGCCTCCATCAATACCCATCTCTCCTCTTCAATCTTCCATAAGTGTTGTTATTTCCCATAAAGTTGAAAATAAGTTCTGACATAATTTCAATATGAGCACATGTGCACATATCTCTCTTGGTTAGCAACAATTGTTGTAGCGCGAGTTCCTGTATTTTTTCCCCCGTTACGTCATAACACCATTGTTCGTCACGTCACTGTAGCCGGTCGTCGCAAACCGGCCGTTTCTTGCTTATTTTTAAGATAGTAAGATGAATTAGAATTGGTAATAACAAATTATGACTCTCGGAAGTGTGTCATATGACTTCTACGAAACTCGTGCAAATTTGTGTAAAACATTCGCTCACGCTCGGGTACCGCAAAAATTCACGCTCCTTTCCTAGAATTAATACGACACACTTCCTCGGGTAATAATCTCTATATAGCCTCTTGCATGGATTAAGTCACTCTTTATATTGATTGACGGTCTTTTTCAATTTCAAGTTACACTTTTCTTTCGTTGTAGATATGTTTATTGTATTTGTGTTTGATATAGACAGCTTTTAATCACATTCGTATCATAAAAACCTAACATCATTGATGTCAGCTAAGTTTAACTGAAACAAGACCTTAAAGGGACAGTAGCACATTTTAGGGGGCATATACGGTAATGTCAGGAAAACGAAAATAAATGGTTCCAATTGAAATACATTGCATTTAAACTAAATGAATCAGTAATAAATCAAATACATAATGTAAAGTTCAGCCATACGATTCGTTTTTCTCACACATAATGAATTAAAGGTTTCCACACAAAAATGTCCGCCAATGGACTTAATGTGACTCTTTATAATTTCTTCTCTGACTATGAATGATTGGTTTCTGTTTTTCAATGGACTTCGTGTGAATCTTTATAATTTATTCTCCGTATTATTGATGATTGGTTTGTGGTAAAAGATTTTTGACACTATCAAAATGCCACATTTAGCATTAACGTACAATTATCAGTGAAATATTGAAAATTTAAATTAAAAAAACCCCGTGCTATTGCCCATTTAAGACGCCGTTATTAAACATTAATCTTAAATTGACAATGTGAGGGGCATGATGAAATAAAGCATAACACTGTCTGGATATTGAAACATTTGATCAAAATTCTACCTTGCCTTGATTTACCATTATTCATTATCAAAATGTGTGGTTTTAGTATCTAAGCATTCTCAAGAATAGAATTAATATCTCAAGCTAACTAGCTAGTTCCTGCAGGGTTCCAATTGCCGAAATTTCACTCGATTGATAACCAATCTGCAGCATCTGTATATACAGTTTGATGGTTTTGACTAATCACTGTTATTTGCCAGAATGTCCTTGTTTCCAGTGCACTATTACTATGTTTTTTTGGAAGTAACAGAAGCATCGAGGCGATATTTTTGTAAACTTATCTAAAGCAGTCAAAACGACTGTAATGTCATAATCTTTGATAGGTTACATAACTAGTATATATGTTAGTTTGACGTGTGATTTATATAAATAACTAAATCACACGTCAAACTAACATATTAGAAGACTTTTCAAGATTTTCATTGAAAAATAGAAGGTATCATCGTTTTTCATTTTTGGATTGAATATGTGAACTAATTTGAATTTATATCATAAATGTTTCATTAACCTTCATAACAAAGCCAAATCAAGGAGTGGTTTTTAGTTTCTCTTATGGTTTCGCTGCAATACTCATTCTTTATGATCTTTAAAGGGGAAGTAGCACGATTTTAGTGGGAAAGAAGATGATGTCAGGTAAATGAAAATAAATGGTTCCAATTGAAAGACAATTTATTTAAACTAAATGGAGCAGTAATAATTCAAATGTATAACGTAAAGTTTAGCCATGCAATTCCTTTTTCTTACAGAAAATTAATCAAAGGTGTTCACAAAAAATGGCCGCCAATGGATTTTGTGTTAATCTTCATACTTTGTTCTTTAACTATGGCTGATTGTAATGAGATTTTGACACTATCAAAATAATACATTTAGCATTAACATACAATAACCAGAGAAGATTTTAAAATATAAAATTATCAAAAAACGTGCTACTGCCCCTTTGAACTATCCTTGGTGATGTATCATTATATATACTATCATAGTCATCAAAGAGCAACTTTCATAAACTTTCATAACGTATGTGATTTGAAGTAAGTTGCTTGAGTGTTGACATATTTTTGTAACAAAGAAACTTATTTCCTACCAGTGGCAAGTTCACGGTTTCCACGCTTCCGCAGTTTGCCTCCCTGGAATCTTATTTTTACTGCAAACTAATTCAAATCGAAGTCTTTTCACCCTCGACTGAAAAGGGTGCAAGTTAATGAAAAATATTAGAGAACATTTTCTACATTGTGACACTTTACAGTGCAAAAAAATCTTTAGTGTTTTATGAATAACATTTCTTTATTCACTGAATTAAATGTTATCAAATTTCCTTTTCCCCTCTCAAATTTCCTGTTTTGTTTACCGTCGTGTCAGAATACTAATTATACATTATTCTTAAACACAATTTCACTGGAAGTTCAAACCAATCTGCAGTATCTATAAATACAGTTGGATGTTCGATCTAACCACTGTAATTTGTCAGGAGTCCTGGTTTTCAGTGCACAAACTATTCTGGACATGTTAACAAGACCCAATGCCTCTTCATCTATTCAAAGATCTAACTAGACCTTAATAGAAAGACAGTTGGCGGTGCGGTGAGTAACCATATAATTACATGGCGGGATTACTAAGATGTTCATGCTTTCTACCTGAGACAGGAACAGTTTCATTGAATAATTAATTGTATTGTTTCAAAGTTTCAATTCTGTTTTGAAATAATCGTGTCTACTGTTACAATTCCTTAAAATGTCAAAAAAGCATTTAACCTACAAGGTGACATATTTGGCACGAGAAAGGCATCAATTTACAGTTTAATAATCCAGTAGCCGGCTATAATTAATTCCATATTGGAAAAAGGAATTTGACACACCGCAACAACTTTTTCGTCAACACAATGTCAATAAAGTTATTTAGAGTCTGTATTAATCGGAGGTTCTTCCTTCTTTCAGGAATATGAATGTTAGCTAAAATGCATTCTGACAATGAAAATATTATAAATCCCACGCTTATTTTATAATTTTCTTAATCAGTCATAACTTCCTTAAATTAAGAGACATAGCTGAAGCTGTGATTGCTATTGAGGGTTCATTTCAATACCTGAACTAGAATCGTATCTATATGATCTACATCTTAAATATTTGCGTAATTTGTATGCGCTTTAGATTTGGCCTTAACAACTTATCAATCAAGAGAGGTAGATATTCGTGTGTTTCTAAAACAAAAAAGACTGTCCTAAATGCAAATTTGTGGAAAATGAAATGCACTCTTTATTTGTCTGCCCTTTATATGAAAACTTAAGGAGTTTGTACTTGCCACTATTGCTTTTAGAGACAGAGTATGTTGATAGGATCACATATGTCAAATTTTGAAATCGATGTTATTACATCGGGAACCACTAACTCTTACTGAAAATAACAAGTTAAAGGTCAATCAGAACATTAGAGCGAAAATACGACAATTCAAAGTCAGGATTTTGATCGAAAACCGGACAATGTGGCTCGAATGGCGCGCTAATTCGCCAAACGTTATTTTGAAACCTTGTCCTAAGCTGACAGGAAGATATATTCGATAGTGTTTATTAGGCATTGTAACTAATAGGTAGATTAATTGAATGCATAATTTCGAATATTTAACGTATTTGAGATGTTTTCTTGATTTTTCCATAAAATCAAGCATTTTAGAGATATTATGCATAAAGGGATATATTTGCAAGTCCAGTGATGAGATATGAACTTCAATCAGCATATTAGATATTTTGTAGCTTATCAAAACCAAATAAAATGCTAAGAAAGATACTCTGTGTCACTGAAACCATGCTCTCTTATTAAGAAGAGACTGTAAGACATGATGTTTATATTGCATATCTATGTATTATGTACATGGGCCTGTAGCCTACGTGCAGAAATAAATTGATTGGTTGACTGCAATGGTCTTCTTTCTAGAGTACAGTCAATGTCACAGAAACTACACAAGTTAAAGGGACAGTCCTACAGGGTTATTTGCAAGGACGGATGTTGGATATGAAAACCTCTGAATTGTTTGCATTTAAAAACTGATCTTTATGACAATGTCACTGATTCCACCGTCTTGAATATCCCCGACTTATTGTAAAACACAATTAATCATCCATAATTTTTGCCTTGATATAAGATCAATGACGTTAGAATGAGTTCTTGGCATTTCGCCCACATTTTAGTTCATGCTTTTGTGCTGATACCGCTGAATATTTCTTGTATAATGCATGTTTTATTGCAGATATTTATAATGTCAACTTATTTTATTGATGTAAAGAACTTGAGATGAAAAGGTCAGACATTTCTATTTCTCAAATAATGTTCAAGATATTCTGGAAAAAGTGGTAAACATGCATGATGTTTGCCAAATGTTTAAAAATAATAAATAATTTATCACCCCGTTCAAAAGGGTGATATCGGTATTAATCCAGAGGTACGTGAACCTAAAACTACACATAACAGGCATCATGTTAACTGACTACCCGATAAGCACTTGCACATAACACGATATGGACTTAGATGAAATTTCAAATCATGCATTATTTCAACGAATCTTTATTGCATACAATACCATATAGCTACAATCATGCACTTATAAATTGTTCCCCTACAAAGCTGTGTGTATCACATTACAGTGCATCCATGCTACAGCACTAATTTACCTTCAAGAACATCTAAAGCCATATCTCTTCACGACCACCGAGATCCAAGACCAAGAGCTTGCTAAGTCTAAGAACATCACCAATAGCCTATGGAGAACGGTCATTCTCCTATGTTGCAGCAGTCCAATGGAACCGACTGCCAGAAAATCCAAAACATGTGACACTCTCCCAACTTTTAAAACTCTTCTCAAGAACCGTCCCTTAGAACTCTCTCCTGTATCTGCCTCAAGCGCTTTGCGCATGATTTAACGTGGATATAGCGCTATACAAATTGACCTTTACTTTTACTTTAACTTTACCTTTACATGCCACCCATTACTTTATATCTATTCAAATCGAATGTCCTCGTATCCAATGCAGATGTACTTTGGTTTCACCCTTCACTTCCCTGACGTTGATGATATTTCAATGTTTAGCAGTCACAATTGGAACACTGCAGCTGTGGAATGAAGTGAATAAGATGGTGAATGATGTTCATGAGGATAACATTTTTCGCCTTGAAAGTGCAAGGAATGTAATAGTGCTACATCCCATAAGTGTTCTATAGGGTTGAAATGAGACTAAGCGCCAGCAATTGCATTGTGTTGACGTTATGATGTGGTTAGAATCAAACGTAATTGCACATAGTGACATAATCAAATCCAATGCTAAAAAAATTATAATTGCAAACCACTAAACAACTATTTATCTATGTAGAATAAGAACTTGAAAATTTCACTTCTTTGGTGTTCACTGTATAATAGAAAAAAAATATCTGCTTTACAAATAAATTGTTTTGTTATCAACATCGATTCTCGTTACCGGCTGTAACAAGATATTTGTAAGATTAATTTGAATGTCAGTTAGATAGGTAATTTCAACATCACGATCAGGTAATTATACAGTAACGAGAGCACTGCCAGCACCTTATGTGGTAAAGATAATGAGACATGTCCTTATTCATCATGATGTAGATAATTTTGATGATAATTTTGATATTATCTCTGTACTCAAAATTTCACATTGATTCAATTGATATGTAGCAAGCACAGGAATTATGAATACGACTCCAACATACAGTTTACCCTCCAAAAGTGTGTTATAGTGAACGGATTCTGCCATTATTCATCTGTTTGATGATTTCAAGATCTATATGCCATTTCAATCCACATTAGAGAAACATTTGCCCAGCAGGGAAACAGGTAATTACTGCATTAACACAATTTAAAAAGATAAACAAACGAGATGTCAGTGGTAGGTGGTAAATCATGTTAGCTATAAACATGGTCGTTCAGAGAGGTCTACTCAATCATTCCATCTTTATAATTTGCATTGTTACTACTACTACTACTACTACTACTACTACTACTACTAATAATGAACATTTTAAAGCCTAATATCCAGTGCAAGCACCGCTCATTGGCTGTACATTATTACCCTGAAGGAATTGTACTTTCAAAGCCGCTACTAAGCGCTTCGCGCGACCACATAGGTCCGTACTTTCCGTATTCAGGTACCCAATTGTATAGCTGGGTAGACTGAGTGCAATGTGGATGAAGTGCCTTGCCCAAGGACACAACACGGTGTAAAGCCAAGGTCACAAATCTTTGGTGTCTCCACCTGGATTCGAACCCGGGTCTTTGACGTGATAGGCCAGCACGCTAACCACTACACCACCGCGCTAACCACTACACAACCGCGTTACTCTGAATTTCTAAAGATTTAGAAATTAAGAATTGGTTTCAGCAAATCAATTTCAAGTTCATTTCTGAGTCACTATAGTTCTTATAAATCACTATTGGCCCCAGAAAGTTATTTACTATCAAATTCTTTTGAAAAAGACTTAAAAGTTGTTCTCATAAAGTTTCGGATACTTTCTCATAATTTGAAGATACAGAACCAACGTTATAAGAAAAGTAGAGGAACTGTTATTAAATCTACTTTAATATGTGACAAGTGTGATACTATGAGTGTCGAAGATGAGTTCCACTTTATATTGAATTGTACATATTATACTTATAGTAGAAACACATTTATTCCAAAATATTTTCATCACTATCCTACCCGCGAAAAACTACAGCAACTTAATGTCTTCAACCAAATATTTACGTATTGAAAGGACTGGCGTTGTATTTGAAAAGAAACCTATTTGTAAAATGATTTTCATATTTTCCCATATTTTGATGTTGTATAAGCATTGTATTTAGCATTTACTGTCAAAGTATATACCCATGTTATTGTTGTTACACTCCACAAACAAAAAAATAAATGAATTTCAACAAAATTGTACTCTGGACCACGAGGCCTCCAATACTGAATAAAGACTTTGAGACTTTGAGACTTTGAGTTACCAGATATCACCCTGTTTAGATTTACTTGAGAAACGTAAGTACACTCATGGCAAAAATGGTTGTCACCCCCAGACTGAGAACGCTACGTCAAGTTTAACTGAGTGTTGACAAATAATCAAACATGCAATAACTGTCAGAATGATTTGTGTGATTGGGAAAAACATTCGTAAAACATACCAGCTTGTATTTTGGTCTTGTGCTGGCCAATTTAAGAAATTCTACTAGGATATGTATGGTCCCTGTGAAAAAGGGCAATTTTTTACAGTATCCATATAGTATCAATTGGATGGGTATCAATAAAACAAATTACATTTTCAAGTTCAATTGTCGGTTTTATTTCATTCTGCAGTCATGTAAGAGTATATTTACAAGCCTAATATCGGGTAGCACCGCCTCTGGAATTTTCAAGGGCGATAATTCGGGCAGGCATACTGTCTATCAGTGTGTTGATGTTTGCAACAGCCAAATTGTTCCATTCATTCACAAGAGCAGCCCGCAATTGCTGTAAATTTGCAGGAGCAGGGTCCAGTCTTCTAAGTGCACGGTCAAGCTGATCCCAAGCATGTTCTATCGGATTCATATCCGGACTTTTTGAAGGCCAGGGCAATCTTGTTACTCCTTGTGCCTGAATGAAAGCGTTCACTGTACGTGCACGATGGGCTGGTGCATTATCGTCCTGCAACAGGAAGTTGTTGCCATACACTCTTCTTGCATGTGGGAGGCAAACGGTTTCAAGAAGACGTCTGTACGACCTCTGGTTGACGTTTCCTTGAAGGACGACAAGATCCGTTTTACCGTTATGGTGTATTCCTGCCCATACGTGTACAGAACCGCCACCGTGGGCAACCTGATGCTGCAGACAGTCGTCATTGAGCCTTTCCCCACGTAAACGTCGCACTCTCATTCTCCTGTCCACCTTATGCAGTAGGAAACGAGACTCGTCAGTAAATATGACGTGACGCCAATGTCCAAGTTGGATTCTGCGGTGCTGCTGCGCCCAAGCAAGCCGTGCCCTGCGGTTGGCCAGTGTCCAGAATGGTTTGATGGCAGGTCTTCTTGCCTTATATCCATGCTGGAGCAACCTGTTCACTACAGTTCTCCGGCAAATGGGCGTATTAATATGAGCCCCCCATCTCTGTGCAAGAGTCAAAGACGAAAGACGTCTATGACGTCGGGTCAAACGAAGAAGAATTCTATCCTGACGAACCGTAGTTTTCTTGGGACGGCCTGAAGACTTATTCGGAACAACATTTCCCTGTATGGCGTGCAGTCTTTTAATCCTTTGAACAGTTCTAACACTGACGTTACATGCTGCAGCAATGACACGATTCGAAGCGCCACCACGACTCATGCCAATGATTTCATGTCTGATTCCTGGTGGAGTGGGACCAGGCATGGTCTATGCTTTTCAGAAACTATAGTCGTGAAGCTGTATCTTATGAAAGAGGTCTATAGTAATCGATGGAAATGACAAACCTAAGGAGACAAATTTCCATCATTTCAATGAAATGCACGTGGTCTACATGAAACCGCTGACACTGTTCATTGTAAAGTGTGAGTTAATGTAACTTCATGCCTGTAATGACATTTCCATGGAAAACCAACATTGCCATGCATACAATGTGATATAAACTCCAATTTAATTAAATATTAGGGGGTGACAACAATTTTTGCCATGAGTGTATATTCGATATCAAGGCCAAGGTTAACTTTGTACGACAGGCAGAAGAAACTATCCTCTGGAGAAGAAAGTTTTATTTCATAAGCTTACTCTTAATGAACTCACATAGAACAACTTTGTGTAAAACGTTGTTGTCCTTGTGTATGTTAAAATTTGTCTTAGGAATTCAACACTTGAGTCAGATAAGTGTATACCTAACATGAGATATCATATTTCATTTTGTATGAGGTTTATGTATTTATGGGAATTGGGAATTATAACATTTTGTTTACACATTGTTTGTACTGAAATTTTCGTAAAAAGAATATTATATATTTTTCTAAATTGATTTTTTAAGAAAACTAGCATAAACATACTAGCAAATGTTATTCTTGTAAAAATATCAAGAAGAAGAAGGTGGGCGAAATCTTAGGACGTCATTGGAATATTTACAGTCGACCTTCAAGAAAGTTTATGGATGGCAATTTCTTATGCATTAAATCCCAGCATAATAACGATATTCCAGACGTTGGACGTTAGAATGAAGGGCAATGTCATAGAAAAAAAGCATCAGTTGCTATTCTAATATCTTTCTCTTGCACCCAGTCGTCTGTTGAAGTTTTGTTGACAACTCCACAAATAATTAATTAACTGAAGCAGCGTACCTTAAGTTTGTTCACTTACTTGGATTTCGTCATATTCTCCCCACAGAGGCAGATCAGGTCATGTTGATTTAGCCGCTGTTTTATTACGCCGACTTTGTGAGATAGAATGGGAGATACCTGATTGGAGGCAATCACAGTTCTTTAATCATCGTTTTGGCTACTGAATCAAGGCAAAAGCATTGTGATATGAACCACCCTTTCCATGCGAGAAGCGTTGTCATTTGCTAAAGAAATTTAAATGGATTGCAATGCAGTTTTTGCCGCCAGGGGAAACTGTCGGAACCCATGGATTTCGGCGTAATAGAACAGAAGCTAAATCAACATGACTTGATCTGCCTCTGTGGGGAGAGAATGGGATTTCGTTTGTACGTCAATCAAATACACCCAGTAGCACATACAAAGATCAACAGTTGTCCATGTGTAAAATAACCATTCTGAAACCTTATTGTAGGATCATCTGGTCAGTGGTGAAGTATTTAGAGATTTGGCATGGTTAAATAAACAGATGGGGTCATATTTTTGAAATTCCGATATTCTTAAAATATTCCAATAGACACTCTGAGAACAAAATCAGCACTTAATGCAAAGGAATACGATATGACTTAGGCCCAAAGCTGCTGCTTACTGATGAAGGATTTTGTAGAGAAAAATGAAAAATAGTGTTTTCGAAATTTTTACCCCTGGTTACTTTATTGAGCCGCAAAAATTGTTAAGGTTAACATACGGAAATGTTAATGCAAAATAAACCTAAAGTTACATTGCGAAGTTTCAACACAATCCGTTTCGTTTTCGCAATAATAGGATACCTCAAAACATTCCAAATTACTTTATTTGAAGATGAATACGCAGGTAAGTGAACAAACTTAAGGTACGCAGCTGTATAAGTTTTTTTGGGAAGATACTCCCATTTTAAAAAGAAGATGGGAATCTCTTTACAAGAATGATAATGTCCTGTGATTCCTTCTATCCTTACAGTATCTTCTATTTCCTATCTGCTATCCACTTTTTGGTTGGTTGGAGATACTTAACATTATCAACATCGATCGACTGAAGTACCATGCACAAAAACACAAAACAATAAAAATTCAACAATTTGGTTAAGTTGCAATTTCTGATAATTCATGATCAGAAAACTCCTTTTGATATTGTGATCAGCAAAGAGCAAAACAAATTTGAACTTAATGTATGTTGTTTGAGATGTTCCAAACAAAGTATCAACATTGTTTGCAAATAAAGTTCTTTTCAAATGAAAGTAAATTCTGCTTAGAGACAAGTTCCCGTTTATCTTGTTCTTGCAGTTTGGCTGGTTTTCCCTGCCTTTATGAAAAGGTCGTAACTGGAACCGATAATCCAATTCAAACTCATTTGTTAACACAGATGCATATACGGACATAACGTCTCCGACATTCTTTGAACATTAAATTCATAATAAACAATGCTTTATGTTTCAGTATAAGCACGTTTCAGATTTGTTGTAGTCAAGGAAACGTAATTGTTACTTGGATTATTTCTAACTGCATTACAACAGTGTAGAAAACTCCAAAGCAGCCGGTTGGAATGACAATAATGCTGAGGAATATATGGATGACAACTTCTTTGTTCATACAATGTCGCATACAATGAACAAAGAAGTTGTCATCCATATATTCCTCAGCATAAATGGTGAATGGTCAACTTGAATGTTTGGGAATCAAGCACTTTGTCATCTATGATTTCTCATTTATCAGCTTCTGGCTTGAGGAGCAAACACTCATCAAGTCAATCTCATCGGAAAGGAGATCGTTTGAGTCGTCCTTATGGACAGATGCCATCGTGACGATGGGTGGAATTTTGGTAAATGATAATCTTTATTAAGGTCAGTCTCTTTGCCTTTTTTCGATGCTTCAATCGGTTTCAATCTTTCAGTTTCAACTTCTGTCAGAGTGACCCATTCTTTATCTGACCCAATGTTTGAAATCAGAGCATCAAAGCGATCATTTGTTATCATTCAGGAACGTTTTAAAAAGGATTGCAAATGAATAATCAATCTAGACCTTGAAGAAGAAATACGATTATTACACGCATAATGCTTAGGTCCCATTCTATATTCATGCCTAAATGAGTTTTCATCAACACGATTTCAATCAAATCTTACAAAAATATATTCCGAAGTTGAACGATATGACCAGGTAACATTTGTAATTGCAACGAAGTGCTTGATGCTGCATGAAATTTTTAAATGTTCTTTAAACATTTTGATTAAATGTTGAAGAGTTTTGCTTACTATAATTGTCAAAACAATAATCGTGTCGAATAGAAGTATAAACAAACTACAGAAAAGTTTGGATGAGAACTTAATTCAAAATCACATTAGGATCTTATTCAATACAATACCAATAATCAGGTGATTTAATAAATGTAACAAAAATGTTTAACTTCCTTTAACTGCATGAAGCAATCAAACAATTATCGCCATTAATAGTACGTTTTTGAGTAAACGTCATTATTTGTACTTACCGTCGACGACTCACCGTAGCCCATTGATTGCCTATCAATCATCTCTCGACCCATAACACAGAAAAAACAACACGGGAGTTACCTGCACATCCCCGCCACGCCCCCTATGTCTACGTCACCAAAACCTCATCCAACCTACCTGGAGCCAGTGAACGATAGATCGAACCTACTCGCAGGAGGGGAGGCATGGGTGGGAAATAAAGATTGGTGAGTCGTCGACGGTAAGTACAAATAATGACGTTTACTCAAAAACGTACTATTATTTAACGTACTATACCGTCTCCGACTCACCGTAGCCCCGACTACCACAGAGGGTGGAGGGCTGCGAGAGCGAGGCGGCAGGAGAGCAGTTACTCCCCCCACTACGTCTAACTAACGGCGGGTGCCCAGTTCCCCTCCTAAGGAGGGAAGCCCGTCCGGCCGGAAGAAAGAACAAACGACACACGGAGATGCGATGCGAAGTTTATTGAAAAACAACAGAAAGCAAAACAAGACCTATCGGTGAGCTGAGACCCCTCTAGGGGGAGCCGCACCCGCAGTGCGATGCTGCGCGAACACCTGTGGCCACGTTTTGGAGGTAGTGGTTAGCGAAAACCATGCCGGACTTCCAGAAACAGCCCGACATGATGTCCGCTACGGCGATGTTGCTGTGAAAAGCCATAGTGGCTGAGATCGCTCTGATCTCATGGGGATTAGTCCGAGCCGGCGGGGCTAACTCCTTGGCTTTGTAGGCATCCAGGATAGCGGACCGCAGATAGACACCCAAGAGACGTTTGTCTATCTCCTTCGTGCTACGCTGGGAGTGAGGAAGGAAAAGTCTCCTCCTCCCCTGGCGGAGAGAACGCGTGCGTTCAGCGTAAACCCGAAGAGCTCGGACCGGACAGAGGAGTCTGCTCTCTTCGTCCGTGGGAGAGACCGAACCTGAGAGGGCGGGAATGTGGAATATCCTGCCCCGTTCGTCCGACCCCTGGTTCTTGCAAACGAAGTCCGGAGCAAGTCCCAGCGTGGCCTTACCCCCATCCCTCGCTTCAAACCGGAGCAAGTCGGCCTGAAGTGCGTGTAGCTCTGAGATCCTGGCGGCCGAAGCCATCGCCACCAGGAAGGCGGTCTTGACCGTCAGTCGGAGAATGATGGATTCCGTCAGGGGTTCGTAGAAGTCCGAGCATAAATGCTCGAGGTCAATCGCTAGGTCCCACTCGGGAGGTCTAGGTTTGAGCCGCCCGTCCTCCTGACGAAAGGTCCTGATCACCTCCTTGAGAACGGAGATGTCCACCGCGGGGTCCCGCTTGCGTAAGACCGACATGATTGCCGCTAGGTGGGTGTTAATAGAGGAGGCCTTAAGTCCCCTCTCCTCCCGGAGGTACACTAAGTACTCCGCCACCTGGGGAACGATCGCTACCTGGACATCCCAGCCCTTGTCTGCACAGAAAGTGGCAAATGACCCCCACTGTACGTCGTACAGCTTACGGGTGGTGACACGCTGGGCCGAGGAAACCGCGGATGCGACTTTCTCCGAGTAGCCCGCCCGTTTCAGCCCCTTCTGGAGACAAGCCAAGCGTGAAGGTCCAGTGCTTGCGGGTTCTCGTGCACCCGCCCGCTTGGCTCGCTCACTAAGAGATTCCACCTGAGAGGAATGGGGATTGGATCCCCCTGATCTTCGCCACCACTTGAGTGAGAATGCTCGGGGGAGGGAAAGCGTAGGCGCCGTAGAGCTGTCCGTGTGCACGAGTAGCACTTGTCCCCATAGCAGAGCGGACCAGTGACAGATTGCCAGTCTGATCGCCTCCATCTCCAGCTCGTTGATGTGTCGCGTGCGCTGGGTCAATGACCAGAGCCCCGCGGTCTGTTCCGTTCCCAGGTGGGCCCCCCACCCCTGCTTTGACGCGTCCACGAAGAGATGGGCGGTCGCCGCGGGAGGTCTGAGGGGAACACCCGCGAAGACATTCGCCTCCACCCTCCACCAGGCTAGGTGAGGGACGAGCCGCTGGGGGAGCGGGAATGCGTGCCTGCACACTTCCTCCCTGACGTGAGGGTTTAGAAAAACCTGAAGAGGCCTCAGCTCCAGCCGTCCCCTCGCGGTGAGGTCCTGAGCTGAGGTGAGTAACCCTAAGATCCGCTGCCACTGTCGGAGCAGAAGCGGACCCCTGAGTCCCCGATCCAATAGACTGTCTATCCTGGCCATCCGTTCCTGGGGAACGAACGCCCTGTACTGAACGGTGTCCAGTCTGGCGCCCAGGAAGGTGAGCGAGGTGGTGGGTTGTAAGTCCGACTTGTCCAGGTTTACCAGCCACCCCAGCCTCCTGAACAGGCCGATCACGAAGTCCCGCTGCTCCCCGAGGACCGCGGGAGAGCGGTGGTGACTGAACCCGTCGTCCAGGTACATAGCGAACTGTACGTCGTGATGGTGAAGTAATTGGACGACCGGCTGAGTCACTCTGGTGAATAGCCACGGAGCGGATGATATCCCGAACGGGAGCACGTTCCACTGGAAGTGGCGCCCCCCCAGGACGAAGCGGAGGTACTTGCGGTGTTCCCGGAAGATGGGAATGTGCAAGTACGCGTCCTGAAGATCCAGGGATATCATCCAGTCCGATCGCTCCAGTAATAGCATTACTGACGACACAGTCAAGAGACGAAAATATGGCGGCCGTACGAGGTAGGAGCGGTTGAACACGGACATTTCGTGAATGAGCCGCCATTTTTTCGAGTCTCTCTTGGGTCGGACGAACACGGGTGAGTAGAACCCGGGGGAGAGATCCTGGAGCGGGATTTCCTCCACCGCCTCCTTGGAGATGAGAATCTCCACCTGTTCCAACGTGAGGGCGAGCCTGTCGGCTGCCAGCGGACGCTCCGTTGGGTAACAGGTGAGCGGAGGGGGAGATAAGACTGGTATCTGAAACCCCCACTCCAGAATCCGACATACGAACGGATCTAGGCCTAGCTGCCTCCAGTTCGCCACGAACTGTCCGAGACGCCCTCCGACAGGGCCATCCCAGGGAACAGTCATAGGTGGAGGGAGCAGAGGCGTGCGCCACGAGTCACTGCTTCCTCGGGGTGAAGGGACCCTTCCCTCGCTTTGGTCCACTTCTTTTGGGGAGTGCGTTTGCCTGGTGAGGGGCCGGAGACGTTCCCTGAGTCTCTCCCTCCCCGACCCCCGAACCGAAACGACACACCCCCCGTCTTGGGAGTGCGAAGCTGAGGTGTCTGGTTCCCCTTCTTTGGCGTAGTGAACCCTTGCCTCCGTTCACCCGCCAACCTGTTGGTCAGGTCCTGCTGCTGGACTTCCTGACGCTGTCGGAGGGCTTCCGGAATAGCCCCAGCGAAGAGAGTGCTAGCTGTCCCCGAGACTCCCCGGAGATTGCTGCGAATCCCGACAGGAAGGTTGGTCCGACCAAGGAACCCATCCCTGCGTAGGTTGGTGATCCCCGCCGAGATACGCCCAGCGCTGAGCATTACCTGCGCTAGTCCTCCCGCCACGGAGCCGAACGCGCGGTAGAGGGCCGGGGACCCCTTCTCCATCTCCGCCTCCCTGGCGAAGGCCGTCATTGCCTTGCAGGCGTGGGCGACAGAGTTCACTGTCCCCAGGATGGATCTAGCCTCTTTGTCCAGGTGGACGAGATGGGCGTCCGACACGTGGTGAGCCGCGGAGGGTGTGGCGACCCGCCTAATGTCCTCGTCCAATGTCGGAGGGTTGAGAGGAATCGGGGGGTCCGCCACCGGGAGGGTGGACCGCTGACGGTCCGACAAAACAAGGGGGGGAATGAGCTTACCCGGCGCGGCAGCCAAGATCGCCGAACTAAAATCCCTTCCCGCCGTGTCAAACAGCCGATGGGGGGGAAAGACCTGCCTCGAGCAACTAGGGGCTTCCTCCTCACAGAATGACTCCAAGCGAGCCCGCTTAGAGGAGGACGGGGATTCGTCCACCTCCTGTAGACTAAGTCCCGCCCACTCCGCCACCGCGTCCATTTTATCGGCCGCGTCCGAACCCGCCGTGCTCCCGTTCCCTGTTTCGGTGATGGGAATGAGGGGAGGGTTCGTCGTGTCGACGAACTGGTGATCCAAGTGATCAGGGGACAAGGCGGGGGTGGACGTGTCACTGGGGGAGACCTCCGGGTAGCGGAGGGTGACCCTACGGCCGGAGCGAGGCGGAGGGGAAGGAGACTCGTGAGTGAACTCCTCCTCCGGGGGGGGAGTCACCTCCCGTCGTCCGCTAGCGGGCGGTGCGGACCCCCTGGCGTCCAGCATCCCCGACACCATGACCTTGACGGACGCGAGCAGTTGAGCGGAGAAGGCCGCCTGATCGAACTGACTTCGATCCTCCGACCTCCTCTTCCTCTTCTTCGACTTCTTCCGCACGCGAGGGGGCGACGTGCGGGAGGGGGCTGAAGACACCGACGAGGAACGGTGATGAGCGGATGGACGAGGGGGAAGGGGGGGTGACTGATTCCCGACACTACCCCCGCGCGCGTCCCTGTCTGAATCGGAGCCCCGTTCATCCGCCTCAAATTCCCTCGTATCCTCCGATATGACGAACCCCTCCGGGGGGGAAGTGATGGTGGACGAGGCCGACGGGTTCCCGGAGGTGCGACCCCTACGCTTCGCACCTACCGCGTCCCTCTCTCTCTTCGTTAGCGCCTGAAGGTAGAGCTTGAAAGCTTCCGTCGAGAGGGACTCACACTCTTCACACATGTCTTGCAGGGAGCAAGCAGAGGTGCATGAACGACAGAGGTAGTGGGGGTCATGTGTCCCCGACTTCCTAAGTCCACATCGCCCACAGAGACCAGGGTACATCGCTGACGATACCCTGGTCCGACCGCGAGAGAAGCGGAGCAAACGCGTATCAAAAACGGAGGACGGAACAGACACTCCCGTCCGTCACTCACTCCCGTCCGTCACTCGCCAGACGGACCAAGGTGGAGCGAAGCGGAGCAAACGCGTACCAGGGCGGAGGACGGATCAGTCACTCTCGTCCGTCACTCGCCAGACGGACCAAGGCGGATTGAAGCGAAGCAAGCGCGTACTAAGGTGGAGAACAGACACTCCCGTCCGTCACTCACTCCCGTCCGTCACTCGCCAGACGGACCAAGGTGGAGCGAAGCGGAGCAAACGCGTACTAAGGTGGAGGACGGACCAGTCACTCCCGTCCGTCACTCGCCAGACGGACTGAGCGGAGTGAAGCGAAGCAAACCAAGGCGGAGAACAGACCAGTCACTCTCGTCCGTCAATCGCCAGACGGACCAAGGCGGAGTGAAGCGAAGCAAGCGCGTATCAAGGCGGAGGACGGACCAGTCACTCCCGTCCGCCACTCGCCAGACGGACCAAGCGGAGTGAAGCGGGACAACCGCGTACCCAGGCGGATCACGTGACGATCCACTCACCCCAGCGGAGCGAACTGCCAAGCTGACACTGCTTGCACACGTCCCGCACACGAAGCCAGAGGTCAAAGGTCAGACACCCCGAGGCGTGACCTACTAACCGCACGAGCAGCACGTGCAATCCAAGCGCCGGTCGCGCGAAAATGAGAAGCCTGCCTGTCCCCCAGGCAGAACCCTAACAACAACAACAACCTCCAAATGTGGCAATTTGGAAGGAGAACGGGAGGTAAGAGAGGATACTCTTACTCCCAAGGATCGAGAAATATGGTCTACAAACTTTAATATTAGACAAGGCAAGAAAACTTCGAGAGAGCTCAGAGACACAACCGATCACTGAGCGACAGGAAGTTGGAATGAGGTTTTGGTGACGTAGACATAGGGGGCGTGGCGGGGATGTGCAGGTAACTCCCGTGTTGTTTTTTCTGTGTTATGGGTCGAGAGATGATTGATAGGCAATCAATGGGCTACGGTGAGTCGGAGACGGTATAGTACGTTAAATAATATCTTTTATAGTTTCAAAAATCATCAAAATAATTTTTATT
Organism: Steromphala cineraria; assembly: GCA_916613615.1. NCBI lineage: Eukaryota > Metazoa > Mollusca > Gastropoda > Trochida > Trochidae > Steromphala > Steromphala cineraria. The sequence goes on along the minus strand of OU744731.1, from coordinate 54,912,965 downwards.
TTTTTCTATTTTTTATTTTATTTCTTTTTTAGGTACATGTTCATTTAGATTCAAACTACAAGAAAGTGACATTTTACATAGCAACATTTAAATATAGGCGAATTTTGCATACATGCAAGTATGCACAGTTTATATCAAATTTCCAATTAAAATGGTAACAAAGGCATATACAAAGAAGTGATTAGTTTTTGAATAGTAAATGGCAGGATGACCAAAATTTCATATATTTTGAGTAGTTGCAATTCGAATAACAGTTGTATTTATCAATGTTATATATTTTTTTCAGATCATTTTGAATGTATATGAAGTTTGGTTTCAAACCAAATTGTTTTGCTTTGAAAATGGTGTATTTCACATTTGTAATTATCATGTTTAATACCCTGTTTCTGTATTCGGGGTATCCAAGACAAATGTTTCGTTTGGAAAAGTTTATGTTCGCTTCAGTGTACGTCTCTATCCATTCCTTAACTTTGTTCCATAAGTGTTTAACAATTGGACAATCGAAAAATAGATGACTAATGGTCTCTTTCTCTTTATCACAAAAACTGCAATTATTTTCATCTTTCAATTTCATCTTTTGCAAAAGATCATTTGTCGGAAGAATTCTATGAAGTATGGAATATTGAAACCTCTTTGTTTTGGAATTTAGATTAGACATGAAGGGTATTTCATTTATGTTATTCCATTCGCTTTCATTAATTGAACATTCAAGATCTAATTCCCACTTTTTTCGATATTTGTATTCTGTCATAGTGTTTTCTGTCTTTTGTAATACATCATAAAAGCTCCGACATCCCTTTTTCTTAGTAGCTATATTTTCAATAAAGTATGGAATAATGGGCATTTCTAGTTTTTTTTTCTATTTTGATTTTGTATTTAAAAAAATATGTTTTAATTGCCTGGATAATGCCAGCATATTCTAGGAAATTTGTCTTGCATTTGTATATTTCAGTTATTTCTAGGTAATTTAGAAATTTACCGTCACTTTTGATTATATCATTTATCAGGTAAATACCAGATTTTAACATATCCTTATTATTTATAGACTTGTTGTTTATTCTAACATTGTCGTTATTCCATATTGGTTGGGATAAGATGTCAGATTGAGTTTTAACGGTATTCCCCATTTGTTTGTTAAAGCATCCCCATTCCTTTAAAACATCTTTCCAAAAATCGTTTGTTCTTGGGGTACAAACTTTCTCAGTGAGGGATGATTCAGTGTATTGATAAAAATCTCTGTGCAATGGTGATACGTTAATATAGAAAAGTTTCTTTAATTTTGAGTTACTTTCAGAATTGAAGAGCCTTTTGACCCAACTTATTTTTTGCGAAATGATTGTATTCCTTATATCTGGAACTCTAATCCCACCCTCTTTGAAGCTTCTAGTTATTATTGTCCGTTTAATTTTATCAGGTTTACCTTTCCAAATGAAACTAAATGCTAGCTTTTCGAGCTCTTTTAATATATTTTCACTTGGGTTTGGAAGTGTTGTAAAGATATGATTAAGTTGAGGTAGAATAAGACTTTTCAAAACTGTTGTTCTACCAAGTGGGGTAAGATCTCTTCCAAGCCACTGGTTCATCGTTGTCCTAATTTGTTTTAGTTTATCTTTATAGTTTCTCTCTACCATTTCTGCCAAGTTATGTGTGAAAGTTATGCCAAGGATAGTAAAATCTGTTTTAGACCAATCAAGTTTGTAATCTTTGCATATTGTCTTTTTTGAGTTCTTTAAGGAACCTATCCAGATAACTTGGGTTTTGCTTGTATCAATGTTAAGACCTGAAAAGGAGGCGTATTCTGCTAATGTTCGTAATGTAGCTTGAAGGCATGCTTCAGTTCCATCTAGTGTTAAAGAGGTATCGTCTGCAAACTGAGTAATCAAATTTTCACTGTCATCTATTTTGATTCCTTTAATTTTTTTATTATTACGAATCTTCAAAATAATGATTTAAGGATTGTTTTACATGTTTTGTGCCTCTATCGATATATAAAGCAAAATTGTATCAAATCACAGAAATAGTGTAACAAAACCATTTTGTAATTACAACAAAGTAAACTACCTGCTTTTTGCTATCATTTCGCTTGTTAACAAAGAAGACAAATTAATCAGACTTAATAAAACAAATTGATCCACATTTTCAACCTTTATCAACAATTGATTGTTCAAGTCGTTTTCATTGTCTGATCTCAAACAATCGTCAATATGAGTCAATATGTCAATGTTTGCACCTTCTAGACTGAATTGGAATCAATGAAACCAATTTCGTTCCAAAAATACACGATTCAATATCCTTCCTTGTTAGAATTCAGTGAATTCAATTCAATTATTTAGAAATCGTAAAGGCAAAATTTAATCAAAGCCGATTTTAATTTTTTCAATTTAGAGAATTTTTGGCATTATAAGTAAAAATGTTAATATAATTCCCTGTCAATATAGTGCTATTGTTAACTGTATTATTTTGGTAACAAAAAGTTGAAAATATTTTCTACCATTTACAAAATCTAAAAACACATTCACTTCATCTCATTTGCCTAGAAATGTCAGATTTATTTTGCCTACATAGAGTCTCTAGTACATCATCAAACTATTCATGAGTTTATACTACGTTTATATCATTCATAAAGCAATAACTTATCATCACTAACACATGAGCAATAAGATGAAAATGGAAGTGTGCGAAATGTCAAGAAATAAATGTTGACACTAATATTTTGAAAATAAAATCTTGCATTACGTAGATTGGGAGGTGTCGATGGGGAGACGGAAGAAGCATTGAGACAGTTGACACCCAACTCGTGTGTAGACTACTTGAATAATGGGAATCAAAGAAATTTGTCCTCTTTAGTTTCTTATATAACAGGTCCTGATCTAAAGGCAAACTACCTCTCCCCTGTGCAAGATTGTATAAGTAGTCGTTATGGATCAATGCCAAATTGACATTGCTTGGGTGCAGCTTTCGTGATTCTTATATTTCAATCAGTCTGTCTAGTAAGTAAAAATCATGTTATGTTCATATCATTCTCTTCCAACCATTTGTTTAAAGCCTTGCACATCCATGTAGCAACACACAAAATATATCAATATAACTACGCACTATGACATTCTGTGTAACTACGCACATGCATTTCTGTGTAACTACACACCATTTTATTCTGTGTAACTACACACCATTTTATTCTGTGTAACTACACACCATTTTATTCTGTGTAACTACACACCATTTCATTCTGTGTAACAACACAACATGCACTTCTGTGTAACTACACACCATGCACTTCTGTGTAACAACACACCATTTTATTCTGTGTAACTACACACCATGCACTTATATGTAACTACACACCATGCACTTCAATGTAACTACACACCATGCACTTTAATGTAACTCACCTTATGAATTCAACGTCATTGCAAAGGATCTATGCCTTTCAAATAAAGATATCATGCACTTCCATACAATTACACAAGAACCACTTATGCAATGCTGTATTCCGTGCAATTTCCTGGAGTTGTGACACAGACTATAAGTTTCACATATCATCCCTTTATGCATTTTGCCATTTTGACAACCAATGCACAATATGTAAATCCTTAGTGAACACCATGCACTTGTATGAAGTTAATTCCTACAAAATCGACACATATACAGCTGTAAAGAGACATGTATGAAATATATTTAACTTTTATATTATGACATATCAAAACTGTACATAATACACATGACATGAATGTGTAAAATGCCAATAGTACACAGTTGAATATTCAATTAAGAAACAGGCAAACATTAGAATAATCAAATGAAATGCCTTATAAAATCATGTTTATTAACAGTAGAGATGCAATAAATATGTGTTATTTTCCCATTAACAGTTTGATAAGATATCCAAGTGTCACGCTGTATTTTAAGGTCTTAACTAAACACACTACAAAAATCAGCAACACTGACAGTCTATGATAAAAGTGACTTCAGAAACAAGTTTATTACAAACAACAAATTCCTTTGCTCCGATGGGGTGGACCGCCTTGTTTTAACTCCAGAACAATCATTTTCCCTCTTGAATTATATTTCATGTTCTATCATACACGTATGTGGCGGATTCGGTCGATTTTCTGCATATCTTCCTTCATTTTAAATGTTGTGTTTTTCACTTTCTGGTGGGGTAACAATAATTATCCTATTAAATTGTATATTTTGAAGACAGAAACTCTTTTAAGAAAAATGTGTTGTTGATAACTTAGAAGTGTGACGATATATATTGATATTCGTGAGTCGTTATACTTAATCATACATAAGGATACATGTATCGTGATAAATGCTATCTATCGTTGACTTTTAAATGGCTTAATATGCATACAAATCAGAGGATTTTTGAAAAATTAATGTTTTATATTGTCAAAAACCTTGAAAAAGCGTATCCCTATGAATATCGGATCGATTCGTATCGCGATGAGATATCATGATACGTATCGTATCATGAAAAATCTGTATCGTCACAACTCTCGTTGTTTTGTTGTAGTCTGAAATCTTATGAAGCAGTCTAGAATCTTCAGTTCCGTTTTTTGAAGCATTCAATTGACTGATTTGTCAAACATTATGATCATCTCGTAATTCGACGTTGTTAGGAGGACACCAAGGATAATCTGTATGCCTTTATTGATATACTCTACCAACTGTTGACTGTTTGTAATATTAATTGGCGGGGCAGAAAGGTAGGTAATTACAGAATCACGAACAGGTAATGAATACCCTAACCAGAACACTCAAGTACACTGTCTGAACTCAGGAAAAGAGAAGCTTAATGAGAAATTTGATGTTTTTGATTGTAATGTAGACTAAGAGAGCATTGGTTATTATTTTTGATGTTCATTTTCTCAGTTCATACTATAAAAGATAATCAAAGATTTTAGAAACTTATTTACATTTTCAATAACGCCATAACGGCATAAATGAATGCAAATTCAATTACTATTGCTATTGTAACAAAGTACTTTACTTGTGTTCTAATTTGTGAAAAAAACCTTGACATTATTAATCTATCATATATATAATAGCCATTTTCCTGATCATGATAAATCTTATTTACATTGTTTACGTGTCGTTATCACCCACAGATTCGGTAACAGATACATAATTAGAGGTCAGATCAGAATGGTATATCATATTGGCCACACGCGCTCATAGGATTATATTAGCGAGCTGCTAGTGGTAAAAAACATCTTTGTCCTATATAAAAGAATTCCAAGTGAATATACCAAGGAGCAAATTTCCCATAATAATTACAATATTAATTGTTGAAGAAGACATTCGAGCATTGTCATATGTTCTTTTATGTGCCCAAAACTTCGTTTTATAACACAATCATTATTTTCAAAAGATTGCTATTTATCATATAATATATTTTCATTTTCCTGACATCACCTTATATTCCCCCTAAAAACGTGCTACTGCCCCTTTAACACATTTATCATGTAAAGAAATGTAAGTCCATTTTTTCTATATGTTGCAATCAAAGACGTTTCTGGCAGCTAATGCCTATGCTCTTAAAACATTACGAACAGGTAAAAAACTTGCAATTGTTTGAGGTAGAGGAAATTGTTCATATATCATAAAACTATATCATATTGTTCCTTCTATCGTGGTAAAAAGAAATGTAAAGAGAATAGATTGTATGATATCAAACCATACTTTAACAGCATATGCAAGATCTTATCAGAGACCCAGGTCTACCAGATAAAAGTAAGCAAAATCGGTTACAATCCTAAAACCAACAAAAATCCACCAAACTTTTGAAGTCACATAAATCATCGAAATAATGATAACAAAATATAATATATAACTATATAACTAACTTGCTTTGTGTTTACGATTTAGAATTTTAACAACGATGACAATCTCTTCAGACTTTCCAAACCATCACCCCTTCTGTCCCTTAATCGTTCATGGCCTGGTCCTTGGTCCTTGGTCGTACCAAAATTCAATAGGAGTTGCTTATGTCAGTGATGAACTTCACTGAAAACAGACACAAATGGAACAACCGTACCAATTTGGTTTCAATGGGACGCGAATCAATAAGTTTCTTGTTGAGGTTCTCATCAAAGAATTCAATTACTAATGGAAAGTCTTGGAAAATCGTCAAGGTAAAAGTTAATTTAAAGCCCATTTTAAGTCAAAGGTTTCAGTATTGAGCATTTAAAAAAAATGATTAGTGAAAATGTAAATATGATTTCGTGTCAATTCTGATCTTTTGTAAACTAGATTATTTTTGGTGGCAAAAGGTGAAAAATAGTTTCATAAAGTTCATTTTGTATCCATCTAGTATGAAAACTAATTTTCTCCATTTGGAAATTTCAAGTACACAGGTGCGAATGGTGCCGTGATAACAGTCAAATGCTGTAATTTCCATGTCATTTTTTACCTTATACTTTTGTATTCATTACAAGAAATATCTTGTGTCTTTTGATTTAAGGTCATGATTTTTTTTAAATAAGAAAACATTCATAAGTATAAAAATTGTGAAATAAACATAGATATTATCTAAGTACAATTTAAAATACAATTTGCTAACATGGAGTTCTTTTTACATCCATTATATATTTTAAAACTTCTTTAATTGAAATAAATAAATCCAGAAATTATCATCACTAAAACATGATATATAACGTGAACATCAAAGTGGGCGAAATGTCAAGAAGAAATTGTTGACGTTATTGAAAGGGACTCAAGGGTTGGCATTAAGCGAGACAAACAATACGGATCGAATTTCTTATCTATTGTGTTTAATATTAGGTTTTGGAAGCCCAGTTGTTGAAAGAAGAGGAATAATAACAACTTTACCATCCACAAACTCGCCTGATAGGAAGATAGTACATTCTTGCTTCCCCCAAGAAATAGATCCACATGGGAGGTCACTGCTGAGAGATAAATCATAACACCAATCAATGGTATGATTCAGTGAAGGAAAGCCGTCATGCTTTGTCTATGACTTAATCCCCACGATAACGTCTTAGCATTTTAAATCGCATATTAGTCACGTTGATGCAATAAAGTTTTTAAAGTCGAGAATTCAAGACTGACTTTGTCTTTTAACCAACGATCATTTCCACATCATCGATACACATTGTAGTCTCTGTTTATGTTGTTATGGTTTCCTTTGTTATAAGTGTAGGTGTACTGATCGATACACCTCTGTTTGTATACAACACCTACTACACCTACTTTTTATTATAAACATACACTTAGACAGGTGAAGAGAACCTTTACAACGGAAATCTCGGAATTTCGAAATTTGAAAAAAGTTGAAGATGTCCCCACCTGAATAAGTGTAGGTGTATAATAAAAGTAGAGTTGTATCGGTCACACACCTATACATGTACTTTTAACAAAGGGAAGCATAGCTTCTTGGCCAGAAGTGGGGTATAATAAAAAAAACGACTTTGATTCAGCACTTGGCTACATCCAATGGTAATAAAAACAAATGAGAGGTATAAGTAAATACACGTATACTGTTGTATTCATTATAATAATGATAGCTATATGCTATCTCTTCATGAAGTGTATAGCTGTTTTTCCAAAACTTTTTGGAACTTCGAAAATTGGTGGATGAGTTCCTTGTTTCCGGTTTTTTGAAAAGGTAGCCAATGAAATCAAAAGTTCAAGTAATATCAAAGAGCTATAACAATACATTATCTATCTAATGTTTCTTCATTAAATCCGTTAGTGTTGATATTCACATGGATGACATCGTCACGTTAATTGATCAGTTTTAAAGGGGCAGTAGCACGTTTTTTGATAATTTTATATTTTAAATTTTTTTTTGTATTATTTTCATAGTGTCAAATATTTCATTACACAAACCAATCATCCATAGTCCTCTAGAGGACAAAGTATGAAGATTCACATAAAATACATTGCGGCCATTTTTTGTGAACACCTTTAATTCATTTTGTCACGGTGTTAGAAAAAGGAATCGCATGGCTAAATTTTACATTATATATTTGAATTATTATTGATCCATTTAGTGTAAATGCATTATCTTTAAATTGAAACCATTAATTTTCATTTTCGTGACATCACCTTATATTCCGCCTAAAAATGTGCTACTGCCCCTTTAAGACAGGAAAACAACATATGCATTACTGTCCACATCTTGAACCTCTCTGTCAATCTCTACCCAAAGATGAGCTGATGGCTGCTACTTGAATATAACTTTTATACATTGTGTATCTACAGATGGAAAACAATAACGATTGTTTAAAAAAAAAAAATGTTTTTATTCACTTCATTTGGATACAACAATAACGATTGTTAGTCATCTGCTATGGATAAGCATACTATTGATTTAAACATATTTTATTCATGAAAAGACATGAATGGATTGGCCAACAAGCACAGAGGTGCTTATATTAAGGCCGCTCCAAAATAATTATATATGAAAAATATACAATGAATAATTACCAGTCACGCATGTCATACATTTTATAAGCTTCAAAAATAGTGATTATGCATGAATAAGATTGTTTGTTTGGCAGTCAATATATAAGTGCTTATGGAATGTCAAATCGATCAGATTTTATAATGAAATGATGAATAGATTTCAATAATTTGTCTAGATCATTGTTTGTGAGCGATGAAGCATACTATTAGAAATTATTGTTTCAAACTAACTTACATCAAAGATTACTCTAGCGTGAGATGTCATGGCTAAAAAGACATCAATGTATTGTACATGGGTATTATCAGGTCATTTTGTATGGAAATTTGTTTGATTTGAACATTTAAGCATGAAATGCACCATCAAATTCAATTTAAATGCAAACTATGTGATTAATTTGTAATTTTCCCCATTATATTTTTTTCACGAACAGCGAGTTCAGCAATTACAATTTGACATTTTGCGAAATGTAAGTCAAAACAATTCTTCATGCTGTAATCAAATACGTTATTTATGTTTACTGCAATTCTAATGTTCTTGAAGAGAGGGATATCCAATAACCGACAACGATTCATTTAACAAAGACTGATAAATAAGTTAAAGGTAGAACTTAGGTAATTGTACATGCATTTTTATTTTGACTATGCAAAATCTTATTATTACTGTAGAGAAACATACGACGGACACTGTATGAGAATGAAAATGAAAAAAAAAATTAAAGTATGATTTTATCATTATTATTAAAAGGAATCTGTTCAAAAGGATTAAAACAAAATTCAATCCAGAGAATGGTAGAAACAAATACAATAACCTTTTGATACATATTGACAATGCAAGCATTGAATTAATTTTATGTAAGCATAATGTCAAAATTCTATCACACTTTATTACCCATATAGTGTAAATGATCATTTTAGCTGTATCCTGATCCTCTCAACTCAATCTGTCTTTAAATGTTAGAATAAACAGAGCATTGAACATCGAGAGATTTTTTAACCATCAACGATAAACATACTCGGTGCTGTTGTACCACCATATCGACTCAGCATAATAGAAATTGAAATTAATTAGAAATTTCCAATTGAAAACAGTAATCCAATACAAAACAAATGTATTGTAATGATGATTTAGTAATAATGTTATGACATCTGTAAAAGCTATTCTATTCAGAATTTCTAGATGCATTGATTTGTTACCAAAACAACTCACTGTCACAGTGAGATAACTCAAACAATCATGATAAATTACTCCTCATTATAGCGGTTTAAGCGATGTATTTGATAATACAAACAACTCAATCAGAGAAACCGAAGAGTTTACATAAACCGGTTCACTGTCACAGTCAAGCTCCGTACAGCGATGAATAATCAACACTGCTGCGGAGCTTGGGAGAGACTCGGCACACGGTAGCGGGCCACTAATAAATATATGTGATGCATCACTTTTACGGGGACGGCGACTCGCTTTAAGGATGTCCGCTCCTTACTGTGAACCTTTAAAAATAAAATATGATTAAGTAAAGATTGTTGCTCATCTTTATTTACTTCATGATATTTTACATCATCTACATACTTTTAAAAAACAAATGAAATAAAGAAAATGTGACTTTAGAGCCTCTAAAAAGTGCTTAAACAGCATAAATGGCCTAAATTTGACTCAAAAGTGGGGTTTTAGGTACATTTTGTGTCAAAGCTTAAAAGAACCCACACTACCATGTATATGTTTTCATTGATTTCGGTAGGGTCACATGAACTTTGTAACATATCACAAAAGGAAAAAAAGTTAATACTAGAAATGTAGTATTTTAAAGTTTTAAGCAGTTTTTTTCTCATTTTCCCATAGACTCCCATGTTAAAATTGTACATCACTCCACTATCTTACAGGCGTCATATCTCGAAAAAACCCACACTACCCCCTATTTTTTAATGCTGATTTTTCAATCATTTACTTTGATCTTTTAAAAAATATAAGTTAGAAAAAAAGTTTAATACTATAAATTTGAGGAGTGAACATCCTTAAGGGTCTAATTCGTACAGCAGGCAATAAAGCCATTATCTGAAGTAAAAGGAAGAAGGTCATTAGCTTTCTCTCTGACATCAAACGATCCTTGTCTTACAAACATTGTCTTACAGTTGTTACACAAGATATAATGCGTCTTTATTGCTAGGTAAATATAAAATGTTAAAAATATGTTAAGTAAAAAATTCTAAAACGAATATTATATGCTTTATTTACTACCTTTGAAAATGAAGTATCAATAATTTCCTTTAACGTTCTAAGAATAATCTGGGTTATACTTCTTGATTTTAATCATTCAATAAAAACATGTTGAAAATAGAGTTAAAAAACAGTTCACCAACAAGAAAGATTATGGATTGGAATTACATGCTGTCACTTGTCTTTTGCAGTGTTCTTGACATTTCTACAAACTTTTAAGTTATCCGTTTTTTGTAATTTATGATTCTTAACAATCTGAAATATCTTCTTGAATGTTTGCTTTAATAAACATAAAAACAAAATAACGATAATCTTAAATAAGGCATAGGTATTGTTTAATAAACACTTTTAAATAGAATAAATAAAACTTAACTTCTAATTTCTTATGTTCAGGGCTATTCCTTGTTCTGCCTCTGTGAAATGAACTTCAAAAGAAAACGATCAAATGAAACCATGTCTTATCACCCTCGTAGGGTTTGTCAATCATAACAGCATTTCATGACAAAAATTCTATTCTGATATTTCCTAACGATACAATCAGTTTAAAACAATATTTCATCATCATCATCGAAAGTCGTCATTCAAGGTAGATGACGTTTCAAAACAGATTCGGAAAAATGCCGTAAAATAGTTTTTAATAGTTTTAAAATAGATTTAATTAAAACTTTGCAGCGATTTCCCTCCTACATAATTCTTGTATTTAACCCACATAGTTATAATATGGGCACACACGATACACGTCAGCGGTGTGTCAGGCCCGAGATTACTGTAGAACCATTAGATCTCCTTAACTGGCCAGAATAACTCGTGCACTTGACACAAGGACTATTTGGCAAATTACAGTGGTTAAACAAAACCATCAAACTGTATTTAAAGATACTGCAGATTGGTTTGAACTTTCGCCAGGTAAGCAAATGGCTCTAACCGGAACCTTGCAGGAACTTTCGTATTAGCTGGAGACATTTTCTGTCAAAGAACATTGCTAAAGCAACCTTTGACATTACACAAAGTTTCAAAATAAAATTTACCCTTTCATTCTTTGTACATCTTTGCAACTCGTTTAATAATATAGGCGTTATTCTGTCGGATTTTCTAGTTCTTGTTGCTACTCTGGCTGCCGAGTTCTGGACCAGCTGCAGCTTTGAGATGATAGTCTTGGGTATACCGTACAGAAGTGCATTACAATAGTCTAGATGTGAAAGTACACATGACTGTACCAAGGAGACAGCAGCGCTGGTATTGATGTACTTTCTTATCTGACTAATGTTACGGATGTTAGCCAAAGCTCTGCGGCATATTTTGTTGATGTGAGATTCGGCTGATAGACTAGATTCGAAGACATATCCAAGGTTCCTCGCCTCCTGTGATGGCTGTATGACATCGTTTCCAATTTGAAAAGAAGGAAGACTCAACTTCTGTCGCACAGATTTGGAACAAAAAACAAGGAGTTCTGTTTTTTCGCTGTTTAACTTTAGGAAGTGGAAAGCCATCCACTGTTTAATGTCATATGCGCAGAGTGACATATGTCTGAAGGCTGAATCGATGGATCTTCTGTTTGTTGGTTTGAATGCGAGATACAATTGTGTGTCATCTGCATAAAGGTGTATTGGAACACGATGAAAAAAAGGGCAGGCAGGGGGTCCATATTTTGAAGAAGAGGGCCCCAATACTTTTTTTTATTTCAACCAACATCTCAACAATTAAGTACCCTCCAAGATGACCTTCCTTCTGTAAAATGCACTTTACAATTTGGGTTTCAAATACAAATAAACATACGTAGTTGACCATACCCTGAAGCTGCGGACGGAACACACTTTATGGTTACGATTCTGTTGGTATCGATAAGCATTTTTAGTACATACAATTGTGATACATCCATCACGAAATAGCCTCAAAAGTGTTAACAGAGGATAAGGATTCATTGGAAATTTTGTGTCATATTTTGTAAGACGTGAACTGTCCCACATTCAGCAAGGAATGTTTCACCATTTTTCATTTCTGATGCAGATATCGATGTGCTTTCTGAATAAAGCAATGGGCACAGTTCCCTTTTCCCCTGTCAATTTTGATGGTTCTAAGGTTTCAATCAACCAGTTTTCGTTCTCGTCAATGGAATCAGTTTGTTATGTAACCAATATTTGCAAATATGGCATCAAAACAATATCAATGTTTTTTATAAAAAATTAAAATTCGAGAAAGTTTAAAATTGTACATTGACATACTAATACTAATATATTTTTGCTTACTCATTTAATTGTTAAATCATGATTTCCAAGAAGATCTGATATAATACCATGTCATCAATTTCATCTTACAGAAGAGTAACTCAGTTTACATCCTGGTGCCTTCTGACGTTTAAAAGAAGTTAAGACATTTAGAAATACAAATTATTGATTGTTTGGATGACACCATATCTAGAACGCAACATGAAATGATGTAAGGAATAACACGTCATCAGATGAATAAATAAAAGTAAGTTTATAAGTTTTCTATCCTTTATCCTACGTACATTCATCAAACATTTATAACCATCAACTGCATTGTAACAATAACAATCAAATGAATGATCTTATTAAAGGTAACAAGATTTATACCACGGCTCTATTGTTTGGACCCGTGGTATAACTAACCAAAATGTTAGTTATACTACACCCAAGAATCAGCCGGAACTACTTTCCTTAAACTCATGACTAGACTAAAAACAGAATGGATCACGATCAATGTAACTGCAACGGTTTGACATATACCTTCAATTTCAAATAACGACAATCAACGATGGGACAACTTTTATTAGTTTTCTTTTTACATTTTTCATATTTTGACAATTGTAAGGGTTCTGTCGGCAGCCTTGTCATCGTTGGATGTAGTTGTTACAGTCGGAGGACGTCGTTTTGACCTGAGAAATACTGCTGCCTATTCTTCGTTTTGGCGGAGAGACTCCGAGAGACGTCTTCTCTTCTCTTAAAACAAACGATTCACCCATATGAATCTTTTCCGTTTTAGGGAAATGTTTTTACTCCCTGACAGGCGTCGTGTTTGTCGATCCATAAAAGACCTGCAAAGATTGTTATTAAACTGAATCATATAGAGAATAGAGATGGAGAATATTTTCAGAAGCCTAAATACATAATGATCTTAACATTTTCTTCATTTTACGATTTTGTAATTCCCGTCATCCTTTTGATGACTTATATGCTATATTTTAATATTAACTGTGACAATTCATAACCCGCAGCCCTATTAATAAACAATAGTGTATTGTTTGGGAGGAAATTCTTAATTTTGATTTTTTGAGAGATTGTTCCATAATTCTGATAACAATAATCACTACAAATTTATATCTAAATTAAATTAAATGATTAGTGACAGAAACCTCATTATCTAGCCATGACAGACCAGGGTAATTTAAAGTAGCATTCAAAACAATTTAGACAACTGTACTGTTAAACAGACAGTTCGTGATAATTATGGTCTCGCATGTTCATTCGAATGCCAAAATAAGGTACGAGAATATATGTTAATTTTCTTCTTGAAAACGTAATTGAACATCAAATCGTGCATTCTTAGAATATCAAGAATCTATGACTCGTCAATATAGACTGTTCATTCAATAGGAGATAACTTTCTCATGGGTAATAACTAAAACATCAAAGTAAATGAATTCCTGGCTTCTTCCTCACGTGTATCCGACATGAAAATATATGCAATGAAAAAAGTTGGAAACTAATTGTAGTTCCTTCAAAAGACAATTTAATGCTCTAGTCAATACAACGGTGCAAATGTGCTCTTATGCAACCTTCAAACACATTCTTTACATAAACAGCCTGTAAATAAAGTTAAAGAAATGAATTGCACCGGCGATTAAGTATGGACATGCTAAAGTATGTAAATACAGTCCACGTTGATTGGTTGTTTAAGAGACAAGAAAATTCAATGAATTAAGGTCAACCGCGTATTACTAAACATGTAATGGGAGTCTTCTGCCATATCGTATATCTTATTTACTTCAAGATTGCACTCTTTTAGGTAGAAACACTTCCAAATTCTAAATTTGTATGTTAAATCCATCGAGAGGAAAGTAATCACTTGCCATTTGGGCGCATCATCCATGTTTGTAGAGAAATGTTGCCTACGTCCTCACCTTCCATTGGACACAGTGACAATGTCGCCTTCTCCAGAGCCCATGTCGTTTTCACCATGTAGTGCACGTGCAAAGCATGACCCACGCGCTGTTGTTGTCACCGTAGTTTCTACTTAAGTGCTGCTCAATAGATAGTTATTAAAGACACTAGGGGAGACCGGGGTCAATAGTAACACGGGGCAATAGTAACAAGGGCAATTACTCTTCGAGGAAAGCACATATGTCATCCTTGAAGATATCAAATTATCGCCCCTAACACCCCTCTTCTACAACCCAACTGCCATGGCGGTATGAGCTACGACATTTGAGCAAATGACAAAAATCAAAATTTCGCTAAGGTAAGTAAAAATTTTGAAATTCCATCTTTTTTTTCTCTCGCCTTAGTAAATAGTTGTTTGGAATTTTACTTAATCTTAGTTAAAAGAAAAATCATTAATTCAGATATTTAAATTTAAGTTTGAACATCTCGACACGTTTTTGAAGCGTGTCATGTGACTTAACATGGATGGGTTAGACAATTGACCCCGATAGGATTAAACTTGATGTTACAATTGCCCCTGTATATTTTAATTGCAACTTTTACCCTTTATTTTACAGATATGCTTGTCGATGGGTTGGATAAGAGTGTGAGCGGTGGAGGAATAATAAAACAGATATACAAACGTGAAATAGGGTATAGAGAAAACGGAACAAGAAGATTGGAAACAAATTATCTCTGTATTTTTCTGAGCAAACTGTTTTTGTCAGAGCCTAATGATGATATGCAATGGGAAATCATATTTCTGTTGATGAACCTTGTTACGGACAATACATACTTCGGGACGACATCTGCCGAATTACTCGAGGACATCCTTACGTCATACAACGGGAGAGAGCCTCTCTCTGTCCTATTATGTGCTAGCCGTTACCTGAACCATATTGAACCACTGGTTAATGACGAGGATGTGTATGTACTCCAAGTGTACCATCTAATTGACGCTCTGGTTGATGAACTGAAACGTGAAGCCGTCTGTTAACGTACTTGGTAATCATGGTGCGCCACAGAAAAAGAAAAACCGAGAGGGGAAAAAACTACAATAAATTACGGTCTGCCTCTGAAGCTGTGTTAAAATATGGTCGTTCTGTTAGAAGTACAGCCGAAGCATATGAATTGTGTCATGTGACCTTGTGGAGATATTGTAAAAAACTAAAGTTGAAAAATCAAGACCATGTTCCACCTGTGATGGGGTACAAACCTCACAATAAGGTGTTTCAAAGGAAAAAGAGGCAGAACTGGTAAAATATCTCAAGCGTGCGGCAAACATCTACTATGACTTGAGTCCAAGACAGGTCCGCACATTAGCATATCAGTGTGCTGTCACTTATAAACTTCAGTTCCCAACCTCGTGGCGTGAAACCAAAATGGCCAGTAGTGACTGGTTTACCGCTTTCATGAAGAGACACAAAGACCTGGCTGTAAGAAAACCACAGGCAACTAGTCTTGCACGAGCCACAGCCTTTAATGAAGCAACTGTAGGCAGATTCTTTGACAACCTTGCTGAAGTTCTCGAAACATATCATTTCCTTCCAAATGATGTGTACAACATAGATTAAACAGGGGTAACAACCGTACAAAGGCCAAGTTATGTGGTTGCACAAACGGGGAAGAAGCAAATTGGTGCTCTGACATCACAGGAAAGAGGAACTCTAGTCACCTGTGCTCTTGCAGTTAATGCCACTGGGAACTGCGTTCCACCTATGCTGATATTCCCCAGAAAAAACTTCAAACAGCACTTTATTAGAGACGGACCTCCGGGGTGTACTGGCAGAGCAAATGGATCAGGATGGATGCAACAAAATGATTTCCTTGCGTACATGAAGCATTTCCAAACGCACGCCAAGGTTTATTTAAGTTTGAAAGAAAGAACTTACTGTCTTTGGAGTTATATTGTTCTTCTTGGTGATAACGTTTGGTTATCGTTTAATTTACATATATATTTATATATGTGAGTATCACGACAATATGTTCGTGTAAGGCATTTATATGTTTAAAAAAAAGCATAGAACTATGACTTTGAGTTCAGTTTAAAACTGGATAACGACACAGTTTCGGATTCTCTGTGTTTGAGAAGTAGTTGATAAGTGTTCCAGCTGCTTTGTTATTTTAATAAGAACAATTGATGTTATCTTTGTTTGTTAATTTCATTGATTAAAGTTTGTTACTTGTGAACGTTTTGTGTTAATATTGACCCCTCTATGTGTTACAATTGACCCTTATACGGGGACGGTTGTAACATGGTGTACCTACTTTGTGAGATGACTGTAACTTATTTAAATGAAGTCCGAGAAACACAACTGAGCGTGGATTTTATAGCCAAGATGCCATTCTATCAGAGTTTAACAAGTGAACTGACCTGAGTTCATTCATTGCCCGCAGATATTGAGTTAAGTGATTTTTGTTACTATTGACCCCGGTCTCCCCTACGGATAAGGTAACTATAGAGCATATTTTAAAGAATATTTGGTAGCTTCTAAAAGCGTGATGAGGCACATTGTTTGGTATAGAGAACATAGTTCAACGCATTTTTACAATTTAGTAAGTTACATATGGCATTTTAAAAGATATGTTTTGTTTTTATATGTCGTTGTGTTGGTCGTGGTATAAGTAAGTTTTTATCTTACCTTACAGTAACATACTCGTTTTTGATTGGCTGATCATCGAATCGTTTTATCTTATGTACCCCTCGAGTCTCACTTCTCACGGTGTACAGATTTCATGTACCCCGCTGCCATAGCAACAGCTCCTCTCCGAGAAGAGGTGTCGCATAACCTAAAGATGACGTTACCAAATGACACACGCAATGTGCAGAGTTTACGTAGTTTCGATCAGCTGTTTTCGTGATTATTAATTATAAATTTGTTTTCTCGTCATTCTATGTTTTATTTCGAAACAAATTCCGCATTACATTATTTGCACATGCTATAGAATTAAAAGCAAAAGGTTTTTAAGCATGTTTAGGCCAGAAGTTTTACGTAACACGATTCATAACATTTCAGTCGGATTGGCCGACGCCATTTTGTTTACATTAAGGGTCAAGGCCGTCCTAACGGTGATGGCTCATCCGTTCTCGGCAGTCAAACTAAAATTTATGTATTTTTTTCTGACATGACGGTAAGATAAATACGTTGTATGCTTCTCCCTCGGGTATTACGGTCTGATGTACCATCTTTGTAGAAATGTCAGCCCTTGCCTTGCGGCTCGAGCAACATTTCTACAAATATGGTACATTAGACCGTATTACCCTCGTGAGAAGCATACAACTTATAATATGACTCGTATTGGTCGTCTAGTCCACGACATGGTTGGTTATACGACTCGCCGCTCCGCTCCATATATTTACTAGACATTATTACAATGAAGACAATTTCCTCAACTGAGCTTCTTCCCTGTATCCATTGATTC
Organism: Steromphala cineraria; assembly: GCA_916613615.1. Lineage (NCBI taxonomy): Eukaryota > Metazoa > Mollusca > Gastropoda > Trochida > Trochidae > Steromphala > Steromphala cineraria. The sequence goes on along the minus strand of OU744731.1, from coordinate 54,894,731 downwards.
AAAATGTTCCTGTCATAACCATGCACGTCAGGGACAAATTAACACTGTGAGATGTCAAGCATTTAGTGCAACACGAACATGTTATAAAACACCAAATGTGGGTTCATATCTGAGCTGTATATCATATCCCCCATAAACATTAAGCAAGACTTATGTGAAAAGTTTATGCATCTCCAAACACGTCATTTAGCACTTTTTAGGTAATAGACATTATCGTGATAATCAAATATCTGTGATATTCTGATAATCGTGATAATCAATTTTCTATGACATTCTGATTGCAAGCCCAACATTATCATAAAACTAAAATACATGTACAACATATCGTCCATTTGATTGACTGTGTAATAAGTTGTGTAATGCTTGTATCAAATTTTCTATTCAAACTCAGTTGAATTCACAAACAGGAACACGTGGATATTTAGATAAATGGACCAAACAGAACATAGTGTCGGTAACTGCAGATTTTAATTTGCTGCACAGGACAATTTTTTTTTTCTGTTTTGATTCCAAAGCTTGTAATTATTATATTTTTGTCAATTAAAAGTAAGCTTTCCTTGTTGATTTTGCTATGTTTAACTAATTCAGCTATCATATAAACACCAAACCCTTTATCAGCGATAATACTAAAACTTAAGCACCCGTGTCGTAAATATAGAATGACATTGACATATAATATCCGCTATTTATTAAAATGAGAAATATTAATCTCTGTTGATTAAGCTTACAGGTTTTGTTGTCATATTTCTTATTGTTTGGCTAACAGAGCGAAATGTTGTTGATAACAAGTTGAATTTTGTATTGCTGTGCAAATGTCACTTGTACTTGGTTATTGTAATAAGGTTAAAATGATGTTCAAAGGCGAAATTTAACCCAAGACGTTATACGTGTGATCTGTGTAATGGTAATGCTCAAAGTAAAGAAAGGTCTTAATGTTAATGGACAGGGGAAAATTACTTATTTATAGTCGAATTACATTGTGTATGATAATCAGTAAGTTAAGTAGAAAACACATATCTGGATGTTATCAGGGTAAATGCATAAAAGAAACCATAGACAGATTGAAAAAAACCCATCATCACCAACTTTTACAATTACATGGATCATCTAGATAATAATAACTTGATATATTGCTGGCTATCCGTTAACGATTAAGGCACAATGCAGAAGAAAACCTAAAACCTTGGAAACCTAATTGATTCCTTTATCGAACACTGTTCAAGTCGTTCTTTGTACTGGTCTGATCTAAAAAACAATCAATAGGAGTTGCATGTGCCAGTGATTACTTCCAAGAAAACAGACTGAAATAGATTAACTCAACCAATTTTGTTTCAAACGAACGTGAATCAGATTTGTTCCCGGTTTAGTTTCTCAGAAAGCAATCAAATTCTACTAATTAAGGCTTGTACAATTTATGCAGACAAACGTCGAAAGAAAGCGAATTCCAGTCATAGGTTTCATTATGGGGAGTACCTGTTGTCAATTATGATCTCTTGGTAATTGCTAAATTAGATATATTTTGCCGCAAAAGGTGATAATTATATTTTTGAAGTGACGATTGACTTTTTTAAAATTAATCAAAATTGTCTCCATATTGTATTGCAATGTCAAATAAGATTTTTCCAACGATAAGATTGTTCAAATGGTTTGGCCCTTAAAAAACTGTTTTTATATATCACTTATTAAACAAAACCTATAATATTAACGTACTCATAAATTGAGATTGGTGATGTTTCTTGTTAAGAACACATTCACAACAAACGAAATCAGGATAAAATGGTTTATTCAGTATTTTTGAGACATAGAAATAAATAACATTTCATATACAATTTCCTAATATTCAGTCTTATGTACGTCATTAATATAATATAAAACAATAAATTCATATCAAAAGTAAAAAGTAAGAAGGCATCAGAACTAGGTGATTAAGGTGAGCGAAATGTCAAAAACAAAAATTGACAAAACTGAAGCTACTTGACATTATAAGACAAAACTTATGGAATGAGTCTATAAATTGTTGTGCTTCAGAGTATGTCTGGGAATTCAAAAATGCAGACATTTTAATGGCATTTCTTCTTTTATTGCCCAGACTTCATAAGAAGTCTTTGTGTCCATGCAACTAATTGACATTTATGTACAATGTGAAATGATGATCAAAGAAAAGTTGAAATCAAAATCTAATTTTTCTGTTACCTTGAACTAAGGTTTTAGGCAAAGTTGAAATTGCTTGTTTTGATTGTGTACAACATTTCTTTAAGTGGTATTTTGAATTTAGGGACAACATAAGTACAAATTGATAACAACTTTTCTTTTATAGCATCTTGTCGAGAATGGATGCAAATTTAAGAATCTCTGTACTATGATAATGACAGTTACCTTGTACATAATGATGATAGAAAATTGATAAAGCACATAAATATGAATGTCTAAAGACATGGTCAAAAGGAGTGATAAAGGCGAGTTTAAAGGGGTGGGTCTCACACTGTCGAAGATGCTGTGGTACATATTTCCACTTCATTGCAGTTTGAAAGGACAGGTTTCTAGTTTGCATTGAAATAGTCAATTACACCTCAATAGCAAATTGTCCATTCTAAGAACTGCTTAACCCGAAGCAGAATACTTAAAATCGACTGTTTGGGGTAAATACTTGTACATTTACATGTATATGGTGAAATAAGCAAGTTTAGGGTTTCACGATTGGGTTACATATGCATGTACGATATATGTTTTCATGCTGTATTTCTCCTTACATGTTGACACAACATGCAATTAACTCAAATCTAAACCAAAGTGTTATACCATGGTTCAAACCCCGTGATTGTCCCTAAGAAAGTTTAAAATATGACAGAATTCTAGTTTTTAATGATATTTAAAACTAGAATCTTTCAGAAATCGTTGATTACAGTTCAACATGGCATATATATAAACATCTGTCTGTCTGTATACATACACGAGCATAAAACAATCCTCGGAAGCAACTACCAGTGTTGCTGTAAGGTTTACAAGCTAGAGTATTATCGATTACTGATGGAGTGATGAGACATTAAGCAATCAATTGACGCTTAACATGAATAATGGGGAATTGAGTAATTTCTTGTTAACAGTTTCTCATATCTCAGATCCTTTTGGCACTCTCTCTAGGAGGGGAATTCTTTTGTGAAGCTTTTCTATTGTTGCTATAGAACCATCTTCCACACGCATCGGGCGAAATATGCATTTACAAGAAATTCATATTCACCCTTGCGACAACTCGACGGGAAAGTTGTGACAGGAAGTAGCCTGATTATTGAGCTATGGTGTAGGCCAATCAAAAGCGAGGATATATTTCAACTGAGCACACACAACTGTAATAAAACGATGCGATGTCTAAATAGAAACTGAGAGATACAGCCTTATTCTACGCAGTATTTTGAGGACCTATATTCACGCATCGTTTTTATGAATGTTGTCACAACGCAACTTAGGGATTAATTAGAAATTAAAGTTCTCTTCGAGTTCGAGTTAGACTGACGCAAGGGACATAACTCTGTTTGTCCTACAGGGGGCGCTGATAGAGTCACAACTTTCCCGTAGAGTTGTCGCAAGGGTGAATATGAATTTCTTGTAAATGCATATCTCACCCGATGCGTGCGGAAGATGCTATAGTCCAGATGACAGTCTTTTGCTGCAATTTCGGAACATACTCTGATCTTGTCCTATCTTTTGTTACCAAGAATCAAGCCATGTAACGTAGCTACAGATGCTTCCCATAAGTTGGTTCACTCCTGCCTGTCTTCGAGAAAGTTTGTGTAATTTGGGATGTGTATGATGCATCTTATCATTGCAAAAACGAAACGGATTATTAATGAATTAAATAATAACACTTTATTGTCCTAAGTACAGGGAAATTCGGGTTGTGCCTAAGCACCCGGCAGCCACAGTGCAGCGCCAGTTAATGCGTTGTTCTGCCTTTACAATGCTGAGTCTCAAGCAAGACAGCAACAATTCCCACCTTTTAACGTCTTTTTGGTATGACGCGACCCGGGATCCAAACCCGGTCTTCCTGGTGACGAGCGGGCACTCTACCACTGAGCTACGTCCCCATAGTTGAATTTGCACCACATGTATTCAAATTTATTGTTCCATAACGTAATTGTACAATACACTTCACAGTCAACCATAACAACTGTGCCAGTGCCCAAAGATTAAAATATCAAAAATTCTGTTTTTCTTTTATTCCTACAAAATCTAAAAACAACTTGATCTCAATGTAAATATATTGGTTTGAATGTTGCAAAAAAGATCCTATAATTTTCCCTTGATTTTTCTGACTGAATGTTGTCATATAATGGGACATTCCCTTTGGGGTGAGTGAGTGAGAGTCTTTACTTCCTCCAAAGCAGGAGATATCATATGGATGTTTACATTACATATAACAAGCAATATTTATCTGGGTATTTAATGAGAGAACAAATTTCAAGGGAACATTTCAGCTTGTGAATAAAATGCTATTATTACACAATTATAACACAACCATGTTGAAACATGTTACTGGGAGTAACGATTTTGTTGATTTATGTTTGAAAACTTGAGCACACAAACGAATTTCGTTTCCACGAGAAATACTCTGATAGAACTCTGCCTTTAATTAGCAAGGCAAGCAGCTAGGTATTAACAACATCACGATCAGGTAATTGATGCCATAACGAGAACACTGTATATGTAAGGTACAGGTGGCAGGATGTGCTAACGAGCGCTAATTGCAACATGTGACACTTTCATAAAACAATTTTCTTCTTCTTCTTCTGCTAATGAGACACTGTCTCATTAACAATTGCGAATATACAATATGTTACATCTTTCAACCCAATTATACTGTTAGTGTTGTTTATTGTATTTATCTTATAATTGTGTTGTGATTTTTCTTTAATGATTAACATTGAGGTGTTTCTTTACCCCTGCATGAACTCATTCCAAGGCAAGATTTCTATAATTTCCGACCTCAATTAAACACCTCTTCGACTTTAAACCATTCTCTCCCCACAGAGGCAGATCAAGTCATGTTGATTTAGCCTCTGTTCTATTACGACGAGTTTGTGGGATAGAATGGGAGCTGCCTGATTGGAGGCAATCAAAATTAGTTGTGCAATCAGCGACGCTGTTCTTAAATCATCATTTTGGCTACTGACACAGACAAAGGCATTGTGATATGAACCACCCTTTCCATGCGAGAAGCCTTGTCATTTGATAAAGAAATTCAAATGTACTGAGATGAAAGTTGTTTTTCCGCCAGGGGAAACTGCCGGAACCAACGAATTTCGTCGTAATAGAACAGAGGCTAAATCAATATGACTTGATCTGCCTCTGTGGGGAGAGAATGACTTTAAACATAAATCAATGTTTTCTCGATTTTAAACATACTTTTGTAAAATAAGACTTTTGTGAGAGATTGCAACAACTTAATTTTTTTTACATATTTAATAACAAATAAATCGAACAGAACAGTGTAAAAGTTCTACTTTGAGCAGTGTGTGATAGCTTTTGATCTAAGAAATATGTATAGACATTCAAAATTGAATGAAATAATAATTTTTTTTTTCAATACATGGACTTGTCAGGCAGAATACATACGTAATCAAGCATTTTTGCCTTTTGATGTTTTCGCTGAGAGTAATTTATTCCTTTTTTCATTTCAATCTTTTATACAATTTGTTTACAAAAAAAACCCTCGAAAGTTAAAAGGCCCTGCCTTTTAAAACCTTTGTTTGTTTACTCGTTATTATCATGCTCTGTCTACATCTCTTACAATTGGTTCAAAGAAACTTAAAAGTCTTGCCACAACCAAGCAAAGTAGACACGTAATGACCGATCAGTCTTGTTGACAAGATGTACATGCCAGGATAATTTACCAAGGGCCCGATTAACATTACAGGTAGACAGACAATAACTGCGTCACGAACTTGTAACATGTACACATCATGACAGGTCACATCTTAGTGGTATATCATATTTGTCATAAACATTAAGAAAGTTTTGTTAAAAAATTTTATGCCCCCACAAAAACACATTTTCCATTGTGTTCGTCATAGACATTGTCGTTATAAGCGTAAATCCGTCCTTTCTTTCTTCGTAACGCCGCTAATGGCTTAAATTTTGCAAAAAAGTGGCGTTAATATCCAACTCACTCACCCTTTAGGCCTATATTCATGACAACCTGCGACATAACCTAGACTAGACGAAGATAAAATATATCACTGTGAAACAATAACTCAATTTAGTAGTTTTATATAGAGTTAGTTAACTAGATAACCTCTAGCCCAACCGACAAATGTTCATAGAATCTGTACTTAATTACCTTGGATATGATCTCAATGGCGTTAATTTCGAAGGCCTTCTGTTGAACCTCGGCGTTCTTAATGAGATCCGTTGTAGATTTGAAGGAAAAGTAGAATCAGATGCTGACATCCATAAATATACTAACCTGTTAAAACAAGAATTTTTCAGTTATTATAAGGTTGATGGAAACGTAAGATAGAAGGACAAAATGGCAAAGAGAGGCATCAGAATTGGATTTGAAGTTCTGAAACAGCCATGCCCAGGAGCTGTGTTGATCAGGGTCGCAACAGGGAGGAAGAAAATGCTGAGATCATCAGAAAGTGTGTCCATTTGTGAATACAGAAGTCATGTTGGTTCTTATGACTGGTACAGATGTGACTTGTACTTGGTGGACTGTGTTATATGTACTTAAGAATCATCAGAGAAGGTATAGCATAACAGGAGCCCCGCCAGTGATTATAACGTCGGAATAGTTATCTTGGACTTCGGGCAATAAGAGAAGATAAGGAATAGTCAACTCGTTGCAAAGACAAATAAAGATGGCCATAAATTTACATAAACAAATAACTGTGCCTAGAACAGATGACAGCAACATGCTAATAAATAATTGACTTAGATCTTGCCTAATACAAGACAAATATTTAAAAATAAATTCAATAAAGAGTCAGGATAATTCTTTTCATTCTTTAAATGTGCATAGCCATGAAGGATCCTGTGTTAAAATTTCAACAAACAATGAATAGCTTAAGTAGCATTCTTCGTTCGTTACCCCCAAACAATTTGTAATGATTTTATTAACCGAAAAATTCAAAAATGGAAGTTGACAAACTTTAAAATCTTCTCTAATTAATCAATTGATTATTGTAATTCCTTCCGTTTTTGATAATATTGATTCATAGGACCAACATGTTAAACATTTCTGTTAGATATAAGTGATAATAACGCATAACGCCAAAAAAACGGATATCGTAATGAGGGCATGGACAGTATGCTAACTGAAGTTAAAAAGTAGTGGTTATGTAGTTTTCATATTGATTGCGATGTAGACGAAGACAGTTTTTTCACTCACTAAGTAGCCAATAACTGCATCACGGCTAGTTTTATAGGCACATTATCGAGGGGACAGGTAATGAAACACTATCCTTATTATTTGAAGGAATTACTTCTGGTGACAAGCTCGTTGTTTTTATTCATTGAGATTAGAGAAAGCAAGATATTGTTTTACAATTGTTTCATGTATACATTAGAAACATGAACAGCCACTTTGCCACCTTAATTATAGTTCTTTCACAATGTGGTTTTTTTTTAAACAACCAATACCTTTTTGAATTTAACAGATTGCAAATCTGGATGTCGATTAAATCATCAATAAAATATGGTATATTTCAAAGTTTTCAGATGGTTTTGAATTATGAACAGTTTATTTGCATAAAAATGCTCCAAATTATTACAATATTGAAATAAATTGAAAATACACAAAAATGATGCTAACATTGTGTGTATATATATATATATATACATATGTGTATTAGAGTATTATCCTTTTTGGGGAGGAGCATATTCTAATTTTTCATTTCAAAAGTTCTGAATAATTGTTTTAAATATATTAAAAAAAGTAATAAACAACCTACATGAAATTCATGATAATGCATCGATCAAGAGCTACATGACGTAACAATTCACGTTAGACCCCAACTAACATCGTGGGTGGTCGGTAATCACTACATCATCACAACCTAATATGTGTATAATGGGAAGCCAGCATTGAGTCCTAAATGATCTTTCCAATTAACTTTCATCATGTTGTGTTCACAGCGTTCATGCTTCTCTAATCATGCAAAACTGTTGTCTGCTTTGTTGTTTGACAATAACACAATCTTTTAGATTAACTATATAATTAGTTGAAATATAATTACATGTTCTATTTAGACCCAACAGAACTTACCATTAAAAAAGGACCAAAGGAAAGTATTGGGTAAATACACAAATACGACTCTGGGCATAGGAAGCTGCAATATTTTATTTTTATAGTATCAGAAAAAAACGTTAAAGATTCTCGTAAAATGTTAAAATGAAAAAAAATGTCCACCTTTGTGTTCCAAACACATCACATATGAGAGTAATTATCATTGTTTTTCCAAATATTGCTTTTACCAATCTCAAATCACCTAATGGTTCTAAAACTAATGTGTTACCTTGGTGGAGTCTGTTAATGAAAATTGGTATTATATACATTGTATAAGTGAACTCTTATATACTCATCAACCTCCTCAATTAAGTATTCACTCTACGATTAAAAAGTTCAACCTCTTGTGTTATATGACCCTTGTTTATACAAGAATATGAACAAGGAATTTTTTTCAGTACAGCTGTGATTAGTTGAGAATCAAATATCAAACCCGACGTAATGAGCTTTCTGTTTCGCTTCATAATGGTTCTTTTAAGATTGTCTTCATGGTCATGTAATCATGGCCATTTTACAGACGTGTATCTCTGAAAACACCGACCTTAATGACTGAAGCATTAATCAGTTAACATTGACATGTGAAGAGATGCAGCTCATTCGTTTTTTATCTTTTAATATTAATTTCTTCATGCTGAAAGTAATCAAAATGTTCATTGGGTTTATTCAGTGTAATTCTTTGTTTTGAACAATGATTCATTAAAAATGGATGGGGTTTCTTGTGAAAGGTAAATAAATGAATAAAATAAAGATCAGTGAAATATATTCCTTTGTCTGAACAAGATGATTATATCGGTAATCTTTAACTTATACAATCAATCAATCTTAATCACTCAAAGTGACTGCCAACGGCAGTACATGAGTTACATGAAATAAACAAATAAAGTACAACAAGATGGCAAAAATGTGTTTGACTAAACGTGACAGATGCTTAATTACTTTGATATTTCTATTGCACATTGGTTTCTTATAGTTTAATAAGGATGGAAACAGCATGAAGCGTTCATTTATCAGATTACAGCGTTGGTTTACTAAAGCATTACATTTAAATAGATAATGATATTCATCTCCGACTTCGCCGGAGTTACATTGTGTACACAATCTTTCATGACGCGGGATATTAAGAAATGAGTATGGTGAGCTCTAATGAAAATAAAATCACTTCTGAAGTCAACTTCGAGGTGTTTCCGTTGAAATGAAATGAAGAGAACTAACAAAAAACTATAGAAAAACAGGCGACTGGCAACGCTGTAGAAGTAGACATTCTAGAAGTTAGAAAGACGACAAGGAACTCTAAGGATGATGAACTTCTTTATTGTAAACTATAACGGCGTTCTTGTATAGATTCTCTTAGTGTTTAACCGTGTCGGGTAGGGGGTAGTACGTCTAGAAATTCATATACTAGATGGATGTAATTACGCAAGGATAGCAGTATCAACAGAATAACATAACAATCACATAGAGGGAACAAAGAAGCTAAGAAAAACCTAATGAGATGATTGTGTTAACAGTTTGTTTGTATTCCTTGCAGTACAATAATATTATCTTTTGACAGTCCCCATCCCTTTCATACACTCAGTGGCAATAGAAACGATACCAGCGTTTCAAAAGAGTACAAAACAAAGTCCAGTTATACATGAAATGCGACTTCGAACCCGTGTGATAGGCACATCAGTTGTGAAGAAGTACTCATAATTTCAAATATCAAAGTATGATACTTATATCTGTTTGACTGTTCAAATAAACGAGGGGCCATTTTTACTATCCTACCTTGTCTAGTTAATGAGATTTTTAAACGGTGTTTTTTGAAACACTCGTAGCTTAACCTATCATGCACTTTATTTGGTATCGTTTCTTTTGCCCCTGAGTTTATATATAGTTAGGCATATGGTAAAAACAACATAAACAAATGTCAACCTGTCAAAGTATGATTTTTCAAGCTTATAATCATAACGAGAAGAAAGGACAAAAAGTCTGAGTAGGAAGCCAGATCGGATTAGATCTACCGAAATAGTCATGTCCTGAGGCTGTGTACATCCGGGTCACAGTGGGGAGGAGGATATTGCAGGGGCAGTCAGAAAGTTCTGTCAAGTATCAAAGTTAATACAGAAGCCAAGTTGAGTATTGCTAGTTTAGTTTTATATTGCTTAGTTTTTTGACGTCTCGATTCTGGGACATTTTGCAGAACCTCAACTAGAACTCAGACACTCAAAAACCGTATTGGATTTTATACTGGGGCAAACTGGTCCTGACATCAGTGCATACAAACCAACCTGTCAAAGCTTGGCGTCAACATGCATTATTGAAATTATGAGATGAAAGGACGAGACGACAGAGGCGTAGTGAGGAAGCCAGTTTCTATTAGATTTATCTACAAAATAATGTCCTAAAGCAAAGTTCTATTTAGAAGTAATGGTGTATTCAGGCGCAGAGTTAGTTATATCTGCCATATCATTACATGATCAATAAGGCAAAAGAACAGTTTTACATGACCAGTCTCTCCACTAAGCCGAAACTAACAACATCACTTTTGATACATGTTGGCGAATGTATAATGGCAGAGAGGGGACATCGCTCTTTCACCCTTTCATATTAGATTGGTTCTAAAGTTACCAGTTTTCATCTCTGACGAAAAAGTTCGTTTGTATTCACAGCCCTTCTTATATATAAGTTATTTAACTCAAACTGTTGACGCTCACAAATATCCAACGCTTGACTTGATTCATCCAAAATCTTTCTGAAATACTGAGGTGAAAACCTTTTTATATCGAAACATTAAGTCATTATGAGATCATAACTATTGATGCAAAAGCAGCATGATAATTGGTTGGTCTCTTAGAGTAGAAGCTATGATTTTATATCAAACATGTAAAACCTGCACTGGAGTTAATTTTTGAATGATAATAAAGGTCAACAACATTAAGAATTAAATTAGCAATGTAGAATTAAAACGCAATAAATTCCACCGAGCACACGACCTGGTCGTACACACTCTTACTCAATACAACAAACATCTCACTGAAATCTTTAAAAGGTCTCCATACTCGCAATGTTTATATACCTCACTCGCCAATTGTAACATATTGTCTCAGAGGGGTTTGTGATTTTCATTGTCTGTTTTCAAACACAAACACAAATCTTTCGCGATCGATGCAACTAATGTCATACTTGCAAATTTGGTCGTAATTTTTCGAAAAAAGGCAAATGTAGTCAGTTGAATCGTACAACCAGCTTCGGGATAACACAAACTCAAAAAGGTGAGAAATTGTCTAAGATTGACATGATCTGCGACAATCATGACGCTTGAAAACTGTTGCTTAGCGGTCGTGGCTCGATGGAAGGTGGGCGGGGGCATTACTGATTTAAATGATTGAACTTATCAGCCTATACACCTTGTATTTGTAAAAGGTATGAAGGTATGTTGCTTAGACTTTTAAAGAAGTTTTATTCCTTGATTTAAAGACAATCATTATTACATCAAATAAACACTCTGATACAACTTCATATTAGCATTTGTTTTGTACAACAATTTAATTCCAGACAAATATGTAAAGTCAAAAGGCATTTATCTAAAACTAATGATATTTATGAAAGGTTGAAGACTTGAAGTTTAAGGAAAAGTTCGGTTCATATCATTAACAAACCATTATAAAAGAGAACCACTGAATGTAACTCTCCCCCACTGATTAAGTCAAAGGGGTAGATTAAAAAAATAATAACCTGGCATTTTCAACTCTAAAATCTTTTATCATGTATTAACTTTACATATAAACCGAATAGTTGGCTTATAACCGTGCCCCGTCTGTATTGTTGCAACTGCATTATTTCTCTGTGATTTCTTTGTACTGAAAGCTCACTATTTCTAATAGCGATAATTTCGTACCTGTTTCTTTGTAAGTAGGTCAGGTTTACCTTCGTGTGTAATTTCCGAGAACCGTGCTTCCGTTCAGCACAAAAGTAGAAGAAATTATAAGAAAACGAGACAGCATTGAGGAAAGGAATCGAGGAAGCGAAGCCAGGTTGGATTAGAATCATTTCCTGGAGCTAGTTGCATCAAGGTCGCAGCAGGAAGATGAAAGGCGGCTGAGGTAATCAAAATAATTCTGTCATAATAGGATGATGAGGAAAGGCCCCTAGCGAAGTTTCATGATTGCAGAATGTTTTTGCGATGGATTGCTTGCATTTGTAAGGATCTTCAATTATTCAAAAAAGCATTTGTATTAGCAGTGAAAACTCTCGATGTTGATGTTGACAGTCGATTTCTTAGGGTTGCAATCAAGAATAAAGGCCCTTTGTTAACATCAATGACCAGATTGTAAAACACTGTTTAAAAGTTTGACTACTTATTTTCAATCCTTCATTTGATTAACTTATTGTAGTGTACACCTCCTTAAACAATTGGGACTCAAAATTTTAATTAGACTCACTCTATATTTATCCAAAAGAACTCACTAATGTTAAACATTAAACAAATATTACTTACTTAATATCTACTTACACTTCGCAATTCACCAACTAGTCATTCATTTCATGACAGACTTTGATACAGTTTGTGAATAATTTAAACAAACAACACTGAAAAAGAATAAACTAAAAAGTTCGATTAAATTATATTAGAATTATGTCCATGATCAAATATTTTTAAAACAATAACACTGAATGTCACCATTAGCTTTAATGAATGTTCTAAAATATCTTGTACCTTAGCATCACGATGTTGTGAAATAAAAGCATTTACTTTTTGAATAATTGAATTTTGTAAGGGCATGTCAAATTATCAAATTAAATGTTATTTAATTTTTTAAGAAGATTATGTTACACACGAAAAAGAGAAAAAGTCACAACATTCTGTTGTTTTATCATCATTCTGTCTCTCTGATATGAATAAACATGTTTAATTAAAAATTATGCCAAATATGCACATCAAAACATATTTATGCCAAATATCACATTTAAACATGTTTTTGATAAAATTCTGTTTGTCACAAAATTCATTGAAATTGTATTAATCAATATTTTGTTTATTGTAATAAACACTGGACAAGCTTAAAGTTTTGTTTAGATTCCCAAATATACATCCCTAAGAATCTTCTGAAACAGATAAATGTATTTGTGTGTTCGGTTATGAAAGTAAACTTGAATCTGTATCAGATTAGTTGTTGAATGGTCAATGATGTCTTATTTATGACAACTCTAAACAGGGCCAACACTAGTCAGCATCCTACACCTTTCTCTGTATAATTAAGTAAAAGGTTGTTCTCTATATGGTGAAGAAATGTCAAATTGTGTTGTAAATTGTAAATTGACTCAAAGAGACCATATCCAATAGTTATCGACTCGACAGAAGTTACCCATTACTTGAAAACAAGAAACTTTTATTAGGGAACTAGTTTTATATATGAACGACAAGAGGAAGTTATGTTTTGTTTATTGAGAAAAACCTAAAATATTTTTGATTAGACTCTTTAATATTTAAGAAACAGTGTGTGAATTCAATAATCCTAATATCGATTGAATTACTAATACCGTTTTGTATTGACTGCAACACATTGCATGAAGCCCTCTTTCAATCATAGGTGACACCGTTCCTCATCTGTCATTATCTGATACTGTCTGAATAACCATTCAGTTGTTTTATAGTTCAATGTAATATTAAAATGGCCAATTAATGTTAAGACAAAGTAGCTGTTGATAGCTGTTGATATGAGATATGATGAGGTTGTCCTGTCTGTAGACTCATAAAGAACACATACGAATATCTGTTACACTTCTATCTACCTATATTACTTTCAGGGATCGCAGTTTATATAACTAAGAGTTAAAGACACTAAGTTGAGATGAAACTGGCCAGACTGTTCTGCTAACATGATATCTAGAAACCTTAATCTATAGGAGCTTTTTGGTGCTTTTGAAATTGATATTATAAATACGTTATAGATTGCACAGTTGCATGTAACAAAAGATATATCATAAACATTGATTTCCCATTAGTGCTGTGACTTTACTGAGCTAATCAAAACACAGTAAGTACAGATAAGTAAAAATATCCAACAAATGACTGTTGTAAAACCAGCATGGTAATCGATTCTGGAACTTTGCAATTGGTTAACAGGGGATAGCTTGGCGAAATAACATCAGTGACATTTTGAACAAGAGAACAAGTATTTTGTATATATTTTAATCGTTTGATATGCCTTTAATATAATAACACTCATAAATTTTGTTTTTCAATATTTTTTATGTTATTCATATCATTCCTTCACTTGTATAAAGGTCTTTTGAATTCGTGATTGTACAGTGTATTCTGTGCTTGCGTTGAGAGTAGAAATAAAGTTAAGTTTAGTTCAGAAATTTATAAATTTGATTTTATTGGCATTCAAACATGTGGTTTACATCTTGATCTTGGCATTTTTAACGTCGTTTTTATATATCAAATACTTCTTAAGTATTGGATTATGTTGCATAACATGAAATAACGATAACACACAGAAATATAATTAAGCTTTAGAAGAATTTCAGGTTTTTAAAGGGCCTTTTCTTTATTCACCGAAGAACAATAATACTTTCTGCATAACTAAATCTTTGTTGTGAAACTCACTACTTTTGGAGCACAATTACAAATACTTTCTCATAATTATGTATATATCTTCTGTTCATGCATTAAGGTATTTATGTATTCCACGTTGTCATTCTCCACATGCCACCAGATGAAAGAGTTAACATTTATAAAAAGGTCGTGACATTCCCCATAAAGAAGTTGGTATCGAGAAATCTCTGTTCTTCTTATAAGAATATAACTCATGATATTTTAGATGTGGTGTTCAGTAGAACTCACATGGTGGTAACATTAATTAATACAATTCGGTGTCATGAATTCAGATGAAGTACAGCCACGTGTTGTGTCCCTGGGCAAGACACTTTACTCACTTAGTCCACCCAGGAGTTAAAATGGGTACCTGGAAACAGGATGTACCTACATGGTCGCAGCTAGCTTTAAGTATCACCAATGAAAATACAATTCTCAGGGTAATGCTGTCGGTAGCACTTTTGAGCATGCCTTTTAGCGTGGTAAAAGCATCCTGTCTCAGGGAACGAACGTTATGCTAACTCCACTAATCTGTACCCTGAGCTCAGAAGCTAGATTCGCCCGCGCAGCCCGACTTAGGATATAGCCAATCAAATCATTTTCTTGTTGAAATTTTATCGAGAAGGTGGCGAGAAAATGATGTGATTGGCTTAAATCCCAAGTCGAGCCACGCAAGCGAAAAAAGTACAATGTACCATAAATCCACAAATATGCTAGATACTCTAAGTGTTCAGTTTACAGTCAAAATCTGGACCATGTCAATGATTACCAGTTCATCTACTCTGTGGTCAGGTGGTAATGATTAGCACTGTTTAAAGGGGCAGTAGCACGTTTTAGGGGGAATATAAGGTGATGTCAGGAAAATGAAAATAAATGGTTCCAATTGAAAGACAATGTATTTAAAATTAATGGAGCAGTAGTTATTCAAATATATAACGTAAAGTTTAGCTATGCGATTCCTTTTTCTTACACACAATGAATTAAAGGTGTTCACAAAAAAATGGCCGCCAATGGATTTTATGTGAACCTTCATACTTTGTCCTCTGACTATGGATGACTGACTTGTGTAATGAGATTTTTGACACTGTCAAAATAATACATTTAACATTAACTTACAATTATCAGTGAAATGTTTAAAATATAATATTATAAAAAAACGTGCTACTGCCCCTTTAATGTCAATCCTTCATGGAAAATAATCCATTGTCGATGAATCAGGCACTAATAAGAGAAATCAAGATTGAGGGGTTGATCCAATTCAGAGATTTAAAAAGGTTTACATTTTTATATTTTTTATCCTTGTTAATGATGTTAATGATTCCATTCTTATTTGCCACGAGCAAGAGGTCATGATGACACAAATGATGCAGTAAACTCTTAAATACTATGGCTGACATATATTTGCCTGATTCCTAACAAACCTGATTTGGTTAAAGAAACTAAAGCCAATCTGATGAGATCCCGGGAGGCTTTTGGTTATGATAAGACTATTAAGTGTTCATTCTCAATAAAGATAGACTGGAAATTACTGTAATGGGATAATCTTTCAATTGTACATCAACAAAACAACCTGAAAATCAATGTTCTTGAGTATTCATTTCTTTCGATGAATTACTTGAGTTAAGAGATGGTTGAATTTGTAAAAAAGCATTTTGAGGCTTCCTTATTGAAACACCACATCTACGTACTGCTTCAGGACGCAATTTTAATTCCCTGTCATATATATGTATCATCACGTTTTACTCTATCATGTTTCCTTCTGTATGAGGTCTCAACATTTTGATCCAATAAACTTGCTATAATTTATCCGATGGTGATGGATAAGATGCACATGCTTGACTTATTTTGGTAAATCACTAAGCATCTTGTTCCTTCTGAATCATGAATGATTCAGCATCAGAAATATATATAAGCTCCCTTGATAGAAGACCTCATACACAAATTATCTCCGGAACCAGATCTCCTGTATGCAATTTTTAAGTTCTTGAAATTGAAGATATTTAATTTCAAGACCGTTTCAGTGCTGAGGTTTTTGCATTTGTGCCTTTCATAGGGTGTTTGATGTCAACGAGGTTACATGATTTGAAATATTTGTTGCTGCTTAATTTCAATATATTGAAAATGAGGGGATGTAAAATAAAACTACCTTCATCAAAAAAGCTATATAATAATAATAATAATAATATTATAATCATAGTAATAATAATAATAATTTAGTGCCCGATAAAGAAATTCTTATTACAACAGTGACGCAATATATGACAGTTAAGACAAAGACATATAAACAACAAACCTTATAAATATTACAGTGTATAGTATGCAAGTTACTAGAAGCATAATAATGTATATCTAAAATCATAGTGATTTAAGCTAAAAGCGTGATAATAAGAAAATGAGACAGCATTGAGGAAGAGAAGCCAAGTTGGATTAGAATCATTTCCTGGAGCTAGTTGCATCAAGGTCGCAACTGGAAGATGAAAGGCGACTGAGGTAATCAAAATAATTCTGTCATAATAGGATGAGGAGAAAAGGCCCCTAGCGATGGCAGAATGTTTTTTCGATGGATTGCTTGCATTTGTTAAAATCTTCCAATTATTCAAAAAAGTTTTTGTATCAGCATTTATTATGAGAGTTTTTGTCGATGTTGATGTAGACAGTCTATTTCTTAGGGGGCAATAAAGGCCTTTTGTTTACGTCAATGACCAGATTGGAAACTTAGAAATACCATTTAAAAGGTTGAGTACTGATTTTCATTCCTTCATTTAATTTTACCTTATTGTAATGCACTCCTTCTTAAACAATCGCGACTTAAAATTTGGAATTTATTAAAAAGAATTCAACAAATATTAAACGACAACAATAACTTTGTACAAATAATTTACAAACTAGTGATCCATTTCACTTCAGACTTTGATACAGTTTGTGAATACCTAAACCAAACAATACTGAAAACAAATATATTAAAAATCTCGATTGAATCAGAATAAGATTCCATGATCAAATATTTCTTTAGCAATAGCACTGAATGTCACCAGAAGAACATATCTTGTCCCTAGGATCTCATACGATTTCGTGAAACAAAAGCATTTACTTTTTTTAATAAAAATAATTTTATAAAGAGCCTGTCTTATTATCAGAGTTATTTGAATTCTTTTTATATGATGTTTCCAACAGAAAAAGAGAAACAAACGAAACATTCTTTCGTTTTTAATTATCATCCATCTTTCTGATATGAATGTACATGTTGAGTTAAAACAAATGCCGAATAATATGAGTATGAATTCTCGGCATAATAAGGAAACAATGCATGATATAAATTAAAAAAAGATTTCTTTGTTTGTTTTAATTTCTGTTTGTCGCAAAATTCATTGAAGCATTATTTAGTCTATAATTCAATATCAGTTGTCAAAATAAACGAATACAGACAATACAGTACCTACTAGTACTAGTTATAAACTCTTGAAAACAAAACACGGAACAAGCTTACAGTTTTGTTTAGATCCCCATATAAAGATTCCTAAGAATCTTTTAGAAATAAATGATTTGTGTGTGTTTAGACTATAATAATGTTACCTTGGATCTGAATCAGATTAATTGTCGGATGATCCATCATGTATTATTCATTACAACTCTAAAAATTTTTTTTATTAAAAGACAAATGCAACTATGGACTGGGTAACCTTACGCCCCTAGGTAGGATTACCATATTAAAATCCCTAATACTGCCCACTATAAACCATTTATTTTTTACACTACCAAACCCACCAAAATATATTATTGAAGATCTCATTTCTATGGTACAATAAACCAGATAAAGTTAAACGAAATACCATAAAACAAGACTATGAAGATTGTGGATTAAGAATGCCCGACATAAAACAAACAATAAATGCTCAAAAAACGCCTGGTGTAAGAGAATAATACAAAACTCTCTTTTCTTTCAATGTCTCACAAAATATACATGAAATTATTCTAAGGGGAGAGACATTTATAAAGGAAATAGTCATTAACAAAAAAAACAAATTGCTTTTGGAAAGACGTTCTCTTGGCATTGGGCTCTTTTACTTCAATCTAAATAAATTTAGATCAACAGGTTTTATATTTGGTCATACTGTTGATCTAAGATTGACCAGCAGGCGAGGTCGTCCCGGTGACCTTTCGTATGCAAAGAAGGAATTCGCGATTTGATCAATCAAATTCGATGTCACAAACAGTTCATAGTCGCTCCCTGAAGGTGTGGACGGAAGAAACATATATTAACTTATGGCCTGTTCTCAATAACAGTGTGCATTGTGAAAAATAAACCTTGCTTTTGATATTGATAATAAAAATATCAGAATGTTGATTTTATTTTGGTTGTCAGAAATAGTTTTAGTTTTATGATTTACAAAAATGCCCTATGTTTTAATTATTTGGATGGAAATAAAGGAATTAGTGCAAACGAGTTTGATTAAAAAAAGAGTTACCTCCCCTTGCATGATGATTTTCGTAAATATTTACATTTATGATGTTTTAACTTTGTGATTATTATTTGCCACGTTAGTATCTGTGCGATGTGCAATCATCATTTGTCATTGACAACTTGCAAATACGCTAAATCATTTTAAAATAAAAAAATTAATCTATTAATACATCCAAGCAATCGAATTATTCATCGAAATGGTCGCTCTGCTCCGCTCCGAATGACATAGCTCCGAACACCGTCCATTTCAAAAGATGTGCTGCTGAGTTTTTCGAACTTCCAGCGAGCTAGGGCAACTTTTCTGATTGGCCGAGCGGCTGATTTCAGAGGTCAGCGGGATGACCCGCCTTACGGGCCAATCTTAGATCAACAGTATGACAAAATAAAAATCTGTTGATCTAAATTTATTTAGATTGCTTTTACTTCATCTAAAAATATAAAAGAAGTTGAGGGACGTGATGTCGTATCATAATGTCTATGGTATAATGAACAAATCCTATTGGGGAAAAAAACATTTGTATATCCACATTACGCGAAAATAGGGATAACTTTTGTTAATGACTTGATAGATTCTGACGGAACAATATTTACATTTATACCACGACTCTTTTGTTTGAACCCGTGGTAAAACTAACCAAAATGTTAGTTATACTACACCCAAGAATCAGCCGGAACTACTTTCCTTTAACCCTTCACATGACAGACTTATAACACAATGCATCACGATCTTTGTAACTGCAACGGTTTGACAAGTACCTTCAATTTCAAAAACGACAAACAACCATGGGACAACCTTTATTAGGATTTTAAAATATTCTTGATATTTTGTTAATTAAAGGGTTCTGTCGGGAGCCTTGACATCGTTTTATGTAGTCGTTACAGTCGGAGGACGTCGTTTTCACCTGATATATACTGCTGACCATTTCTTTGTTTTGGCGGCGAGTTGAGACCAACACGTCTCTCTTCTCTTCACACAAACGATCACCCATATGAATCTTTTCCGTTTCAGGGAAATGTTCTTTTCTCCTGGACAGGCGTCATGTTTGTCGTTCCATAAAAGACCTGCAAAGAGTTAAGATTGTTACGTTAAACTGAATCATGTACAGAATAGAGATGGAGAATATTTTAATGAACTAAGGTTTTCTTCATTGTACGATTTTGTAGTTCCGGTCATCCTTTTGGTGATTTATATGCTAGATTTTAATCATTTAATGTGACTACTTCTAAAGGTCGACAATAAACAATTCTTAACCCACAGCCCTATCAATAAACAACACTGTATTTTTTCGAAGGAAATTCTTCATGTTGATTTTTTAAGAGATTTTTCCAATTTTTTTTATAACAATAATCACTCCAATCTTATATCAAAATTTAATTAAATGATCAGTGACAGTATCCTTATCATCTAGCCATGACAGACCAGGGTCATTTAAAATTGCGTTAAACCAATTAGACAACCGTACTGTTAAAAAGACATCTCGCATGTACATTCGAATGCCAAAATAAGGTAAAAGAATAGATGAACATTTTCGTCTTGAAGACGTAATTGAACATCAAGTTAATGCATTCTTTGAATATCAAGAAACTATGACTAGTCAATATAGACTGTTCTTACGATAGCAGATAACTTCCTCATGGGTAATAAATAAAATCTTAGTAAATGAATTCCTGCCTTCATCGTCAAGTGTATCTGACACGAAAATATTTGCAATGAAGAGACAACGTTGCAAACTAATTTAACAGTTAAACGAGACTTACCTTGTAAGGTGAAGTTGGACTGTTATTCTACCAATCAGTCTTTAGTGATGAGAAGGTAACATGAGATTGCAGATTGCGCATGCGTATCAGTCTTTAAAGTATGCGAGGCAGATATCCAGCTAAGAAGGGAGGGTTCAAGGGAGGGCATGTTACCTCCTCATCACTAAAGACTGATTGGTAGAATTACAGTCCAACTTCACCTTACAAGGTAAGTCTCGTTTAACTGTTAAATTCTACTCAATCAGTCACGTGATTCAGAGGTCACATGAGATTTCAAAGCCGTATCTGCCAAGCATAACTCATACCTCAAACCAGGAAACTGCAAGTTCGGCAAGAGAACATCAGTAAAATCAACAAAAAATATTCAAAATCAATATGATTTTAATCAAAACTGAAAATAAAAATAGACTCAAAACGAGTATAAATCAGAAAATCAGCAGAAAAAACATTGAAAACTTCAATAAGCACTAAAAATACAACATACTAAGTGCAAAATCCCTGCTTAAATGAGCAACTGAAGCTACATCTCGGGGGTGATAACCATCCCACATCATACATACTGGGTCCCGTTAGGAGTAGAAGTACAAACCCATCATACATTTGCCGCCCCCCTCCTTTTTCAAACAGAAAGGAGTGAAGTTGAAAAGTCTTTAGTCTCACGGAGGGGTTTATTGTAAAATTTTGCAAATGTTTTTTCAGAAGCCCAGCCCGCCTTATTTAAAATGTCAGACACTGGAACTTTAAGAGAATGAGCAGCTGAAGTCGCTGCTGCTCTGGTGCTATGAGCAGAAAATCTATTTGTGTCTATCCCTGCCCAATCGAGCCCCAATCTGAGCCATCGGCTTATAGTGTCTCTCGAAACCCTATGATGGGGTTTAATGATCTGAATGAAAAGTTTAGACTCCTCGCCTCTCAATGAATCCGTCCGAGCCACATACTCGTTTAGAACGGTAACTGGACAAAGCCTCCTGTCTGGAGGATATGCGTTCACTTTCACCTGATCAAAAGTATTATTTGGTCTGGATTGTTTGACATGTTCTTTTAAATAAAACATAACTTTCCCACATTTTTGAGAAATATTCATGTTATTCAAATAAAAAAACCAAAGAGTCTGCCCTCTTTGGGCTGTGATAATAGCCAATAATAATACAAGCTTGATTGACAATTGCTTTAGGGACAACTTCCTAATAGGAGATAATTTCCTCAACATGTGCAAAACTTGCTTAACGTCCCAAATTTCTGAATTCTTTGGTGTAACTGGTTTAAGGAGAAAAACACCTTTCAAGAATCTGGTAACCAATGGATGATCTGCAATAGTTCGATTTCCACATTGCACAATAACAGAAATGGCACTTTGTGCCGTATTTAAAGCACTGTAACTCAATCCAGTCTGAAAGAGTGATAAAAGAAAATCTAGAACAATGTTCACGTCAGCAAAAACTGGATCAGTCTGTCTCTCAACACAAAAATGGAACCATCTGTCCCAATAGCACTGGTACTGTTTCCTCGTACTAGGCTTAAAGGAAGCCAAGAGAATCTTGGCAGCGTTCGCTGAAATGCCAGTCTTCTCCCAGGTGTCCCAGATACTGGATATACTCCGAGTCGGAGGCTCTTCATGCTGGGATGCGTCGTCTTGTCCCATGGTAGGTGGAGAACTGCTCGAGCCCGAGTGATCTCCCTTGGCCTGTCAACAAGAAGGTTAATAAGTTCAGTCAACCAAGGCTGGGTAGATCAAATGGGGGCTACAATCACCCCAAATGCTTCATCATGAATGATTTTTCGTACAACTCTTCCTACCAAACAAAATGGTGGAAAGGCATAGATCACTTCATTACCCCAGTGTATAGAGAACGAGTCTTTATGACATGCTCCTGGATCTCTTTTCCAGCTACAATATCTTTCTAGCTTAGCATTCAGTCTAGAGGCAAATAAGTCTATTGTCATTGTTACAGGGTACATTGCTTTAATTGTCTGAAACATATCATCAGATAATGTCCATTCTGTTCTATCAGAAAAACTTCTTGATGCTCTATCAGCATTGACATTTTGTATACCTGGTATGAATGACGCCTGAAGATCTATGTTTCTATCAATACACCATTTCCAAATAGCAGAAGCCAACTTGTCACATTTATAGGATCGAATCCCGCCCATTTCATTAATGTAGCTAACAGCAGTCGAGTTGTCGGACTGCACTGAAACTATTTTATGAGTCAAAACTGAGGAAAAAGATCTTAGACCCAAATCAATGGCTTTCATCTCTAAAACATTAATATGTTCTCTTTTCTCTTCTAGTGACCATCTCCCATTGGCCATATTGCCAAGGCAACAAACACCCTAACCCTGGGTGCTAGCGTGAGTTTGAATCTGAACTTCGGGCAAAGGTGTCATGATATCTCTAACACTACCATGGATATGAGCAATCCACCACTTAATCTCGAAAAAAGCTTGTTCAGACAATAACATCTTTTTGTCAAAATCCCAATTACTTTATTGAGTTCCGGGACATTCAAAGTCGAACAGTTCTGTGGTTTCTTGTACTGTTTGACTCGCTCTTCAAAATGTCTGTCAGAATCTCGTGGCAATTTCAGACCAAAAATGTCGTTAAGAATTCCAGCTAACTTGTGGTCAAAGGGGTCGCCATGTCCTGCTGACATACCCAGACTTTCTCTGAAGTTATCAAATTCATCATCTTCAAGGTTCACATTACTCTCGTTAGGCCTATTCCCGTCTTCGACATAATTAAATGGGTCGACAGTGGACAAGATATCGCCTTGTCCTGACGGAAAGTCAAAATCGCTGTCGCCATTTTCCTCCTCGGGGAAAGTCACAAGTTTAGATTCAAGTTTGCCAAACGATGAGGTGACATTTGCAAAGCCTTTGGTAATACCATCGTTCATTTTCTTGAGTTCGTTAATCATCACAGACATGTCAGAACTAGTGTCACTCGAAGTCGAAGAACTAGCGCTACCAGACTTCGTGCTAGATTTTGAAGTTTTACGTTTCTTCCCCATGTCCACCTCAGGGACGGGTTGTTCGTCAGCCATAATTTAGGCAGATATAGCAAAGCAAAGAACAGTAAATGTAAATAGCAACACCGCAGGTTGACCAATATTCAAATAAAACACCGTAATAAAGTTTCCGAGAGCTCACAACACGTGTGATCTCAGCACGAGCTAATCATGCACTGATACGCATGCGCAATCTGCAATCTCATGGGACCTCTGAATCACGTGACTGATTGAGTAGAATTGTATTTCCTTCAAAAGACCATTTAATGCTCTATTCAATACAACGGTGATAAAGAACAGAAAAAGATAAATGTGCCTTTTAGCCACCTTCAAACGCATTCTTTTTATAAACATTCTGTAAATGAAGTTAAAGAAATGAATTGCAGTGGCGATTAAGTATTGAAACTAAATATGTAATATATTGTATATCTTATTTACTTGCTACAAGATTGCATTCTTTTCGACAGAAACACTTATACAAATTCTTAACTTGTATGTTGAATTCATCGTGCGAAAAGTAATCCCCTGTCATTTGGGCGCATCATCCCTGTTTGTAGAGAAATGTTGCATACGTCCTCGCCTTCCATTGTACACAGTGACAATGTCGCCTTCTCCAGAGCCCATGTCGTTTTCATCATGGATTACACGTGCAAAGCATGCGCATGACCCACATCTGTTGTTGTTACCGTAGTTTTCAACTCAAGTGCTGCTCAATAGATAGTTTTGTAAAGACACGAAGGATAAGGAAACTATAGAGGATATTTGGTAGCTTGTAAAAGCGTGATGAGGCACATAGTTTTGTAAAGAGAACATAGTTCAACGTATTTTTACAATTTACGTATGGTATTTTAAAAGATATGTTTTGTTTATATATGTCGATGTGTTGGTCGTGGTATAAGTAAGTTATACGACTCGTATTGGTCGTCTAGTCCCCGCGGCTCGTCGACTTGACGACGATTACTCGTCATATAACTATTACATAATGAATTCCTTGAAAAGTACAAAGACAGCTTAAACACAAACTTCCTAGAGTACGCAAGTCTACAAAGATCAGTCAAGGAATATTGTAAATCATGGGAAAAAATGGGAAACCGATTTGAAAACAAATGTAAGTGACAAAGAAAGGAAACCCTACCACAAGATAATAATTATTTCGAGCTCATATAAATTCAGAATTTAGATGGTTTCAATACTCGTTAGTGCATAGAATTTTGCCGACTAACCTACTTCTGTTTAAGTTGGGATACATCGAAAGTAAGCTTTGTTCATTTTGTAAAAACGAGCCTGAAAGTATAATTCACATCTTTTATGAATGTCCAAAATCAAAAACATTATGGAAAGAATTTATTTCTTGGATAACCACAAGAACAGACATCATTCTTAACATCAACGAGAAAAAAATCTTATTTGGGTTTCCGGAAAAAAGGAATGATGTCCTCAATCTTTTAATAACTATTGTCAAATTTTCTCTTTTTATAATGAGATCATACACATGTACACCGACATTTGATAAAATAAGAACTGAAATCAACAAAGTTTACAATATCGAGAAAACCCATGCAATGTCCTGTTACAACTTCACCAAATTTGTTGGATTTTGGTCTGATTGTCACCACTTGTTTGTTTGAAATCTTGCCTTACATGTATTATTTGCAAATATTGCTTGATTCTAACCTGTTTTTCTGCCAATGCAAGAGTAGCATGACTGTCTTTGACACAATATATTGTTGATAATTACCAATGCTGTACCTTAAAAAGTAATGAAACCCCCCCCCCCCCCCCCCCCCCCCCCAAAAAAAAACCCAACAAACTCTTAACAGGACCAACACTAATCAGCATCTGACACCTATTTCTGTTCTCTTAATTAAAATTAAAAGTGGTTCTCTATTTATGAAGGTCCTGGCATGTCTTGATGAAGAAATGTCAAATTGTGTCGTTAATGACGAACTTTGATAAGCAAAATATATACTAAACTGAAGTCTTATGGGCGATTGACTCAAACAGACCATATCCCATTCGCGATAGTTATGGATTCAACATAAGGCCTCATGTTATTGAAAACAATAGACCATTAGGGAATTAATTTGATATATGAAAGACAACAGGCTGTCATAGAT
The DNA here is from genome assembly GCA_916613615.1 of Steromphala cineraria. Lineage (NCBI taxonomy): Eukaryota > Metazoa > Mollusca > Gastropoda > Trochida > Trochidae > Steromphala > Steromphala cineraria. The sequence goes on along the minus strand of OU744731.1, from coordinate 54,868,519 downwards.
AGTTTTTCGTGAAATAGCAATTTTAAGACACTCAAAACCTTTAACAAACAGTTTGTGAATTCAAGAATCGTTATATCTAGTAAAATACTAACACCGTTTTATATGGACCCTCACAGTACATGAAGCGCTCTTTCAATCTCACTTGATGCCATTGTGTCACAGTATTGTCATTTCATCGTGTTGAGGATTGATCAAAATAAAAAAAGATTGGAGCGGACGGACAAAGTGAATATAAGAATAAGCAGTAGGCCTCAACTACGGTTCTAAAGTTCCAGTCGACACTGATTTACTCCTGACTTGCTCTGTCCTATCATATTTCCCGCCGGATGTAAGTGAATCGTGCTTTAAAGCCTACATATCCTTTTCTCTACGAGCAACATTTTTTCACTAGACACCTGTTGAGATTAAGGTTGGCAAATATAACAGTGGCTCTTTTAAAGGTTACCAAGTCTCGTAATAAGAATAAACGAATCTTTGCGTGCAATAACTGTCGTTTTGGTAAGAGATTAAATGTAGGTCTCTTGAATTTCATAGAAGTACGTGTGTACATTATAAAATGTAGAACTCACAGGCCTTGAACCTTGGGTTCTTTCTATAAAATGGAAAATATTATGACAAAAAAGGATTATTTTCTTGGAAAAATTATACTGTTATTTTGTCTTAAATAGTTTAATCTTTGCCCGCGATACAGTTTGAATAACCAATCAGTTGATTTTTAATTCCATTAAACATCTAAATAATCACTTTATTTCAAAGTAAATGTTACTGAATTTCGTAGCTGAAATCAGTTATAATGATGTTGTCGTGTCTGTATGACTCATAAAGATCACATACGAATATCTGTTTCACTTCTCACTAACTATATTACTTTTACAGTTCGCAGTTTATATAACTAGGAGTTAAAGACACTAAGTTGAGCTGAGACTTGCCAGACTGTTCTGCTAACATGATATCTAGAAACCTCAATCTATAGGAGCTTTTTGGTGCTTTTGAAATTGATATCATAAATACATAATAGATTGCACAATTGCATGTAAGAAATGATATTCCCGTCTAAACATTGATTTTCCATCATTGCTGTTTGACTTTATTGAGCTAATCAGAAAACACTCAGAACAGATGAGTTAAAAAATCGCACAAATGCCAAGAGAATCTGAAAATGACTGTTGTAAAACGATCATGGTAATCTAATCTGGAAATTGAAAGTCCGATTTTAAAGTGATATTTTGAACCCAAACAAGATCTGGAATATTGTAATCGATTAATGCATTTTTTCACTTGTATATACATGTAGGGCCTTAGAATTCATAAGTGTACGCTATATTCGCTGCTGGAGTTGTGAGTAGAAAAATGTCCAGCACAAAGTACTGTTGTGTTGTTCGAATTCATTTAAATGGCATTCGAACAAGCGATCTTTGAAATCATATATATATATAGCTATCATTATGTTTTTTATTTTTTTTTATTTCCATGGATTCTTATGTAATGGATGATGTTGCCTTATTGGAAATAACGATTGTATACAGATATAGTCTAAGAAAAATCTCGAGTCTTTTAATGGGGCAGAATCACGTTTTTTGAAAATTTCATATTCTCAATTTTTTCACTGATAATTGTACGTGAATACTAAATGTATTATATTGATAGTGTCATAAATCTTTTTCCACAAACCAATCATCACTAATACGGAGAACAAATTATAAAGATTCACATGAAGTCCATTGACGGCCATTTTCGTGTTAACAACACTAATTCATTTTGTTTAAGAAAAAGGAAACGTATGGCTGTACTGTACATTACATATTTGATTTATTACTGCTTCATTCAGTCTTAATACATTGTCTTTCGATTGGAACCAGTTATTTTCATTTTCCTGACATAACCTTAAATGCAAAACGTACTACTGCCCCTTTAAGGCCCTTAATTTTATATTATACATTCAGGATCAGCAAGACTTTCAGGAAAACAACTTCTTTACTATTAAAATCACTACAAATCAATAAAAGTTCTTTCTTTCTCAATATAATGTTCATATTTTCTCTTTTTTGTATTAAGATAATTATGTATTTCACTTTGTTATTTTCCATATCCCGCTAGATGATACAATAAGCATTTATTTCGAAACGTCGTAGATTTCCCAATAAAGAATTCTATATGGAGAAATTATTGCTGTTCTAAGATGAAAATAATTTATGATAAAATGTGGGGTATGCTGTACAGCTGAAACCCATAGTGGATAAAAAGAGACTTCCTTTGGATAAATTTTAGGAGTTGAAAGGTCAAATAATATGAGGACAATATTGTATTGATAACAACTTCAGTATTGTTGTTTTCGACGTTTCAATACAGATCCTGTATCTGAGTCTGCATAGAAAACAAGAATCTGTATCGAAACATCGCACTCTACTACGAATAAAGAAGTTGTCATCCATGAAATATTATTGTCCCTAATACGCAAACCCTTATGCTTTAAAAACAACTTGATTCCATGAATTCATTATTCAAATGAACTATCGTCATCTGCTGGCTACCTCAAGGGCACGATGTTCACTTTAGAGTTTAAATCTGGATTGTATCAGAGATTAGAAGTTCAATCACACTGTGATGGCTGGTAATGTCACATCTGGTGTCAATCATTAGCACCGTTAAACGTCAACTGGTTCATGGAAAATATTCCACTGTCAAGAAGCTAGCGATGACGCCCGGTAGCAGGTTATAAGTGAACTAATTAGTCAAACCAAGGACTTGATTCTGTATCGGGCCTCAAAGAGGGTTGCAGTTGGTTCCTTGTCTGACAACTGTATAAACTTTTTACCATTTTATTTTGATAAATTTTGATATCTAAAGGGGGGAAAGTTTTGCAGTTGCTTACAGTCGTTCAGTCAGAAGTGAAAGAAAAGAATATCCCCCATATGCGAGGAATGTCTTAAATGTCGGATGTCGGATGGGAAATCTAATAGGATTTCAAGTTTTTAAAAAGGGCAATTTTAATACATATAATGAACTCGATCACAAACACTCAAATACTTATTCTAATTTATTTGGCTGATTCCTTAAACACCAAATTGTTTTAAAAAGGCTTCTGAAATTACTGCCGGTCTTAAGGTCTTATGAGATTCTTTTTAGATCGTTCTCAGCAAAATCAAATAATCTTTAACCTATCCGTGCAGAAGGCGTAGCGTTAATGAATAACCATTTATTTCCCAGCAAGAATTTATTGATGTAAGGAATGATCGAATATAAAAATAGTTTTAAAAATTAGAACTCAAGTTATATTTTGTTTGGGAATAGCTTTTTGTATTCGTTATTAATCTACATTTATGTGCATCTAAGTACTATCAAACGGAAGTAACTTTAATTTCAAAAGATATATTCTTACTTCATCATCGCATTAAATTCTATCAAGTTGCCTTCCGATATGCATTTTTAACATTTTGATCGGAAACATTTAAAATATTTAATTCGACGGTGATGGATTCGATGCGCGTACTTGAATTATTCTGGTAGAAGATCTTGTGCCGACTGAATCATCTAGAAAAAATCATATAACATAGATAATTTTATATGAGGATCTCATACAAAATTTCTCTCCGGAACTGGATTTCCTGTATGTAACTTTTTAAGTCCTTGAAATGCAGATGCTTTAAAACTAGCTCTTTGCATGGCTGAGGTTTTGAATGTGTGCCTGTCATAACCTGTTGAATGTCAACGAGATAAAGTTAATTATTAGAATTTATGTTGCTTTTATCCAATATGTTGAAAATGAGGAATTACAAATATGTATTGTAATGAGGGTAAATACGTGGAAGAACAAAATAATATATCGGAAAACCCAATTTAGGAACTCGTTTAAACTCGAGGTTAAATTGATGCTTTAAATTTTTTATATAACATTCTACTCTTTTTGTTAACAAATATACTATAAATCTACTGTCAGGTGACAATCACTTTTAGAACCTGAGACTGATAAAGCCATGGGTCGAGAGAGTGCAGTTCTTGGCGCCTGGACATAACCAGGCATTAATGGTTCCGTATCACTAGCCATCGTGACTATAATACCTCTTCTTGGAAATGGTTTATATTACCTCTGTATACTGATGTTTTTCTTTTGAGTTCTCCTGTTTTCAATTGACTTAAAATTGCAACTAGATCTAGGTTATCATGTATGTGACGATGTGATGAGTCAGGGTGGTTGGAATTGTTATGGCATTTATAATTTTGATTAAAAAGAAACTGTTAAAACAAACTTATTTCCAATAGGAATTGGATTGGTACACAAGCAAAATATTATGTTAATATCGCTCCAGTATACAACTGATATGTTTCATTTCATGGTGATTTCACAATAAAGAAATATATATAAACAAACAAGAATACTTTCATGATAGTCAAACAATACTGTTTGCGTACTGTTTCCTTGAAAACCTCCTGAAAAACACGTTCATCGTTGTATATGTATACGTTGCATATTTAAAGACATTAAGTATAATAATGATATTTTTTCCATTCGGGGTACAATTTGGGTTTCCAAAATGCAAATAACACTAATTACAAGACGAAATGAACTTAATGCATCGGTGCAGGTAAGACCCAAAGAGGTTGAATTATGAAAGTGTCCTATTTTTGTATCTGTAGATTTATCGGTTAAGAAACATGCCCTCGTTAGTTCATCTTGAGTCAATACTCGAGTTGTAAACTCAAGCTTAGTTACAGCGTATCTTTAAAGATGTCAGTCTTTCATGTATACTCTCGACATATTGTGCCACTACAGTAAACCTCAATCTGTAACTGGATCAATAGGAAATACTAAATCAATGATAATGTTGTGTGTAAAGGTTACCCAAAACCGCGATCCTAATAACTTCATCAGAGATTTCGATTTGGACTTCATTTTCGCAAGGATATAAAGATATAACTAACCTAGGATGCTTAAAGAGACACTTGATTTACTGTTTTTTCTCCATTTTGCTTTCATATGTTTAGAAACACAAATAATGGTGATGATGATTCACAACATATTGTGAGTTTGTCCAAAAATGCTAAATACATGCAAACTGTTAGCTTTCATTGAAAATAAAATTTTACCATTTTGTATGTGCCAAAGCAAAGCAAAACCCGTTATCAAAATCGTAATATCCTCTATATTGTAGCTTTGGATCTACTGAACTAAAACTTTTAACACTTTTTAACTTATCAGCACTTTTTGTTCAAACGATATCATTCAAAAAGGTTGAGAGTCATGGCAGGCAGCTAACAAGGAGTTTAGTGGTGGTTACATGTATGTGCACAAACACAAGGTTATAATGCTTTAAAGGGGCAGTAGCACGTTTTTTGACAATTTTATATTTCAAATATTTCACTGATAATTGCAAGTTATTGCTAACTGTATTATATTGACAGTGTCAACAATCTCATTACACAAGCCAATTATCCATAGTCAGAGGACAAACTATGAAGATTCACATAAAATCCATTGGCGGCCATTTTTTGTGAACACCTTTAATTTATTTTGTGAAGGAAAAATAAATCGCATGGCTAAACTTTATGTTATACGTTTGAATTATCACTGCTCCATTTAGTTTAAATACATTGTCTTTCAACTGGAACCATTTATTTTCATTTTCCTGACATGACCTTATATTCCCCCTAAAACGTGCTACTGCCCCTTTAAGCATACGAAAACTTACGAAATGACCTTGCTTAACACATCCTTTACATGATAACTCCTACCTTGCAGGACACTTACTTGAATAAAACACGTTTTTCAGCAAGACAAATGACAAAAAGAAAAGCTGACACGTTGTTGAACGACGCAATTTTAATAAAAAAAAGTTGTATAACCATAACAACGCCGTATATTCGTATAAAAAACAGTCTAGCCTCATTTAGAAGCCATTAATTCGTTGTCTTAAATAGCAGTCACATGTTTCTGTTCCATGCCTATTATATCCATTAAATCAAAGAAGTTGCATGACCGTAAGGATAGCTCCATTCGTAATGATGAGTCATACGTAACAGAGACGAGCTCCTTTTAAAAGACTAATCTGTTCAATATAAATCGGATTCCTTTGTTATTAATCCTTTAATTCTTAAATGCTTAAAAATCTAATACCTTTTGTTGAAATGGCATCTTTTCACATCCAAAAGGATGGCATAACTTTAACAATCTCCATTCGTAATGACGACCCACGAGAAAACATCTAACTCCATTTTGAAGACCTCTAACTGATACTTTGATATCAGCCACATTTTTTTGTTCTTAATAACCCGGACTTTAATAACCACCTTTGAAAAAACGACACTTTTTTCAATTAAAAAGGTTGTATTACCATAGACCCCAATTCGTAATATAGACCCAAGAAGACCAAAGTCTAACTTGATTTTGAAGACGTCAAACTGATACTTTATTACATATAACGTTTCTTTGTTCTTAAAAACCTGAACTTAATGGTTTTCTCTAAGATAGCGAACCATCTTTGAAGAAACAACACCTTTTTTAAATCAAAGAGGTTGTATAACCATAAAATACCCTCATTCTTGATATAGATAAATGAGGAACAAGCCTCAAGACATTAAACTTGTTTCGATATAAGTCACTTCGTTGATCTTAAAGATCTGAAACTCGCAAATGTCTAAAAATATGCTGAAACCTATTTTTGATACCTTTTTTTCCCATGGAAGGAGTTGTATGACCATAACTTTATCTCCATTCGCAACGAGGACCCAGAAGAAACTAGTGAAGCTGGAGGCGAGGCCACGATGAAGGTTGCTGAGACCGTGAGTCTCTATACATCTGAGGCGAGGCCATGATGAAGGTTGTTGAGACCGTGAGTCTCTATACATCTGAGGCGAGGCCATGATGAAGGTTGTTGAGACCGGGAGTCTCTATACATCTGAGGCGAGGCCATGATGAAGGTTGTTGAGACCGTGAGTCTCTATACATCTGAGGCGAGGCCATGTTGAAGGTTGTTGAGACCGTGAGTTTCTATACATCTGAGGCGAGGCCATGATGAAGGTTGTTGAGACCGTGAGTCTCTATACATCTGAGGCGAGGCCATTGTGAAGGTTGCTGAGACCGTGAGTCTATATACATCTGAGGCGAGGCCATGATGAAGGTTGTTGAGACCGGGAGTCTCTATACATCTGAGGCGAGGCCATGGTGAAAGTTGCTGAGACCGTGAGTTTCTATACATCAGAGGCGAGGCCACGATGAAGGTTGCTGAGACCGTGAGTCTCTATACATCTGAGGCGAGGCCATGATGAAGGTTGTTGAGACCGGGAGTCTCTATACATCTGAGGCGAGGCCATGGTGAAGGTTGCTGAGACCGTGAGTTTCTATACATCAGAGGCGAGGCCACGATGAAGGTTGCTGAGACCGTGAGTCTCTATACATCTGAGGCGAGGCCATGATGAAGGTTGTTGAGACCGTGAGTTTCTATACATCTGAGGCGAGGCCATGGTGAAGGTTGTTGAGACCGTGAGTCTCTATACATCTGAGGCGAGGCCATTGTGAAGGTTGCTGAGACCGGGAGTCTCTATACATCTGAGGCGAGGCCATGGTAAAGGTTGCTGAGACCGTGAGTTTCTATACATCTGAGGCGAGGCCATGATGAAGTTTGTTGAGACCAGGAGTCTTTATACATCTGAGGCGAGTCCATGATGAAGGTTGCTGAGTTTGAGAGTCTCTATACATCTGAGGCGAGTCCATGATGAAGGTCGTTGAGACCGGGAGTCTATATACATCTGAGGCGAGGCCATGATGAAGGTTGTTGAGACCGGGAGTCTCTATACATCTGAGGCGAGGCCATGATGAAGGTTGTTGAGACCGTGAGTCTCTATACATCTGAGGCGAGGCCATGGTTAAGGTTGCTGAGACCGTGAGTTTCTATACATCTGAGGCGAGGCCATGATGAAGTTTGTTGAGACCAGGAGTCTATATACATCTGAGGCGAGGCCATGATGAAGGTTGTTGAGACCGGGAGTCTCTATACATCTGAGGCGAGGCCATGGTTAAGGTTGTTGAGACCGTGAGTCTCTATACATCTGAGGCGAGGCCATTGTGAAGGTTGCTGAGACCGTGAGTCTATATACATCTGAGGCGAGGCCATGATGAAGGTTGTTGAGACCGGGAGTCTCTATACATCTGAGGCGAGGCCATGATGAAGGTTGTTGAGACCGTGAGTCTCTATACATCTGAGGCGAGGCCATGATGAAGGTTGTTGAGACCGGGAGTCTCTATACATCTGAGGCGAGGCCATGGTTAAGGTTGCTGAGACCGGGAGTCTCTATACATCTGAGGAAGACGCTGGGAGTTCCAATCTGTAACCCATAACAAGAACTCTCTGTCAAGGAAGAAAATCGATATCCATCACTTTGAACAATAATTCAATCTGCGAGTGACATATGAAGCGCAAACAAGCGGAAAGATAACTGTTGACTTTGGAATCAAAGACATTTCTGAAAATAACATTCAGACTTTCGTATGAAAGGCAGATATTTCGAGAGCATAACAGTTGGTGTTTCAAAACTTCTTAGTTGCTTCATGCCTTGTCGGTTGAAGGAATGTTCGTTTGAAATGAGTTCTTTCTTTATATTGTATAGCCTAGGGGATTATTAGAAGCTCAGTTGATCACATGTGTAGGAATGTAATCGAAGGTAAATGAAAGTAAAAATTTATAAACAAATGTATATGTAATGTACTATAGGCCTGAGACATTTTGAGTACCGAAATAAAGATTGATTCGGAGAAGGTAAATGCACACTATATAAATATTTAAAGAAAATACACAAGGAAGATTTGCAAGCAAATATGGTATAAATAATTGTGCATTTGATATCTACATCAAAGTTCCTTTTATCTAAGTTTCTTTGGGAACACAACGGCACAGTTTCAGCGCTTTTGACTTTGGTAAAGGAGACATTTGTTTCGAATCAGGCACAATACGGGTTTTGGTTAAACTTTGTAATGTATGCTACATACACCAAGATTACCATAATTCCAGCTTATAGTAAACTGTTCCAAATGTTACTTTTTAGAAATAAGGGAAATATAACAGGAAATTTCAAAGAACACAACAATTGATATGTTAAAATGTTTATGACGATCCGACCTATCTGTCTGACCTTATTGAAGTATCTTTCTACTAAAACACAACCCGCAACTCCCTGTTCGTCCCTCCCAAAGCTCTGTTGAATACTTCCTCCTTCACTTCTTCCTCACTGTGGAATTATTCGCCGTTAGCTCTGAAGAAAGCACAATCTCTTGACACATTTCAGTCAGAGCTAAAGACTCACTTGTTTCATAAAACCCACCATGTTTTAAGCTGCGCCTCTAGTAAGTTTGGTGCACTATAAAACTACTTATTGTTACCCTTATTATTAAATCTAAGAGAGTCAAAGGACCGGTAGCTGCATTACAAGACTACTAATCATTATCATTATCATTATTATCAAATCCCCCCGCAAAAAAATATTTCATGCCAAGCTAATTAACTTCAGAGGGCCAACTTCTCATTACTCAAGCATATGTTTCTAATCGAAAACCCATGCCACTGCCCCGTTAACCAAGTTGACCTGATTCCTGACCGACCGGCATGTATCGATGTTCCAGTAGCAACATGACGGTCACATATGTGTCACTTCATTAGTCTAATTAGTGCCTCCGTCCAATCAATGGTCAACTCATCAACACCAACCCGACATTTGAGCTGTGTGTATCAATGTGTAAATGACAAAATGACGAAAACATTTTCTATCATAAATGAAAGTCTTTACCATTCTTTAGAAACGGCACTTCATGTTTGCGTTTTTTTTAAAGTTCGAAAATGCTGACTTACAATGCACATGTGTGTAAGTCTGTCCCTCTCTTTGGAAACGACATAATTCATTTAAGATTTTGAAACCCAAGCACCTTCACAATGATATATTTTACATGTTTTAATTTGTTTTAAACCATCTCGTTCATTAAAACATAAAGTTTTTTATTGCAACCAGTTGAATTGTCTCTTATGATATATATACTTATATGTTAACGTAATTTTGTTTAAAACATTCGGCTTGTTCTGTAAATTGAAAATTAATGTTGATATTATACTTATTTTGGAATAACTTTTAGGTAGTATTTACTGAAAGTTTATTTGTGACTTCGAACATTAGTTTTGAATTTGCTTGTTTGTACAATTAACTTGTGTCAATATTTTCGGTTGCAAACGTAACCATATACTTAACCAACAAGTTTGCTAATCCTTGATGAACATTATGTCTATAACTATACCACAGCCTTATTTTGAACATGTTACCTATATGAAACCTAGTGTAAGATATTTTGCTTATCCCGCAATCTTGTTTATAGCTAGTGAAATAAATGAATGTTAAATACAATGATTTTTGTAATTAGGCGCATTGTGTTTCCTTCTTTTCTCCAGTTTTTGTTGTTTCAAATCCACGTATCGTAAACTCATAGCTATAAACAGGATAATTGATAGTCGGAAGAAAGTTTGAAATAAAGTTTGTATAAAGATACAATGCATAACAGATTCGTAGTAAGTATGGGAAGCCGGTAGAATTGTTTTTTTAAGATGAACACTAACACCCCGCTAAACGAATGATTTTCGAATCTGTCTTCCTGTGTCAGTGTATGATGTCATACGTTTGATTTCAGTGTTGTTTATCAGAAGCAAGTCAGATTTACAACTTCAGAGTGTTATGTATTTTTTTCTTATGTTTTTTTAAGTCATCGTTGTTGATAAAATTTGTGTCAAAGATGTAGTAATGCCTTAGGTTAGACCCAGGTAAGTTGTTTTTTTATTAGAGTAATATTATTGGGAGATTATGTCTCGAACGGACTGTAACAACGCTTTCAATGGCGCTGCAACGTTGTTACTCAAGAATTCCAAATAATGTATTGAGAATAACGAAGAAAAGCTATCATTGTTATTAACATAATTAGCAGATATATCGTTTCTTTATATACGAGAACAAATAAATACGTCGCCTGTGACATAACAAACAAGCTGTTTGTTGCATCAGGCTGTAGCAAAGAGGAACGTTTCCTAACTATTTATAAACTATTAAATCTTGAAACACTAAACAGAACCTGCATCTTGGAGAGTACACTCGATCTCGATCGGTCTCCCGATCCGGCCTAGTACCCAGGCAGTGTCATTGACAACATGATAAAACATCGGGCGTTCACGAGCGAGGAACTCTCCTGATATAGAGGTGTGAATGAATGACGTCCTGAAGGCCACATGACCCCGCCACTCCCTTCTATTCAGCTATTCTTGTAAACAGCACCGTGCCACAGAGACCTCCAATCAATTTGGTAAATTTATCAACCGTCGTTTAAGGCTATTACCAATTGTCCATCCTAGAAGGCTGGCTGGTGATTCCATGCTCAATCGATCATTGATCGTCTGCCCGGGCTTGGAAGTCGGTATCGTCTGCTCCGAGTCTACATAGAACGCACCGCGTCTTTCCCCCAATATTGCAGTACACGGACTTCTACAAGCTGTCCTCATCCGCCATCTCGTCCCGAGGGACTACATCGACACGCTGACAGAAGAAAAGGCGGGAGAAAGCGGGCTATAGCGTGATGTCGTCTGCTCGCACCGGAAGTAGGTGAAGAACCATGCCAGAACAGGTAGGTTGCTATTGATAGAATTAGGTAGCGGGCTCGGCTGTCTGTTTGTCAAAAGATCAATAGGGCCGTGGGTTACTCGATATTCTTTTTCATTTGTTAGTCAGTAATACGGCTCCGACCCTCTCATTTTCAAAACAAGTGTTCTGTAGGCAAGCATTGCAGTGAGTTTCTTGAATTTCAATTCAATAAGCTTATGTATGCATTTGAAATGAAGATGGAACTTAAGTTTATTGGAATGTGTCACTCGCCATCGCTTTTACAATCTGTCAGTTTGTGTAAATATTTTGACGCCAACGCATTCATCATTTCGAGTAAACGCGTATTTGTTTACACTTTGTCACCAGTAGTTTAGCATTGCTGCCATTGTCCGACGCATCAAGGTGAGCTTATTGTCTTGTTGCCAAAGTTCTTTGCCAGGGTGATGCCATGAGAATATATGAGTTTACATTCCGGTAGTCACTAGTCACTAGCCAAGGAAGGTGTCAGTGACGTCAGTATCAGCTCAAACTCAGATAAGTTTTACTTATAACAGGTTTTGAAAGGCTAAACACCACGCCACTAAATAATATTGTTTTAAGCATTTAGCCACAAAACATTTTGAAACTGAGTAGGATGGTAACTATGTTCTTGTTTTAGAGCGTTGATTCTTTAATGGCATCGTAGGAGTAGAGTTTCTACAGGTACTCGAGTACTCGAGTCGAGTTCAGCTGGACTCGAAAGGGGATGGGGGTCATTGTTACATATCTTTGACAGTTTGGTTTTCATGAGGTAAATTAGATGATCAACATTGCAATTTCAAGAAATTTATGCAAAATAAAATATCCTGTGTATAACAATAAACAAGTCGACATATATGCATACATCTATAGGTGGGTTTACATGCCGCACATTTATCCCTGGGGGTAAATTTGCCCCCAGGGGCAAAAGTCAAATATTGCAATGCGTTTATATGAAATGAAATTGCAATACCTAGGGGCATTATTTTCTCTTCATATATTGACTTTTATAAGGATATTCAGTTTTGCCCCCTGGGGTATACAAAGTAAAGTGTTTACATGACAGGTTTGCCCCCAGGGGTATTTATACCCCCGAGGGTATCTGATTTGCCCTACCTCCAGACCAGGGGTAAATATTTCGCACTTTGCCCCCGGGGGTAAGTATACCCCTCTTAAAAATTGCGTTTACATGACGAAATTTACCCCCCTGGGGCAAAAAATTGTCTTTACCCCAGGGGGTAACCGCACATATAAACGGGGTTTTAGAGTTACCATATACATGTATATCACATTTCCTGATAAAAGGTTAGAATGCGAGTCCTCGGGTCCGAGGAGAGTCTGGCCCTGACCGGGTCTGAAGCCTTACACCTTAGGTGAATATTGACAGCAGTTTGATGTGAGTCGCCATTCAACACATGACACACATCATTGTTAATGTTTCAAAGAACACAAAGATCATAATACACAGAAAGGAAATTGGTCGTACAACAGCATTTCGGTTTAAAGTAGTCCTATGTGATGTGCTTGTGATAAAACAGTTTATGTCACTGAGTCGGAGTGAAACTGAAAACTTTTGACTATCAAATAAACGTCATTGATGTCAATAATGAAAAAATGCTTAGTAAAACCGTTCTGCGTATACTGGTTTATATAAGTTGACACTGATTCATGTCGCCAATACCGAATGCACCACTGCTTGATGTTTGGCACATACACTCATACCAGTGGTAAAAAGTCCCTTCAGCTTTTTGGATACACATCATACAAAACGCATAAAATTTTAGTCATTTTGTCAGTTCTTCTCATTGCTATTTCTGGATCTATACAAACAAGTTTTCAACGACGTATTAACCAGCCCTTGACAGCCATATTATAATGCCGAATAGCAACATTGGACGTCACTTTGGGTGAAAACATAATATTTCACAAGCATTAGGCGATGACGTATCAAATGCGCCATTAATCAGACGTCGACAGGACTCCGGTTTTTCCTTTAAAGGGAGATTTGCTCTTAATCCATGTTTTTGATGTCTTAGCATTTTACAGACATACAATGTATGACAACAAATAATTTCCCTCTGCTTTGTACAGACATTTGGCAACAAGTAATGTCCCTAGGCTTTTACAGACATTTGGCAACAAGTAATTTCCCTAGGCATGTTACAGACATATGGCAACAAGCAGTTTCCCTAATCAAAAGAGGTGTCGGTCACCTATTACATCGCTATTTTACTTCAGACCCCGTCGATGCCGTACTAATGACACGACTGACGATGCTCCTGATGTGTTTTCACAGTGTTCAGGTGCGTTAGTTCTGACGAAAACAAACTAGCGCTGGCTTAGTGAAGGAAAGGAAAGGGCTCTCGATACACACGCAACGCAATAATACGAGTTCAAATACAATTTAAAGAGGCATTCAATAAGATATTATGTTACTTTTTAGGACAGCACTGTACATTAAACGAACTGACAATAGTAACATAAATTTCATAAGCTTTTTTATTAAAGATTAATAAACTTAATTGTCAAGAATGTAAAAACTGTATGTTGCTGAAAATTGTGTAGCACAGTGGTGTAGTGGTTAGCATGCTTGCCTCTCACGCCAGAAACACGGGTTCGAATCCCGGTGGAGACACCAAAAAATTGTGACTTGGGTCTCATCCTGTGTTGTGTCCCTGGGCAAGACATTTCATCCACATTGCACTCAGTTCACCCAGCTGTACAAATGGGTACCTGAACAAGGGGGAAGTATGGACCTATACGGTTGCGCAGAGCGCTGATTAATCGGCGGCACTGAATATACTATCCCTCCAGGGTAATAATACTCATGGCGCTTTGAGCATGCTTTTTCATGGATATATGCGCAGTATAAGAAAGCTTTTATATTATTAATATAAAAGTATTATTTTAATGCTCATCGGCAAGTACAGCAACAATACAAATCGTTTTCCACCGAAAACCAATGCTGACAATGTCGTTTATTTGTAAAACATTTTACTTGAAGAAGGTAGGAGATAAATTTAGTGTTTGAAGGTTATGAAAGTACTATTCATTTAAATGCTATATTTTTGCTTACGAACAGACACATCTTTTCCGACTTTTATTGAAAATAATAGTAATTGTCATGTATTTTGTACATAAATAGAGGTTATCATGAGAGTGTGTTTTGGGATCGTAAATATCCTGCATTAGGAATAAACATTGTATTTTATGAGCCTTGGCGAGCTAAATACATAGTGTTTATTCCTAATGCAGGATATTTACGATCCCAAAACACACGAGCATGATAACTTCTTTATCATACAATGTCATTTCAAATTTTATTCGAAATAAATGCTTGATAATACCATTTTGATAGTTGACATTGTTTTAAAAGATGCGCGCATTGATATATGCAAATGAACGGTGTAATGACAGTGACAGTGATTTGACAAAATATAATTCCTTCTTATTAATGGCTTGAAATACCGTTTAAGTTATTTTTTCACTACTCCAAAGTTTTAACAATTCAAAAGACTATAAAAACCGATGATTTTCAAATAAAAAACATTTAAGCGTGTCTTTGACGGATTCGAACACACGTTCTATCGCCTTCCAGTAAAAAAGAGGGCGAGTCTATCTCACTCAGGGGCAAGAGTTGCTTCCCTTCGGCTAAGTTGCAATGGCAGCTTGCGTTGAAAAAAACAACATAAACGGAGAACTAAACAAGAAGATAGGCTGTGCATTCTCTAACTAAAACTAAACAAGCCTAAAGTAAAGAGCACTGAAGAACGGAAAATGAAGCGTTTAAGCATGAATCTTGAACTTCCTTTGGTACCTGTGAGTAAAATTGTTCGGTCGGTTCATTCAACTCACGATGGCAGTGTTTTTCCACTGCTAAGTCATACATGTGGCTAAAGAACCATACAGTTTTGTTGCTTTTTCCTAAATTAGTGTCTATACATTGTAGTATTTATATTTTCATGTATCTCTCCGTTACCAAGGCGTTCAAAATATTAACGCTTGTGACGTCATCGGAATTTTCAAAAGAAGTTCCGACCTTGACCTTTGAAATTAGCATCTCTATCCGTATATGACCCCAACGGATATCGAAAATATCCGTTTGCTTTATTATGCCGAGAACACTATCCATTGTATGATAAACATGAATATATAAGGTAATGTAAATATATGTATCACAAATGATGCTTATCCAGAGAAGGTGTATTATAATGTATTATGTTCAACGTAATGGCGTTTGTCAGAAGGAATATGGAACTAATTATTACCTTTCCGAATAATTGATAGGACATAAGGAGAGGTGATTTAGGTATAACGGCGCCTAAAAGGGTATTTCACTTTTTTTTACCACGGCTACTGGTATTATTGCAGGGCTACAGCCCGCTACGATATTGTGGCTATGTATTGCGGCAAAACCTGTGAGCATCGACTGGAACTAGCGGACCCTGGGTGGTACTGCGCTGAAATTCAGTGTAACATTGCACCAACACTTTTGTCTAATAGAACAGAAGTCCGTTCGACATTTCATGATTTGACCTGCCTCTTTGACCTCTGGTTAGAGAATGCGATGGTGCATGTTTATCTATAAAATGGCCAAGTAAGGTCAAATAGATTTCAGTGATCTTGAGGTGCGTGTTAAATCTTCTAATGTGACCTATAGGTGATTGACCTACAGATCTTTAATTGCAGGTACAATAGATTGTAATAGCCAACAGGTGCGCGTTGATCCCATGATAGTATGTCCCGAACCTCGGTCGTGCTCCTTAACTGACTGAACAGCGTTGATGAACTTCATTAACTGACTTCCGGTTGCCGGGATCAACTGCTGTACCTTTGCGTGTCAATTGCACAAAACCGGAAGTAGAGTAGATCCAGGTTGAGCGGACTTGTGGGACTGGTCTGGTGAGTCAGATGTGTGGGCGGGGTGGTCGGCAGTCGCCCTGTACACTTAACTGCCTTGTCTGACATATGCAACCTAGTTTGCTCAGTTAAGGAGTTATTGGGTATTTGGTGTCTAATTAACTAGTGTTATATCATTTAAAGATTTTTCATTATCATTAACGACCACCACTGTGGTTCAAATTTTCCCAATTTTCAAACTCGAAACTTTTAATGAATTCCAAATATCCTTTAAATACAAGCTGATTTTCTTTTGACGAATGCCAAAAGGTCACTGTCTAGTTTATTCAAGAGGGGAAAGCGGTGAATATGTATGAAAGCAAATTAAACTATCCATACTTTTGAGTAATCAATAACCAAATGAGTGGAAACCGAATTCACTTTGTGTATCCATAATTATGAAGTTTTCCTTATTAGGCTTGTGAAAATGTTACGATCATACTATTTACAATAGTTAAAATTGTTGTGTTGTTCTGGTCTAGTCCCTGGCAGGATTCGAACCCACACCCTTAGAGTCAACAGCCATGACCGTCCAAACGTTCAACCAACTCGCCTACCTCGCCCGGCAAAATTTGACCTTAGCATGCTCTCGCGGGGACCTGTCTAATAACACGGTTTAAGATATTGAATTTGCCAAATTTTATCCATGTTTCATCCGTTGGGAGTTATGAGTTTTATTATATGCACCAACAATACCATTTTGATATGTGATAAAGATTGTGCTTGAGCAAGAAGAAATACGACCCTTTCCTAATTGGTAATTTTCTCGCTGAATGGAAGCCTGGGTTACTATTCTTGTTAGGTGAAAAATCTTATATCTCCTCTGCGGCTAGACCAATCAATACCTACACAAAGGATCACGTGACCACCGATGCTCTCTCGTCCTGTAAATCAATGGAACCGTCAGAAAAAGTGAACTGAGAGTCGTGGTGGTCAGGCAAGGGATCGCGCTATTTCAACCGCTATTGATTCGATTACCTGATTGGTGTGTCTTTGAATCCATTACTAGAGATAAAGACTATTAAGCCTCGTGAAATTGCATAATAAAAAAACTTCAATTGGAATTTGTTTTTCTAAAAAGAACCACATTTATTCAGGCTATTTTTTCTTATTGAAAGTTCTCATTTCCGGTTGCTTCGTACTCGCTTCACGGTGAGATTATTTCAAATGAGATAACTGAGGCGAATAAGGAAATAAATTCGCCCTGAGCACTTTCTTCCCACAATATTTGATGGTTTCCTGTTCCTATTTAGGCTAAGTGCTCAAGGGTAAAACAGAACCCTCTAGAAATACATTTATATTTTGTATCTGACAACTGGTAGAGACTTATAGAACTATATCTGGAGAAGGAAATGATCAGGTGGCAAGCTTCATTGTTTAAAATGACTTCTATCGGTTTCCGGTTCCGCCGACTTTTAAAGCATCACATGAAAAACGCCATACTTTAGCTTATTTTACAACTTGATAGTGACAGAATGTGATTTTTGTTAGGAAATCCACACATCAACAAACTAATATTGAGGTTTAGCATTTTAACGATCTTAGTGGCAATGAATCGTTACGGTACATTTATTATCTGTTAAGTTTGTTGGAAACACTTATCCATCATATGTTTCGTTCTGTTACATTCATTCACTGACAGTGAAATATTTCGGTACTTATCAATTAAACTTTTAAACAACGTTTCCACAAGAATTATTCCAATTATTCGCACCTTTAAGCTTATAGTGGATAAATGCTGATTATGACGCCCACGTGTTTTTGTATTGATGTTTTCGTCAACATCATGTTTATTCTTTTACGAGAAAATACATTATCTATGATTTTCATTCAAAGGGTTTCCCATCGCTTTATCACTTCGAGTAGGATCTTTTATAAGCTTGTAGAATAGATATGTAGGTACTTATATGTCTTTTGATAACTTGAAAATACGGCAATAAGCACATCATAATGGTCTGATCTAAAACCTTAATGAATGTTTTCTCTCAGAATTGCGCATTACTTATTGTCGCGTCCGAGGCGGAACTTTCTTCAAGTGCATCAATGTTTTCGAGACATCATTTTCGAATTATATTATGAAGTTTATTTCACGAAATAAAATCTTGAAAGTTATTCTTTCTGAAATAAGTTTGGTACCGGTTATTTTAATAAAATGCTTCCATGTTGAATCCTCATTCTTGCTTATGAAATTATTTTAGGCTCATGTCAATCACTCATCTCCAGCTAATATTTCAAATTTTGTATGCAAACTATGAATTAATACAATGATCAATTAACTATTTTTCGGCTCCGTGCCATCACTTGACTTCAGGTGACGAATCCCATAAAAGTTTGTAGCCAACTGTGAATAATTCTAATCATTACATTATTGCTCATCCCTTTTTCTCATGAACACTATTTCAAAACCAACATTTCTTACATTCAATATACCCTTTGTACTATTGCTCATGTACAATCTACCTTAAATGTTATTACGCTATTCTAGCTTCAGTATTTTTGCTTTTGTACAATATCCCCTTACGCTATTGTAGGACATGTACATTCCATTTTCAAAACTTAGAATTAAGTATAACATACTCTTAAACGATAAAACCCTTGCGAATGAGAATGACAATATACCCTTAGCTCTACTGTTCGACATGTACATTCTATTCTCAACACAATTACACGGACAATCTACAAACATCACTTTTTCTCATGATCAATATTAAAAAAACACTATTTCTTTATTATAAGTTTCCCTAAACACTAATCTTCCTGTACAATCTACCTTAAATATTATTACGGTATTCAAGCCTTAGTCATTTTGTTTTAGTACAAAGTACTCGAAGCTCTTCTGTTCGACATTAATATTCTATTCTTAACACATTTACATGTATAATCTACTAACAAAACAGCACTTTTCACATGAACATTATTCATAAACCACTTTTGCCCATGGAAATTTTACCTTCAATATCATTACGATATTCCGTCTTCCGTCATATTGCTCTTAGGACATGTACATTCTATTATCCAAACTTAAGTTTAACATACATAATGACAATACCCTTTGCAAAAATGGGACTGACAACGCCATACGAAAATCATTTTCTTGTAAAAAAATGTTCTGAAAGTTAAACTGGGCACAACGTGCAAATTCCATAGCCAGAAGGACACAACAATGCATTCGTTACTACTACCTTTCCTGCCAAGAGAAGACAGGTCTTTATGCAATATTAAAAGCGCTAACAGTCCAATCAAGCCACAGCTATTTCTAGCTTCATCAGCTCCAAGTACCCAGCTACCGAGTGTCCTTTGTACGAATATCAGATGGGCTTAGACTATTGTTGTTGGGATTGACGTGCTTGTCGAGAAAGAGCTTCACACCGTCCTGTGTCTTCTGAATGAGTGGGCAGTTAAGTAGTGGTTTAAGATTTTCAGAGAAACAACAACAGCAGGGTAAAATATTGAAAAAGTGCTCTCGTATTTATAAGTTCAAATATTTCGGTAGATTTACATTTGATTTGGAATTATATGGTCTAATATGCATACATTATATAATTACATTTTTTGAATAAATGTTGCTCTTACATTCTATTCAGAACAATGCCTGGTTTGTGAACGAGTGGCGATGCCTCGTCATGTATATTTAACACAAAGTGGATGATATCCTGATCTGACAATGTGAACAGGCGCTGTATGTTTGAAGCACAAACAGTATGGAAATGTTTCAGGTTCATATGTACGCCAATTGGTTAAAATGGCATCACGCTATCTATACCAAATTTCCTGGGACTTAATAGAAAAAAGGTACTTCTTGTGATGGTCCACATGTACATTGTTCATACACTGAAACACACGTGTTTTATTTATAAAGTTTGAAAGTTTTTTAGGTTTTGGACTTATGTAACGTTAAATCTCCCGGGGACGATTCTTTGTATGATTCACTGTTACGCCTTCCGAGTCAGACGTCATTTATCGTCAAAGATTTTAATAGTTAATCTGTTTTCAAGTGCTTAGCTCAGTATAAGGGAATTGGTCGGGTTTTTGTAGCAAAGATTGAAGGCATGTAAGTACAAACCAGGAGAAGAACATCACAATGATTTAAAGGGGCAGTAGCACGTTTTTTGATAATTTTATATTTTAAAATTTTCACTAGTAATTGTTAGTTAATGTTAAATGTATTATCTTGACAGTGTCAGAAATCTCATTACACAAGCCAATTATCCATAATCAGAGGACAAAGTATGACGATTAACATAAAATCCATTGGCGGCCATTTTTGTGTGAACACCTTTAATTCATTTTGTGTAAGAAAAAGGAATCGCATAGCTAAACTTTACGTTATATATTTGAATTATTACTGCTCCATTTAGTTTAAATACATTGTCTTTCGATTGGAACCATTAATTTTCATTTTCGTGACATCACCTTATATTCCCCCTAAAAACGTGCTACTGCCCCTTTAAGTCAATCATATGAGAAACGTCGTAACAAGAAACATTCCCACAAAAAGATAACTTCAAATGTGTTTTTGTTAGATATAACATAGGTTTGAAACGATTGTAAAACATTATTTTTATAGAAACCTGGTATGGATCAAGCTTTTAACAAAAACAACTTTATTCAATTATCTGCAGAACAAACATGCTACAACGCTTCCAGTGATAAAAATAATAGTACATGTAACATACATATCAGGGACCTGCATTATTTGTTTGAAAAACACCAGATTGCAAACAGGTATTTTTTTACTTCAGCAAAACCTAGTGATAAACAATATGTTTAGCGAGTTACGTAGAAAATGTTTGAACATTTTTGATTTTATCATTTTTGATTTGTTTTTATTGCATATTTTATTCAATGGCTGGCGTATCTTAAAAGGACGATGGAATAAAGCAACTTGTGCAAAAACAGGATAATTTTCAAACTTGAGTTCAGCACGTTGTCACATATAATACATATGATTCAAAAAATGTTTCACCATTTGGTCATAAGTCTTCACATGTCATGGTTTTTGCTAGAAGAAGTTACGTTCTTTAGGCCTGGTAGTTTCAAGCAGTTTTGTTGTCTTGGTCTTTTAATTAGTTTGATATTGATATGCAAAAGTACCTAATAGAAATTGATGTTTGCTTGCTGAAGAAATCGTAACTGTGATAATTGATAGAAAGTTAATCGCTTGAATGTTAGGAAACTGGTCCCTTGAATGAAATACTTGATAGAAAAGTATCTCATAGAATTATATGTTTGCTTGCTGAAGAAATCATAACTATAAGAGATGTTTGATAGAGGAGTATTTACTTGATTGTGTTGCTTAATATAGACTTAAAGGAACGTTTTTATCGGTATTGAGATTCAGAGAGATCTAAACTATAGTATGAGTTAGGGTAGAACAGCTGGTACTAGGAGGTCAGATTCCCAGAAGATGAGAAGGTCTGGGCCAAGTTGTTGTGACTTTCTGTATACCAGTAGTTTAATGATGGGAAATAGGGGATTGATTTTCACTCACGACACAGGGGCTCGTCAATGAGTTTGAGATTTCACGCAGTCAGAATAAATCCTTCTGATTATCGACCGTAAAGTGGATTTAGACGTATTGCGTAGGCGCATTCAAATCGTCTGTTTGGTTGTCTGTTGGGAGCAGAGCAGCAGTTGTGCATTTTTTACAGTTGACAATTGGGATTAACACTAAACGCTCTTTAGCAAATCAATTACCCGACTACGACGTTGATTCAGCGACTGTGACCATGTTGCTGTAATCAATGGTATTCTAATGCAGACACATACGCAGTAACATCAAACCTTATCCTACCTCATTTAAGAATCTCGATCTCTGATTGGCCCACGTGACCCTGAATAAATACTGATATCACCCTCTTGAGTAGGGTAATAAATCATTATACCCCGGCACATAAAAAGCATGAAAAAAGCATGCAGATTGAGCGTCTTGAATGTACAATGTATGTTACCTTGAACACGTGATCAAGCTCGCCCTTGGCTCGTCGCAGAACACCAAGCTCGACGCGGATATCTCTCCGTGTACCCCGCCTTTGAATGGAATAACTTATATTAACTTCAGGGAGCTGTTGGTATTGCGCCTCTTATGAGGACTTCAAATTGCTGATTGAATGCTTTGAAGATTTCGCAGTTTCAAGCATAGTATTTAAGCACATGCAAGTACTGCTTACATATGGCGCTGCTACATCATCTGATTTTAATGATAAGTTTGTCTTATCCCAGAAGGAAACAATACAAAAAAGACCAAATTGATAAATCAATATACCAAAAGAACGGTTTGCGTCAGACTGCATTTTCTCCTCTTCAACAATTCCATTTAAGTCAGTATATCTCTACATTGTTTACACAAAATAACTATTTCGGTCAAAATGTTCGAGAATAACATTGCTTTCAAATATAGTCTGTGCGCTTCAAATAAGTAAATTCTCCTCTAAATTGACGGTCATGAACCTTGGTTTTGTGGTTAGTGACAAGCAAACTCCCTTTTTAACTAAGAGCATTTAACATCTAAAGTTAAGCATTTAAAGGGGCAGTAGCACGTTTTTTGATAATTTTATATTTCATAATTTTCACTGATAATTGTAAGTTAATGTTAAATGTATTAAATTGACAGTGCCACAAATCTCATTAAACAAGTCAATCATCCATAGTCAGAGGACAAAGGATGAAGATTCACATGAAATCCATTGGCGGCCATTTTTGTGTGAACACCTTTAATTCATTTTGAGTAAGAAAAAGGAATCGCATGACTAAACTTTGCGTTATATATTTGAATTATTACTGCTCCATTTAGTTTAAATACATTGTCTTTCAATTGGAACCAATAATTTTCATTTTCCTGACATCACCTTATAATCTCCCTAAAAACGTGCTACTGCCCCTTTAAGCAACAAAACTTAACACTCGAGAAATGATATATAAATTTGCATGATAGCATAACAGTGACACTGGTAATGACAATTCAAGTTCAAATAGCCGTGAACTGTTTCAAGACATGGTAAAGTTCAAGCGAAAGAAGTTTTCTTGAAACAGCAGTGACGGATACGCGGATAGAGACAGAGATACGCAGTCTTTAACCCATTACTTACGTGAATTTCAAATTTGCTAGCATAGACGCGTACGATAATTTAATAAAAGGTGGCCAAAACTGCCTCGTTTGTTTATTCAAGAAGGAATCTATGCTATTAGGCAGGCGAAAGCCAATTCGCAATCCTTTAGCTTGTTGGTGATCACATTTGCAAGTATAACACGTCTTAGGTAAATAACCATGTCTTCCTGCTCCCTAAGCATAGCTGTGGACAAAGAACGAAAAGAACCATGGTTCTAAATGTCCCAGGATAGCGATTTAGTTAGTAAATCTGTGTGATAATATTTTCCCATCCCAGGGGGTATGTATGTCATGATGTGGAACAACATGATTGAGCTTGAAGTTCTTGACGAACATTATACCGACGGCAGAGCAATTGTAATGGTTGAATGGTCGTTGTTAGAACCCAGAGACATGAGAAGTACACACCTCAGTTATTTATCAAATATGTAATTGGCATAATTCATTAACCTCAAGACATGAGGCCATGTAAATATTATATGCATTGGAAATCTACTCTTGATCTGAACATACCTTTCTAAGGTACGAAGCTCCAGAAGGGACATGGTAAAACAATATTTTTATTACGAACGTACGTATTACTATCACGTACGTACGTGTTATTATTGCGTACGTACGTGAAAAATTATTACGTACGTACGTGTTATTATTGCGTGCGTACATGATAAATTATTACGTACGTACGTACGTAATAACTAAATATGATTACATTTAGCTTACATACATAATGATGAAAGAATCGTCTTAATAAAGACGTTTTAAGGTCAGAGACACATTTTTTAATTTTGTTCCGTTTTAAATGAATGTATCAGGATCCGATAGAGAAAATGTTGGCCTAAGAGTAATTGAAGGGTCCGTGTGACGGGGTGTCAAAAAGGACTGTTAACTGCAACCTAGCTCTTGAAAAAGACTAAATTTGGAATATTCTGAAAGCTGAGATAATTATCTATACCATGATATATGGACTGACACCATTGAATTTGGTTGCAGAAAGATTATTCACAATGAAATCACATACTTTTCGAGTTTGGTTGCAGTCCCCTATAGGCACCTGCAACCAAATTATTTTCCCAAGAAAATACATGTTTTTATCAAACAGAAGAGCCTGGGCTTGAAGAAATTTGGTTGCAGATGGAATATATGATGATTTGACAACTGTTGATCACTTACCTGGCTTTTTATTTACATTTCAATGACACATAAGCCACTTACCGATCGCTATCGAGTCCGGTTTTCGATCATGTCACATCATGTTTTGAAAGCGTTTCTGACATTATGGATAGAAATATTTCACTGACCTTGATTATTTTAACAGTTTCTATCATAAAGCATGTCATGGTAGGTACTTTTGACATTATTTGACCAAATTGATCCCTAAATTTCATTTCTGTGTTTCAACGTGCTCCCATAGCGAATTCGAATTGTTGTCATATCTCAAAACGATTCTCATTGGCTGTCAGGAATCCCTTTAATTGCAAAATGATTTTGATAGAAAATTAACATCATTGAGTAAGTTTAACAAATGGTTTCTATCCAAAAACAGAACAAAATCAATTATAAATCAAAAATTAGGAAATTTGAAAAATTGTTGGAAATGTTTGAGATTGAATCAACCAATTGTAGGACACGTCACATACCGCATGGCATTACGTCACTCACAGTGCGAGAGGGAATCTGTCAAAATGAAAATCCTGATTTGTTTTTGTTTTTACGTAAAATAAGGTAAATTATAAAACTCCTGCAACCAAACTTGCCTCTTTGCTAATTAACAAGCAACTAAAATCTCTGCAACCAAATTAGTGTTTGTCAAGACACGAAAAATGATGGATAATTGCTAGAAAATAATTTGGTTGCAGTTGCCTATAGGGACTGCAACCAAACTCGAAAACCACTCGATTTCATTGTGATTGTACGTTCTGCAACCAAACTCAAGGCTTCAAGGAAATGGTTGATTTATAGTAAATCATTTTAGCTGTGAGAATATCTTCATTTCAATCATTTTCAAGGAAAATGTGGCATTTTATTGATGTTTTAGATACCCCGTCATCCGGACCCTTCAATTACTCTTAGGCCAAAATGTTATATTTTGTATAGCAAGAAATGTTGACAGAAGTTTACCATGTGCTCAATATCGTTATTGTCCATCATCGAAACTCTATTTCAAACTGGCAAATAGCTTAATTGGATACGGCTAAATCTATCTATACCACCTACTACAAATTCTTCAAAGGCATTTAGAAGTTGGTGTGGTAATACAAGACAAATGTTATGGATAACAACTTCTTTATTGATTTCTCACGACGTTTCTGGGCCAATCCTTGCCCCTTCTTCAGGTGACTGATAATGTAATATCCAGTGTGGTATTTATATACATAGATATACATGAAGCCAAAAAAGTGACTTAGCATATACAATACAGAAAACAGTTATTAATTAGCTAAAAGTATACACAATCAAAACATGAGATGAAAGAGAAAATACAATGGACAGGTAATTAATATTTACACAGCAGAGTGGTACAGGAGATAGAGTCTATGATTGCTTGGTGATGCACCAGGAGTTAGGGAGATAAACTCCTTGGTCACGGTTAATCTCGGGAGCTAATCTTATGAGGTTGATTGATTCAAGAAGTTTCCGTTTTCGCCAATCAGTGATGTTGGATTTCAGTGATGCCAGGATTTCAGTGTTGTTGCAGCAGATTGAGTGGTTGGGGTTGTTCACAATATGTTCTGAGAGGGCAGATTTTAGGTCCAATTTCTCTACTGAAGTTTTGTGTTCTTTAAGTCTAATGTTGAAGGGTCGACAGGTTTCTCCACTCAACATACATTGAACATATTGGCAATATTATTTAATAAAAAAATTCATTGTTGCAATGCTTTATCAATTTCCTCGCAAAAGGCTAAAACAGCAATAATAACACGTACGTACGTAATAATTTACTACGTACGTACGTAAAAATAACACGTACGTACGTGATAGTAATACGTATGTACGTAATAAAAGTTTTTTTTCACCATGTCCCTTCTGGAGCTTCGTACTAAGGCGTATGTTTTCAAGCATAATTATAAATTCACCAACACCCTTTAAAGGGGCAGAGGCACGTTTTTTGATTAATATATATTTTAAAATTATCCCTGATAATTGTACGTTCATGCTAACTGTATTATAGTGATAGTGACAAAAATCTCGTTGCACAAGCCAATCAGTCATAATAAGAGGACAAAGTATGAAGAATCACATAAAATCCATTGGCGGCCATTTTGTGTGAACACCTTTAACTCAGTTTGTGTAAGAAAAAGGAATCGCATGGCTAAACTTTACATTATATATTTGAATATTTACTCCTCCATTTAGTTTAAATACATTGTCTTTCAATTGGAACCATTCATTTTCATTTTCATTTTCTTGACATCACCTTATATTCCCCCTTAAAACGTGCTACTGCCCCTTTAAATCCTGAAGTTGGTTTGGAGCCTCACTTGTTCACTTCCTCTGTATTGATAGACATTATTCGGTGTTCTCATATAAGGAATGTTCTTCAGGAACGGTTCTGAAAAATATGCGCTCATTATGTGCTCGTCAACATAGCAATTTACCTTTTTCGTATGAGAATAAACATATTTTGGCATTTGAAATAGCACCAACTGCAATTTAATAAGTACAGCGGAATTAGAACCCACACCCTCAAAGACAGGACTGCCGCCAGCACTCCCCGCACCAACCACTGTCTCGCCGCCAGCACTCCCCGCACCAACCACTGTCTCGCCGCCAGCGCTCCCCGCACCAACCACTGTCTCGCCGCCAGCGCTCCCCGCACCAACCACTGTCTCGCCGCCAGCGCTCCCCGAATCAACCACTGTCCTGCCGCCAGCACTCCCCGCACCAACCACTGTCTCGCCGCCAGCACTCCCCGCACCAACCACTGTCTCGCCGCCAGCACTCCCCGCACCAACCACTGTCTCGCCGCCAGCGCTCCCCGCATCAACCACTGTCTCGCCGCCAGCACTCCCCGCACCAACCACTGTCTCGCCGCCAGCACTCCCCGCACCAACCACTGTCTCGCCGCCAGCACTCTCCGCACCAACCACTGTCTCGCCGCCAGCGCTCCCCGCACCAACCACTGTCCTGCCGCCAGCACTCCCCGCACCAACCACTGTCTCGCCGCCAGCACTCCCCGCACCAACCACTGTCTCGCCGCCAGCACTCCCCGCACCAACCACTGTCTCGCCGCCAGCGCTCCCCGCACCAACCACTGTCTCGCCGCCAGCACTCCCCGCACCAACCACTGTCTCGCCGCTAGCACTCCCCGCACCAACCACTGTCTCGCCGCTAGCACTCCCCGCACCAACCACTGTCTCGCCGCCAGCACTCCCCGCACCAACTTCAGTCTCCTGTCTCGCCCCCATGTCAAGACTTGAGGCCGAATTGGTTAGCTGTTAGTGTAAAGCAGTTTCGCCGTGACACATAATCAAAAGAAACCTTACACGACTTCGTCAAACACTAACTATAATATACCTCACGTTGCGAGTGCTTAGGAAACCGGATCCTATTCTTATCTGCACCATCATTCATTCTCTTGAAAGGTATTGTATTCTAGGTACAATTACAACGACAAACGGTAATTATCAGTTGTTTAAGGATCTAAACAGTCACAATTTATAGAAGAAAAAGAATATTTGCAGATTGCAGGGGGCTCCAAGAACTATGTAAAAATTGGGTTAAGGCAGGGGCATTTACATCACATGTGCATATTGAGAAAAGGTAGCTGAACACATTTTATGTGCTTAATCCATTGTGATGGCGGTACACCATTGCATAAACACATGTTTTTTTGGGAACATATGGTGCTGTCAGGTTTATAACTTTATTGTAATTTAGAGTCTACTCAAAAGTTTTGGGAATAACAAATCTAAAACCTCTAATTTATGAAAATAATTTTCGGATAGAACATGACTATCTATTCGAACATGCACCCCTCCTATTGTTAGCGCCTTTATCAACTAGGTTATGAGGGGCTCGGAAAACTTGTCTTCTCCTTTGACGGGTGAAGCGGAGGGTGCATGTGTTGAATATGACTAGCACGTGCAATGCATGCTGCCTCGCCGCCAGACATTGATCGCAACATACGTGCATTGCATGCACCCTTCTATTGTTTAACCTAAGGTTGTGTCCAATAACCGATCTGTGGGCACCTAAAGTTGAATTGTTATTTTTGTTTTTGGGAAATATATGTAAAATGGAAAAAAACATCGATATTAAGTTTCGTGAAGTCATACGTCAACAAAGATGGAGAATGCATTCGGAGTGGTGGATTCATGATATTAATCCCTAATCTACTGCTCATCATGTCAAGGCAGAGGAAAACCAAATAATTACATAAGGGAAAGGGAAAGTTAATCTTATTGCAAATAACAGAAGGGCATCTATAATATATGTTTTGTTCAAATATTGCATAACTAATTAATAACGGCACGTGGGCAAAACTTTTATTAACGACCCCGGGGGAGGGTTGGCACATTTCTAGTTGTTTACCAAAAGACAGAAAACAATAACAACCGGATCCATATGATCAATTACATAGGGCAGCAGTAAGCATCATCAACCATTCCTGAATCCATTTGGACCATTAACATCGAAAATGTACATACACATGTCATCGAACCCTCTGTTCTAGAAGATAAACCCGTAATCTACGCAATTCCAAAGTTATCACCAAGAAGTAAGTTAATACCTTATATGCCCTGGCGGTGACATGGGCGACACAATGACGTTATTATGAAAAGGTGGCTCTTACTTTATTCTCATACAGTGAGGCAAATGTGGTTGGGTAACAATTATCTGTTATTAGTACATGACGTGTAAATGTACCTTTCTTTTCTGAAATAAAGAACAAATAGCGTAAGAACTCACGTAATAAGTTACGTAATCCCTGATATGCCCTGGCGGTAACATGGGCGACACGAGGACGTTAGTATAGAGAGGTGGCTCAGACTTTATTCTCATACGGTGAGATCAGTGTTGTTGGACAACAGTGGTCTCCGTGCACTCTCAAACGGTGAGATCATTGTGGTTGGGTAACAGTGGTCTCCGTGCACTCTCATACGGTGAGATCAGTATGGTTGGGTAACAGTGGTCTCCGTGCACTCTCATACGGTGAGATCAGTATGGTTGGGTAACAGTGGTCTCCGTGCACTCTCATACGGTGAGATCAGTATGGTTGGGTAACAGTGGTCTCCGTGCACTCTTATACGGTGAGATCAGTGTGGTTGGGTAACGGTGGTCTCCGTGCACTCTCATACGGTGAGATCAGTGTGGTTGGGTAACAGTGGTCTCCGTGCACTCTCATACAGTGAGAGCAGTGTGGTTGGGTAACAGTGGTCTCCGTGCACTCTCATACAGTGAGGTCAGTGTGGTTGGGTAACAGTGGTCTCCGTGCTCTCGTATACGGTGAGATCAGTGTGGTTGGGTAACAGTGGTCTCCGCGAACTCTCATACAGTGAGATCAGTGGGGTTGGGTAACATTGGTCTCCGTGCACTCTCATACAGTGAGATCAGTGTGGTTGGGTACAGTGGTCTCCGTGCTCTCTTATACAGTGAGATCAGTGTGGTTGGGTAACAGTGGTCTCCGTGCACTCTAATACAGTGAGATCAGTGTGGTTGGGTACAGTGGTCTCCGTGCTCTCTTATACGGTGAGATCAGTGTGGTTGGGTACAGTGGTCTCCATGCTCTCTTATACGGTGAGATCAGTGTGGTTGGGTACAGTGGTCTCCGTGCTCTCTTATACGGTGTGATCAGTGTGGTTCGGTAACAGTGGTCTCCGCGAACTCTCATACAGTGAGATCAGTGGGGTTGGGTAACATTGGTCTCCGTGCACTCTCATACAGTGAGATCAGTGTGGTTGGGTACAGTGGTCTCCGTGCTCTCTTATACGGTGAGATCAGCGTGGTTGGGTACAGTGGTCTCCATGCTCTCTTATACGGTGAGATCAGTGTGGTTGGGTACAGTGGTCTCCGTGCTCTCTTATACGGTGAGATCAGTGTGGTTGGGTAACAGTGGTCTCCGTGCACTCTCATACAGTGAGATCAGTGTGGTTGGGTAACAGTGGTCTCCGTGCACTCTTATACGGTGAGATCAGTGTGGTTGGGTAACGGTGGTCTCCGTGCACTCTCATACGGTGAGATCAGTGTGGTTGGGTAACAGTGGTCTCCGTGCACTCTCATACAGTGAGAGCAGTGTGGTTGGGTAACAGTGGTCTCCGTGCACTCTCATACAGTGAGGTCAGTGTGGTTGGGTAACAGTGGTCTCCGTGCTCTCTTATACGGTGAGATCAGTGTGGTTGGGTAACAGTGGTCTCCGCGAACTCTCATACAGTGAGATCAGTGGGGTTGGGTAACATTGGTCTCCGTGCACTCTCATACAGTGAGATCAGTGTGGTTGGGTACAGTGGTCTCCGTGCTCTCTTATACAGTGAGATCAGTGTGGTTGGGTAACAGTGGTCTCCGTGCACTCTAATACAGTGAGATCAGTGTGGTTGGGTACATTGGTCTCCGTGCTCTCTTATACGGTGAGATCAGCGTGGTTGGGTACAGTGGTCTCCATGCTCTCTTATACGGTGAGATCAGTGTGGTTGGGTACAGTGGTCTCCGTGCTCTCTTATACGGTGTGATCAGTGTGGTTCGGTACAGTGGTCTACGTGCACTCTCATACGGTGAGATCAGTGTGGTTGGGTAACAGTAGTCTCCGTGCACAGGAAGTATAAAGCCTGACCGCTGCTCGTATTTCACCGCTGTCTCGTTACCGCTGCTTTATGGACCATGGGTTGTCTGCTTCCTTTTGGCGCTATGAGGCTTACAAAAACAATGATATACGCTGATTTGAATTTTAAACAGATAATTTCCCTTTCATATATTCAAAATTGATCTCATTTGACGACCAACTGTCGCCGTGGATGGAAATGAATTTTAAACAAGTCTTTTGAATTTCAAGTAAAAGACAAATATTCTTCTTCTTCCTTGTAGGTCACAACGCTTTGGGGCTATTCTTTGCCACTTCGTCAGGTGAATTTCGTTTAAAGTTATTATTTTTCGACAAGGAATGCAAAGCTCCATTACGTATTTCTGTTGATTTTTCAAGGGCGTCCTGTTTGTAAGGGATTTGAGGGTTCCTTTTTAATCACACCTGCTTCTCGCTTAGCTGACAAGTGTTAAAGGTAATGTCAAGAACTAGTTTTCAAAAAGCCACCAACTGTACAAAAATAGGAGCAGTTCAGTAGCTTAAATTTCCAAAAATTTAGTTTCAGTATAAATTATATTTTAATCATAATCTTTGTATATATTATTCCATTTTATTTGTTGAAGAGTGGAAAGACATGGACAACTGACCCTTTAGTATGTATTCAGATCCGTGTGACCTAGTTGATGATTCCCATGGGGCAGGTTGGAGCATCTGTGAGTGTGTAGATTGACAGTTAACACATACTGCAGTCGGGGGAACCAAGCTGAGAATTGGGGTGGACGTGTTGAGCATTAGGTGTAGATGGAAGTATAGTCTCGTGTTGGACTAAGATATCCACTTTCAGTGCATATGTTAATGACATTGATACATAAATTGATGAATTGCTTGTGGCATGTCTGTGTACCTAAATCACATCAGATTTAGTCCACTAAAGCTCCCGAAATGTGTGTTTCATGTCTGACTAGGTCACCCAGTCAGTGTAAAGACATCAAATTTGTTAAATTATGTCAGAGTAGGACATCTAGTCAGTATTAAGTATATTTAGGACATCTGTGTATCCATTTCAAAGAAGGACATTTACTTTGTTTATCCTTGTCAAATAAGGGCATCTACTTTGTTTATTCATGTCAAATTAGGGCATCTTCAGTGTTTATCCATGCAAAGTATGACATTTACTTTGTTTATCCATGTCATATTAGGACATCTACTTTGTCTATCCAGTCAATTTAGGACATCTAATTTGTTTATCCATGTCAAATTATGACATCTACAGTGTTTATCCATGTCAAATAAGGACATCTACTTTGTCTATCCAGCCAATTTAGGACATCTAATTTGTTTATCCATGTCAAATTATGACATCTACAGTGTTTATCCATGTCAAATAAGGATATCTACATTGTTTATTCATGTCGAATAAGGACATCTACATTTACTTTGTGTAATCATGAAAATTTTTGACATCCTATTTGTGTAGTCATGTCAAATTAGGAATTCAATGATTGAATTCATGACTGACTCGGACATCCACTTTGTTTATAAATGACAACCAATTTGTGATCTTATGTGAAATTTCAAGGATGAAGACTCTTCTCCAAGGTCTAGAAATGAATAGGGCCTAGAAGTGGCCTACTATAGTCTTGCGAGGTCCTGGAATTAGGTTTCTAGCCCTTTTCCCGAAATGGCGCCCGGTTAAAACATTTTGAAACAATAAGATGTCCCTATATAATTTTTGATTTAGTCATTACAACAATTGATATTTAAATGGCTCATTAATCTGCATTCATTTTGGTTCGACAGCGAAATTGTATCTCTTGCTAAAAATCAGAATGGCTGATCTGTGTGTTTGACTCTGTTTTCAATATCATGACCTAGTTGGTGGGTATTTTGAGCTCTTTTTTATATATAGCTAGTTTATGGGCCAGGTGGGGGCATGTATGTGTATGCGAATTGACAGTGATCATATACAACAGTCACGAGAACCAAGCTGAACCCATGGGTTGACGTGTTGAGAATTACCTTGATCAAGGCTGGATTCGAATTGACACCGGAACTGAAAATTGTTAAAGAAAGACGCGTTAATTCTAGGAAATACGGTACTCAGATGTATGTCTTACTCAAGTCTTTAATTACAAAGCCCATGTTTTCGTGCCTGAAAATTACTTATAAACATTTTGTACCTCACGACCCAGTACTGTACTGAATCTTGTTTGCAGTTTTAACTTAGACACGATTCTTCACTCAGATGTTAAACCGGTAATGCCCTCCAACGTGCTTCATTTGTACGTATAATTGAATTTCTGTCGTATTTGCTCCCAACAAAATTGCACAGCCATTGATGGTGATCGAGTGTAGATCCCTGGATTATTGACCTGATCTATATCAAACTTGCCTTAAATCATACAAACTTTAGTTGGTCGGGAGATTATGTCATCCACGTTTTTATCTAATCAGGCCTGTAGGCCCGATGGAGTTTGGCATGGCACGGTGCCCGGTGTCCGTTCATCCGTCCATCCATCTGTCCGAAAACTTCTCGTGACTCCTTGGCTAGTGAGGATTATGATTTATAGCTTTGGTGACCCTATATCCCTTAACAAGGACCACAGAGCCCACGTCCTTAAACATTTTTCGTCTTCTTCTCCGGAACCAAAAGACTCCTTGACAAATGAGATTATAATTCATAATTTGATGACCCTGTGACCTCTTATACGTGCCTGAGGTGCAACCCCTTAAAACCTATTTTCATCATATTCTCCAATGGCAAATGGCCCAGCAAATTGAAACTTGTAGACAGACTCCTTTCTATATTGGGGACTATAATGATTTGATTTGGTGACAATGTGGTCTCCCTGTGGTCCCACTTAAACTTTTTTTTCATCTTATCTAGAAGCACAAGGCGTAGAATGATGAGATATTGAATTAGTATATAGCTACAAAGCCAATGGCTCCATTTTCATATGTTTGAAGCTATAAACTATACGCTATCCTTTAACTAAGCTTATTCATGTATTTCGAGCATAGTTCATATGCGTACATAGATGATGCTCATCTTGAAAACAATTTCATTAATATTCGTTAATTTGTGAAATGGCTTAAATCAGATTTTTCAATTACATTAACCAAACCTTTTTATGCCACCAACAGTGTTTTGAAGTTCAAGAATTAAGATTAATTTAAGCAATTCAACCCTAATTAATGTTCACATTAAGCTAAGTGTAATGAATGCATTAGTGCTATGTATTGTGATTAGGTTTATTGCGAAATGACAAAACCTTTTCCATTCGATTAACCTGATTTATCTAAAACTTGTTTATACAATAAAGGCATCGCTTGACATTTAAACATGTATTCTGGTTGATGTTTTGATGTAGTTAAATGATATAGTTGGTAAATGTTCTCGCTGCATGGTGTTTCAGAAAAACATGCGGTAGGCTATTAGTCAGTAATAGTGATTTCTAAAAATCCCACGCCGCGTATTGGGCAGCGTCCGTCCGTCCGTCCGAATGAAATTGAATCACTCAAAAACTATTGACTGGACTCTTTTCATTTTTTGTATATAGCTTCATCACCATGAGAGTAAGGTCCATTTGGGGTTCATGACCTTGACCTTCATTTCAAGGTCACAACGAGACTTTGAAATGTTACCCTTTTCAGCGGGATATATCAAGAACCATTAAATGGATTCTCTTAATAATTTACACAAAGCATCTTATTTGGAAGGCGCCGGCCCAGTCGATTTTGGTGACCTTCACATTATTTCAAGGTCACAGCGAGGCTTTGAAAATTTCAGCATTAAAACCTGCATTTTAGGCTTGTCATCGGGATATCTCAAGGACTATTCACTGGATTCTCTTCATAATTTACACATAGCATCCTATTGGGAAAGGCGCTTGGCCCAATCGATTTTGGTGACCTTCACATTATTTACAAGGTCACAGCAAGGCTTTGACAATTTAAACATTGAAATCCTCATTTAAGGCTTGTCAGCAGGATATCTCTAGAACTGTTCGCTAGATTCTCTTCATAAGTTAAGCAAAGCATCTTATAGGGAAGACATAGGACAAAGTGACTTTCACATTGTTTTCAAGGTCACAGCAGAGCTTTTGATTTATACGCATACACGCATGTTAATTAAGCTTGTTAGTGTGATATCTCAAGAGTCATTCACTGAATTCTTTTTATAAATCTATTTTAGGAAGACTCCGGGCCAATTTGGTTTAGGTGACTTTCACATTATTTCAGGTCACAGTGAAGCCAACATGCATTTATAAGGCTGGTATGTTAAGAACTGTTCTCTATATTCTCTTTTTTTTGCACAAGGCTTCTCATTTGGAAAACCCAGGACCAGTCAATTTGTTATGGTCTAAATGACATCTTGTAGCATGACAAGTGTAGACAAATGTTTCTGTGTATACATTATGCTTTTTGTTAACATCAATTTGCGGCGGGAATCTTGTCACCTTTGTGACAAATACTTGTTTTACAGAAAAATATCGATATGAGTATGTCTGTATAATTCTTTAAATCGTCTATATACACTCAGGGGCAAAAGAATCGATACCAACTTTTCAAGCGGGTAAATTTCAAAACCCTCTGCGGTAATGAAGCCCCTGCGATAGGCTAATGAGTTGTGAAGAAGTACTCACAGTTTCATTCATCATAGTATGATACTTTCATTGTTTTGACTGTTCAAATTCACTTAGGGTGATTCACTTTTTGGCCTGAATTAAGGAATTTGACTTTAAAAAGTTAGGGAATGTAGAAATTCTATAAATATAAGATGTTATCAATATGAGTAAGACGTATTTTCAAAAATTACCACATATTGCTTTTAAATTCATAACTTAGTTCATGTTTCTGCTGAAGACATGAAGTCACCCTGTTTCCGTCGTAGTTATTAATCGAGGTTTAATCTATCTTGCATTTTATATGGTACCGTTTCTTTTGCCCCTGAGTTTATGTCATTATCAAAAATGAATCCTAAATTATAAATTATCTAAAAGAACATTAAGTGAATAGAAAAATAAACTGATATATATATATATATATATATATATATATATATATATATATATATATATATATATGTAATGAAAAGATAAAAAATGACACGAAGCCAATCAAAACTCCAACATGTTTCAATGGTATCATCAGGGAGTCTGACAAAATACAGTTATGACGTTATGATGTCACAATGAATTTGACATAACAATGGTATGACATCTATATGTATATATTTGAATATATATGTATATATTTATAAAACATTGATAAAACTTCTACAGTTTCATATATCAGATGTAAAGTGTAAAATAATAAGTCATAAAAAGGCCGTTTTCCATGTACATAAAGTTTTAACATGGATTCATGAATTCCGTAGCATGATGATTTCGGAGGTTTAATCAATTGTCAGGTAACCATGGCAACCAGGTAGAGTAAGAAAATTGTAAATCACTCCTTGGTGTGAAATGGGTATATATACCTAGAAAAAGTATTGTAACATCTGCAACTAAAGAGGTTAAAATCAAGATTTTGCTCTGCTGCTTTAATGAATGTTAAGACATAGATTAATGATATTCGATTAATTTTTAATAGTTTTTTAATCCTTAATCATGACAGGAGATTGAAAAAAAATAGAGATTTTAAGTAAAATTGATAATGATGATAATAAAGTACATAACAGGCTGCTCCAGGCGCTACAAGATCATTGAAAAGTCCACACAAAGTGAAAATTGTAAAGTCAAAAGATATTTTATAGCTAAAGAACACGAAATATTCCCAAAGGACCCTCCCCCAAACTCCTGACTAGTCTGACAGAAACTGTCTCGAAGATCGTTGGTTCCATTCAGGTTTACAAAACGTTAACCATAAGCGTTAATGGCGTACATGTACAACCCAATGTCGGTCCCAAACGGGGAGGGATAGTCAAGATGTTTGTGCTGTGAGTGTCGTACATGTAATTGTCCTTCAAGATAACTAGTGTACGTTCTCAATCTAGGCATATAACTCTCATGTTGAAATAAGGACGAGGCTGCTATCAGTTTTTGTGAAGTTTCCACCGCCGCCGCCGCACTCGTATTACAAGCTATAACTTTTTTCCACTAAGCTTTCCAGAACTCTTATTCATACCTTTCTACTCATACCTCGGGGGAACGATTTTGACACGTTCACTTTCAAGGTCAAAGGTCAAGGTATGTAATCACTCTAGGAATTCCTTGTAAACGCGATAACTTGAAAAGTTTTTGTGCTATGAAGCTCTAACTTAGTATATATCATCCTTGGAAAAGTAAAATTTTTTTGAAAAGGTTTTGGCTAAAATTCATCAAAGGTCAAGGTAACAGCAAGGCCATGACTTGAGCATGTTTAGTGAAAATGCTTTATTTTAACTATGAACACTTTTAATCAATACATGATTGTTATACTCGATAAAAAAATTTCAATGATTGTGTGACCTTGAAGGTCAAAGGTCAAGGTCATGAGATATGAGTTTTTGCAATTCCTTGTAAACCCAATAATTTGTAAAGTTTTTGTGCTATGAGGTTTAGATTTTGTATATATTATCTCTTGAGAAGTACAAAATTTTCAAAAAGTTTTGGTTACGAATTATCGACGGTCAATGTCACAGCAAGGTCAACATATATGGAGAAAATGGATTAAATTAACTTTTCACACTTTATTTTCATTACATTAATGTTCTACTCAATGAAATGTGTTCATTGATTGTGTGACCTAGAGTGTCAAAGGTCAAGGTCACGAGATAATGCACAATTTGGTGAGGTCTGTAAAAGGCGGAACAGGGTAAGGCGAAATCCCAAGTTTCAGGAGCTGCTCTGCTTTCGCAAACGCTAATCTAGTTTCAGTCATTTTTTGTGTCACTCATTGCTCCCTGCACCCGCTACTGTACCCTTAAAGGGGCAGTAGCACGTTTTTTGATAATTTTATATTTTAAAATTTTCACCGATAATTGTATGTTAATGCTAAATGTATTATGATGACAGTGTCAAAAATCTCATTACACAAGCCAATCATCCATAGTCAGAGGAAAAAGTATGAAGATTCAGATAAAATACATTGGCGGCCATTTTATGTGAACACCTTTAATTCATTTTGAGTGAGAAAAAGGAATCGCATGGTTAAACTTTACATTATATATTTGAATTATTACTGCTCCATTTGGTTTGAATACATTGTCTCTCAATTGGAACGATTAATTTTCAATTTCTTGACATCACCTTACATGCCCCCTAAAAACGTGCTACTGCCCCTTTAAAAACAAATGACTTTGATCTGAAAGAAAGAGTCACACAACAGTCTTTTGGGATACTAGTATGAATTCATTGTTGATGATCATCGTCATGTTGATGTTCTGATTAATCTAATGCATGTGTGTTCTCGGGCTTAAGATTCAATGCGTCATTTTATTAGACCATTCGTATGAATGCCATGAGCATTTATCGAGGAGTTCGGAATGTGAAGGTTGTGAATATTCCTCATAAAGCCCCGAACTGTCAGAAAAGTGGAAGGTAGTAAATATATCACATAAAGCCCGGAACTGTCGCAATGCCCCGAAGGTAGCGAATATTTCCCATAAAGCCCGGAACTTTCAGCCATAACCTGTCGTTCATTCACTGTTTACTGTCCGGTCGATGGGCGCCTCGTCTCCACAAATAACCTTCCTACCGCCGCTTTCTTGCAGAGGTCCACAGCTAGAGGAAGAGATGTCAGTTATAGATGCTGTGATTTTTAATTAAATACCTGTTAGTATCCTTTAACATGGTTAAGGGGTATGGTTTACATATCTCGGATTGTGATAATTTAGCTACTTACGACATATTTTTGCAAATCACATCCACTGCTCACCATAAATTTGAATTCATTTTAAACTAAGGATACCACTGAGATTTACAATAAAGAATACATTAAGCTACTTCAAATTCACGTTTTTAGCTCATCAGGTCTGAAAGACCCGATGGGCTTATGGCATGGCAAGGCGTCCGGCGTCCGACCGTCCGTCCGTCCGTCCGTCCGTCCGTCCATCCGTAAACTTTTCATAATTTCGACTTCTTCTCCAGAACCAATGACTCTAGAGAGCTGAAATTTGATGTGCAGACTCCTTGGCCAATGGGGATTCTAAATTGTAGATTTCATGACCCCATGACCCCAAATGGGGTCACAGGGGTCAAAACTTTAAAAACCTATTTTCATCTTCTTCTCCAGTTCCAATAGGTCTAGAGAGCTGAAAAGTTGTGTGTAGACTCCTTGACCAATGGGGATTCTAAATTGTAGATTTTGTGACCCCATGATCCCAATAGGGGTAACAGGGGTCAAAACCTTAAAAACCTATTTTCATCTTCTCCTCCAGTTTCAAAAGGTCTAGAGAGTTGAAAAGTTGTGTGTAGACTCCTTGGCCAATGGGGATTCTAAATTGTAGATTGTGTGACCCCATGACCCAAAATGAGGTCACAGGGGTCAAAATCTTAAAAGCCTATTTTCATCTTCTTCTCCAGTTCCAAAATGTCTAGAGAGCTGAAAAGTTATGTGAAGACTCCTTGGCAAATGGGGATTCTGAATTGCAGATTTTGTGACCCCATGACCCCAAATGGGGTCACAGGGGTCAAACCCGTTAAAACCTTTTTTTCAACATCTTCTCCGTTTCCAAAAGGTCTAGAGTGCTGAAAAGTTGTCTGTATACTCCTTGGCAAATGGGGATTCTTAATTGTAGATTTGGTTACCCCATGACCCCAAATGTACATTGGTTTTTCATAAACACAAATAGTAACCTCCTATTGTCGAATCTAGTCGTTTTATCATTACCCCAGTGTATCTGAGGAACTCGGTTCTAGAATAGTAGCTGATTACTATAAAATATTTATTTCAATATCTTAAAAATATCTTGAAAATCCTGTTTCTTTTAAGTTCTTACAATTTGCGTTTAAAGGTTTAGGAGATATACACATTCGTATAAGTGGCAGAATTTCAGCCGGTGGCATATGAATCATTTGGTGACAG
The DNA here is from genome assembly GCA_916613615.1 of Steromphala cineraria. Classification (NCBI taxonomy): domain Eukaryota; kingdom Metazoa; phylum Mollusca; class Gastropoda; order Trochida; family Trochidae; genus Steromphala; species Steromphala cineraria. The sequence continues at coordinate 54,828,131 of OU744731.1, read as the reverse complement.
TATATGGGATAGTCAAGATGGTACGTGAACATTACATATTTATTCAAACCAGAAATCATCATCATAATACTATAGAGCACATACGATACAGTATTATTTAAACCCAACGTTAAAGTTGTGGGATCCGTTTAAAAAATAATTTAACGGGATTTCGTTTAGCTTCATGATTAGCTCAATGTGATTTTCGAAAATGAAGTGTAATTTTACGACTCAAAATGGTTTCATGATAAAAGAAATAGGCAAACCATAGATTCTTCCTAGCTAATTATATAAGACCTATAGCAACATATAGCAACATCTTATCGATTGTGGGATAAGTACTTCACCTCTACATCCCGAACGTTTTATTCACCTATTTGTGTAAATAGCATGAAACGTCATCGTTTTGACGTCTTTTTTATAATTTCAAATGCACTGACAAAGAATCGTCCTATTCCTGCGTACACAGATCATTCACCATCCCATCGTCAAGTCAATTTTGCAATTTTGCAAACTTTTTGAGTTTAGAATAACAAAAGGTAAAATATCATTTATAAATCACTATGGGATCGTAGACTCGATGTTGCACGTTCAAACTCTTACAGGTTGAAATTGAGGAGATGGGTCAGTACTTCAAATTGTCATTTCTTAAATTGCGCATGGAAGCAAAAAACAACTTTAAAGACTGACGTTTTGTTATGCAGATAGAAGACACAAATAAATGATTTTGCAAGTAAGGATCAATTCGAAACGTATAGATTTCCATAAATGGTCTTATAAACTGACTGTAACTACCAAAGTGTCTCCTTTGTCATAGCAGTAGCATGGTTTTTAAATTTTACCGAATATAGGACCGTAGTTTTCGCTTAGTTTAATGCAATAGGCGTACTACAGCGTGCTTCCTGTCTTAACGTTGCTCTATGGGCGTTAAGCGGGTCACGTGACCACATGAATCGATATCTCGGCAAGGTTTACGTAGTGTTTAGAAGTTCTGTCCACAGCCAGGCACAGTGCCATCGAGGAGCACATTTGTAGCGAATATAACGTGATGGCCCTTCTAGCTGAGATGTGAGACTTTACCCAGTTTTGTTTCCCAATTAGTATCTTCCCAACCATTCAGCAGAATGGCGAGGACAGTTCGTTTGCCGAGATTGTCTGATCGATTGCTTCATCTAACCTGAAGCGGATACTGTATAAAAGGAACGATAATGTTGAGGCTTATAATGATCATGTTTCTCAAACAACCAGTTATCAGATGTCATTTCTTTATCGGAGAGCAGAAATGTTCTTGCTTCGTTAGTCATTTGGCTAGTATAGTGACAGCCGCCCCCGCATTGTTGATAAATGTCGAGTAGAGCCTGATCCTTCTGTTGTAACACACTTTTCTATCTTGCCGGCAGGTAGCAGTGAGGGACGATGCACCAGCCCGCCCCCAGGGACCCCAGCAGTGACACTGCTCCAACAGTCACCAGCGAGTCTCCTGCTCTGAGACGGGACTCCCAGCTCCTGAGACGGGACTCACAGCTTCAGTGAGTAGTTGGACGGCGGACTCACGGGATACTGATGTCACTACAGGTCTCCATACTGCGGACACTCGCTGTCGGCACTCACGTCGTGGATCACCGTGCCGGGTGTTGCTAGCCGGGACACGGGATCGTTGACAGGGGTATCACCGGAATTGCTGTCTGTCCACTAGGGCTTGTCAGTCCACTAGCGGGCTTCTGAGTGACAAGTAAGCGTCTGTGACTGAACTACAGATTGTAGTGTTGCCCAGGTTCCCGACTCGTGTCTCCAGAGAAGTGGCAATCTCAGAGGCGTTGTGAGGTAGCTGTACACGGATTCTCTCCAACAAGATTGCAGGGCTGTTGACTCGAGAATCACAGCTTGTCAGCTGGAGCGCTGAAGTAGGCTTGGTGGAGATAGGGATAAAACTCTACGAGCATAAGATTAGCGCGAGTCGCAGAGTGAGATAGAGAGTGTAAGGCGGTGTCCTTTTGACGAGAGCAATTTACTCAGCCCGAACTCGTCTCAAGTGCCTTTTAAAGACAAAACCACTTTACTCGTTCGTGTAGTAAGCCATTTCTGTCATAACAAGAGCTGAATACTCTGTGGGACAATAATACAGGGAAATACCAGTTTTGATTATCGATTCTAGAGCGGAACGGATTTTGTGTACGTAACGAATTGGGGCTACAATTACTGAAATGTATTGACTGACAAATCATCTCTAAGATCAATCAACTAGAGGAAACGCCAACTAGACTAACATAGCACTGGGATTGGTTTTGTTATCTTAATCTGGAACAATTACTTTGGCTTCTCCCTTGTAAGACTTCGGATTGATTTCGCATCTATTAAGCAGTATCAGTAAGTCATCGGGACAGAATCACGCGGAGGATCGTGATGAGCGAGTAGTGAGCAGAGAGAGAAGGTCCAGTAGTCTACACACAGTGTTCATTGAGACGATAGATCATCCATCCCCCAGTCGGAGAGTCAGTCACCATGACGCTCACCCAGTCCAAAGAGACGTACATAGAGCTCATCCTGAGATGGCTCATCGACAACAACAGCACGGAGAACATGGACTTCACCGAGCCCTACATCCGCCGCTCCCTCCGTTACGTCTACCCCCTCTTCATGTTCCTCTACGCAGTCGTCGGTCTCGTCGGCATCGTCGGCAACATCATCATGCTCGTCATCCTCGGCAAGCGACGACTCTACCACGACCAGACCTTCTTCCTGTTGGGCAATCTTGCCTTCGCAGACCTCATAAAGTGTATGTACGTCCTTCCAATCACGCTGGCAAATCTCCTTATACACAACTGGCTGTTTGGAAGTTTCATGTGCTTTTTTCTGCCGATGATTCAGTGTTTTCCTGTGTACGCGTCCATGCTGACGTTCCTGATGATAGCGATAGACCGGTACCGACTGATCGTGCACCCGTTCAAGTCGCGACTCCCCGCCGGGCTGTGCACTATTGCCGTCTGGGTGGTGGCGGTGTGTGTCGTGCTGCCATTCGCTGTGTACATAAAATACATCGATCTGGGTGCATCGCTCGGCCCCAGGTTCAATGGGGTGGGCATATGCTATGTTTATTTGGAAAGACGTATTGAGGAATATATTCGTGCGATGTTCGTTACCATGTACGCTTTGCCTCTCGCCATCATAGCTTTCCTGTATGTTAGGGTATCAGCAGAAATCAAATCACGGGAATCTAGCTCAATGACAATTCACTTCGCTTCTAACAGTGAGGAAGTTTTAAGAAACATCCCCGACCACTCGTACCAATCGTCTCTAGCCTGGCCACGAGAGAACCGGGCCACGACGTCCACAGCGGAAGAAGGTGCTACGGCGGAACCAGCCGCGCCCCAGGTGAAGTCGTACAACGAACGGGCCACGCAGGATAGTGACGATGACCTTGATCTGGTCAAAGAGAAGCGGACCCAGAACTATCTCATCTCCATGACAACGCTCTTCGCCGTGTGCTGGTGTCCCTTGAACACTCTGATTCTCGTGCATTACTTTGTTCACGAGAACGACTCTAATCAGGACCATTATGACGTCACATACATAACGTTCACGTGGTTCGGCTTCCTGTCGACGTGCACGAACCCAATCCTGTTTGCTTCCTGGAGTATGTCCAGTGCCACTAAAGATCGACTCCGAGGCTACTTCCGGTTCAGCAACCGCCGGCGAAGCGCCTCGTCTCAGGTAAGCCGCACTGAGGTGAGCACCATGTGCACTCCGCGTAGCTCACTCCGACATCCGAGCCCCATCACTGTCCAGCAACTCTGACATGCGCACGCACTCACAGGTGGGTTCCGGTTCGCTCTGCCCGGACACGTGATCACACAAAGATTCTGTACTTATCGTGTTAAGATTGAGGAATACAATACCGTATTAAGTGATATCTATATGTTTGGGCTTAGTTTTTTACAGGGCTTTAGAACATGAGTTGTTTTAATTCACCAATTATGTTCCCTTTTAATTCCTTTCATATCATCCTTTAAATATTAGGCCCGAAGTTTGAAAACCATTTAGTGAATTCATGTCAGTTGCAAAAAACTTGACAAAATAATGGAATGCAGTTCTAATGATTTAGTCATTTTATCTGGCGACATGAAATGAAACTCGATGCCTATGTCACTGTTATTAGACAGTTGAGTCTTTTTTCATCTGTTGAAAGTCAGCATTTATTTGTTGTAAGTAATGTTTTCACATACTTTCCTAGTCTAGTTATGATTGTTTGGTTTTTCAATAATAGTTAACGTAAGAAAACCCAAATGAATTTGTTAAAAGAAACGTGACAACTGACACATTAGCAATATATAAACCTTTTGTTGCTACAGTATCGGTCTGAACAAATATATCTTTCAGAAAGATAATCATACATAAAAGAGAATCAGAATAAACTATTTCAGTATTATCTTTAAAAATATCTGTAATGACTTAGGAATATTACAAAAGACGTCCCTTTCTTTTTTGAACAAAAATGTTATTCTTTTGGGCTCTGAAAACCACGCAGGGAATATTCAATTTAGAAATTGGGCGTTTTTCTGATTCATCTCCCAATAGTGTAGACAAAAATAGCTTTAGCTCGAGGAACTTTTTGTGGTCACGTGAACAGGAGTTTTCTTTCTCTTTCTTTCTCCGCATGCCTCTGTTTCTCACAGTTGTTGTACCAATCATTGCCTTATAACTACACGAAAATTTAGTGAATATAAAGTCTTGGCTCAAATACAGAAAAAGTACGGTTTGACGCCGTACCAAACAAAATGATGCTATCTTTCCCTTCATCATTATGTATATTAAAGGGGCAGTAGCACGTTTTTAGGGGGAATATAAGATGATGTCAGGAAAATGAAAATTAATGGTTCCGATTGAAAGACAATGTATTCAAACTAAATAAAGCAGTAATAATTCAAAGATATAACTTAAAGTTTAGCCATGCGATTCATTTTTCTTACACAAAATGAATTAAAGGTGTTCACAAAAAATGGCCGCCAGTGGATTTATGTTAATCTTCATACTTTGTCCGCTGACTATGGATGATTGACTTGTGTAATGAGATTTTTGACACTGTCAAAATAATACATTTAACAATAACTTACAATTATCAGTGAAAAACTAAAAATATAAAAATATCAAAAAACGTGCTACTGCCCCTTTAAGATCGTCCTTCACATAACGCTGATTATAAGATTTGCCCACATGGCAAGTCGCATAGTAAGAAAGCTTATTGGATTTGCCTTTGTCATAACACATTATGCCAGACGTATTATATTATTTTCATGAATACAACCACACAATGAAACATTATCTCAGATAATGACAAGATCGTATACATTATGTAAGACGTATTATATTATATTCCTGAATACAACCACACAATGAAACATTATCTCAGATAATGACAAGATCATCTTACATAATTGACCAGTGTATAAGATTTGACCATCACAAAAACCCATTACGTAAAAGGGCATACCAAACTAGTAACTAGATAATTACCAAAGTATAAACAAGAGATGTAAAAACAAGCAGACCCTAAACAAGAAGATTTTGTGTTTTTTGATATTTCATATCAATATCACCGAAATTGTAACAAGCTCCTTTGGTTTTCAAGTTTTGAGTTTTTAGCTGTTTAATTTGTTGGATATAACATTAATACTTGTTTACGTAAAACCAAATGGATTGATTTAACCCACATAAAATGCTGTTCCAAATATCATATGAATAAGATGTACAAGAATCAAGGATTTTCTGCTAAAATATTGCCTTAAGTACTTTTGAAGCGAATAATATTTCAGACATAATTGACAAAGTAACAACACAATTTAAAATATAATGAAACTGAATTATATTTACACATTGAAACACATTCAAATATATATCCAGATGTTATCATAGGGATTAAAATAAAATCGCAACCAAAATGTTTCCCCACAAAAAAAAGATAACGTATATGTTTTGTTTAACACTTCATTCCAAAAATCATTTGTCATATGTCTTTGTAACATTGCTTTGAATCGTACTCATTGTTCTAAACATTCACCCCAAAATGTAAATGAAAATTGGAATTAAGGACAACGTAGGGGGCTTATAGTATACTGCCACAACTATCACCATAGGAGGACAGAGTAGACAAATCATGGGATGTCATTAAGAGCTTTTAGCTGTTCAGTGATAAATTGAACATATATAATCTGACCAATCAGAAAAATCAACAAAATACAAGGCTACATTAACCTAAATAGTTGTTAGCTGATAGCCTACTCTCACTTTATTATATAAATATATAGAGTAGGACCAATCAGAAAATCTAGAAAATACAAGATTATATTTGCCTAAACAGTTGTTAACTGAAAGCCTACTTTCAGAGATTAATTGAATAGATATAGTCACAGCATTCAGAAACACCTAGAAGCAGATGGTTAATAAGCTATTGATTATTTCATAATATTGAAAAATAAAAATAAACATATAGCCAGAACATTCAGAAACATCTAGAACCAGATGGTTAAAGCTATTACAAATTTCAAAAATTGTAAAGAAGGGAACCCTTGATAATCATTTCACGTGCTGAAGTATATCATATTTTTTGTAATTTGCCTGCCATGGTAAGAGATCCAACTCTGTCTGACTGCAGGCAACAGATCCTCAACATTCTCAACATATATTCTGAAAAATCGATGAAGTTTTTTCTCATTCTAAAGGGGCAGTAGCACGTTTTTAGGGGGAATACAAGCTTAATCAGGAAAATGAAAATAAATGGTTCCAATTGAAAGACAATATATTAAATTAAATCAAATATATGTTCCTTTTCCTTACACAAAACAAATATAATGTTTTCATATTAAAATTGACTTTATATTAATCTTTATTATTTGTTCTCTAACTAAGGATGATTGGCTTGTGTAATGAGATTGTTGACACTTGTAAATAATACATTTGTCATCAACGTACAATAATCCCTGAAAATTTTAGAATATAGATTTTTAAAAAAGTGCTTAGACTGATGGTATGTTATAATCTAGGTGCTGTTTTTTTCTCCAGAATGTCCAAATTTTGCGTTTGTTTGAAAATTCAATGTCAAAAAAATGATATCTGTGGAATAATGAAATGTTCCCATTTCATAATATATCACATGTTCAATCAAGAATTATATTAACCAAACGTGAACTGATACTCAACTGGTTCCCCAAAAGCAAAACTATATAGATATTAAGAAATTCTTATCGCAAAAAAAGTTTATACTTTCCATCTCATCCTATAATTTATCGTATATCAATTTAAATGAACATCTTTCTTTTGGAAACAATTAATAAAAAAAATTCAAAGTTCATTCAAGTAGATGTCTTTATTACCAAATATCTATCCTTGTATAAATCATATCTCTTCAATTTGCTTATATGAAATATTTTCTTCATGCTGTGAATCTAATTGAATTGAATATTGACTACTTAATGAATTTGTTTCTTACATTCTGCTAAATTTGAGAAAATCGTGTCTAGTCAATGACATACGTGTTCTTTATTCAAGTAATAAACTTATAACCAATGATTTCATTACTTTCAATACGTCTGTCTCTATCGTCTCATATTTCGTTAAGAAGTAAGTGATTTAATAAAACTCAGAACAAAATACCTAAATACCTAAATATTCACATATCGCAGTTACATATCTCATAGACTTGAACCCCCATAAAAGCAGTAAAGATTATGTCCTTGAACTTGTATTGATACAAGAAAAAAGATTGTTCAAATAAAAGATTGTTTTCAAAATGATCACACAGAGATAAGAACTTTAAGATATTACCGCATGTAATAAGATAATGGCAATGGCAGGAACATGAAGATTCATCATTGTTATGACACGTGGTTTGGGATTTCCTCTAATATTGACTAAGATCAACCCTAATAATGACGAATTGATGAGCTTAGCTTAAAGGGGCAGTAGCACGTTTGTTGATAATTTTATATTTTACAATTTTCACTGGTAATTGTATGTTAACGCTAAATGTATTAGTTTGACAGTGTCAACAATCTCCTTACACAAGCCAATCATCCATAGTCAGAGGACAAAGTATGAAGATTCACATAAATTCCATTGGCGGCCATTTTATGTGAACACCTTTAATTCATTTTGTGTGAGAAAAAGGAATCGCATGGTTAAACTTTACATTATATATTTGAATTATTACTGCTCCATTTGGTTTAAATACATTGTCTTTCAATCGGAACTATTATTTTCATTTTCTTGTCATCACCTTATATTCCCCCTAAAAACGTGCTACTGCTCCTTTAAGGAGGTTGGATACCTTTGTTACTGCACATCCGCAACAGTCAGCTTGTGCTATTTTAAAGTTTATGCTGTTTTGTTTATTTTCACTGAAAGTGTGAGATAAAAAAATAAAAAAATAAAATAATGATTTAGTTTGATAAAAAACAATGACTATGTTATATTTGTGAACATAAGTATTTTTTTTATGATAAAATGTATTTCACTTATTAACCTTAAAGGGGCAGTAGCACGTTTTTTGAAAATTTTATATTTTAAAATTTTCACTGATAATTGTACGATAATGCTAAATTTATTATTGTGATAGTGTCAAAAATGTTATAACACGAACCAATAATCCATTGTCAGAGGACAAAGTATAAAGAATAACCAAAAATCCATGAGCGGCCATTTTGTGTGAACACCTTTAATTCATTTTGTGCAAGAAAAGGAATCGCATGGCTAAACTTTACATTATTTATTTGAATTATTACTACTCAATTTAGTTTAAATGCATTGTCTTTCAATTGGAACCATAAATTTTCATTTTCCTGACATCACCTTATATTCCCCCTAAAAATGTGCTACTGCCCCTTTAAGTATTAATGAAAATTTCTAAAAAGGGTAATGTTGACAATGAAGAGTTATCTCCCCTGGATGTTAATTTTCATTGATGTGGCTAAATTAATGTGAATATCTCTGTTATCCCCCGGTGACATATTGTTTTTTCTTTTTAATCTTATTCTAGTGTGTATTAACTATAAAATATATAATTTAAAAAAAATCTTAATACGAGATATCAATTTTTTTTCATAAAAGCATACTATTTTACAAAAATAATCATACAAAAAGGTTATTTTGTATGAATTTACTTCATATTATTTTCAAGTTCCTTTTTTTCTGACTTAGTCTATTTCCATACTGGAATGCCTTAAAGAAAAACATTTAAATAACAATTATTTTCAAAAGTTATCTTGAAAAGGAGTTTTTTAATTATTGTATTTTCATCATTGGGTGCCCTAACGGATGGGCCCTCTGTGGTGACATGGTATTTTTATGACACAATTTGATTCAAGACATATTCAAAATAAGACCAAATTTAGCTATTTCTTATTACCTCGATATTTTGTATCCAACCTCCTTAACCCTTATACTTACAACTTGGACAGGGTTAATCTTTAACATGACACAATGAATTTTGTTCCTAATATTGATACGGTTATTCAGAATTCACCAACCTTTCATCGCTAAAATCAGATTCAGGTTATTAATGTTACATTTATTAACACATACCCACTTTCTCCTGATAATGCCAAAGATTAACCAGGTAATGACCAATTGGATAATATTTACAGTAATAATGAGATATTGACGTTTTGTTTCTGACACGACGATATAGATTAACTAGACTAGCATCGCTAAAATCAGATTTAGTATAATGATGTTACATCAATAAATGCTTTCCCAAAGAATACCATTTCACCAAACGATTTTGTTGCAATCAGATCTTCTTAACAACATAAACATCATGATTATAAATTATGAAACATAAGACTATTAACCAGTAATGCAACACTTTTGTCTAAATGATGACAAACAACGTTATTTATTTCACAATACCAACAAAAATTGAATGGTATTCAATATGAATACACAATTTTACCTTGGTATTTTGACTCATGTAAAACTATACTTATGTACAAAAATAACAACAACTGTTCTTATAGAAAGATGATTGTCATCGTTCAGGAACAGTAAGTTATATCATAGATCAATGTAGATAAATGCTATATGAAGATCTTCTTCCGTTGGTAAGGCTTGATGAAAAAAGCAGAATGAAGTGTTTGATGTGAATGTAGCATTAATGGTGGTTTGGAATAAATTGGATCAACAATTACCTCCCTTTGATGTTTTTGAAAACATCTTGGTTTGTAAGAAGAGGGGATAAAGTACAGGAGAAAATAGCTATTGATTATTTGTGGATTTATCTTCATTTGAAGCTGCTAACAGATGAATGGATGCAAGGAAAACAATTTTATGCTTTAAGCAGTTTGTATAGTGCGCATAAACCTTTAAAAAAGCTGGGATGGTTTTGAAGGAAATTGGATGACTTTTTTGTGGGAATAATGTCATTTGATAGTTTGTTTTTGAAGTTACATGAGTGGTCAATATAATTGTTTTCCTTGTTTTCGTAAATATGAATGATTTAATGGTCTGACAATAAACTGAAAGACAAGAGTTGTAACAGTTGTATGTAAATAACAAATATTGATGTCTTATTTACCTGATTGCGACTTAAAAACATAGCTTCATATTATTGAAAATTCTGTTTTAGGTCAAGGTAGATAGTAGATATTCCCCATATTTATTTATTGTTTCGGTAGTTTATTATTAATATACCAAAACGTCTGAATAAGTGAGGTAAATCGAAACTGCTTTGCATAAAGGAACCTTTGCAATGTGACATTTTGAAGAAAAAAACGGTAACAATTGTAATCGATGCCAAATTAATCAGGACATGACAAGGACAGAAACACATACACACTGATTTATGACGCAGTATAACACTGTCATGTTTGTTTTGTCAAAGCGTTATGACGTCATGTTTTGATTATGGTAAATCCTTATAGAAATACATCTATATCCATAGATAACACGTGCTCTAAGATAACGTCAGATAATACATCACTTGGAATGTCAATACTACTTGTCTCCTTTAGAAACAACACGGAACACTATCATATGTCTAATTGGGGGCGGGATAGCGCAGTGGTTAGCGCGTTCGGCTTCGGATCAGGAGCTCCGTGGTTCGAATCCCGCCAGGGGCTCGGCAACTTTGTCAGCAGTAGAGAACTGTTCTACACGCAGTCAGGTTTGGGTGCAATGCTACACTGAATTTCAGTGCAGTACCACACATGGTTGCTAGTTCCAGCCGATGCTCGCAGGTTTCACCGCAACACATAGCCACAATAGTGCTGCGGGCTTTCTCACTGCAATAATACTAGCAACCGCGATATAAGTGAAATACTCTTGAAAGCGGCGATAAACCCCATCTCACCTCACCTCACATCTCATGTGACTAATTAATTTCCTTAACGTTTACAATCTACCTCAGCAAAGTTATTTACGTGATCATGCTCGATTCACTACCAAATTTCATTGATTCCAAAACAAATCTCAAATTTACATGTATATAATCCATAAATAATCTATGTATAAGTTTCATGGTAGTTGCATGTATGTTGTTACAGACCTCAATCCGAATAAACAAGAAACATTTCCCTCTTCTGTCAAGCGAGCCTGCCTGTACAAAATAGAGCACTTTATTGATTGAAGGGAACTGCTATAAATACACCATTCAGTTAATGGAGGGAGCACTGTTTACCAGTTACCAGTATCTTAGTTCCACCCACACTGGAATCCGTCTGTGGTCACTCTCACAAGTCATCAAACATTCATCGTCCACAATACATGTGATTTGGTTTCAATACAGATGGTACGTGACATGATGGCATGGCCGTGATTTAGAGAAGCAGTAACTGATGCGTTTTTGATGTATAGGATTAAAAATCAATATACAATGTGTAGTGAAGTTTATTATGGTTAAAATTACCTTTACTGTATTCTAAAACAATTAGTTTAGCTTGTACATTCATTTAAATATACCAAATTTATCACAAATTATACTGAAAATTAAATCAAACAACGATACTATGCATGTAAAAAAAGCTAAACGCACGCGTCCCATGAAGATGTTCCAATAATATAAGTATTTGATATCACTATCTCATTTTTGTATATTGTCTGCTGCAGATAGTTCTCATATAAAACTTGGAGTCAATGATGTACGCCAGCCACGATATTTTGTTCTAGATGTTAATAAACAATCCCAAGTATTACAGGTTTATATAGTATCAGTATTGAATCAACTGCCATTGTATGCCAAATTCAGGTATCATATATCTTAACGGTTGACATAATTAAATCCAATAACGTACTCTTTCACTTGAATATATCATAAAACCATAAAACAGATTTATGCTTCAAGGTATTTCTAGTCCTTTTTTAAAAGAGTAGAACATTGAACAAACATGGCTATAAATTGTAATGTATCTCCTTCCAATTGCTTAGATGTGTAACATTGTAACGTAACACCACATTCATGTTTCATTGAGGTTGAGAGAAAATGTCCTCTTTTAGAACTTAAACATTTAAAGCTTTTAAAACCTGAAACTGTTTGCACCAGCAAGATTTATATAACTAAATAATCCTCAAATATACGTTGCAACTAACACTCTTAATTGATCAGTAAGAGTATGTTTTTAAAGACTGCTTAAACGTTTTGCAACCCATTTACACTCCTACCGACCATAGCATATAGAACGAGAAATACACTGACAGAAAAAACCCAGATAGATCAACGTTAACCTTCATTCGTATCAATTGGAAAGGTTTTATCACTCACAACTCAAGCACTGACACTCCACGCTTAGTATGTTGTAAATCCTTATATAGCAACTCTCTATCCATTGTAGAAATTGCAATTTGTCCTACCGGCAATAACATTTAGAACCAGGAATTGGCTGATAGAAAAAACACAGATCAACCTTTAGTTGTATGTATTCGTATCTAATGGAAAGGTTTTATTACCCACAATCCAGGAAGCACTAACCGCTAACACTCCACGCTTCGTATGTTGTGAACCCTATATAGCAACTCTGTACATTATAGACATTGCAATTTGTCCTGTCGCTTTTCTAAATGGATGTTCGCTTTTATGGCACAAGTCCACCGCAATTGAATAATCACCTCGAAAGGACAAACAGAATCCAATTACATGGTCTTGTGCTCTTTTATCGGGCCAGCCATTATGTCCCCAGGTAATGTTATCACAAATTCTTCACTGGTCATATCACCCGGATTGCCTTCAGCAAATATTGATACTTCTCTCTATCCTGACGCCCGTTCAAAACAAGGGAGAATGGTCTACGAAATGCATTTTGAATAGCAGGTGTTATTATAACACAGCGAACACAAACACATGTTTGACATTTAGCTCAATTAATATCGCTTCTGAATGTTGATCTTTGTTCATAAGATGGTACGTTTATTTGAATTGAATGTAGTTCGAGTCTGCTTTTTAAGTGAAGTTTCTTAACCATGGCAAATTTTATTCATAGTATATTCAGCCTCTTTGAATGCATGTATTGATGGTATGATCCCAAATAACTTTCTTGCATGTATGATGACATTTTGAAATATTTCAAATTGTACAGTTTGATTTGATCAAATGATTTTTAAGAGTAATATCCATGCCTTGACCTTGTGTTGTTTGTTGACAGCGTCGTCGCTACCAGACCCACGCCCACTACGTAAACGGAGCGACGTGCACGACGTTCGAGGAGAGAATAGGACTGGATAACCAGGCGAGTCGGGAAGGGGAGGGGGAGGGGGAGGAGGGGGCAGCGTCTGTGTGACCACCCCCTCCCTTGCATTAGCATCCTAGCGAACCCCTACCAAAGTCGAACCCCACCAAATTCCTAATTTCATGTCAAAAGGCTGTCTCATGATAGACGTTCGTGATGGTGATGTAAAGAGTGCGTGGCAGCTGACAGTTAAGGCAAAACGTGTTGAAACGTTTGGTTGTACCCTTGGGAGTCAAGCATGAAAACGTTAGACTATAATGTTAATAAACAGAAACAACGTGTGGAAACGTTTGGTTGTACAGTGAAGAAACGATTCTTTAAACCGTGTGGTCGCAATGTGTATGAACCTTGACATGCATGCGTGCAAACGTTTTAACTTTAACTTGTGAAACGCTGAACTACAACGTTGAGAACATTGACGACAACTTGGAAACGTATTGAAACGTTGGTTTGCAGTAATGGACGCTTAGTAGCAAATTGGGGAAGTTTTTGTTGTATTCATGTAGCATGCAACGGCTTCCCCCTATTAAGCAACTCTTTACATCTACTATTTACCAGCTAGGACATCAATACAGGCGCTTCTTTCAGTGCAACTTGGTGACATACACGAAGCATTTTGGTATTTTTGAATATATGTATGTTTAAAACATGAAAACGTTTTGTTACGAGGCGCAGAAGATGTGAGGTTTTAGGTTTGGAAACGGGGAGAATGGTATATCAAGTAAACAGAGGCTCTGTAATCTTGTTGGGCTTGGCCTTGGAATATCTTAACTTTGGCTGTAATAACTTTGGATTTAACCGGAAGATATGGTACTGCAGCGTATCTTTTGATTTCAGATATGTGACATGATGAAGACAATTTATATTGAACTACAACATCTATTCCTTAATAGGTGACGAGTCTCCTAGATTCTTTTGTCATTGTCAATGAAGTAAGTATGCCAAACTCGCCGTTAAATATATGATTGTTAACTTGAAAACATAATTGTTCAAATGCAAGAGGAAAAGTTACATTCAAAAACGTTGCTCTCCCTCTCTCTCTCTCTCTCTCTCTCTCTCTCTCTCTCTCTCTCTCTCTCTCTCTCTCTCTCTCTCTCTCGCTTTTTTGTTCCTCTTTCTATATATATGACTTATTCTATCTAATTATTTTCTAACCTCCCCTTCTCGTTATTGGTATCTTTCTCTGCTTCTCGCCTTACTCTCGGTAATCTTATTTAGAAACCTTCATTCACCGCCGTTATTTTATTTAGAAACCTTCATTCACCGCCGTTATTTTATTTAGAAACTTTCATTCACCGCCGTTATTTTATTTAGAAACTTTCATTCACCGCCGTTATTTCATTTAGAAAACTTTCATTCACCGCCGTTATTTCATTTAGAAAACTTTCATTCACCGCCGTTATTTTTGGGGGAAACTTTAATTGACAATATTGTCCAAAAGCAAGGATAGGCTAAAACGAACATTCTGTAACACAATACAATGCAATTAACATGCAGCTTCTGTATATTGAGTTGTAACTTGACACTTATTAGTGCTTGTTTGTCTTCACAATAATTTGATAAGCATTGAGAAGAGAGTGTCATGAGGACCAATCCTTGTAAGTGTTGAGGGATACATTGCCAATGCTTCTTGACGTCCTCTATGAGTGTTTCCCAGGAATCTGTACAAAAGTATGAACATCATTTATTACATAAACTGTTGGTTGGACATGATAACAAGAGCCAGTCATTAGCGTCACGGAGGAGTTGAAGAGGATATGAGTCCTATTTGTATATACAATCGAAACGTAATGCTTTTCATTTTTTTACATTTCGATTTTTATGTCTTTTTTGATGTAACATATTTGTAAATTGTGCTTGCATAATAACTCGGTGCTTCTTTTCTTAACTGAATTGAAACTATATATTTATATGCCCCTATCGCATAACTTTCTAACTTATCATTTAAACTACACAATGACAATTTGGAAAAGCTGAGAACTTAAGATGTACTAAAATGACGGATTGTCTAGTTTCATAACAGCAACATAGGACTCTATACTAGTCGACCAAATTCCATCATATGTACATGAAATGTATTCACTGTTGCAATTACTCATAGTTATGGCGTAAATGTACATTTACAAGTTCTCCACACTGGAAAGCTGATGATTCTATCCATTCTTTTACAATAGATTGCAAAATTAGTCTGCCGGAAGCTTGCATACGGAAGTAAGAGTTTTTAAGTTGTATGAAAGCGATACATTATAATGTGAGTGTCTCGTGTTCAAGTGGAAATGGCACCAGGGATCCAGTCAAATATAAAAGTATATCATCTAGAATAGAACACTTACTGAAGTCCTAGTACGGGGTTGTTTGTCGCCCATCCACTCTAAAAACATACAAACTAGTGGTAAATATCGACGTACCTGATTCTATAAATACATACCAACAAATGATTATCGAGACCTGCATTTCTGGACAGATCGTTAAGGTATTCCTGACGTTGTGGCACAAATATCGATCTTAGAGTGTTTTATGCTGATGGCATGGTATCTTCGGTCTGTAAGGGGGCGTTGTCTCTTCTTGTGTTTTAGCGGAGAATGCAGGCGTAAGATGACCGTTTTTCACAGAGAAATGGTCAGAGATATTGCTCATGACCTACAACCAATCGAAATATATGTCAGTCAATGGGGTCATTAGGAGGAGTCCTTTAAATGTATCTGGGTAATGGAAATGGAGATTTGCTAAATATAGGTTTTCTGGTCGAGGATATCTTTGTAAAAACATCGGCACACGTTAGGGGTATACCTCTTGTAGAGAAAACGGCACACAAGTTTCCAGGTGCCATTGGTTAATTTGTTTACACAGGGACTGCTGACGTCATCGATATGTGCCTTCAAGAGATGGGGTAGGAACGGAAATTAAAATACTCTTAACAATCGACACATTCTCACTCTCTCTTTATAATATGATATATATATAGTGATATTTGTAACACAAATTTCCTGTTGATGAATAATGAACTATAGTTTATTGACCACACTGTATTTGTTATGAAGATCGTTGTTTGTAAATTAATGTGATAATGAATAAAGATAGTTTTGCTGAAATTGTCGTTTTGATTTTAGTCGCTTTGCCATGTTTCTGGTATACTACCATGTAACGAAGCCCTGCTTTCTAGGATCACAAGACGACTCGCACATGGAGTATATACTTAGACTCAAAAGAAAGAATCCTCAACAGTATAGGCTTGCCTTACTCGGCAAGATATAAAGTAAATGCTTAAAGTTCACATAACCACAAACATATTTCACTATTTTCTTTGGAATATAGAAAGTCTGATTACAATAATGTATAGTGCGTTAAAGGTCGCTACTCCAAAATGTTTAGTTTGGTAATGAAAGTCTTTTTTGAAAGCAACCTTTGATGGGCCGCTTAGACCTATCTGACAACAAACAAGTGAATGCATGACTGGACACGCCCCCATTTTGTGACGTCATAAACAGAATCAGCCTCGTTATCTATACATTTATCGTAACAATAGCACAGGAAATAAACTAATAATTAAAGATTTTCAGGAAATGTTTTCCACTCAGTTAGATAAATCATTTGACGACGTAACACTACTAAACATTTTGTGTAAAAAAGATATCCACATCAATGGTAATATTAAACCATTATTTAGGCGGTATTTCAGTTGAAATAATGATGCGTTACTCTGTATAGTCTGTTTATTACGTCACACCCGCGCGATTTTTTTGGCCCCTAACCCAGGTGGGTTTTTCACAGCCGATAATTACGCTGTCTAAATGAAAGGCTAATAAAAGGTGTTTATTGGACAAATTAACAAAAATTAAGTCAAGCTTTTATTTTTAAAAAAAATCTTTGAACGAAAATCGAGAAGTGGTAAGGTCGAGGTTAGTTGATGTTTAAACACGCCCAATTGATAACATTTGATAAAACGTATGACTGGTGGGTTTTTTATGGAGCGAACACTTTTACCTTTAAGATAGTAAAAATCATATGGCCGCTAAAACAATGAATCAAACCGATGGCTCTCAAGCCTCGTCGCTGATTGGCTGGTGTGTAAAGATCAGCTAACCTGACCCCAGTGTCGTCGGATCAGAAACACAGCCAGTGCTAGGTTCTTTCTGCATTCAATAAGATTGTGTATTTTTTGATAATAATGATATGCCCATTTATTCAGTAGTTGGATTGCTCAGTACTCAGGTCAAGGCGCTATAGGAATATTATTACCCTGGTCGAACCCAAGCTGACTTGTCGCTAGGTGGTCACCGCCATCACAAACTGTTATCAGGTACACATTTCCTGCTTAGGCACATTTTGAATATTGTCTCTTGATCAACACTGTGTTTAACCGTACACCGGAACTAGCGAGGTGAACGGCGGAGAAATGTTGCTAGCGAGGAGCCATAATCGAAAGTTAGGTAATATTTTACTTCATAACTTTCAAACGATCAACATCATGTGGTAATTTTAGCACACATACTTAGTAAAATGTATGTGCTTGTCATTCTGTATCCAAGGACAGTAACAATGACAGTTGCGAGTCATGCTGTTGTTAGTAACATATTTGCTATCTCTGACTATGAACAGGATATGACATTAAATAGTTATGTCTCGGAAAATTATTGACATGATAATAACATAGAAAAAGTTGATGAAACGGCGATGATTGTCTTTTAAGTGATCCCGTTTGTGATCACGCTCCTCGCTAGCAACATTTCACCGCCGTACACCTCGCTAGTTCCGATGTACGGTTATACACAGTGATCAAGGTGGCACAATTAGTGTCACAACTCATGCTTCAGTGATGGCCAATGAAGGCGACCCTTCAAACTCAACGAAAGGGTCAACAACTCAGCAAGCCCGTTGTTGCTGAACTACACTGATGCCAGTAGATTGAGCAATTCACAGGTCCACGTACAGCTGCGTACCTTAAGTTTGTTCACTTATCTACGCATTGTAGTGCAATTATCATGTAATTTTTATTGACTAAAAGGCATCGTACCATTGCAAAATCGAAACGATTAATGTTGTAATTTCACAAGTTCAGCTAAAATTCAATTGGCTTTGACATGATTGTATGTTTTACCTAACAGATACCCGTTACAAGCTGCTCACGACATTGAAGTGACCAGGGGTCAAAATTTCGTAAACGCTATTTTTTTATTTTTGTCTCTTGAATCATTCATAGGTCATCAACAAATTTAAATCCAAGTCATATTTGTTCTTCTGGACTAGGGCAAGGTAATTGTGCCGATTTTTATCTGACAAGGTCTTTATGAAATAATTTAATCGACATTCAAGAAAATCTGAATTTTACAAATATGACCCCATCATTTATTTAACAATGGCAAATATTCAGAACCAGTGACAAGACGATCCCGATATATGGTTTGAGAATGATTATTTTATACATGGACAATTGGTGATCCTTTGTCAGTACTCCTGGAGTTATTTTATTGATATATAAATAAAACCCAAATAACATGATAATTGCACTAAGATACAAAGTGAACAAATTTATGATATGCACCTGTACAACCACAAACAGCTAACTTAACAATTACACGGAGACTAATCAGAATCTGTCTTCTGATATGTTAACAGCGTCTTCCAGGTTAGAATCTATCACTTGATAGGCTTGATAGTTTGAGTTGTCTATTAAAATATCGCTTGAATAGCATATTTTGGACTATTTTCACAAACATTTTATTCTTACAAACACGAATGAGTTATTCGGTAATTGAACCACAGAGCCATTATGAATATCGTCTATTAATCTGAAACAGAATATTGTGCTGTTTAAAAATATTTATTTTACATTCTCACAAATATTTAACATGGCTATTACGAAATTGATTTTATGAATAAAGAATAATTATACGACATCCAGTGAGGTTTGATTTGTAATTATGTCAAGGTAAACCAGACACTTGTGCAATTGCAGCCTGAAACTTCTTAAATATATTTTCAAAAGGGTTCTGACGTTGTTGGACATGAAAACAATTATAGGATTTACATCTTTGGTATGAGGACGACGGTTTAGTGTGTACATACCTACAACGTACAACAACCTTGCCGTTATGCAACTTTGAAACTTGTAAGAATGTTCAAAGTTTGTGAGAGATAAACTGATTACTTCTGAAGGAAGAAAGCACAACTTCCTGCTGTCTATCCTGTGTCAAATTAATTTCACAATAGTATAGGAGGATGTTAGGGATGGTAAGTTCCTTATTATGAGCAAGTATGATGCTGGGTACATACACAAATTGTAAATGATAACATCTCTGACCACCAAAAGTATTTCCGTAATAAGAATTGACATTTGATTGTACATCTGTGCTGTAATGAGGTAATGAGGTAATGAGGTAATGAAGTATTGCGATCAAGCTGAAAGCAAAATGATTAAACAAGCTCATACTTCCAAATACGGAGATTGCTTTAAAAGCGAAGTCTCAGTTAGGTAAGGGAAATATGCATGCACGCAAGGAATCAATCCTTGCTGAATATTTTGAAATTATTTCAGATTATTCCGTGCACTCTAGCTCACAATAAGCCTTTGTCGAGGCTTATATTATCACGTCAATGACGTCAGTTACACCCGGCGTGATCCCAAGTAGCAGTTGCGGACACGTTACATGCACTTGACGATTGACTGCAGAGAACAGGCGGTATTCATTTACCGTCAAAACATTGACCGGTCGTACTCTATTTTGGTCATAGCCTATTGCGGAACTACATCTGATACCAAAGCATCAGTTCCAAGACTGAAATGACATTGCTAAATCATTGTCATATTTTCCACAAGTTAACATCTACATCTTTTTCGAGCAGCATAAAGGTTTCAAAGTATTCATTTCAACGTCACACCAATTTCATGAGCACAAACAAGCGGTTTGCCATATCACGTAATTCCATGAGCGTACATGCAGGACCGTTTAATATATGCAAATGCTGAGTGCAGTGCTTATTAGACAGCCGTTAATTGGAATATTATCAAACGTACGTAATAATCATGTTAATATATTCATCAATTTGTGAAAGAAATTAATCAGCAGTTCACAAAGGCAATTTGATGTTGGAGTTCGATGACTAACATTCATTATGTACTTAATGTGATCACAGATTAATAGTTTGGAATAAACAGTTTTATTTATAAAGAAAACTGAATACGAAACATTTGATTTTAATTATTCCCCAGAGATAAAGATGGAATAAACAATTTATTTATGAAGAAAACTGAATACGAAACATTTGATTCAATTATTCCCCAGAGATAAAGATGGAATAAACAATTTATTTATGAAGAAAACTGAATACGAAACATTTGATTCAATTATTCCCCAGAGATAAAGATGGAATAAACAATTTATTTATGAAGAAAACTGAATGCGAAACATTTAATTTCAATTATTCCCCAGAGATAAAGATGGAATAAACAATTTAGTTATGAAGAAAACTGCATACGAAACATTTTAGTGTAATTATTCCCCAGAGATAACGATGTGTGCGATAATGATTAGTGGAACAGGGCAATGTGATGGTGTGGGGGCCAAGTTTAGATTAGTGATGAATAATACATCACCTGTATCGTCAGTCTCCCACAATTCATCTGTGCAGACAAAGTTTACATAAGGGTTCAAACACGCGGTAAAATTAGAATACCCTACCTATAAATTTCATGTAGGTACACAGGGGTAAATGACTGAAGCCTACAGGACTGATTAATTTTGGTCACCGTTAGCAGTGAAAATATTGCAAACATGTATCCTTACTTTACATTGTGTAGAAGGAACCATGAACGAGTTAGAAACTAAGTACTTATTTGTATATTTCCTCGGAACACAGTCTATTTTGATTAGGCAGGACAACAAAAAAAATTCATTTTTTACTGATCATGGCAAACGGCGTTTGCTTGGCTGTTGCAATAATGATTAGTGTTCCAAAACCTGCTTGTAAATAAGGAGACACGTATTAGAAAAAATAATGGCTTAACTCTGAAACTGTTAGTATCATCATTTAGTACTGGTTTGACCTATTCTAAAACGATATCGACCTATTCTTAAATTATAACGATATTATTGGTGTCAGTCTGATCTACGACACTGTTTGCAATTTAGAGTGTAAGTAATGAAGTTCGGTTAGGAAAAATGTCTTACTGCAAGCTACATGGGAAAAGGAACAGCAGCATCACTTCCGGTTGCGCATGGTCGCTGACGTGTGTTTTGCTGGCTCCCGCTACCCCCATGGAAAAATCTGAGTAATCCTCAATGAAAAATTATTACAATTGACAAAAAAGTATTGAAACTTTAAATTCGATATCCATCGAGGGGTATTAATAATTATGAAATAAGTTAATTGCTAATTTCCAAAATTGTGAGTGTTAGACCGTATGATGGCCGAAACACAACGTGTTACACGTACTATGGCAGCCCTGCCTGCTAATATGGATGAACTCATCCTTGCTTCTGAAAAGAGGCTAGCTGAACTGATAAATTCTTCTAAATTGGAATTACAAAACTCCATTGATACGTTGAAAGGCGAATTTCAGGACTTGACCAATAAAGTTGGAGCGATAGAAGTTAGCATTGAAAACCACGACTCGCAGATTTCTAAACTAAGGAGTGAACTTTCTGACGAACGTGACAAGCGGATCCTACTGGAACGGCAGTTCATCCTGAAGGACATCCACGACCGAAAGCAAAACCTACTGTTCTACGGGTTCCCAAATATCACCGTATATAAACAGGTTTTAAAGATGTCATTGACATCGAGAGATATATTGCTAAGAAGAATATGTATATGAATTACTTTGACAAAAAATGGATTATTCAGAATGTATTTTAGCTGCCACTTCCCTTAATTAAATTATTCTACTAATAGGATAAAGTGTGTATGATTTCCATGTAGTGTTTTATTCCCCAATGTCGATTGTAACGAATGCAATATATAATGTATACTGTTCTTTTTCATATCTCTTGCGAGATATTGAAATCCTCTGATTCAAATCAGTTTATTCAGTATTTCGGCCATGTGGCCAGAGTACAATTGAATGTGACCACATAGATAAGTCACGTGACAGAATTTTTACAATCATTGTTTAAGTGCAAATACATGTTTCATCTAGATAGCAACAGATTTTAACAGTTCGATATTTGATGAAGTAACAAGAGCATACATATTTTTATGGTTTACATTTGACAAATACTTATTTCTGAGGTTTGCGTATCGTTCACATACAAACAACACATGATGTTCATATTCGGTTGCTCCCAGGTTGCAATTTGTACAAATAGCAAGATTTTCAACAACACAATTTTTTTGTCTAACTAGGTTTACTTTAAATGAATGTAAAGAGATTCGTTATTTACAAAAAGAACGTATTAAGGTTTTATCACCAAGTACTGTAAGATATAATTCAGGCTGCAATAGAGATTTAAACGATGAATAATTTTCCAGAAAAGTTGATGTACATAGCGAGTCATGCCAAATCTGCAAATAAATATCTTTAACTCTTTGTGTAAATTCCATTATAAACAGTTGCAAGTTTCCAACATATTGTGCCATCCAGACAAATGAAAAGCCCGTCAAGAATAGTAGGCGACGGACATCAGACACCCATGTATGTTTACCGTTGTCATCAAGTTGTTTGAGGAGTAGATATGATTGATGTGCATAGCGTTGCGGCTCCATTCGTAGAAGTTTAAACCAATATTTTATAACCCGCACTTGTGACGATACATGTACAAAGTGCCTACCACACTCGCCTAAAATCGCCTTATTTGATGCATATTTACCAACATTTAGATATAATTTGAAATATGTCGTTTGAATTTTTTCTATACATTTATAATATTGGGCACCCCATAGTTCGGAGCCATAAAATAGAACAGGCAAAATTTTACAATCAAATAGTTTACAGGCCACTGAAAAGGAAATATGATTTTTTTAATGGAATATTCTAGACAGTGAAAAGACAACTTTACTGGCTTTAAGGAGGTTGGATACCTTTGTTTCTGCGCATCCGCAACAGTCAGATTATCAGATTGAGCTATTTTAAAGTTTATGCTATTTTGTTTATTTTTCACTGCAAGTGTGAGATACAAAAAACTAAAAAAATAAGTAATGATTTGGTTTAATAAAAAACAATGACTATGTTATATTTGTGAACATAAGTATTTGTTTTATGATAAAATTTATTTCACTAATTAACCTTAAAAAATAATGACAATTTCTAAAAAGGGTAATGTTGACAATAAAGAGTTATCTCCCCTGGATGTTGATTTTCATTGATGTGGCTTAATTGAATGTGAATTTCTCTGTTATCCGCTGGTGACATATCTTTTTTTCTTTTTGATCTTATTCTAGTGTGTATTAACTATAAAATATTTAATTTTCAAAAAAATCTTAATACGAGAAATCAATTTTTTTTCATAAAAGAATAATATTTTACAAAAATAATCATACAAAGAAAAAGGTTATTTGTATGTATTTACTTCATATTAGTTTCAAGTTCCCTTTTTCCTACTTAGTTTACTTCCATACTGCAATGGCTTAATAGAAAAACATTTAAATAACAATTATATTCCAAAGTTATCTTGAAAAGGAGTTTTTAAATTATTGTATTTTCATCATTTGGTGCCCAAACGGATGGGCCTTTTTTCGAACAAAAACCGTGGTGACATGGTATTTTTATGACACAATTTCATTCAAGACATATTTTTCAACAAAATAAGACCAAATTTAGCTATTTCTTAATACCTCGATATTTTGTATCCAACCTCCTTAAGGGAGATATTTTGACATGCTTTGGACCATTTTAGACTTGAAGAAAACAATACGCCCAAGTAACAGTTTTGACATCCGTAACCCCAATGTGCCACTTTTCATTCTTGCTTATGATTCCATCTCTCCTGAAAACTATAATGTTTGTCTTTTTCATATTTAGTTGTAGTCCCCATTTCTGGCATATTCATATTACGTTAAGTTGTTTTTGCAGAGCAGTCACATTAAATCCTCTGATTGTATCCAAATGAAGTGAATAAAAAACTTTCCAAAAAAAAGAAGGAACAGGAGCATGTTAAAAGACTGTGAGACTGATAGATAAGTAGATAATATTATCTCAAGGTGTGGGCCCTTGAGCATAACTGTTGGCGTTTGGCCTACGAGTCGATGTTTATTTAAAACAGGACATATACATTATTATCATTCTTCACTGACAAACGGCGTTTTATTCGCTGTAACAATAATGCTTCATTACTAATTGAAGTCATGTGTATAACGTCATTGGTAACAGGTTCAGGATATCTCGGAATGAGGACATTTTATACATATTCAACAGCATGGTATTCCACATGTGATGTCTTAGCAGTCTTATCACAATAAAGAGTAAAGAACTTATAGCCATAACAATATTATACTCTCTTTAAATATCAACTTCTAATAACAACAATAAAAAGGTGCAAAATCAAATATTGGCGAACCTTATGCTCAACGGCGTTTACAAATATAGGCGCTGATACGGTACTATTAGATATTTCAGTAAAAGCTTATTTGTCTAACTAACAGTTTACATTGCTATAATAACATTTACAGTGTGGGGTGTGTGTTTTTCTTTCAAAATGTTTTTGAATATTCTTGTAAATCCTTACAATATCAAGTTATTATTATATGACTATTTAGGCTTCTTCTCTGCACTCAAGATATGACTATTTAGGCTTGTTCTCTGCACTCAAGATATGTCTATTTAAGCTTCTCCTCTGCACTCAAGATATGTCTATTTAAGCTTCTCCTCTGCACTCAAGATATGACTATTTAGGCTTCTTCTCTGCACTCAAGATATGACTATTTAGGCTTGTTCTCTGCACTCAAGATATGACTATTTAGGCTTCTCCTCTGCACTCAAGATATGTCTATTTAAGCTTCTCCTCTGCACTCAAGATATGACTATTTAGGCTTCTTCTCTGCACTCAAGATATGACTATTTAGGCTTGTTCTCTGCACTCAAGATATGACTATTTAGGCTTCTCCTCTGCACTCAAGATATGTCTATTTAAGCTTCTCCTCTGCACTCAAGATATGACTATTTAGGCTTCTTCTCTGCACTCAAGATATGACTATTTAGGCTTGTTCTCTGCACTCAAGATATGACTATTTAGGCTTCTCCTCTGCACTCAAGATATGTCTATTTAAGCTTCTCCTCTGCACTCAAGATATGACTATTTAGGCTTCTCCTCTGCACTCAAAATACGACTATTGAGGCTTCTCCTTTGCCATCTTGTCCTTTCATCAAATTTTTTCCTATAATGCATGACTACATCAAGGTTGGCAGGTTTAATTATCAGGTTTGCCTGGTTATGAATAAAAAACATATATTTGGTGTCTGAATCCTTGTTGGCCTCTGTTCCAGATGTTCCAAACTAGTATATGCTGATATATACTAATAGAACCTTTGAATTAATGGTTTATCAACAGCTAACATTGCCATACCATTGAGGAAGCATAAAGAGCTCTCATTGATTTCGAAATGTAAATCTTGTGTTAAATGAATTTTAAAATAATTTTCATTAGGTTATGAAAAATCAGTATTTGATATGTTTTGGTCAAGTTGATCAAAGCCCATCGAGTGCAATATATAGAAAAAATGTTGTTTTAAGACGTAATATTCATGTAAAAAAGGTTTTTTACAACAACTTCGGTACCATAGCAGAAGGATCGAAGTACTGAAGATCAACTAACAGGTTCCAACAGAAGGTCAACTGTTGACATTTCAAGGTACATCGGTGCTCTCAGTTGGCAATATTGAATACCATATTCATGTAGCAAGCATTCTTTCATGGTCTTTTATTAGACAATGTAAAATTTTAAATTATAAATTTGTTCGAAAAACAGACAATTTACCCTGATGGACACACATCAAACTGAAAGTAAAAAGTTATTTTGAAAACTCATCCAAGGCCAACAGAAGATAAAATTTGAGTATTTGAAAGTTTTAAAAGTTGTCTTAACGTTAATTGTACAAACGATTATGACTTATTGAAATGCATACATTTCTTTTATTATAAATTCCTTACAAAGAATTGTTTTTGAAGAATGATGAAAGTAGTTATTTGTATATACAACTTTTTTGTAGGTGTTGACGACGTTTCAACATATAAACCATATTGTTTAAATAAAAAAATTTCAACCAAAAGAATTTGACATTGAATATGATGCACTTTTTATATAACATCATCATGAATTACTACTAAAGTGTAGCAGCTACGAATATTATATGATTTTCCAGTGAACAAGGTTAAAAATGGGATCCATTTCATTCAGCAATACTTAGTTCAAACTTTCTTTTTCACTATAATAATTGGTTAAATAAAATCAATAATGTTTGTCACTTCTTCTATATCACGCCAAATTATCATTTCAAAGACAACTCTCCTGACAAATCCATGATGGCTTGGTTGACAAATGCAGATCACTTGCTAGTAAAAAGGGGAATAACCCCGGATCTGTAAATCATAAATCCCAAGCATTGTCACTGATTTGGCAAAATTGTTCACATTGTCACTGATTTGGCAAAATTGTTCACTCAACCCATCAGTTGAATATAGACATTGATTAATATGACAGATTTCGATGTCCTGGTTGGCAAAAACAGACACCAGGAGAATTGTCTCTAACCCTCTACTCCAATTAGTAATATGTAGATGAAGCTTATATGACATTGAACAAAACCTGTAGATAGACCCAATCTCTTGTGATGCTTCATCAGGTTGGAAATCTCATCTTTGTAACCCTGGAAATGGCTGATATTGAAATTATTGAGACGTATTAATTAAATTTCAGTAAAATGACAGATTGTTCGTTGTACTGATGTGCAAAATCAGTAAACAGGAAATGTTTCTTTGAGCTTTCCCCATTTGATAATAAGTAAATAAAGCTAGAACAACGTGTGAAGGACGGAATCGCCTGAATATGGGCTTCGACAAAGTTGAATGCTTTTTGTTGGTTCATTAGATTTAAAATCTGAAACTTGGAGATGGTTGTACATACATTCTTATCCAGATGTTTGACCCTGACTCGGTAATCATTGACCTTGAAGATGAATCTACGAGCAGTACTGAAGAGATCCATCCCTTGGGTGGTCTGCATGTCCGATCAATGATGTTAAGACTATTACAGGACTCGTGGGGCTACCTATCCGAGCTTTGACCCTGGATCAGTGACAAAAACATATGGCTTATTGCATTGTACTAGGAAATAACTCGATTTCATATGCATAAACTGAATCAGTGGAATAGTGGAATTGGTATTACTCCGGGATTTACCTTCATTTCTTAATTATTCTCTCAACATCAAAACAAGTGAGTCAATCAAATGTCAAAAGATCTAAACATGGTTACTGGTTACTTTCTGCACGAACTTGAAACAATATGCTCAAGAAACAGTTAGCGAGTAACATTTTTCACAGATTAAATCTGATGAAGATTTTGATTATTTTCTGCATGAACTTGGAAAAAGCTGCCTCTAACGTCCAAAGCTGTATAGATGAGATTATTTCTGAAACTCACTTGTTTAAGATGATATGATGATCAGGTGAAATTTTGTGAAAAGCGATATAACAATATAAGAACAAGTTGCTAGAATGAAACAGTATCTGTCCTGAGGTAAGCAATAGATATAACCACACTTCCCGAGGTGTATCGCTCAATATACCTCCTGTTTGAATCGTGGGTCTCCGAGGAGTAGCGTAGCGGAGCCGAGGATTCACGATTCAAACAGGAGGTATATTGAGTGATGCACCGAGGGAAGGGTGGGTATATCTGACTTATACCCCACTTCGATTGAGTTATATTTGACTAAAAAGAGCTATCCACCCTTCTCTATGTATATATGTCTTGACCTAACTAGATCAACACAATATAAACAATACTCTTCTTATTGCGTTTGAAAAAACATAAACTGACTTCATTACATTAAAATTTGGTACAAACTAGTACCTATACAAAGGCTTATATAGGAAAATATAACAAACTAGATATGACACAACCAAAAGTACCACTACCTGTATAAAGCCTCAGTATCTCAGTTGATAAAAGCGTTGCACCTCAACATTAAGGCCCCTGGTTCGATTCCCACTTTGGTCGTTAACATTTCTAAAAAATCTTAATTTTACAACTCCATTGATTTGTCAAAGTTGAAAATCTCTACACCTGATTTAATGTGGGTCTTCAAAAAGGAATAGGTGTATTAGAAAAGGTGTGGTGTATCGGTCAATATACCTACAGTAAGAACAAAGGAAACAATAGCAACGAGACCGGAAGTGGTGTATAATTATTGTGATAAACTCGAGGACAGATAACCGAGAACCGAGAACCGAGATGCATGGTTATTCTTTTTCTTACCCAAATCATGTTGATGCTTAAAAACGGGAAAGAAAGAGTAGCATTAAAAAAACACGCTAAGTCGTTAAATTACAAACTGGACTTATACGCCATTCATGGTTTTCTCAATTCTTGAGGATAGGCGGATTTAACCGGTTTCCAACTTACGCTCTACATTGAAATAGTTTTCTTTAATTTCACACTCTGTCACCAAACTTATTGTTATATATGATAGAAAGTATTTTTTATTGAACGCACTGTCACAAAACAAGGAAGAAAAGAAAAAATGTTGCTAGGTTTTACTGTGTGGAATGTTATATGATATCACTCTTTAATGACGTCATAGAACTATGACCTATAGTGGAGTAGCTTAGTGACAAAATTGAAAAATCTGGCTTAAAGTATGAAACTTTGCACGAATGATCATTAGGCATGTATATATTCATTTTGCCTAGGATCCAAATTTTTCGACCGCGGGAACCTGGTCACGTGACCCAAAATCCAAAATGGCCGCCAAATTTCTTTAAAATTCATTTTTACCCGTTTCAACCGTATTTTTAGTGGACTTTCAAAAAAAATATTTTTGATGTAATAAATATTATGACAAAAGATGGACTTTCTGACATAAAATTCTTAATTATTCCAATGTTGATGAATATTTTATAAGAAAGATCCAAATTTAAATTTTTGAAAAACATTAAGGATGGCTTTCAATTCTTTCCACTCTTCATGTTTAATGCATGCATTTTTGTGTAATTATTTTCATAACCATAATGAGAACTCTGTTTTATTTATTAAACATTGGCTTTGTATAGCTATGTTATTTCTTATGATCAAAATCAAACAATATATACGTTACATTGTTTCTATTGCAAATGGTGAGTGGCGACCATTGAGGATCACAGAACACCTTGTTAATCTCCCTCATCTCACGGGAAAAAAACAGTAGAATATCGTATAGAAATATTGAAATGAAATCAAAATGGGCAAGCAAAGGTCAAAGCGAGTCTTGGCAAAGGTCAAGGTCATGGTAAATCTCGTTAAGTTTGGTTCATATTTTGAAGATTTACAATGTCTTTTTATCAGATATATTAGAAGGCACAATTGAAAATATTTCTTCACCAGATGAGATATTCATAAACTGGTCATATCAAATGTTCAATTTATCTTATTGTCAAAAACACTTACAAAGTTCACTTTCAAAATTGTGTTAAAAAATCTGGACCACTGTTGTCACTGTTTTGATCATATGAGGTCACCCTACAATTTCATCAAATCAATGGTGGCATGATATGCCTGAAAGTATGATTTCACCTGTTAATTTGCTCAGTGAAAAATCAGATTTAAATTTCACTGATTGCTGTAAAGTTGACCAATAAAACAATTAGTGATATAGTGATATAGTGATAGTGATAGCTGTTTTAGTTCTATGTGACATTTGCTATTGCTATTGTTACCCGTTTATCATTAGA
Source organism: Steromphala cineraria (assembly GCA_916613615.1). NCBI lineage: Eukaryota > Metazoa > Mollusca > Gastropoda > Trochida > Trochidae > Steromphala > Steromphala cineraria. Next base: position 54,797,588 of record OU744731.1, on the reverse strand, counting down.
TACGAAAGTCGATACCTTTGATTTTCTTTGGACAATAAATATCAGAATGAATAATAGTTGACAGATTGTGTATATTTTCGTTTTTTGGTATATGTTTTTTTCATCAAGATCTTTTTATTTAGTAATAATTTTTTTTATATTGATGGGAATTTATAATAAGATGTATCACTTATTACATTGTGTTAAGTCGAGGTCAATGGCATGATCAAGGTTAGTCTTAGCTTATGCTTAGAATTTTCTATGCTTTTATCGTATTTTTGGAGGGGGATTTGTGGGTTTATTCAAATATGTTACATTATGGCATTATCATAACTCAATGTCAATCTGAAACTCTATTGAGTGTTTGCTAGTGAGTTAAGGACCAAGCTAAACTAAAGAACTACAGTATGCTAACTTCTCTTACATAGACATGCAATGTATATCATATTGAAACTCCATGTCCATGGTTCATACAGCCAAAACAGAATAAAAGTCCAGTACTTTTCAAGGTCATTTTACCATTTTTCAAGTACACGTATTCGCAGGTAAAGTGACACAACTTTCGGTTTCGATGCCGCCATTTCCTGAAGTGCTGCATTGCGACATCAAAATTTTCCGAATGCAATCGATCGTTAGAACCGGAATTTACCGATTTTGTTGGAATGAGTGGAAGCCCGCAGACTGGGTTCGTTTCATTCTGTTCTCTATCCATTTGCGCTTTTGATTTTGATCTATGTCACAGTAAATTCCAGTACATTTTTGAAAATTTCAAGGATATTTCCGCGAAATTCCAGTCCTTTTCAGGACAATTAGTACTGAATTGTAAATTCAAGAACTTTTCCAGGCTCGTGCGAACCATGAATTGTCTATGTCATAAACTTGAAGAATCATATTTCATACCAACATTATGTGAGCTGTGTCATTCGAGAAGTTGATGGTATAAGAACGTCAAGAGTAATTCTATGTGTTACAAACAAACGTAAGATTCATTAACATTTGAAACGATATCTAAACCTTATTTGATTGACGCCTGAAATGAATCCATCCTATTTGGAATAGAAAAGATTAAAAATTATATCATTATAATATGTTTCCAAAGCAGGTGTCAAGAACACAACCTTGTAACGGCACCATTGACTGAATTTTCCACAGGCTTAATACAGCAAAGACGGGTATGTAGGCGAGTAGGATGTTACAACCGTTATAAACGTTGGAGGGAATATAAAGAATGATTTTCTGCATTTTGACAGACAATTTTGTTCTAAGGTAGTGATGAAGTTAAAATAATAATCGATCATAAGAACACAGCATGCATGAAAATCAAACAATTGGGGTTTATTTTGAAAATTTGTCTTAATAAAGTTTAATTGTACGTATCAGTACATGTATGCTTACTTTATTTTTTTAAAAATATTTCTTTATTTACAATGTCTTTAATGATATGTTTATTGTGCAAATGATTAAACATGACATCTTTATTCTATTTCCATGAAGTGTTTGATGTGATATTTCTCCGTCAAAAGTGACATTATTGTGTAGTCGACGATAGATTTATGTGTATTTCTACTCAAAACACAAAAGTTATATTTACAAATATTAGGGACACAGTTATACTTTGTTGTACTAAGCAGACCACACGTGAATAGGGATGTATATAAATATATTTTGTTTATTAAAGCGTCAATGAAGGTGACATGATATCCTAATAACCATCGCAAAGTTTGACAATCAGAGAGGTTAGATAGCCAACTTTTACGTGAATTTTTTGTATAAGTAAAGTTGTTTTGAGTCAATTTCTTAAATAGATGCCATTTTCTGTTGTAATGTAGGCCTTCTATTGTGCCTGAAAGTGACCGTTAGCATATCTTATCAGGAACTTTTTTTATAATCCCCCGCCACAAAGTGGAAGGGAGTTATAGGTTTGGGCTCTGTGCGTCCGTGCATCCGAGTTAAAGGGGACAACATTTCTCAAAAACGTTTTAAGATTTTAATTTAAACTTAATTGGCGGAGGATGTTGATGGCCATGTCTTCTTGTATTAATTGGATATCTTTTAAACATTATTAATGAATTTGTGTTTGCTAAAGAAAACATAAGGTGACAGTACTTAACCCTCCCATTTCATAGCAATTTTACTGCCCTGTGATGCTTCCCTGGATCTCAAAGGCCTGCGATACATCAAATTGCTAAATAATTGTATGGGTAGTAACTATAGCATCTTCATTCATGATTCTGAAGCATGAAAAGTAAAGATAGGACCTGTCATTGTCAAAAGTACTTTACTTTTACTTTAATTGGCAAAGCACTCACGATCTGAAGATTTTTTAAGTGATTCAGTATGGTTGCGATTATTTTCAAGGTTTTGTAGGAATGCATAGAAACTTGATATTATAAAACCTCTGAGGCTCAATATAGCATCAGAGGGAATGATATGCATAATTTGCATAAAAACCTTTTTTAGCACACGTTATGCATAACTGTAGTTAACCAACAGCATGGAATCATTTGTTCTTTTGAACACTTTCCAAAATGTTTGTATAATTTAAAAAAACTGAAATAAATCAATGCACTCAATAATGAACTTACACATACTATGAACAGGTGACACTCAGGTCTTAACCTCAGCGCGGTATAAACATTAACCCTTTTATTGCTACCCTTTTCGTATGCTTCTATAAAGTAGACAATGTACATAGAGATTTTAAAATTGAATTCTGGTGCAGTGCCAAAATTATGAGACAACCTTGACATTGACATTATCTATGCGTAAATTACCATGACCTTGACCTTTGCCAAGACTCACCTTGACTTGTCCAGTTTGATTTCATTTCAACATTTTAATATTTCTATAGGATATTCCAATGACTATCTCCGTAACAAACATAGGGGGAGCATCCTTAACGAGGTGTACTGCTGGTTCTCCATGGTCGTCAGGCTAAACCATATTTTGCTTAAAGAAACAGTATGCTGCAGACTTTTGATTTTAATCATTATAAATAACATAACTAATGTTTAATAAATACAACTTACATATCATTATTGTGATGAAATTAATTACATGAAAATACATGAATTAATCATGAAGAGTGGAAAGAATTGAAAGCCATGCCAATTTTTTTTGTAAAAGTTTAAATTTACCTATTTTTCTCATAAAATATTCTTTGAAATGAGAAAATTTACAGATTTTAGATCAGAAAGTCCTTCTTTTGTCATAATATTTATTACATCCAAAATACTTTGTTTGAAAATTCACTAAAATGTGGTTGAAATGGTTTTAAATTATTTTTTAAGAAATTTGGCGGCCATTTTGGATTTTTGGTCACGTGACCGCGTTCCCGCGGTCGAAAAATTTGGATCCTAGGCAAAATGAATATATACATGCCTAATGATCATTCATGCCAAGTTTCATACTTTAAGCCAGATTTTTTCAATTTGGCCAAAATTTGACGCTAAGCTACTACACTACTAGAGGCGACTCTCCCACATTGCACCAACTTGAAGATTTAATATTGTATTTACGGAAGAAACAACATCAGAAAGGCTTCAATTTCTATTCAATGTGTTCAGTGATGTGTTACTGTCAAAATGTAGGTATAAGAATTTTCATCCATAACCCTCAACTGAAATAGAAGATCCAAACTAATCATGATTGGGTGCAAAAACGTTTCGTCAACCAATCAAAATTAAAGAAACATTTTTTTCAAATCTCAAAAATATTATTTTATTTCAGGATTCTTTATGATGATAATTTATTCTGATGTTTTTTTTTCTTTATTCTAATTTTGATAAAGTTTCTGCATTGTCAGCCCTGTACCAATTTGCAACTGCTTAATCCTGAAATCGCAGTAGTCAGTTTTTCCGAACGGATAATTTTTGTAAGAGTAGGAAATTTGGTTTCTTACCCAAGCGGGCAAGGATATGCCGGGTATTAAAGTTTGCATAATGGTCATGGGAATTACAGTTTTTCTAAAAATAACTCGCATTTTGATTGGTTAACGGAACGTTTTTGCATCCATTCATGACTCGCCTGGCACTTATATTTCAGTTGAGAGATATAGATGAAAAATCTTATACTTAAATTGCGAAAGTCACACATTACTACAACATTTTTAATGAAAAATCAAGACCTTCTGATGTTTTCTTTGCCGTAAATACAAGTTTAAATCTTCAAGGCGGCGCTAGGGGGGAGAATCGCGGGCCGAACTGTCGTCACGTCATAGCTCTATGACGTCATTAAACATGACGTCAAACAGTGACGTCAAACATTCCTCTCTAGGCTTGTCAAACGAAAGCTAACGACGTCTTACTTTTTCTCTTCGGTTGTGCGCGGTCAACAAAAGTTTTTTTTATGATATGAGACAATATTTTTTTTATATAATGTGAAATCAATATAATAAACTGTTTCAAATAAGATCGTGAGTTGCGAACTACTTAGAGCCGCCCTTCCTGAAGTAGTGATCAAAGTTATGAATGGCGTATGAGTACATTTGTACTTTACCGACAGAGCGTTTCTCTTTTCCCCCGTTTTTACGCATCAAAATTATCTTGGGTAAGAAAAAAAATAACCAACTCGCTGCTCGGAATTACGGATTATCTGTCCCTCGTGAATTAGTGTGTCAAACTCCTCGCTGAAGCTCGGAGTTTATCACAATAATTAACTCAGGACAGATAATCCGTAATTCCTCGCAACTCGTTGATTATTCTTATAATATTTTCGATAATTATTCAAAAAGATAATATGTTGTATAATATCCTACATGTATATCTCATCTATATATGGGTAAGGGATCAGCCAGTTACGAAATTTATGACTTACTATCACGACATTACTGATACATAATTATGACAATTATGGATAATGAGGTTTTCGTGAAGGCATAAACACTGTTAACAAACATGCCGAACGTAATGGGAAAATGAATTATCACCCAGTGCTGACCTCTCGTTATGCGTATCTATTACATTGTCATAATACAGTTATCATCTATCTTTGTGATAAGCTAATTTGTCCCAACTGCCTATTGTTAGGATTTGTATTTCTTCTCAATGTGTCAGGAAATAACAATGGTATGTTACCATATCATATTCAATAATTTGCAGAAACTTTTTTGTTGTATTAGTTTGTCTTAATTTGTCTATTTTAAAAATTATTCATAAAAGAAGTTACTTAGACAAAAAAATTAAATATAGAACTCTCATAAATGATGATCTAAACATCATGTTACATCATGTTACTCTCAAGGTTCAATTATTTTAAAACTCAAAATGACTGATTTTTTAACAGATTTTCTTACATTCAAGATTTCTTTCACTATCATGTTTCAATACAATTGTATACATTCCTATGCTTTACAACACTTAATCCGTATGTTGTTCTTAAACTTCCTATTTCATTGATCATCTAATCTTTAGAAAATAGTAACATAATAACATACTTTAGATGCGTTTACATATGCATTGAAATTTCGGTTTATTTAAAAAAATATATTTAAGGTTGAGGGTCTTCAAAATAAACAAATACATAAGAAAGATAATACGCAAGTTGAAGCTGTTAGTTCTATTGGTCAGCAGGCAGTTTACACCTTCATAATATTCCTGCAAGATCGATTAGTCACCAATTTATCACCGTTAGTCGTTCCTGAAAGAATGACTGAAGTGATCATGTTTATCACACCAATCATGTGACATTTGATGTTGACATATGGTATTTGAATAACTAAAGACAATTAGCACGTCTTTGCTCAATGCGTCTTTGCTCAATGCTTATATACATAGAGTCCAGTTAACAACTTTCATTTTGATTATTTTCATATTTTCATGTTTTACAAACAATTCGACAAATAACAACTTAGCATATAAAACATAGGACCAAAGTTACAAATACAAGGACAGGGTAACAGTAAACATGAAGTAGAAAACGTTATCCATACAAGTTTTATCCTTAATGTGTCCCGTGTTTTTATACAGTAAAGTGAAATTTGAAAAATATTGAATGTAGGATGGTATGCATGTATCTTAGTTTATAATATATCTGTTATCTACGATTTGACATATTACCTGATCGGTAAATCTTGATTAATTGATCGTCCTTGTGTGAGAACATGTAACTCTAGAGGAAGATCCCAGACCATTGTTTGGAGAGAAACGAAAGAGTGAGTTCGTATCTGAGTATTGTAAAGTATATTTCCTCGGAACACCGTCTATTTTAATCAGACAGGACAAATGAATGATTATTTTCTTTTTTTATTGACAAATTTGTTGTTGCAAAAAAGTATCATTTCATTTCAACTTGAAGTTATGTGTGTGGTGTAAAAAAATATGAAACGTGTTCACAACAGCTCAGAATACTGCATTGTATTTCAGATGATATCTTAGAAGGCTTGTCACCCATAAAAATAACGAAGCCATAAGAACATTATTTGTTCTTAAAAAATCCTTTTCTAATACCAACAATAAAAAGATGTAAAATCAAATCCTGGCGAAGCTTTTGCTCATTAGCATTTTATAGACGCTAATAAGGTGCTGTTACATAAATCAGTCCGATTATATCTCCACTAACCTCTGGAACCAATATAGGCAAAATCCGATTCACAAATTACCTGCCCTTAATTTCTTTACCGTCTTTCATTAGCCAATCAGATAGGCCTTAAGTCAGAGTCAGAAATAGGAAATAAATCATAGAGGCAGATAAACGGCGAATGAGTGAGTTAGGATTTAACATACAATCAGCAATTTTTCAGCTATTTAACATGTGGATTTGCCATCCAAATGACAGAAGATTGGAGAGAAATAAGTTTGACAGGATGAAAAAGAGGGATAGTACGGAAGCATCCTAGTGCCACAGTGAGATTTTTTTTTATCTCCTAATTAGGAGATACTTACTCCTAATTAGGACTTAGTTATCACCTAATTAGGACTTAGTTATCACCTAATTAGGACTTAGTTATCACCTAATTAGGACTTAGTTATCACCTAATTAGGACTTAGATATCACCTAATTAGGACTAAGTTGTCACCTAATTAGGAGATACTTACTCCTAATTACGAGAAACTAAGTCCTAATTACGAGATACTAAGTCCTAATTAGGACTTAGCTATCACCTAATTAGTACTTAGCTTTCACCTAATTAGGACTTATTATCTACCTATTAGGTGATTGCTAGGTCTAACTTCTAATGACCGATAACGCCCATACTTTAAAAGTATATTATACATGATCTATGCTATAAAAGACTCACAAAAGCACTAAAGATCAAAATATATTTTGTCTTTCATATAATAATAAAAGTTTAGGAGAAAGTTTATAGACTCGTGGAAAACATTATTGACCGAGGACGAAGTCCGAGGTCAATATGGTTTTCCTCAGATCAATAAAACATTCACCATTGCATAATTGTTTTATTATTCAGAGATACAAAAACGAAAAGACAACAAAAACTACGGCTAACTACGGGAATTTGGTTCGATTCTGATCATGACGTCATTGTCCACTTGTCCCAAAGCAATTGAACCTTATTGCTGTAGATCACGTAGTCTTTTTCGTATTTTCCTTTTTGTATCAAAGCGTAAAAAAATAACTGTGAACTGGTGAATTCGTTCCAGCCCTCTTTCTATGAACCCGAGGACAACAATATTGACCTCTGACTTCGTCCTTGGTCAATATTGTTTCCTCAAATCCATTAACTTTGTCCTCGATCAATATTGTTTTCCTAGGGTCCATAAAACAGGTATAGACCTCATCACCAGTCAATATTTATAATGTCATTTATTTCATTCAACTTATCAAACTACATTGTAAATATTTGTAAAAGGATAAAAATATATAGGTTTGCAGGTGGGCGTGTACATAAGTAAAAAAGGTTAACTTTTGAATGACCTCCATGCTGAATAAAGTTTTGATTGATTGAAGTTCTAATAAGGAGATACTTATGTCCTAATTAGGAGGTAGTATCTCCTAATTAGGAGTTAGTATCTCCTAATTAGGTGATAACTAAGTCCTAATTACGTAATAGATAAGTCCTAATTAGGAGTTACTTATGTCCTAATTAGGAGGTAGTATCTCCTAATTAGGAGTTAGTATCTCCTAATTAGGTGATAACTAAGTCCTAATTAGGTGATAACTAAGTCCTAATTAGGAGTTAGTATCTCGTAATTAGGAGATAGTATCTCCTAATTAGGTGATAGTATCTCCTAATTAGGAGATAAAAAAAATTCTCACTGTGGCACTAGGATGCTTCCGTAGGATAGAAAGCAGGTTTTATAACGACACAAATTTAGTCTGATTTTTTCCAATTGACTTTTGAAGCTTGGGTGACCCTACCAGGAGCATGCCAACTCCATTTGGCATAGCTCAAGGGTCGGGGAAGCACACAAGCCACCACACCGCAATAACGTTTTGAGTCAAGTGGGATGGCATATAATCAAGTTAAAAACATTCCACAATACATGAAGTTACTAAATCTACCTACCATCGGTTATTATGCAAAACTTGTGTTGTAATTTTCCTTACACAGTTTTTTCTCTCGGATCTGTCAACTCTCTTAAATTTAGATGGCAGCATGTTTTATAGCTGGAATACTGCTGACAACATGTTAACCCCCAACTCATTCACTATTTCATAAATAAAATCAAAGACCATGCGATAAAAAAATTACAGCCCAGAGGTATTCTCTTGACGAGAACTGGGAATGCTAGGTAACAATTTATATACCCCACCCGTTTTGATAGACAAAAACACTAAAATACAGTCTTGAATTCCATCTCTTTGGATGTCATTTCTGTTTATTGACGAAGCGGGGGTGTGTCATGAGAGAAGCCATGCGATTGGTACGCTGCTGAAGGCAGCGTAAATACCTCATTGGACAATTTGCCACTAAGGGCAGGTAATTTGTGAATCGGATTTTTCCTATATTGGTTCCAGAGGTTAGTTGAGATATAATCGGAACGTAAACTCTCGATAATAGAGAATGAAGCTTCGACTGATTTATGTAACAGTACCGAGCAAAAGCTTCGCCAGGATTTGATTTTACATCTTTTAATTGTTGGTATTAGAAAAAGATATTTAAGAACAAATAATGTTCTTATGGCTTCGTTATTTTTATGGGTGACAAGCCAGCCAATGACTAGCTCCAGGAAATGATTCTTTCTGTAGGTCTTTTTCAAAAAGACTTCCTCTGTTTTATACCTCATTGTCTTTGTCTTCTACTTTTTTCTTCTTTGATAGTTCGCGGAAATTAGACCCAAATATAAAACTGACCTACTTACGAAGAAACAACTAACTCCAGGAAATGATTCTTTCTGTAGGTCTATTCAAAGAAAGGTTTCCTATATAATTATCTTCTCGTCCTCAATTTTGTGGTTCGCGAAATCCTGACACGAAGGAAAATTCAGAAACCGGTACAAAAACACGCAAAAGTTAATATTTTTAGAATAAAACTACAGTTTCTGCAATGCAAATCACAATTAACATTGACAAAGTTAATTCATAGTGGTAAAAACAGTGAAAAGTAATGCTTTTATGAAACATTGAAAAAGTAAGTCTCACACTTTGTCTCAGACATTAGACGTGTATCATGTTTTATAAGATGGTTTTCTTATAAAACATTAAACGGATAAGCAAAAACCTATAATCATGATCTTCTCAGTATATGTCAAAAGTTCCCTAGATATTTGAAAGAGTTCACGTCAAAGAAATATTTTGAACATAACAAAGACAGCTCAAGGTTTTATTGTTGACTCATGTCTTCTGGTGATTTATTTATCAACCTCATTAATCAATGTAAAAATTTCCTAAGATTTGTGTAAATTTATTTAACTGTTAAAGAAAGGAGATACTCGATAGGAACTGAAATGTTTTTACATGTATTATGCATATATAGCAAGACCAAATGAAAACATAGTTGTGACCCAATTGAAGCTCAACCTTCAAGAATGTTGAGTATGGATTTTTTTTTAAATTCACATAGTCATTCTCTTCTTAACACTTTGTTTCATGCTTATGTTTTCTCCGCCAATGAAACAATGAGATTGTCTATTATGTGTTGTGAATATTCCCAGGTAATGCTTAAAGGTTTATATGTCGCGTTTATGGCTAGCAGTCATTTCTCTCCGTCAAGTTCATGCAGAGAAGCAGTCTGTAGTCAGATACTTGTTTTAATGCAAGAAACAACCCCTGTGCTCCTGTAACACGAAGAAATCAAACATCTCAGTATTCTTGCCATTTCCTCATTTTGATTATTTGGGGTCATTGCCAAACACTATATTTGCAGTTAGCTAACAAGAGTAATCAGAAGCCATATCCCATCAAAGTTATGTTTCCATGGCAACTGCCAAAAATAAAATCGGAAGGAGATGAAAATACCAAAAAGAACATCTGCAAATGCAGACTAATCCACATACAGTGTACCAAGATTCATTGAGCTAGTTCTAACAGTTTTCGTGTCCTTGAAACCGAGTTCTTAGTTACAATTCGATGGAAAACGCCGCAAATAAAAATCTCAAGTAGTTAAACACAAAAAGGCACATCTACTTATGCCTACTAATCCAGATATCAAGTTTCATTTAGCTAGGTCTAACAATATTTGAGTTCTACTCCAGAAACGAAATGATTACGAACGAAAAAAACAGATTGACATGCGGACAGGGTCTATCCAACTATATCCAACGGTAGTACATAATGGTGCGATAAAAAAAGCAACATTTCATCATTCCGAACGATCTGTGATTGGTACATATTAAGTAAGACATTTGGCATTAAATGTGTCGTCAGCAACATTTCAGCTATATGACTCGTTGATTTTACCATCCAAAACAAAGATAGATCAGGAGAGGAGATCAAAAGGTTGAGAAACAGACTGAAAGTAACGCAGGTTTAAAGGGGCAGTAGCACGTTTTTTGAACATTTTATATTTTAAATTATTCACTGATAACTGTACGTTAATACTTAATGTGTTATTTTGATAGTGTCAAAAATCTCATAACACGAATCACTCAGCCAAAGTCAGAGGACAAAGTGTAAAGATTCACAGAAAACCAATTTACGGCCATTTTGTGTGAACACCTTTGATTCATTCTGTGTAAGTTACAGGAATCGCATGGTTAACCTTTCCATTATATATTTGAATTAATACTGCTACATTTAGGATTTCAATTGGGACCATTAATTTTCATTTTCCTGACATCACCTTATAAAACGTGCTACTGCCCTTTTAAGAAAGAGTTAGATTTTGTCTGGTTCTACCTGCCGATATGTCCAGCTTGGTCACTGAAACACATTAACCACCATGTTGCCATAGGTAGTGATTCAGGGGTGGAGGTACAGTCTGTTCTTATTATGATAACCAAGTTAAAGTAACATATTCTCCTAGTTGTAATAACTAGCATAGCTTCAGTATTAACCAAAGAACCTTCTGATTATTTCCTCTCAGCCCACCTCCCATGGTGACCCGGATGTACACAGCCGCGGGATACAACTATTTTGGTTGATCTAATCCAATTTGGCTTCCTCTGCAATGTAGTGCTTTGAGCTCATTATTCTTATAGTGTTTGATTTGCAGGCCTTGTGTACACAGATAACAGCAAAAGTTTGCCTCAGTGTAAATCTAACCCAAAAATCTAAGTTGAGTTTTTTTTAGATGTTCCAGACTAAAAAAACATCGATATAACTCCATTCTTGTAAAAATTCTAGACTTCAAAAACTTGAGGAACATTTGTAATTTTCACCATTTCATAGAAAATGGAAATGCAACTTTAAAGCATCAAACAAAAGACGGTTAAGCTATCAAGAGGATCCAGTTAAACTTATGGTGATATGTACAAATAGTAATGGTAAGTAATGTGAGATAAACATTGCTTCTCAAAACTGTTTGATTTTCTTTCACCATTAGATTAAGAGAAGCAATAAATAAATCTTGTTAACAATGGAACATGGAAAGCTGTTATTCTTTGAAATCTTCACTGTATGGTACAAGACATAAAATAATTTTGATAAATGAATAATAAATTAAGAGTTTGATATGTTTTAGTCAAGTTGTACAAAGCCCATTAAGTGCAAGATATAACTAACTGTTTCATTGAAAAATAATATTAGTGTAAGTAAAGTTCTTTACAACAACCCCGGTATACCATACTGAGACGAGAGAAGATGGCTTTAGGATCAATCAACTGTCTACAAGAGAAGGTCAACTGTTGACATTTCCCTTGCTTCAATTGGGCAATAGTGAATACCGTTTTCATGTTTCATTGTCCTATATTGGACATTGTAAAGTTATAAAATCATAAATTTGATCGAAAACAAATGCTTACCTGTTGATTACAAATCAAAATAAAAGTTTAACGCTATTTTGAAAACTTATCCAAAGCCAACAGAGATACAATTTAATTGTTTGAAATGTTAATAACTAGTTTTCACGTAAATAGTATCATTCATAATGACTGTCATTTAAAGGTTAACAACTGTCAATGTGTATTATTTTCAGGGGGAAAATCTGTCTTATAAAAGAACTTAATTCAAACTTTTTCCGTACAAAAAATGGTTAAACAAAATCAATTATGTCTGTCCCTTTTTCATGCTTAAGGTTTTCCAAGCGTTTTATAAAGCCAATTTATCATTTCAGAGACAGCTTTCTAAAGGGGCATTCTGGTGAAAATCGATGATGGCTTGGTTGACAAATTCTGGCCACGCGCCTCGTAAAAAGGGAATAATCCCGGATCTGCAACTCATAATCACCAATCATTGTCACCCTAATAGTAAAATTGTTCACATAACCCATTGCTTGAATATAGCCATTGCGGTCACAGTGAGAAATATTACAGATGTCCTGATTGACCAAAACAGAAAACATGGAACGTGTCTCTGAGCCTCTGTATTATGTGAAGAAACATAATGTGCGAAGAATACAACGCTTGTACATAAACAAAATGGATAGCATTTTTTATGTTGCTTCATCATGTTGAAAATCGGGCCTTGTACATTCTTAGCCAGATGTATGATCCTGAAATCATTGACCTTGAAGATGAAACTAGAGCAGTACTGAAGGAAACCTTTTGGTCATATTAACTGACAGGCAAAAGAAACCTAACACTTGAGTTGCTTTCATCATATACATAATCTTCAATTACAAATATTTTAAGTTTTAGACGTCGTACGCTAAAACAGAACAGTGCAGGCCTTTAGTTATCAATCAAAGAATACTTGAATTTTTTTTTTTTTAAATTAATTTTAATAAACAACAAATGTCCATCGATATATAAGCTATATTTTACCAAACAATTGCAAAACAAACCTTGTTTTCCACTCATTTACACCCTTTTTAACATGGTAGGGGTCATGTTGGTGAAAATTTCATTTATTACCCGATCTTAAACAATGATATCTTAACAAAAAATGAATCAATCAACGATCAATTCATATGAAATATTCTAGATATAATTAATGTTGATGATTCCATAATCAAATGCGTCATATATATTTCAAATCGTTGTTAAATCGAAAGGTGTTAGGTTTCTTTTGCTTGTCAGTTTATGTCAGATTTTCGATGTTAAGATCATGACTTTACATTCGTCTTATAACATTATACTTGGATATAACTCAATTTCTTTAACTTGATAGGTGACTAAAATGTTTAATAGGATTACTTGGGAATATAACGTAATTTCTTTAATATTCTCTCATCATCAAAACATGAGGGGATTGATTTATTTGCCTTGAATAATGCAAGGATTTAGGGCAAAAGAGAAATTTTCGGATAGGGATTTGTAATATGTTACTTATTTGGAATGTTAGTAAAATGTCATTTGAAACAAATATGTTTAGACTATTACAGGACACCTAGGTTTACCTACCATTACATGATAATGTCAGACATCAATATACATGAACTTTGATCTGTCCTTGAAAAAACTTGCTGAGTTTGCAAATAACATTTTTCACTGATTAATCTGATGAAGAAGTTGATATCTTTCAGCATTAACTTGGATATCTTTGATGAAAACATAGCAATGGACAACGAGTGATACAATGTCAAATGTTAACTGATTAGAGATCCTGACGTCCAAAGCTGAATAGATTTCTAAGACACGCTTGTATAGAAGACATTATGACATTATGATCAAGTGAACTTTTGTAAGAAACGAATAATAACACGAGATAAAGCCATCAGCAGGTAACATTACACATATGTGATCAAAACATTTTAGTAGTTATAACTTATCGTTGTAAAGTACAAAATCTCAGGATATGATATAATAAAAACATATGCTGAACTTTATTCGAAGACGAGGATAAAATGTTCTTTTTTTCTATGTTTCTAGGTCAAATCAGCTAAATCAACCCTGCACCATTTCGCTTATGCCTAGAGTCGTAATTCTTCGTTTGTTCCATGAGATTCATTTTCTTGAGAAATTTGATTTTACTCAAATAGTAAGTCAAATAGATGACTTGTTGTATTTCCAATGCTAAGTATCCTATATCCCCTAAATGGATGGATTAGGCCCCAGCATGTCATGACTTACGATCATGATATGACTGATATACAATGATAACGATTATGCCTTTACAATGACGTCCTCGTGAGAAATAAACACTGTTAACAAGACATGCTGACATAGTTTTGAATATGAATTATCACCAAGTGGTGACACCTGGTTGTGCGTATCTATTACTCTGTCGTGATGTTGTAATTACCTGTCTTCTTGCTGAGCTAATTTGTCCCGAGTGTGGATGGTTAGGACACGTATATCTTGTCTACAAGATTGATCACTGGTAATACATAGTCATGTCATTTTCACAAAGATTGGCAATATAAGGGCTTTTTTAAAACAATTATTCATATCATTTCAAATCATTTTGAAAAAAAAAGATCATGATACAAATGTAAGATCTGATGTTTTATCATACAAAACGGGCTGACGTTTCGATGGTAGATTTTTTGAAGGTCATATTGTTCCTGCAAAGTACATAATAATAGCTTTCTTATACCGCGCATATATCCAAGACAAAGCATGCTCAAAGCGCCATGAGTATTATTCCCCTGGAGGGATAGTATTTTCGGTGCCGCCGATTAAACAGCGCTCCGCGCGACCGTATAGGTCTATACTTCCCCCTTGTTCAGGTACCCATTTGTACAGCTGGGTGAACTGAGTGCAATGTGGATGAAGTGTCTTGCCCAGGGACACACCACAGATTGAGATCCAAGTTACAAATTTTTGGTGTCTCCACCGGGATTCGAACCCGGGTCTCTGGCGTGAGAGGCAAGCATGCTAACCACTACACCACTGTGCTCCATGACGTACAAGGCGTTCTTATTATAGGTAGTATAACGCTTTTCGCAATTTTATATTTTAATAATATGCTTTACATGAGTTTCACATCAATAATAATTTCCATCAAGCTTGTTTATTGTTGCAATTCCAGATCACATTTTTGTGAAAAGAGAAATATTCAAGATGGAGGTCTCTATTACTGAGAAATGAATACAAATAACAAATATCTGTCATTGCTACTCTCAATCAGACTTTTACCAATACGAAGACCTATTACATTTCACTTCTTTATACCAAGGGAATGCATTATATGCTCTCCATCTTAAAATTGTTTAATGATGTTTATGAGCACTTGAAGTATTGTTAAAAACCTGAGGATCCAGGTTCAAATAAAACGATTATTCAAAGGATGAGGGTGCAAAAGGTAGTTAGTTATATGTGTCTTAATTATATCAAAGGATGGTGTAAACGTTCACGGTTGATATATTCCTTAGTTCGCAAGTAGGTTAATTTACCCTTCTCTCTATAAGACATGCAATGGCCCTAGAAAAAACCAAGATGATCGAGTTTGCTTCATTTAGGATAAAGACATGCTTCTATTAATCCTGCAGTGAAGTGACTGAGTCAACGGTTATTGGATAGGTAATCTTAGTATGTCGTCCCGTTACTTACCTGTTAAATGACTTTACAAAACTTACAAAATGATAATCAGGTTGACAGATTTGGAATGATATAGTCATAATTGCAAATTTCCTTTTGAAAAATGGTATTAGTATTTTCTTTGAGATTGGGGAGCGAGAGGATTATCATTTTCTATGATCTATCAATTATCTTATATCTGTAAACGACCACCAGTACCATGATAGTTTGTAAACATGAACGTATTTTAACATTATTCAAGTACAACTCTCCACAAATTACCTCCAATGAGTTGTTAATTTCCAAAATAATTCCATATATTATCTATACGAACATCTTCAAAATCAGCAGCAATAGTTATCACAAGTTACATTTTTTTAAATGTCAACTACTGAAAGCTTCAGAGTTCAGAGTTCAAAGGCGTATATCTGTATGATGACACTGGGTACATGAAAAAAAGTAAACCTTTTTGAAAAGAACCATAAAAAGAAACGTTATAATATTTTTCTTTGTGGGCTTCAAGGTCCTGTTTGATATTAGGTTTGCAATTGCAACTGCACGTATGTCTTCAAACTTCAAAGTAATAATGAATGCCTTTATCTATTGTATGCATGAGATTCATTTACTTTATTCTATCAATGAAATAAACCTTTTTTTCTGTAAACTTGGGCAATATCCTTTATCGTTTTTCAATTCTTTATTACACAATTTATAGGAATTATTCTTCTTGTTTAACCTGAAATAGTAACAATCTTTATGCAGAAAGTTATCAATAAAGGGACAAAATATTCAACTGCATTGTATTTCACGACTTAGCAGGTTTGACACTGACAAGAATAAATAAGTTATAGCCATAACAATAAGATTTGCCCCATCCTCGATAATCCAGCGCTTTCGTTCTGATAAATCTACACTACAAACCCTGGAAAACTTTATGAGGTTGAGGAGACAGTGAGGACCTGAAGATAGCCAAAAGTGTTGGTCCTTGAGCATAACTGTCGACGTTTGGCCTACAGGGCGATTAAAATAGGACAAAAACTTTATTTTCACTGACTAACAGCGTTTATTTCGCCGTTGCAATAATGCCTAATTGAAACTAATTGAAGTCATGTGTGTAACGTAATTGGTAACAGGTTCAGGATAACTCATATTAAGCTGCATTGTTTTTAACAGGTGATGTATTAGTAGACTTGGCACCAATAAGAATAAAGAAGAAGAAATCATCCGCAGTAGCTAACATATCAGAATAAAGAGTTTCTGCAATGCTTATCGCGATTAACTATGCTAATGTTACTCAACAGTGGTGAAAAACAGTGAAAACTAATGCTTTTAAGAACCTTTGAAATGATATCTAAAATATTGGATGTGTATCATCTTTTAATAAGATTGATTAAGAGAATTGAAAAGGACAAAGGAAAACCCCTCTTGTCATGTTCCTTCTCACTAAATGTCAAAAGTTTCCTTGGTGTTTGGAAAGATATCACGTCAACAACTTATTTTATACATTACAAAGGCATCTAAAGGTTTGTTTGTTATCTTTGGTAGTGTCACTCTAAGGCTGAATTGTTGAATTTGGTCTAAGGCTGTCTAGTATCTCATAAATCAATGTTCATTGAACAATGTAAATGTATCCTACGATTATTGTTACTTCTTCCATTCTCTATCAAAAGATATTTAGGAATGATTGTCGCTTTTAATTCTTCAAAATGGTGATAGGAGCTAGAATGTTAGAATAATATCACGCATATTTATCAATGTAAAATGAAAACATATTTGTGGTCAAAAAAGAACTCTGCCTAAAAAAAAGTTTAAACTATAAAATCATTAAAAATGTAACATACATGTAACATCCTCTTGCAAACATTTAGTTTATTGCTTTTGTTTTGATAATACCAACAGAAAAGGGGAGCTTGTTTTTACCCGTTGTAAATAATCCCAGTAGATGCGGTGCAGATGAATCAAGTTACAGATGAATCAAGTTAGAGATGAATCAAGTTACGACAGTGTAGGTATCTGTTTACAGACCCAATTGAAACTCAATCTTAAACAGTGTGTAAGTTTAAACTTATTTTATAAATGAAACGGGCCATCCTCTTGCAAACATTTAAATTTTTGATTTTCTTTTGTCAATTGATATTGAAGCTATTTACAACAAACTTAAACATAGAGATTGTTTGTAAGCAGTGTAAATGAGTCAAGTTTAAACGGTTGTGACAGACCAGATATCAGTTGTTAATGCAAGAAAACGCTTGTTATTCCTGTATTATAGAGAAATCAAACACCTCAGCCTTTTTGGTCATTGACCTTCCTTGAATGTTTTCAGTTATTGTTATGCAGTGACATTCTTCTCTGATCATCTAAGGAAACATGCAACATTTGGGCCTAGTACAATTAATAGTTCTTATCAATGGATAGTGTTCTTGGCATAAAAAAGCTCACGAATATTTTCAGAATCCGTTCAATCACTTTATTCACTCATCTTCTTTATTTCAAACTTGTTAAGTTTTGATTAGTAAATCCATCTTCTATTTAAGCACTCCGTCAATTTTGTTGTTTCAACTCAAATTGCCATTGCAACATAACCCAAGGGAAGCAGACCTTGCCCTTAAATGATATAGAATCGCCCTCTTTATTTAGTTAAGGTGAAAGTGAGATCCAATTCGCCAAAGACACAATGAAATGTTTTCCTTTTTAAAATCATCGTATTTGATACATCAACATATCAACACTTTCAAGTGGTGGCAAATTTACTAAAAAGGTTATTTATACGGTCATTTATTTTGTCAACTAACAATCAGTATCTACACTTTTCAATTCGCACACCAAAAACAACGTCAACTGTCAACAAAATTATCAGGCATATTAAAAAAAGATAGAAAATTATAAAATTCCACTATGATATAGAAAAATTCATATGTGGAAAAGACAATGAAGAATTTAAAAAAAAATGGAATGGCTGCTTCACAACATAAATCTCCTCCCCTTCTCTCTATCTCTCTCTCACTTGTTTTTCCCTGTTTTTTTTCTCTCTCATTCTTTTTTTTTAATTAAACTTTAAATTAGATTTAATATACTGACACAGATTTAAGACGTCACAGTATTTGTTACTTATTCTCAAAAACATGTAATGCGATTCCTCACCACGTAGGATCGTATTCACTGTTAAAATCGTTGTAACTTCTGTGAAATAAAAAAAAATAATAATAAAAAAAAAATAAAAAAATTATCAGGCATTTCTTAAAATAAAAAATAAATAATGACATTGTATGATAAAGCTCGCCAGGGCTCGTAAAATACAATGATTATCTATAATGCAGGATATTTACAATCCAAAACCACACTGGCATGATCACCTCTATGTACCAGTGATAACAACCAACTTGACTCCTGTATTACCCATTGCTACTGGATAGTCTCAGCAGTGTCCTCCTACCTACTGTGACCCGGATGTACACAGCCTCAGGACAAGACCATTTAGGTACAGATAATCCAACCAGCTTCTACTTTACGCCTCTGCTATCTTGTCCTTTCATCTCATAATTCTTATAAAGTATGTCCATGCCACGCTTTGACAGGTTGTATTATGTGGATGGATATCATCAGAGATTCACCTCAGTATAAATACAATCCAATTATGGTTTTTCGAGTGTCTGAGTTCCGTTGACTTTTATTTGAGATTCAGACTCTTAAAAACATTGATATAGTAAGCTCATATTTTCGCAACAATCAAGACGTAAAAAATTAGCAGTATTTGTATTTACCACTTTTTCCAAAAAACGAGAAAAATACAACTAACTTCTAAGAGAGGAAAAATACAACATTTAAAGTATGTCTATAATGCATTGCACAAGGGGAACATGTTAACGATATGTTAAAAGGTAGCCTTAAAAACTTCCAAGCATTGTGTTAAAGGGGCAGTAGCACGTTTTTAGGGGGAATATAGGGAGATGTCAGGAAAAGGAAAATTAATGGTTCCAATTGATAACAATGTATTTAAACTAAATGAAGCAGTACTTTTTCAAATATATTAGTTAAATTTAGCCATGCGATTCCCTTTTCTAACACAAACTGAATTAAAGGTGTTCACACAAAATGGCCGCCAATGGATTTTAGGTGAATCTTTATACTTTGTCTTCTGACCATGGATGATTGGTTTGTGTTATGAGATTTTTGACACTATCAATATAATATATTTAGCATTAACGTTCAATTATCAGTGAAACATTTGAAATATACAATTTTCAAAAAACGTGCTACTGCCCCTTTAAAGCCTACCAATTGTGAATGCTTATCTTTTCCCAGTTTACAAGGTACAAACAGGACACATTTCAAAACATAGTTAAAACTTTCTTTTCACTACATTAAATGGTTGCACAAAATCAATAATGTCTGCCCCTTCTTTTCAGAAGTGTTATCTAGCTAATTTTTCATTTGAGACAACTGAGAGGCATTTTAGTGAAAAATCGATGATGGCTTGGTTGACAAATGCTTAACACGAGCTTCGTAACATGGATCTGCAACTCATACATGCCCCTTTCATACTGCCGTCAAATGTCCGCCATCAAGTTTATCTATCCTTGACATCATCCTCTGATTAACACTCTTGCAAGAGACGTGTACTTAAACTAAATGGAGCAGTAATTATTCAAATATATAATGATAAGTTTAGCAATGCGATTGCTTTTTCTTACACAAAATGAATTAAAGGTGTTCACACAAACTGGCCACCAGTGGATTTTATGTGAATCTTGATACTTTGTCCTCTGACTATGGATGATTGGTTTGTGTTATGAAGTTTTGTAACAGTCAAAAAATATATTTAGCATTACCTTACAATTATTAGTGAAAATTTTAAAATATTAAATTATCAAAAAACGTGCTACTGCCCCTTTATTTAACTGCTGACTTTGATTTTCTTACAAGACACAAGAAACAGTCAACTGTTTTTTTGAGACACGATATTTGTGTAAGTAAACTTCTGTACCACAACGCCCGTACAGCATGTACTGGAGAAGGTGTAGGATCAATCAACTGATAAGTTCTGTCTGGAAGGTCAACTGTTGACATTTCAATAGTGTGTCTTTCAAGCTTCCTTTGGTTGGCATTTGTGAATGCCATTTCCATATAGCAAATATTGTTTATTGTTTTATATGGAACTATTGTAAAATAATCATTTTAAAAAACCCAGTCACACATCAAACTAAAAGTTCAATTGAATTTGAAAACTTACCGAAAGCTTACAGAATATAGAATTTGAGTGTTTGAAAGAGCATTTTATAACAAGTTTTTAAAAAAAATTACTACTGCAAATACATACAGCTTTTGTTTTTATTCATCCATAACTTGTCTGTGAAGAATGTTTGAGGTATTACTATCGATATGCAATTACTTTATAAAATTTGGCGTTTTTTCAACATAGATACATGTATGTATGTCCATATTACTGAATTCATTATTCTCCATTCAACTCAACTTCCAGATTACCAATCAAAGAATAATAACCATATATTTAGGAATTTGACAATGAATAAATGATATGATTCTAAATAAATGTCAAAATGATTATCTACTAAACATAGCAAATGAAAATGTTTATCATACTCCAAAGAAGAATCTACAAAATTTTACAATTTTCTTACAATAACACACTAAGTCAAAACTGTCTTTTCCCATACAATAATGGCTAAGCAAGATCAATAGTGTCTGTCTCTTCTTCTTGCTGTAGGACATCAATATACATTTGTGCATGAAGTTCTTGAACGTTGTGTAAAAAGGTTGAATAAACAATGACATTGGTCTGCAGGTGTTACTTACTTTCTTTAGATCAGATACTCACTTATTACACAATTACTTTACTGTCTATCGTATTTCCTGTCTGTTTTCTAATTAGATGATATCAAATGATGACTATAGCAGATAGGTTATATAACGCACAATCATCAACACCTGGCTATTTTATGACATCAGCTAATTAGGTAACATCAAATAGCAATTGTATTCCTTAACATCCCTTTTTTCTCCGATTGGTAAATTATAACCTATTAACCTGAAATTAGGAATACCGTTTTTGTTCTATCTGATAATTATTTTGGATAAGGTTCATTTAATAAATCTTCATTCTGTTTGGCCATGTATCGAGTATTGTTGTGGAAAATATCTCCTCTATGTACAAGAGTGAAAACATTAAGATTTTCAGTGAAATGCCCTATTAAAATAATGTTTAAAACAAGACATCAGTGATCATCCAATACATGTCTTTCATTGAGAATTGTAACTTGTCCATCACTAAATGAAATAACTAAAGAAAACGTATATATTCTTTATCCTGTTACAAAATGAAGTCAAAGGCAATTCTAAAAAAATGGTTTAAATAAAAAAAAAAAGTATTGTATAATAACATCCTTTCTGCTGTGCTACTAAAGTAATATTCAATAACAACCAACAACTGTGCACGAAGATAAAACAGTTCACACGGGAGCAATTGTTTACATATACATCCGGGTTCTCACATGCAGTCTTATGACAACATTGCGCAAAGCGAGACCATCTAGGCCTACGTGCTGTAGCATTATGCGCACAACTTCGTTTTTAATCAGGGTCTCACATTTTCATCAATACAAATGGCCAGTTGAATAAATAAACTACCGATTTATTGAAGGTTTGAGATGTTTGGATGTTGTTTAGGGTGTTTAATCGAGGGTTAAACGTCGAGCTGTACTGTTAGCTTGTGTTGTTTTACATAACAAGGGCACACAAGGGGGTATCACATCACCTACTAACACGTCACGAGGCAGTCACGGTTCAGTGCGTTTTGTTCTTTTCGCCGGCCTAATTAGGCGGTGTTCTTTATACAGTCGTAATTAAGCCGTTTCTAGGTCGATTTCAGAAATTGAAAGTTGAGTCCATGTGAAATTGTTATCACTATTTCATGAATCCCGAAAGTTGCCATATAGCATTTCAGTCCCTCTTTAAGGCTTAATTCTATTCTTTTATAGGACATTTGAACTCAAAAGGTCAAATATATGATATATTGTGGGCCCAGCCAGTTTAATTCGTTACTTACAATCACGACATAACTAACCTACAATAATATTGATTATGGCCATGACCAACACAATGGATAATGAGGTTTTCGTGAAGGGATAAACACTGTTAGCAAGACATGCTGAAGGTAATGGGAATATGAATTATCACCCAGTGCTGACCTCTCTTATGCGTATCTATTACATTGTCGTGATACAGTAATTACCTGTCTTCTTGCTGAGCTAATGTGTGAATAGTTAGGATTTGTATAGCTTGTCAATAAGACTGATCACGGTTATACATAGTCATGTAATTTTGACAATAACAGATTTCAAAAAGACTTCTTTACATAGTTTTGAAACAAATGTTTTGAAAAGAAAGTAATTTTAATTTCTCATTGATAATACAAATGCTAGATTAGATGTTTTATGATGTTTACAAAACTTGTTCCACACTGATATCCTTTAATTTTTGAATGACGTAATGTTCCTGCCAAGTACGTGGCATGCAAGAAGTCTTTCGATATAAGTAGTAGAAGCCTTCTGGCAGGGGTTGTGACACAGTACTAGCCGTTTGCACTAGTGGATTTCAAAAACTAAAAGCCCAAACGTATTTCAAGCAAGTCAAAATCATTAAATGATCTTGCTTTGCTTAATATATCACTAGTCCTTCGTTGATATAATTCACTAGCCCAGCATGGTTTTTACTAGCCATTGATCTACAGAATTTATAATTTTACCATGCTTTACTTGAGTTCCACATCAATAATAATTAACATCAAGCTTGTTCTTTGTGTTTAATTCCAGATCACATTTTTATGAATAAATATATATCTAAGATGGAGAGTCTATGAAGTATACAAGTGAAACCGTAAATACATGATAATAATAATAATACATTCATTTATATAGCGCAGAACATCACACAGGGTGCTCTTTGCGCTGACGGGCCAGGACGATATATTAGAGATAGTGGGTTTTCAGTTGAGACTTAATGGATGAAAGGCTGGCAGCAGTTTTTAGGTGGTCTGGTAAATTGTTCCATTTGGTTGATGCCGAGTAGGAGAAAGTTCTTTTGCCAAAGGTTGAGGATTTTACTTTAGGGACAATAAACAAACATTTATCTTGAGATCTTAATGTTCGCTGTGGGCAGTAAACAGGTAGGAGTTCTGTCAGGTATGATGGAGCAGAGTTAGTGATGCAAACTACTAACAAATAAATACAACTATTTTTCATCCTTTAATAATTTTTGTTCATTAAAACATGCTGTCTCATTGGTATCACTCTTATTACCTAAGCCCTTGATGCTGTCATGCATGAGCCTGGTAACTGAATCAAAATGATGGTTTTGATGAAGTAATTATTCCTTATTCTGCTTCCCTTAGTTATAAAAAAAACATATCTAAACAACTTGCAAATTAAATCAGAAAGAAACAAAAGGGAATAGACATAAATATACCAATGCAACACATTGAGAATTCTGATTTGAGTAAAAGAAATTTTGACATTCACTTTGAAATTCAAACCTTATAAATATTTATTGAAAATGCATTGTTTCTTCAGCCATCATAAGTATTGAATTATCCATTCCATATAAGGACCTCCTGTCCGAGGTTTGACCCTTGATCCGTGACATTGAACAGGAATATAATTCAATAATCACTAAGAGATGAATTGTCAAGAAGAGCCACGAAAAGTTTATTGTATAAATTAGTTAAATTCGGCAAACTTTATGAATAGTATTTTTACGTGTGCGAAATATATCAAGTGAATGATATAGTAAACTATTTCTTTCGGAAAATATTCGTGTAAGTGATTTTCTTAACAACAAGCCCGGTACATGAAGACGGCTGTAAGGCTGTAAGGCTGTAAGATAGATCAACTGATAGGCTATGTCTACCAGAGAAGGTCAACGGTTGACATTTCAAGGTACATCTTCCGTTGGCATTAGTATATTCCATTTACATGTAGCAAGCATTCTTTCATAGTCTAATATTGAACCAATGTAAAGGTATACAGTTATAAATTTGATCGAACAACAGACAATTTATGTTTTGACTTTGAAGAATAATGAAGGAAATAATGTGGATATACAACTTTTTAAATTAAGTGTTGGCGACGTTTCCACATCGATACTATAAATATGTTTTTGAATTCATATTTCTTTATCAATTAAACTCTTGTAAGTAATTGTCATATATTTAAACATTAACAATAAATTAAGGATTTTATTTTTAATTGATATCATAATGATTATCTATTAAAGCCTAGCAACTGTGAATGTTTATCTTTTTCTAGTATACATGGTACAAACGGGACACATTTCATACAACAAACTTAGTTCAAACTTTCATTTTCACTACATTGAATGGTTACACAAAAGCAATAACGGCTGTCCCTTTTTCATGCTTTAGGTTTTCAAAAGTGTTATCAAGCCAATTTATCATTTCAGAGACATCTGAGAGACATTCTGACGGCAAATCAATGATGGCTTGGTTGACAAATGTTGACCACACGCTTCGTAATAATCCCGAATCTGCAACTCTTACTAGACCCTCAAATACTGCAGTCAAACGTCCGCACTCAACTTATTTATCCTAGGCATCATCCTCTGATTACTAGTCTGTAGGCATCTTCACAACGTCACGGGCGAAGCGAACAAGTTTCTAAACTTTCCCATTCCTCCCTTGACATCATTGGCCGTAATTTCTGTGCTATCATTTCAACCCACTGCACGGAAGTAGAATAGTCCAATCAGAAGACTTTTGTATGCGTTTTACAAGGGAGAGAAACACTTTATTAGAGTGATTAATTAATGTTTGTCTTCTATTCATTCTCGGTGCTCATCAAAAACATGAAAACAACCATGCGGAATGAAGCTTAAATTTAATTTGATTTGGATAGTTTTCAAAATGATAGTCTGTTAGTATTTTGAATTTGTTCCGAATATAAACAGCAATTTCATTGGCTATTGTTGAAAGAGCTGATAAAGGGCATCACGATAGGTGTCGCTGCTCCGGATCACCAGTTTTCTACCTTGTGATGGCAAGGTCTAAACGAGGAGTTGCTCGATACGTTTTCACCTTGTCGTGGGAAGATGGTCTGTAAGAGACCTGTTAAATGGGTGGTTGGATATGTCATATGTGATTGCAAACTGCCGTTTGGGTTCGCGGCTGAACAACTTTTTCACAAGTGCAGAATTCAAAATTTACAACTTAAATTCAGCCACCCCAATTCAGCCAAATGGTGTCTTACCCATCCGTTATTTAATACCGATTTGGCCTCAGTAACACATAAACAAATGAGTCCTTTATCATAAAATCAGTAGCATCTGATTATCATCAGTAAATGTTTTAGACTCCATTTTAGCTTTTACACGTTATAAATAACCTTTCAATGATCACTCGTAGTGCCGAGCGCATGTTGGTCATCTTTGCCCAAAACTTAACCCTTAATTTCACCTACCTACCTACCTACCTCACACAGGCCAAGCTTTGTCACTGATTTTGCAAAATTGTTCACCCAACCCATCAGATGAATACAGAGATAGAGGTCACAATGAGATATATGAAAGATTTTCGACGACCTGATTGACAAAAACTGGAAACATGAAACTGTTATTAGCCCTCTGCTTCAATTAATAACATTTAGAAGAAGCTAGTATGACATCTGGAGAACACCTGTACATGGACACACTATCGCTTGTGTTGTGTCAGGTTGGAAATATCATCGTTTTGACCTTGGGAATGCCTATACCTACATTCGCAGCCTGATGTATAACCCTGACTTATAAAACTTGACCTTGAAGATGAAGCTTCGAGCAAGACTATCCATCTCTTGTGTGGTTCATATGTCAAATCAATAATGTTAAGACAATCACTAGCTCTCCTGGGTCTTCATGTCCACACTTTGACCTTGGATCAGTGACTAAAACATACGACTCATTACATTATACTAGGAGAGAAGTCGATTTATCATCCAAAATTGTGTTCCATAGTATATATCGTTTGTGGAAGATCAAGCTATGTCTCCTTGGAGATATCGCTTTGACAGTAGATTTTAATCAGAAAATACATGATATCACACACGTTTTACATCATCAGTAACGATGTCATAATGCTTTGACGTCATTAATTTAATGACGTCACAATGCTATGATGTCATTAAAACGATTGCGTCACAATGCTATGACATCACTGGTTTAGGAGTTTTAGAGCTATGCAGTGTTCAAAGATGTAAATTTTTCATGCTAATGTGATGAAAAATGATTTAGGATGATAAATAGAATCTCACCCTTGTGTCTTCTGAAAACAAGCATCGGATATTTGTTACTTTTATCAACTTGTGTTGATATATTTGATATCAGAAGACACTTGTATATCTTACATTTGTCTATATTATTCAACAGCGATCTGGATAGTAAGATGTCAGACTATTTTCTTTCAAGGAAATATTGATAAATGCTTATTTCAAAATGTTCATTCAATACAAATGCAATCTTCTATATGACTTTTTTTGCAATTCTTAGAGATTCGAATACTTTGAATAATAAATTAAGAAAAATAATTTTAAGTATTTTAATAAATTGAAGTTTCGTAACTTTAAAATGTCTTCTCAAATCAAGACCAGCAGAAGAAAATAACAATAACAATAGCTACTGGGGGTTAAAGGGGCAGTTAATCATTTAATAATATTTTATGAAAATTCATTAATATTTTACAAGAAAGATTAACTCTTGCATCGTATATTGTTCACCAAAATAGTACATATCATAATATGTAATGAAAACTGTTAGACATTTTTGTGCAAAATAGTTTGTCAATATACATGTTTGATCTGTCCTTGAAACATCATCTCTCCTTGAAACAATATGCTCAAGATCCGTTTTCGAATAAAGACTAGAGTTTACTGACTTAATATTTGATAACGTTCAGCATGAACATTGATATGGCTGCCAGAGACATCTTTGCTGGCAGCAAAGTAAAGGACAATGAGTGATCAAATGTCAAACGTTAACTGATTAAACCTTCTGACGTCCAAAGCTGAATAGATGATGACATTATGATCAAGTGAACTTTGTAAAAAGCCAAATAATGACACGAGATTTAGCCGTAGGTACATGTAGGTAACATTTCCCATTTAGAATGTGATCAACCTCATATCTTTAATTATTTACACTGTCCAATACATACTTTTTGTGTTTTTTTTATTGTTCCCATCAGTACATTGTTATACAGTATTACAATATTACAGCATACATATATATTATCACATACTCCAACTATATTCAGAGTTGTAATCGATTGATCATTCAGGCAAAAAAGGTTGACCATTTTTATATGTATATGGATGTTATTATTTTTGATTGCAATAATTTTTTCTACATTGAATATGTCTTTCAAAATAACCAACTATCCTGTAAGTTTTGGAACTTGCTGTTTGATGCTACAAACATGGATATATTTGTTGGCTGATAAGATTATATGATTCACTATTCTATCATTATAGACTGTTCCAAACCAAACAAGGTACTTTGTTATATTGATTTTAAACTCTCAATGGCTATTAATCCAAACTTCAAGATCATTCCAAAAATATTGTAAAACTCTACAATACCAGTAGACATGGCAAAAACAACAGGATAAGTTGTCAACAAGTTTCATTTTAAACAGTTCTTTTTTAGTATAAATAATACCATGCAAAAATTTGTATTGGAAATCAAGAAGTTTTACATCCTTTAAACCTACTATGTAACTCAAAAATACTCTATTCCACTTGAGATTAACATCTGGCAATACATACTTTATCATCTCAGGATAAAATGCAAAAATAACATAACATGAAATAATATGTTTAAGACAAAATAAAATTCTACATTTCCTCGAGAAAGATAGAGCTAATTCAGCACTGCACCAATTTTCAATTGTTAATGCCATGAGTCGTATTTCTCCGTTTGTTTAAAGAGAATCATTTCTTGTTTATGAAGGGAAATTGGTATAACCTATACAGTAAGTTAAGATCATATGTTTTGTTTTCAGTGCCATGTATCAAATATCTCACCAACGAACAGGGTAGGGCCCAGCCAGTCATTACAATTACGACATAACTAATCTACAATTATAAGGTTTACGCCTATGGACAGCACAATGGATAATGACGTTTTCGTGTAGGCATAAACACTGTTAACAAGACATGATGAAGGTAAAGGGAATATGAATTATCACCCAGTGCTGACCTCTCGTTATGCGTATCTATTACATTGTCGTGATACAGTAATTACCTGTCTTCTTGCAGAGCTAATGTGTGAATAGTTAGGATTTGTATAGCTTGTCAATAAGACTGATCACGGTTATACGTAGTCATGTAATTTTGACATAAAGTAAATAAATTCTTAAATTAGTAAACTATTTCTTTCGGAAAATATTCGTCTTCCTGCTAAGCTTATTTGTCCAAACTGTGGATGTGTATAGTTTGTTAATAGGGCTGATCCCATAGTCATGTAATTCACGTGATATTGGTTAATGACAGGACTATATTTTCAAAACAATTCTTTTCATCATTTCAGAGCAAATATTTCGAAAGGAGACGTCATTTTACTCTCATTGATGATGCAGATGTAGGATTAGCCGTTTTATCATCAGACCCTGTGTACCACAGGAGATAGATCGTTTCGCGGTAGATTTTGAATTCCATTTTGTTCCTGCCAAGCACATAACATACAAATTCTTCATTATTTGGTACTATTTCCCATTTGGTATATTCATAACGTTAAAAGTTTCTATGCTTACATGTATTTGAGTTAAATAGCATAAGGCTTGTGTTTTTGTTTGGTATTCTAAAATATATTTTGTGAATATAAATATATTTAAGATGAAAGAAACACCCGAAACAGTAAACATCATCTTTGTCAATTCAAACATGGTGTCTAATTATGACCTTAACCCTTGACAGTGTCATGTATATTCCTGGTAACTGAATCAATAAGATGGCTGTGATTGAGTAATCATACCCCGCAACAATGAAGTCCGTCCGTCTGTCCGTCTGTCCGTCTGTCCGTTCGTTACACTTTGTGTCCGGCTAATATCTCTGTCACTTATCAACCATTTCTATTCAAATTCATACAGTAGTGTTGATATAGAAAAATATAATAATGTGTCATGAGTAACAATTTTGAGAATATCTACATATAATATTTGAATTTTGGTGAAAACGTGGTTTATTTGTAAGAAAACAGTCGTGTTCGGCTCATAACGTCTGAACTAATCATCACATTGGGATCACATTTTTATTTTGAGAAAATATATTTTTCTTTTCGCCTTTTTTGTTAGAAATGCGTTACAAATCCTTTCAGGATGACAACTTCTACTAATAATGACATTTTGATCAAGTTTGACATAAGGATCCATAATCATTTGAAGGTTTCTTATGATACTCAATCATTTTTATGCATTATGTTTTGCCTTTACGATTAAATGAGGACTGTGTAAGAAAACTGATTATAGAACTGCCCAGCAAGGGTGACCATATATGGTTTAAGATACATATGAAGGTGTGTATTATAAACATAGTTACCAATCTAAGAAATATTAGAAACCTGTCTAGCCCAGAACTGAGGGTAATTTTTTAATGAAATGTGTTATTGAGATACAGAATGACATTAACATGTGTCATGATTAACACTATTGTAATTATATGTTTGTAAAATTTTGTGTTTTTGGTAAAAAAAAAACCAACTGTGGTCACTTTTTTAAACAATTGTTCTCTTTCGATTGATAAATGATCAAATTTATCATGGAGATCCAAAATACAAAAAGAAATAATTTTTATGCATCTTTTAAGAGAGTTACCATTGGGCTAAAAGGATTATGTTGTACGAAAATGCATATCTACTTTATTTGAGTGATGTTTATTTTGTCAGTTTACACAAACCCTGTCCAACATTGAACATAATGTTATGATTTGGTATTTAGAACAATTTCTGTCATATTCTCGAGACAGTGTGTTGTTTTTAGTCTGAAACATCAGTACAGGAATAGAAAAGCTTTAATTAAGATAAGATAAGTAAAATCTATACATATTGTTCCATTTGCGGGGGGTAAAGATGGACCATATAGTTAGTAATTCAACACACATATTAAAACAGTAACTCTTGCAAATCAATAGAAAAACCCAGAAAACAACGAAACAAAAAGGAATTGACATAGATAAACCAATACATCACATTATGAATACTAATTTGAGTGAACAAAATATTAACATTTACTATGAAATGTTTGTGTTCATTAAAAGAACAAACGCATGTATTGAAAAAAGTAGTCATGCATTGTACATCAATGTTGTTAAAGGGACAGTAGCACGTTTTTTGATAATTTTATATTAAAAAATTTTCATTGATAATTGTACGTTAATGCTAAATGTATTATTTTGATAGTGTCAAAAATCTCATAACATAAACCAATTATCCATAGTAAGAGGACAAAATATGAAGATTCACATAAAATCCATGAGCTTTATATATTTGAATTTTGCTCCATTTAGTTTAAATGCATTATCTTTCAATTCAAACCATTAATTTTCATTTTCCTGACATCACCTTATATTCACCTTGAAAACGTGCTACTGCCCCTTTAAGACTATTACATATCTCCCGGATCTTCCTGTCCGAGGGTTGACCCGGGATCAGTGGGGAAGCCATATGGCTAATGACATTGAACAGGAATAGAAATCTTACACATAAATGTGTGACCACAAATCTCAGTACCTCTTCATCTTGCATGTAATCAATATTTACTTAAAAGAATTCTAATTGTAAATTGTTGGAATTGTAAATGTTACTCTCAATTAGAATAGGATTGCTATTAAGCACGGGATGATGTTTATTAACTCTTAATATTTTGTTATATACCTAGGTTTGACCAAATCAGATTCTTGAGAGGATAAGAATGCAAAGGTGAGTGATATGTATCTTAACTATATCAAAGGAAAAGCAATTTACTCAGCTTCTATAAACTCTGGGGGTTGAAAATTGTTTAAATCGTAAGTATGTCAACTGAATGTCAACTCTATTTTGACATATAATGACCCTCGAAAAAACGTTGAAGTCGAGTTTGCATCATTAAGGATAGAAACGTGCTTCTATCAAACCTACAGTAAAGTGATTTAGTCAACAGATATTGACAGTTTTTTTTAGTATATCGTCCCTAAATCATCATTAAGGATAAAAAAACTTGCCTCAATCAAACTCAGTGACTCAGTAACAGTTATTGGACAGGTTATCTAAGTGAATGATTTGACAGATTTTTGAATAAATTCTATGTTATTTGCGTTTACATTCGAAAAATTGTATTAGTTCATTTCCTTGAACTAGGACTGCGAGTGGGTTGTCATATTAGACCATTTTCTGAGTTTTCATGCTTCTGGGTCTCTTCACGTTTGTAAGAAATGAATCTTCTATAAATGAGAATGAATAAATATTCTACAAAAAATGTCAATTGTTGCATAATGTGCCGATGAATCTCCTTAAATAGTAAAAATGTAATACTACTTATCACCCAAAAGTGACCGTCACAGAAGATATCATTACAAGCGATATCTCAAAGACATTTAAGGACAAATGAGTTTTTAAAAAGTCACCTTCTGCTTTTTTTCTGACTTTAAAGGGGCGGTAGCATGTTTTTTGATAATTTTATGTTTTAAAGTTCTTACTGATATTGTAAGTTAATGCTAAATGTATTATCTTGACAGTGTCAACAATCTCATTACACAAGCCAATCACCCATAGTCAGAGGACAAAGTATGAAGATTCACATAAAATCCATTGGTGGCCATTTTGTGTGAACACCTTTAATTCGTTTTGTGTAAGAAACAAGAATTTTCATTATGTATTTGAATTATTACTGCTACATTTAATTTAAATACAATGTCTTTCAATTGGAACCATTAATTTTCATTTTCCTGACATCACCTTATATTCCCCCTAAAAACGTGCTACTGCCCATTTAAACCCCTCTGCAAATAAGGTTTTGTCTTCTCAGTTCCAAGTTTCCATCATCGGGATATTTTTAAGTAAACTTTTTTTTACCTGTAATTAATTCGAGTACAATTCTACACCAATAACCTCCAATAACATGTTTATTTACAAAATAATTACATAAATTAGTTTTAAGCATCTTGAAAGTGGCAGATAGAGTGATCACAAGCTTCTCGTCAAATGTCAAATGTCAAGTTATGAAAGCTTCAGTTAGCTGAGCTGACTTCAAAGGTTCATTTCTGTATGATGACATTGATTAAATGAAAATTGAAGTAAACTTGAAAGAAACCGTAAAAAGAAAGTTGCCCAAGGAAGGTTATATTATACAAATTGATTTTCCTTTTTTGGTATGTCACATTTAATCTTTGGAGTTGAGGGATAGTGGTCTAATTATCACGATTATAACATAATGTCTTTGAACAAAACATTTGATAATGACGATTTCTTGTAGACATACTAATTGTTAAAAAGACTTGCATTATGATTTACATTCCCTGCTAACACCTCATATATTGCCTATTACCTATATCCCTTTTAGCTCATCGTGATGCGGTGATATAATAATAATAGTACGTTTTTGAGTAAACGTCATTATTTGTACTTACCGTCGACGACTCACCGTAGCCCATTGATTGCCTATCAATTATCTCTCGACCCATAACACAGAAAAAACAAAACGGGAGTTACCTGCTCATCCCCGCCGCGCCACCTATGGTCACGTGACCTGAACCTCATCCAACTACCTGGAGCCAGTGAACGCTAGAGCGAACCTACTCGCAGGAGGGGAGGCATGGGTGGGAAATAAAGATTGGTGAGTCGTCGACGGTAAGTACAAATAATGACGTTTACTCAAAAACGTACTATTATTCAACGTACTCTACCGTCTCCGACTCACCGTAGCCCCGACTACCACAGAGGGTGGAGGGCTGCGAGAGCAAGGCGGCAGGAGAGCAGGTACTCCCCCCACTATCGTCTAACTAAAGGTGGGTGCACAGGTGCCCTGCTAAGGAGGGAAGCTCGCCCCGACTCAGAAGAAAGAACAACCGAGACACGGAGGTGCGATGCGAAGTTTACTGGTTAAAACAACAGAACGCAACCCGGGACCTAACGGTGAACTGCGACCCCTCTGGGGGGAGCAGAACCCGAAGATCGGTGCTGTGCAACACCTGTGGCCCCAGCCTGGCCACGCCCGTGAGGTCTACCGTGGACAAATCTCGGCGGTAATGGTTAGCGAAAACCATGCCAGACTTCCAGATACAGTGCGACATGTTGTCTACTACAGCTATGCTGCTGTAAAAAGCCGTGGGGGTTAGCACGAGCTGGCGGAGCTAACTCCTTGGCTTGTAG
This sequence comes from Steromphala cineraria, assembly GCA_916613615.1. NCBI lineage: Eukaryota > Metazoa > Mollusca > Gastropoda > Trochida > Trochidae > Steromphala > Steromphala cineraria. Next base: position 54,763,311 of record OU744731.1, on the reverse strand, counting down.
GCGTCAAGGATAGCGGACCGCAGATAGACGCCCAGGAACTGTTTGTCTATCTCCTTCATGCTACACTGGGAGTGAGGTAGAATTAGTCTCCTACCCCGGAGCGAACGCGTACGTTCCGCATAACATGAAGAGCTCGGACCTCGGACCGGACAGAGGACTCTGTTCTCCACGTCCGTGGGGGAGACTGAACCTGAAAGGGCGGGAATGTGAAATACACTGCCCCGTTCATCCGACCCCTGGTTCTTGCATACGAAATTCAGAGCAAGTCCCAAATCGGCTTGAAGCACGTGCAATTATGAGATCCTGGCGGCCGAAGCCAAGGTCACCAGGAAGGCGTTCTTACCCGTCAGTCGGGAATGAAGGACTCTGTCAGGGACTCGTAGGAGTCCGAGCACAGGTGCTCGAGGGCGATCGCTAGATCTCACTCGGGAGGTCTAGGCTTAAGCCGCCTGTCCTCCAGACGGTAAGTCCTGATCACCTCCTTAAGGACGGAGATGTCCAAAGAGGAGTCCCGCTTCCGCAGAAACGACCTGATTGCAGCTAAGTGGGTGTTAATAGAGGAGGCCTTAAGCCCCCTCTCCTCCCGGAGATACATAAGTACTCCGCCACCTGTGGGGTCGTCACTACCTGGACGTCCCAGCCTCTGTCAGCACAGAAGGTGGCAAATGAACTCTACTATACGTCGTACGACTTGCAAGTGGAGCCAAGCTGGGAGGAGGAAACCGCAGCTACGACATCCTGCGAGTAGCCCGTCCGTTTCATCCCCTTTTGGAGACAAGCCAACCGTGGAGATGCAGTGCTTGCGGGTTCTCGTGCACCCGCCCGCTTGACTCACTAAGAGATTCCATCTGAGAGGAATAGGGAATGGATCCCCCTGGCCCAACCTCCGAAGAGGTACGAACCACGGCCTCGCTGGCCAGAAGAGAGCTATCAAGATCAGCCTGATCAACCGTGTCGCCTCGATCTTCATCACCACTTGAGTGAGAATGCTCAGGGAGGGAAGGCGTAAGCGTCCATCCCCTCCCATCCGAACGACAGAGCATCTAAGCCCCACGACTCGGGATCGGGGACGGGAGACACATAGACTGACAGCTGGTGCCCCCAAGCCGCTGTCGAGCTGTCCGAGTGCACTAGAAGCACTTGGCCCCACAGCAGAGCGGACAAGTGAGAGATTACCAGCCTAATAGCTTCCATCTCCAGCTCGTTGATGTGGCGCGTGCGCTGGGCCGACAACCTCAGCCCAGCCGTCTGTTCCCTCCCAAGGAGGGCGCCCCAACCCTGCGTGGATGTACCACAAAGAGATGGGCAGTCGCCGCGGGAGGTCTGAGTGGAACGCCTGAGAACACGTTGGCCTGCACCCTCCACCAGGCTAGGAGAGGGACGAGCCGCTGGGGCAGCGGGAATGCGTGTCTGCACACTTCCTCCCTGACATGAGGGTTGAGAAACCCCAAACGAGGCCTCAGCCCCAGCCGCGGACTGCGGGAGAGTGGTGGTAATTGACCCAGTCGTCCACGTCCAGGAACTGTACGTCGTGATGGTGAAGTAGTTGGACAACCGGCTGGGTCACTCTGGTGAAACCCACGGAGCGGACGATATCCCGAACGGGAGCACGTTCCATTGGAAGTGGCGCCCCCTTTTGCCCCCAGGACGAAGCGGAGGTACTTGCGGTGTTCCCGAAAGGTGGGAATATGCAAGCACGCGTCCTGAAAATCCAGGGATATCACCCAGTCTGATTGCTTCATAAATAGCAGTACTGACAAGGAGGGCGTTGGCTGACCCCGAGACTGCCTGGAGATTACTACGAATCTCGACAGGGAGGTTGGACTGACTGAGGAACCCGTCCCTGCGTAGGTTGGTGATCCCAGCCGAGATACGTTCCGCGCAAAGCATTACCTGCATCAGGCCTCCCGCCACGGAGCCCCCCTCCCCCCTCTCTGGCGAAGGCCGTCATCGCCTGCAGGCGTGAACGACAGAGTTCACATCCCCAAGATAGACCTGGCCTCCTTGTCCAGGTGGACAAGATTGGCGTCCGAGACAAGGTGATCAGCGGAGGGGGCGGCAACCCGCCTGAAATCCTCGTCCAAGACTGGAGGATTGAGAGGGATAGGGGGGACGCTACTGAGATGGTGGACCGCTGACGGTCTGTCAGAACAAGGGGAGGAATAAGCCTACCCGGCGCAGACGGGCTGAAATCTTCCCCGGCCGTGTCGCACAGCCGATGAGGGGGAAAGGCCTGTCTCCGCATAGTGGGGCCTCCTCCTCACAGAAGGATTCCAGACGAGCCCACTACCGGGGGACGGGGATTCGTCCACCTTCTGTAGAAAGACCCGGCCCATTCCACTACCGCTTCCCTCTTATCGGCCGCGTCCGAACCCGACGTGCTCCCGCTCCTTCCCCCGGTGATAGGAGTGAAGGGGGGGTTCGTCGTCCCCATGAACTGGTGGTCCGAGTGAACTGGTGACACGGTGGGGGTGGACGTGTCACTGGGGGAGACCTCCGGGGAGTGGAGCGTGACCCTACGGCCGGAGTGAGGAGGAGAGAGTGGACCCCCCACTGGAGGGGGAGTCTTCTCCTGCCGTACGCTAGCGGGGGTGCGGCCCCCCCCTGGCATCTAACATCCCCTTCACCATGTCCTTGACGGACGCAAGCAATTGCAAGGAGAAGGCCGCCTGATCGAAAGGACCTCAGTCCTCCGACTTCTTCCTTCCATCGATTCCTTCCGCAAGCGAAGGGTCGACGTGCGGGAGGTGACGGAGGGCACCGAAAAGGACCGTTGGTGAGCTGACAGACGAGGGGGAGGAGGACTGGCTTCCTTGACTCCCCCCGAGCCTGGCCCCGTCTAAATCCGAAGCCCGTTCATCCGCCTCGAATTCCCTCGGACGGGCCCCTCCTGAGGGGAGGTGATGGTGGACGAGGCCGACAGGTTCCCGGGGTGCGAGCCCTACGCTTCGCACATACGGCGTCTCTCTCACTCCTCCTTAAAGCCTAAGATATAACGCTCCCAGAGAGAGAGACTCGCACTCTTCACACCTGTTGCAAGGGGCATGCGGAGGTGCAAGAGCGACAGAGGGAGAGGAGGTCATGTGTCCCCGATTCCCTTAGTCCACATCGCCCACAGAACCAGGGTACGTCGCTGACAGACAGACAGACAACCAGAAAGAAAGCCTTTATGTGTTTTATCATCTCTCGTCAATCGCTTGGCGATTGGTCGCTTAATATATGGTTCATTATTCTATGTACGTCTATTTGTGCGAGTGAGATGTAATTAAACATATCTGTACAAGGTGAGCACATACACATACCCTGACGACACCCTGGTTCGCCAGAGTCACTCACGGGTGAGTGAGGGCGGAACGTAGACCGAGCAAGACGGAGAGAACGGGGGTCTCACTCGCCTGTGAACCAACCAACGTTGACCCGTCACTCACCCGACGGCCCAAGGCGGAGTGAACTCGACCCAAGACGGAGACTGACCAGTCACTCACTTCCGTCCCTCGCCAGATGGACCAGGCGGAGTGAAGCAAGGCAATTGGTACTAAGACGGAGAACGGACCAGTCCCTTACTTCCGTCACTCGCCAGACAGATCAGGCGGAGTGAAGCGAAGCAAACGCGCACCAAGACGGAGGACGGATCGGTCATTCATGCCCATTACTCGCCACGCGGGGCACGTGACAAACGGGGTCTCAATCGCCCGTAAAACAACAAAGGTTGACCCGTCAATCACCAGACGGATCAAGTCACTGCGCGTAGCGAAGCGAACCGAGTGGCAAGGTGAGATGGAGTAAGGCCGAGAATGCACTCACTCGCCGAAGCGATGTTAGTCCGTCTCAGGCGGAGCGGACGTCCCACGGACCTCTGCCACTCACCAGTACGCTGTTCTAGGTACCCCTTCACTCTCCAGACGGACCAAGACGGAATGAAGCGAAGCAACTGCGTACCGAGACGGAGGACAGACCAAGGCAGAGTGAAGCAAAGCATAATCGTACCGAGACGGAGGACGTAGCGATCTCTCCCGTCAGTCACTCTCCAGACGGACCAAGTCGGCTCGAAGCGAAGCAACCTCGTACTGAGATGGAGGACAGACCAGTCACTCCCGTCAGTCACTCGCCGGACGGACCAAGGCGGAGAGAAGCAAACGCGTATCGAGACGGAAGACGGACCAGTCACTCCCGTCAGTCACTCGCCAGACGGACCAAGTCGGAGCGAAGCAACCGCGTATCGAGACGGAGGACGGACCAGTCACTCCCGTTAGTCACTCTCCAGACGGACCAAGTCGGCTTGAAGCGAAGCAACCGCGTACCGAGACGGAGGACGGACCAGTCACTCCCATCAGACACTCCTCAGACGGACCAAGTCGGCTTGAAGCGAAGCAAACGCGTACCGAGACGGAGGACGGACCAGTCACTCCCGTCAGTCACTCGCCAGACGGACCAAGTCGGAGCGAAGCAAACGCGTATCGAGACGGAGGACGGACCAGTCACTCCCGTTAGTCACTCGCCAGACGGACCAAGGCAGAGCGAAGCGAAGCAAACGCGTACCCAGACGGAGGACTGAATAGTCACTCACGCCCGTTACTCGCCACGCGAACCACGTGCGAATCAACTCACTCCAGGCGGGGTGGACGCGTAGAGTCACAAGGTACGTCGCTGACTCTACCCGCAATCGACCCACGCACCAAGCGAGGGTCAAAGGTCAGACCCCTGAGGGTGTGCTGCCTATCAACCGAGAAGCACGAGCGCGCACGTGCAATCCAAGCTACACGACCCGAGCAGGGACGCGCGATACCAAGAGGCAGAAAACCAACAACCCACCTCCAAATAGCAATTTGGAGAAGGTTGACAGGAGGTAAGAGAAGGGTACTCTTATCCCCAAGGAAAAGGAATCGAGAAATAAGGTCTACAAACTTTAATACTTAGACAAGGCAAGATAACTTCGAGAGAGCTCAGAGACACAACCGATCACTGAGCGACAGGAAGTTGGAATGAGGTTCAGGTCACGTGACCATAGGTGGCGCGGCGGGGATGAGCAGGTAACTCCCATTTTGTTTTTTCTGTGTTATGGGTCGAGAGATAATTGATAGGCAATCAATGGGCTACGGTGAGTCGGAGACGGTAGAGTACGTTAAATAATAATAATATGCGAGATTTACATAGCGCCCTATATAATTTATGATAAAAAGACTCTAAGGAGCTTTACAACATAGATTAAAAATACAATACAATAAATGTACATAGAAAATAATAAGATACATAAAATTGGAATTTAAAAGTGTAGCATAGATTATGAAAGAAAAGCAAGCCTAAAAAGATGTGTTTTCACATCCTTCTTAAAAGAGTTAAAAGTTTTGGCATTTCTCAGTTCAACTGGGAGACTATTCCACAATGTTGATGATGACTTGCTGAAACATCTGTCTCCATAATTATGTCGCAGTCCTTGTCTTTGGTACCACCAGATGGTTTTCTGCCTGAGACCTGAGAGATCGTGATGGTACCACAAGTTCCTGAAGGTAGGATGGAGCGGTGCCATGTAGGCTTTTGTACGTGTACATCAACAGCTACTGGCATCTGTATGTGACTGGAAGCCAGTGGAGACTCTGCAATACTGGGATGATATGCTGATGTTTTCTTGTGCGGGTTATGAGACAGCGCTGTTTTGGACTTTCTGCAGTCGACCTATCAGAGAATCAGGTAGTCCAGCCAAAAGAACATTTCCATAGTCCAAACGTGATGTTACTAGTGAATGAACAAGTGTCCTGCAACATTCTGTAGTAATGTACTGTCTGATGGTGGCGATGTTTCTCAGCTAGACTTGGACATATAATTGACCTGTTTCTCCATTGTGAGATGACTGTCTAAGTATACCCCAAGGTTTTTGACACAATCAGCTGGCGGAATCGCGCTGGAATCAATGTGCAGATGTTGTCCGCTTTGTTATGGATAGCTTGTTTAGTCTGAACACAGTGAATTCCGTTTTTTCTTGGTTGAGTTTGGGCATGTTTGAATTTGTCCACCCTGTGATGTCTGCCAAGCATGTCTCAAGTTTTTGCGATGTATCAACCCAGTTCTGTGATGGATGGATGATCTTGTAAATTTGTTTGTCATCCGCGTACAACATATATGGAAGATCATGTCGCCTGCATATCTCACCCATAGGACGAGAGTAAAGACAGTACAAGATAGGCCCAAGAACGGAACCTTGCGGTACTCCAAAAGTAATCCTCTCACTATCAGACATTGTGGATCCTACAACAACATTGTGAGTTCTGTCGCTGATGTAGGAGTAGAACCAGGATAGTGCATTGCCAGTTAGCCCATAACTGTACTCGAGTCGCCTTAGTAAAATGTCGTGGTCGATGAGGTCAAACGCAGCTGACTGATCCACATCATCAGTGCAACTGAGCGCTTGTCGTCAAGTTGATGTAGAACATCGTTGGTCACTTTGAGGAGAGCAGTCTCGGTGGAGTGGCCCGTCCGGTACGCTGACTGAAACTGATCGTGGAGGTCATGGAGTTGAAGGTGCTGTAGGAGTCGAGATGATATAACTCTTTCCAGGATCTTGGACAGGAATGTCAAATTCGATACCGGTCTGTAGTTCTTCATTTCCTCTTTATCTAGGCCAGATTTTTTCAGCAGTGGCCTCACAAAGGTCTGCTTGAAGATTTGGGGCACCGTAGATTCATTCATTGACTTATTTATGATGGCAGTGATAAGTGGCAGAACTTTTTCTAGACATAGCTTCAGTAAGTAGGTTGGTAATGGGTCAAGTTCACATGATTTAGACGGAGCCTTCTTAATGATCTGCTGAATTTCATCCTGCGTAGCTGGTTCAAAACTGTATAGGGTTTCACCATCAAATTTGGAATCCTCACTTAGAGGAGATGTAGAAATGGCTGGTCTATCTGCCACGATATTCCTGATTGTGGTGACCTTGTTGGAGAAAAAATCTTTGAAGGCATTTGCCAAATCCTTTTCTGATGTGGTGCGTGGGAGGATACATTCACCTGTTTGCCCCATCAAGCTTTTGGTGAGTTTGAAAAGTTGTTTGTGATCTGAACCACACTCAAAAATCTTTTCACAGAAGTAGTCTTGTTTTGTTTTAACGAGCAGCTTATGGCATGCTTTGTTTTGACCTTTAAACAACTGGTAATGAATACTCAACTTTGACTTTCTCCAGCGTCTTTCAGCTCTTCGTTTCGAGTGCTTTGCATTTCGCAGAATTTCGTTGTAACATGGGGAGTTTGGTCTGAGCTGAATCACTTTAGTTTGGAGTGGGGCATGCTTATCGATGATGATTTGAAACCCATTTTCATAAGCTGTCTTAAGATGATCCAGGGTTCCATCAGTAGATTGAAGATCCACAGAGCGTTCCACATCATTGATGAATTCGGGAATGGGTATGGATCTGTATTTGCGGAAACTACACTTCTTCCTTTTGGGTGTAGGCTTGCTACAGTTCAAATAGCAGTGTACTGCAAGGTGTACAATCCGGATGGATTTCCTTGTCTATCACAAAAACCGGGATCAACAACGTTTGGAGATCTGTGAAGAATACTACCGCTTTCCCGTGTGATGAGTGCATCCAGTGTATGGCCCTGGATGTGAGTAGCGTCAGATATGTGCTGAAAGAGACCGTGGGAGTCAAGAATACCATTGAAGTGTTTAGTTTCCGAGTCAGATGAATTTTCAAGGTGATCGTTCACATCGCCTGTGATAACAAGTTCCTGGGGAGCAACTGTAAGCTGGTCGAGATATGCTGACCATTCTTTGAAAAATTCACTGTTCCTGAGGCCATTTTGTTTTGAAGGTGGAGGCCTATATACAACACACAGAATGAATTCTATGTTAGATGTTCTTATAGAGCACTCCATGTGTTCAAAATGAGTGAGTTGCAAATCTGAAAAAACTTTGATCTGTTTTACCAAAAGCTCCTGTTTGTGAATGACAGCCACACCCCCGCCACGTTTGTCTTCTCGAGGAACGTGTATGATACTGTATCCTGGAGGAACGAGCTCTGTGATAACATGGGCATCGATAGTGGAACCCAGCCACGTCTCAGTGATAGTTAATATGTCCACACCATTTGTAGTTATCCAGTCTCCGATTGCCAGGGCTTTGTTTTTGACAGACCTACAATTGATAGATACCATTGTTAATGGGGGATTCTCCTTTGAACACATCACCAGATGAATCGTCCTTAGATTTGAGTAGTCATCCATGGTCGGTCTCCTTAGTTTATGATCCACTGGTCTCGGTGTAACTATGGTGTCGATGTTGAATAGAGGGGGTGATTCAGCAGATGAGGGATGATCATGTATAGCAATTTCAATTAGGTTGTTTGCATTTACTCCTTTTTTTGGTTCATTATATATATATTCAAAGTTTCCAATAATAACTGGGATATTTCTTTGGATCTTTTTTCCAGCTATGCATCCTCTTTTTATTTTCTGGATAGTGAAATTATCCTGTGAACAGTCTATTTCACTAAGTGTTGTTGGTTTGTCCTTACTGCCGGCTGATTGGAGTGACATAAGCTCCTCTCTGCTGTACAGAATGAAGGTTTGATCGGGTCCCATTGTCTTCTCCAATGCTGGCCACCCAGCTTGGGCGGTGATTGACCCCTTGCTGGTGGGATATATGATATTTGTCAATATTGCAACACAAATACCTTCCAAAAACATTTCTTGAGTCCAAAAAGTATATCCAGATTCACAGAAATGTTCTCCAAGTTCTTACGAAGGCATGTCCAAGTTTTGATAGTTGTAGATGGGGTATAACACACAACAAAATCAAGTAAAAGCGAGAGCTCAATTGTCTGCTGCCGCTACTAAGCGCATGCGCATTATCTAAGTGTAACTTCGTGTTCATTTAACTTAAACTAATTCAACCATCTTTATAGGTGTTCTTATCAAATACTTAAAAATAAGAAGAAATGATACATGTAGTGTAGTACCGCACTCGGAAGGGGTTTGTGAAACACTGGGTTAAAACAAGGACATCCTATTCAATTTAAAATTCATTTATATTGTCACTAGAAAACGTCATAAGATTTCCAATTCAATATACATGTACATGGGTTTTGAAAAAAAATTCAAATAAGAATTACATTAGTTAGTCAGAAACCTTTCAAGCATTCAAAGCCGCTTGGGCAATATTGCAGTCATTAGCAACGTTATATGGTTTGTGACACAATCGTTAGCACATTGTTCCAAATGTAATGTCTGTTAAGCATTGCGTTAAGATTTGTTTACACATTTCAAAAATAAATATTCCACAAAGAAAACTATTTATATTGAAACCAACCCTGTTTGAGAAGCAGTACATAAGAGAACAACATTCATTACAAACAAGATGAGATTTCCAGGTTATCTGTCGTAAGAATTTACCAGGTAGCGAGGGATTATGACAAATAAATTCCCGAGGGCGTAGCCCGATCTGAGTTTATTGCCATATACCGAGGCAGTTGGGCTATTATTTCGCTTACATTCCAGTGGAACATTCCTGCAATGATTTCGACTGATTAATTTACAAACGTTTGAATGATACACTTTGCGGGTTTAATATGTTCTAACCAAACTTAACATTTAAACTACCTCAAATATACACTTCTGCTTGAGGTTCTTAAACTGAAAACGTTTCCAAGTCCAATTATTTGCATTTGTTTATCATTTCTTAACCGACAAGGGGAAAATGCAAGCATGGCGTCACAGTAGTGTGTCGTTGTGACATAACAATTTAAGCCTGCCGTCACAATTGCTGCTGAGTCGCGAAAATGATACCTACAGCCCTCTGTTTGCTTGATTTTACAGCAATTATAAACAGAATACTTAACTTCCTTCAATTTAATACAAGTTTTATCAAACTCGTGAATGATTTCGTATCTTTTTATACAAACTCCTTTACTCTTTTATTAAAGATAGTATGAATGGAAGGTCATTGAGGTTCCTCTTTGTACTCAATGGTCTTGATGAAATTGTCAGATGTCTTGAGCACAATAATGTGTAACATATTGAATCTATCCTGTACAATGTCATTAACAATATGTTGTCTGCCCTGATCCTAGTTCATACCTCGGACAGGGAGACCCAGGAGTCCTCTGATAGTCTTGATATCATTGATTTGACATGGAGACAGTGTTCATACCTCGGACAGGGAGACCCAGGAGTCCTCTGATAGTCTTGATATCATTGATTTGACATGGAGACAGTGTTCATACCTCGGACAGGGAGACCCAGGAGTCCTCTGATAGTCTTGATATCATTGATTTGACATGGAGACAGTGTTCATACCTCGGACAGGGAGACCCAGGAGTCCTCTGATAGTCTTGATACCATTGATTTGACATGGAGACATCCAAGGAAATCGATATCCTTCGATACTTACGTTGGCTTCAGAAACTAGTTTTACTAGTTTTTCATGACATTTAATTTACCTTAAAATGCTGTGAATGGATATTTGGCTTTGTTGTAATTTGATTGCCTTGTAAATTTAATGTATTAAATCTCTTAACCTTAGTTCCCATTCGAGGAAGAATAATTTTAATTGATTCATGATAAATTGTGTCTAATGTCAATCCTACAAAAAAACCAACTATATAAGTATGCCATTACCACATGCCATATGCCTCATTGAATAAATTTTGTGTACATAACCAAGTTATTCCTTAGTACAAAAACATTGGTATTTCTGTCTGTATTGAACATTATGTATATAAAAACTAAATTTTACAGATTGTCCCATACATTTGCACATTAATGAAGATACAGTACCCCTAAAATTGGGGAAATTCTACGGAAAACTTTAATTGATGCTTTGCAACTCGGTGACATATTTTAAGCGATCCTTTTGTATGTGGGCAAAAGACCTTTGTACTGACGTAAACGATGGCAGACGCCGAAGGGATAAAGAAACGCATGAAGGGATAAAGACTCGCGTCTCAGAGCCAAGATGACTATATTTTGTCAACACTTGAAGGTGAAGGATTTCACCTTCAAAGACCACATGTAGGAACATCTTTCATGATCTATGAACGTGAACAGCAAACATTTTCAGCCATTGAGTATGACCTTTGAAATATGTGTAGGTTGTGTTTGTAAATCAAAATTAAAGAATTACCTCCTTATTAAAGGGGCAGTAGCACGTTTTTTGATAATTTTATATTTCAAATATTTCACTGATAATTGTAAGTTGTTGCTAAATGTTTTAATTTGACAGTGTCAAAAATCACAATACACAAACCAATCATCCATAGTCAGAGGACAAAGTATGGAGAGTCACATAAAATCCATTGGCGGCCATTTTGTGTGAACACCTTTAATGCATTTTGTGTAAGAAAAAGGAATCGCATGGCTAAAGTTTACGATATACATTTGAATTATTACTGCTTCATTTGGTTTAGATACATTGTCTCTCAATTAAAACCATTAATTTTCATTTTCCTGACATCACCTTATATTCTCCATAAAAACGTGCTACTGCCCCTTTAATGTGTTGATCGTCATGTATTTGGCCATTCCAAAGAATGATGAAATATGTCTACAAGTAACATTGTCGTGATCCAGTAATTACCTCTTTTAACCCTACACTAATTTGTCTCTGAGATGGGGATTCTTATGACATGGAGATCTTGTTATTACATCCAATAACATGATTTTTCTAAATGTTCGACAAAAGCAGATTAAAAAAAATCTTTTGACAAGATGAAAAAGAATTGCAAGAAATCACTTGCATTGATGACACCTAATGTAGAAATATTGTCTATATATATTATGCATGCTTTGCCTTTTACATTCTATCACACGATTGTCCTCACAACTTTCATTCATTATCAAAGTCTTTCCAATGTAAAATAATTTGATATGAAGCAAAGGGAGATATGTTCATTGGTTCTTGAACTTATTTAATTTATGATCAGCAATGAAATACTGGGTGTTATCAGTGAAATAAAATGTCTATCAGGCTACAGTGACGATTTCATATATTTTCACTGTGACCGGTGACAAAATATCATATCGTAACTGGTCAGGTGCCGGAAATACTTTCAGCTATGCGAACAAATTTGGACAACTTTGCAGTTTAAAAGTATTTTACTTACATGTTTCAGTAAAAAGCATATAATAAAAAGAATACTTAATGTAGTTTTTCACATACCAGGTTTATTTCATCTCGTGACGTTGGTAAGGTTGATGCGCTACTCGTGAAAAATATACTTTACCCATTACACTCGATGAAATAGACCTGGTATTTGGAAAATTAGATTAAATATATTTTATATCATAATGAAATAAGGCTCGTTTCCTTTTTCGTTTAATATTGATTTTTGTTGTCCAATTGTTGGCATTTACATAACCCTTGTGGCGTTTCAACAAATCCAGATTTTGATTTTTTTTAAAGAAAAATCCAAAAAGCTTAAACTGATTATGAAGCAGAGGATCTTAAACCGATCAAGGATCATTCGTTGTTAAATGTTATCCTTTATTGATATTCATAAAAACGTTACCTTTTTAAAATCATTTTTAAGACAATAATTTAAAATGAAAAGTGTGCATTCATGTCTTGACATTAACACCTGTTGTATTATTGGCACTAAAATCTTTGTGAATCAAACAATGCCTCATCAATGCTTTGCAATCATTAGCACTTCTCTTTCAGTATGTTTCACATATTCGAATAATCATTCCGCCCACCCTTTATTCCACAATACATTATACCTTTTGAGTGACATCACAAAACAATGGCACATGATGTCGAAAACAATCGGCTATGACGTCACTAGCCATGGCCCTGATCGATGATTTTTAATACGCAGCCAAATGTGATTTACAAAAATATGTCTATTTTGGAGTAGAAAAACTTAAATGAGTTAAAATCGACATACAAGAAACGTACTAGAGTAGCCCTAACCATCATGTGTTTTGCAAAAAAGAATAGTTTTGCCCTGAACTATTATGACGTCAAACTTTCGGCCTCATGCTTTAACTATAATAGTTCAGGGCAAAACTATTCTTTTTTGCAAAACACATGATGGTAAGGGCTACTTGATTTCTTAAGTATAATAACAAAAATGGCTTAAAACCTGGTTATTCTGCAGTGTTGCTAGATAATCTGACAATCAAATTTCAACAGACAGTCTTGTGATATAATCAAGAATCAAACTACAATGTTCATAAACAAAGAAGGAATTTATTCAACTGATTAAGAAATTATTTGAGAATTCTGATTGAACATGTCAATTAACTTTGAAGTTTCCTATAAGCTAAGTCCTTACAATTGTTCACAAGTTGCCGAATCAAAGAATGTTACTTGAACAATTCATGGTTTGTCTGATAATTGTTCCAATGTAAGGGTTGCTTGCTATATGAATGATCGATTTTAGAACAATCGGATAATGCCGGATTCTAAAGTGATAAAAAAGGTCATATAGCGCCTATGAAATACATTGTAAGGGAGTGTGCAGTGTTGCTAGACCGATGGCTGGAAACTAAGCAAGTGGACGAGAATCAACTGATTTTCACAACAATGTAAGTAATTACCGATTAAAAATAAAGCAATGATCAAAGAAAGAAAATAATTCAATCATTATTTTGAATATTGTAAATTCTCGTCCATATGTAAGACTGTCAGAGCGATATATCAAGTCAATGTATTGTTTCAGATAAGGTATTATTAAAGGGCTATCTAATGACAATTGATGAGAGTTCGGTGTGACATATTCTGGTCACGTGTCTGCTACTTAAGGAGGGTAATCCTCAGATCTGAAACTTATATGAGCCAATCATTGACAATGATAAGGTAAAATTGCCCATCTATCGGTACACCTTGCAGGTCATCATTCCTATAAATATCATGCGTTTGGCCGTTACATTGTAAGTCTATATAGTGATATTTTAATTTCTTTTTACAAAATTTGTGTATATTATTCCTTGGTGAAAAAAACGTTTTCGTTTAACGATGTTTTGAAAGGATTTACATATCAAATTAAATTTTTTAATTTTGATGTTTTAATCATCTACAATCTGACTTAATCATTTAGCAAAAAATCTGACATCCGTAGCAGAGCGTTTTAAAAACACGTTTCATACTCGTATTTACGAACATCAATTCTCCAGAAGGCTCCAGTTTAAATCACTAGTATCCGATTTTGACAAAAATACGATGTTTTTTAGTTTCGACGGTTGTAAAAATGGCATACCTGATACACATTCAATGCAATAATCCATCTCATCCCGAGAGTATGATACCGGTATCGAAATGCATGCATGTAATACAATGATAATTAACGTAAAAAAAGTAGTTTTTTTCAAATGAAATATATATTTGTATATCATTGGGCATTGGTATCAGTATTTCTCTGTATCCACATTTCTTCGCCGTTCTAAAATGAAGTGATATCACTGCTCCTTAAGGTTTTTTCAAATTTCCTTAATTCTATTCTGTTTAAGGATTGAAAATTAATTGCTTAAAAAAAACTCCCGTAGTAATATTTCGGTGTTGTTGATAGTATTTCTTCCCATGGGTAAACCAAAGACGCCAAGAAAGTTTTACATCCCCTGGTCATCTTTTTGTTTATCATTTATGGAATTACATTAAAATGTCAAGTTGAAATTGGATTATTTTCTTCTCAGCTTATACTTCCTGCCATGTCTCTATTGATACCTTTATGTTTCCCCAAGCCAGATCGTCTCAAGCTTCTGCTGACAGAGAGTAACAGACAGAGTGTCAGAGTTAAGTAGAAGCAGAACTGTCTCTCTTTATCAAACTTACGCCAAGACACAACCTTATGTTCCATTCGGATGATTGATTCTTGTTTTGTTGCTGATTGGCAGGAGTTGGATGGCCACTATAAACAACGCCTTTCAGAAACTCTTTTATTTATGAGTAGAGAGATCTACCTGATTTCAATGAGATCTACTGTTGTCAAACATTGAGTCGACCCGTCTCGAAATTTTATTGGTTTTCTGCATGAAGTGGAATGCTGCTTCTTCATTGATAATTTGCACACGGTTCGAATCTGTCAGTGACTATATGTACTCGATTAAACTTCTGTGAAATGCCTTGTTACAATATTCCTTTACATGTGTTTTGACTAAATGCCAATACATAAGATTAATTACATGTTGTAGTTAAAGGGGTTGAAGTGTTTATTGAGGACTGCATTGTTCTGGGCCTAGATCCTTGGAGCCCTCTTAATGCTAAGATAGCCGTAAGTCAATTTTAATGTATAGTTATAACGATAATCATAGCACTAAGAGAGATTCGAACATCAAGGTCTGGAAGCTGAGTAACAATTTGTAAACAATTGAACAGAGACAGAAAGTTTAGAGTCAGACTTTATAATAAATGATTTTTAAAAGTGTTTGCCCACACAGTTATAACCTGTTTGTAACTTGTATACAACTTACAAGTTTCACAGTTGTTATAACTATACGAGATAAATGCCAAATATAACATTGTTGCATTTGTTCACTATCTAAATGACATTTATCTCTTATACATTCAGCTTTGGGAGCTGTGCCAAAAACATCTATCAGAGGGGTAATGAATGTAACAACAGCTTAGTTCAGAGTCAGCATTTATAAGAAATGATTTTCATAATGTGTTTCAAACAGGTTATAACTATGTGGACAAAGACATTATGCAATTTATTTCTTAGTAAACCTTTGAACAGAGACACATGTTCAAAATTACACATACACCACTGGGATGTCTAAAGGAAAGTTTTTCACCATGTTGGAGATATATTTTGGAAAGAAATAGTGATGTTATACCTTCAAGCTGTATCTGTACATAACAAACGGATTGGTTCGTTAACAGTGGAAGCTCCTGCATGAAAGGTTGACGTTTAACAGTGTTTATGACTACCAAGTGAAAGACTTTTAACTGCATAGGCAGTGGACATTATCTGATACAATAAGATTCAAAACTGAATATTATCATCTTTGGGTATTTAGCAGATCAGAGAAAGTCATATGAATTTTAGAAATCGAACTATATCAATTTAGTAATTTGAGAATAAGATGAGATTAACCCAAATCTCCTTATTTCAGTCAATAACTTGACAATGTAATTCAAACTAAAGTGAATTGTGCAAGATGGACCCTAATGAAGACAACCTGTCTTATTGATTAAATGGGGTCTTTTTTTAAAAACTTCACAAACAGCATATCAGTTGAGATTTGAGTTGTATAGTCTCTGAATTTACATTAATCATCATAAATGAACATCCTTTGAAGTTCTTACGTGTTTGATCGTTGACTACTAATCAAAAAGTTGTTTTGTATTTTGTATTTATAAAAATTAACATCTGTCAAAGTTTTTTCTCTGAATTCACTTTAATCATTATAAACGAAATTTATTTGAGGGTTTCACGTGTTTGATCTTTAAAAAAACCGAAATAATAAGAATGAATTTTGTATTAATATAACATTAACTTCTTTCAAACTTTAAAAAAAAATAAGATTTGAGGCAAATTAGAGTTGCATAACAGCAATATATACCATAAACAGTAGTTTAGGTATTAAGGGTTAACATAGACGTTTTCTGTGACGTTTGCTTTTAAAATGAAAATTGGCCATGGGGAAGCTAAGACTAATAATTCCGGAACCTGTATTGTATCAAGATATTCATTAAATTCACGCTGCCTATTATGCCATATAGGTTAATGAAGTTGAATATTTCAAATAACATTGGATGAAACAAATAAGGAAGAAAATGAAAAAAAACTGTCGCCCCCATTATGTCTTGAATTGATTAAATCAGAGCTTGTCTTCAGTTCACACACATGAACTAATTGGAAAAATTGATAGAGAATCTCATTTGTATTCTTAAACTTTTGATCTTTTCTAAAGCCAACAAATCGGAATGTGTCTTGGTTAAGAATATAATGAGCAAAACCACATTGCTTTATCTTACAGAAAGAGTTGATTTGATGCATGAAGTTGAAAATGGAAGTTATAGAAATACGATTCACTACAACAGAAATACATTCAGAGGTTTTAGGAACGATTTCGGGAATTTCTTACTTATATAACAAATTGACAACATTTATGATATTTCAACGGACAATATGCATGATAATGACCGTCACGTAATGCACTTAGATAACAAATAATCCTCAGGAAAACAATATTACTGAATCTCTTTCCATTGAAATTGTTTTTTCTTAGGCCGATACATTCTTAAGAGAACCTGATCATGAAACTGATCTATCTGGATGGATGATTTGAGTGGTGATACTTAGTGGAATGGCGTTTTCTTTTGACATCTCAACTCAATATACTCATCTCGAACTTATTCTCTATAGTTCAAACAAAATTATTTTCACATATATAATTTGATCTTCGGATTCCCTTTTATGATTTCGTTGACATTAATTCAGTGACTTTAACCCGTATTGTAGTAATGTAGCAATGGAGAAATCGGTATTATACAATACTGCATTATTCTGACACCAATCCACTGAATATAAAATGAACACCATTATCAAACCAACTTCAATGATGATTTCACCGCAACACATAGCCACAATAGTGTTGCGGGCTTTCTCCCTGCAATAATACTAGCAGCCGCGATATAAGTGAAATACTCCTGAAAGCGGCGAAAAATCCCAATCACC
Organism: Steromphala cineraria; assembly: GCA_916613615.1. NCBI lineage: Eukaryota > Metazoa > Mollusca > Gastropoda > Trochida > Trochidae > Steromphala > Steromphala cineraria. The sequence goes on along the minus strand of OU744731.1, from coordinate 54,745,700 downwards.
TCACCTCACCTCGATAATGATTGACATTTCTTTACAATTACCTTCACAACCTTGTATCTGCATAAATCAGTATGATTGTGTTACCATATTTGCACTTGTGATGGCAACATAGACATGCTGTCAATGAAAATCGAAATATTGGAACAGATATAGTTGTACAGAACACACATACGTCCTCTGTCTCTAATTGAAGAGGAGAAGGCTGTTCCATGTCCTTGTGTCAGTTTTATATATATCAAATTAAAACCAGTGAGATTGTTTCAGCTGCCTTGAGTAATCTATGTTTTGTACTTTAAAGCTGAAAGACAGACAGACAAGGAATCTTCTTTCTACAGATAATGTTAGTGTTTTCGAAACGCTAGTTTCCTTAAATGTCAATCTCTAATTGCATTACTTTCCGTTCTGATCATACCCCGTGGAAAAGTTTATGTTTACCAATTATAATTAATTGGTTTGTAAGGATAGCTATTTGTCCACTTACAAATAAATCAAAGTGCATATTATTTGAACATTAAAGAAGGTTTTGAAGGGCATAAATTTGTTTTCAAACAACTTCTTTATTGTGAACGTCCTTACCTTTTTATCAGAGCAATTGTCAAAAGAAAACATTTTCCTGAAAAACGACTAAATGTTTCTAACTTCATATGGTTTGTATTTAAACATTTTAATAATATATACTTAACAAATGAATTCAAAATACAACATTTGATTACTACTTCCAATATGGCTTTCGTTGTATTATTTTGAAATGTGGAAATTGCAGCGAGTAATTATATGAACCAGGATGAAAATTATGTTTTCTATATGTGTTTATGTTTGATATCTAAGGATAGCATTGTTGAAATTAAATGTGTAATGTGATAAGATCAAAGGAAATAAGACAATACAAGAGGGAGCTAACAGAAGACCAGCAGACTCCTCGGAAAGATTTAATAAGTGCTTGTTCACAGACTTGACATATATGAACTTTGATATTCTCTTTTGTGTGATCTCATGCAAGGATAATTTGTAATACTTATGCTTTTGATTTTGGCTTAGCGAACAATACATTATTCTGTATTCCCATTAGAAGGAACTTCAAAAGGAATTTTCCATTAACTTAACTTTTATGTCTACCTTTTAATGTTTCTTAAATAATCTTTCTCTATCTTATCATGGGATCATGTTGTGAAAAAAAATGCTTAACTTTCTTAATTTCGAATGAAATGATTCGTTGCTACTTGCTGAAAAAACTGAAATCACAAGTATGTGGAATGATTTTTATCCATTTTGCATGATTTTGTAATTGTTATTAACGATTTTCAGAGAAATTTAAACCCAAAAAGCTACCAAAGTTGTTATGTTAGTTCGTGCGTGTAGATATACATTTAGGAATGAAATGAAGTGGAAACATCTGTATTGATAAGAATATTAATGTTGTTTTTGTCAGTGTTATACGCTTCTTATTAGCACGAATATACTCTTGGGAGTGAACAAGCCTTCGGGATGTAGTGTGATGTCAAACATAAAATCAAGCTTTCTTTTTGAGTGCTGAAAAGGCAATATCATTTAATCAATAGTGACAACATTTCGAACATAAAATAATCCAGTTCAGACCCAATGGTGGAATCTGTGAGTGACGTGGAGAGTGATTGATAGGCCCCTCACGCACTTTGTGGGTCATAACAATTAACTCAGACGCACATAATTACAGTGCATATTTGTAATGTGTTCGTTTTCACATCGATCATATGAAGAATTAAGGGCGTTTTGCTGGGCAAGGATATCACAATCAGTCTTGCAGAATCAGACCTGATATTATCTAGATGTAGAAATGGTCCGTGTGCTTTTTCTTTGCCTGTTCTATGCTATCATGGATGCAAACCAGAGATGCCTAAAGCATCTTATATCATTCTAAAACGCTTGCAAGTGCTTTGCAATTTTTACCAAAGAAGTCTTCAAAACGCAATTTTTTTATATTTTGGTGGTGATCAAATCGTCTTGTCTAGGGTTACGTTATGATATTGTACTGTTTAATTAATTACAAGCGCTTCATATTATTCATTTAAGTAATAAAAAAGGTGTTAAGTTTCTTTTGTAGGTGGGTTTATTTGCCTTTGGTACATTGAAATTTGTCTTGGAAACCTGAATATATAACTGAAAGTGTAAACACGCATTCTTATTGAGTTATACAGTTTTTATCATAGTTTTCCCTTTCTTTCATTAAAATAGTACGTTTTTGATTAAACGTCATTATTTTTACTTACCGTAGACAAGTGACCTTAGCCTGTTAGCCATATAACATGTAATCGACTCATTCCCACTGATGTAATGAAACATCATTACCCAGAACAATCAGAGTTATCCGCCCGTCACTAGCCCACTAGGTGGCGTGACCTGTCATCCAATTAGATTCATTCACATTACCTAGGAGTCCGAATTAACGACGGATACGTAAGAGGGGAGGCGGGCGGGAGTGACGACGGTCACTTGTCTACGGTAAGTAAAAATAATGACGTTTAATCAAAAACGTACTATTATTTAGTTACTAACCTCCGACAAGTGACCTTAGCCTGATACCACTTTAGGTGGCGGGTAGCATTCGTCGCGTTCAGCGATAACTCTCAAGATTGATCTGAGGTTCGGCGACCCAGCGAGCGACCGTTCTAAATGGGCCATTGTCTGACTCCTCGAGGTCGACGACCCCTAATTAAAACACCACAAAACACTATAAACTGTTAAAATAATAGAATTTTATTTCAAAGTGTAAGATGTCCACCTCGACGAGTGAGGCGTCATCATCGTGGATGGTTGCGCCCCCTACCCGGGGGAGCCCCCGTGGTCCGCTGCTGTGCAAATACCTGCACCCCTAGACGGGCTACGCCCTCCAGGTCCTCCGTGGAGACATCGCGCAGATAGTGGTTGGCGAACACCAAGCCCGACTTCCAGAAGCAGCCGGCCATGATGTCCGCCACTGACAGATTGCTGTGAAGGGCCATAGTCGCCGATATGGCCCTGATCTCGTGTGGGTTGGTCCGCGCCGGCGCCGGCAGCCCGGCCGCCTTGTAGGCGTCCACCACCGCAGACCTGAGGTAGACCCCCAACTGCCTCTTGTCAATCTCCTTTGAGCTCGTCTGGGAGTGGGGCAAAAAGAGCCTGCGCCTCCCCTGTCTCAGTGTCCGCGTCTTCTCCAGATAGACGCGTAGAGCGCGCACGGGACAGAGGAGACGTTCCCGCTCGTCCGTCGGCTCGATAGCCGGGAAGATTGACGGCAGTGTGAAGGTCCTCCCACGTTCGTCAGCGCCTTGGTTCTTGCACAGGAAGTCTGGCGCCAGTCCCAAGGTCGCTGACCCTCCATCTCTCACCTTAAACCTGAGCAAATCAGCTTGCAGAGCATGCAACTCTGATATCCTAGCCGCTGACCCCATTGCCACCAAGAAACACGTCTTAATGGTCAGACGCAGCAGCGTCGTGTCCGTCAGCGGCTCGTAGTGCTCAGATTTGAGGTGATTCAACACTATTGCCAGATCCCATTCTGGCGGTCTCAGTTTGTGGCGGCCATCCACGTTTCTGTATGTCCTAATGAGCTCCTTTAGGACCGAGATATCCAATCCCGGATCCTTCTTGCGAAGGACGGACATAATGGCCGCGAGGTTCGTGTTGATGGAGGAGGCCTTAAGCCCCCTCACTGTGCTTAGGTGGACCAGGTAATCCGCGACCTGGGGCACCGTTATCGTGCGCATATCGAACCCCTTCCCTTCGCAAACGGTCATAAAAGAAGCCCATTGAAAGTCATACAGCTTACGAGTGGATGACCGCTGCGAGGTTGCCACCGCGCTGGCTACCGCCTCCGAAAATCCTGCGCTCCTCATCCCGTCTTGGAGACAACCCAAGCGTGCAGATGAAGAACCTGCGGGTTCTCGTGCACCCGTTTGCTCGGGTTGCTCCTGAGAAGGTCCCACCTGGTCGGTAAGGGAACCGGCTCCTGAGCGCAGAGCCTCCGAAGGGGGACGTACCAGGGCCTCGCCGGCCACATCGGTGCGACCAGGAGCAGACGTAGCACTCTCGTCTCCTGGATTTTTGCTACCACCTGAGTCAGAATGGCAGGGGGGGGAAAAGCGTAAGCGTCCATCCCCTCCCATCCTCACGCGAGCGCGTCTAATCCCCATGCCAGCGGGTCGGGTACGGGGACACGTATACCGGCAGCTGGTGATTGAGCCGTGTCGCGAAGAGGTCGACATGCGGCCTCCCGAACTGGAGACAGATCGCCTCGAACACTCGAGGGTGCAACATCCACTCCGTAGAAGGAGGTTTGTCCGGGCGAGAGAGAGCGTCCGCAAGGACGTTCTTTGCTCCCGAGATGTGCACCGCTCTGATTGAGATGCTGAGATTGTCTACCAGTTGAAACAGCTCCATCACCAGCTGTAAGAGTGATCCCGCTTTGGTCGATCCTTGCTTGTTGATCGACCAAGCTGCCGTCGAGCTGTCCATGTGAACGCACAACACCTGGCTCTCCAAGCGGCTTGACCAATGGTCGATTGCCAGGCGTATGGCTTCCAACTCCAAGAAGTTGATGTGACGTCCGGCTTGCGCCGGCGACCACACGCCTGCCGCCTGCTCGATCCCCAGGTGCGCGCCCCACCCCTGCGTAGAGGCGTCCACGTACAGCTGGCTCCCGGCGGGGGGTTGCCGGAGGGGCACCCCCGCCAAGACATTGCTTCCGTCCTGCCACCATTGGAGGTGGTGAATGAGGTCCTGCGGCATCCTGATGTGATGGCCGCAGGATACCTCCCGCACGTGCCCATTCAGCACTACCTGGAGCGGGCGGAGGTGGAGCCTCCCCCTCCTCGTGTAATCTTGGGCTGAGGTCAAGAACCCTAGGAGGCGTTGCCACTGTCGGAGCGAGAGAGGCCCGCGACACGCCTGCGCTAGGAGTTCCCTGTAGCGCCCCATCCGCTCTTCCGTGACAAAGGCCTTGTCCTGAGTCGTGTCCAGTAAGACGCCTAGGAAGACGGCCCGGCGCCGCTGATGACACGTGAGTGTCAAAATCCTTCCCAGCTGCCAGGAGGAGGCGGTGAGGCGGGAACCGCACGCTCCGGGGGTTCACCACCTCCTCCTCCTGACAAAAGGTTTCGAGGCAGGCCTGCTTGGAGTATGAGCACTCCTCATCCACCTCCTGCAAAGTTACCTGGCACCAGTCAGCGATGGCTGCCATCCTCTCCGCCTGATCCGGCGCCTCCTCCTCGCGATTGCCGCCAGCCGAGGACAATGGAGGAACACGAGAGGGGGAACCCCCTTCGGTTCTGTCCACCACCTGGCACTCTGGCGAGGAAGGCACAGACGTGTCGGGCAGCGAGGAGGGGGGTGACACTAAAGTCATTCGAGACGAATTCCCTCAACATTGTCCTGACGGACGCAAGGACATCGTCCTTAAACGCATTGTGGTCGAAGGGAGGAGGCGTGGGCGCCTTGGAGCGCTTCTTAGCCTTCTTCACCTTCTTCCGACGCCCCCCGCGCCGTGGGGAGGCGTCTGTGAATGAGGTGTGCCCATCGGGAGACGAACCCCGTGGGGGGGAAGCGTCGGGCACACGTTCAAGACCCAGAGGGTCACGTAGAGACTGGTCCGTGCGCACGGACCCCACGTCCGACGCCAGGGAGGACGGGAAGTCAAACTCGCCGGCGTCCTCGGTGATGATGAGCTCCGTGCGCTCAGGCGACCCTCACGTGGTGCCTGTGGCGAAAGACGCACCCGGGGTGGGGCGTCTGGCCTTCCTGGAGCGCTGTTGCGACTCACTCTTCTGGATGGAAGAGCGGTAACGCTTGTGCTGCTCCCAGGTGAGGTCGGCGCACTCGACCAACCGATTATCCTCCGGGCAGGTATTCCTGCACAGGCGACAAACCACGTGAGGGTCGTAGCTTGCCGACTTCCGCGCTCCGCAGCGCCCGCAGAACCCCGCGTACGGGGATGCGGTGTCGCAAGGGATTAAATCCATGCCGCTCAAGCCTGCGACACAGACGAGACAGCAACTAGGCAAGGGGAGAGCGTCTGCCGCACCTCGATCCAACAGTCACAAGCGACCAGCCAACACTTGAGCGTCTAGCGCTAAACCACTCAGACACGCAAGCGAGCACTCAGCTGTCCTGTGAACCTGTACGACTGGCACGCAACCGGCCCAACGCGTCAGTCGACTCTCCGCTCAGCCGCTTCCCTCGGCGGGAAACTCCCCTGAGACCAAGAGCGATAGACACAAAGGGGAGGCGGGGGCCAGATCGCACAAGCACACGTCCAACCAAACGCTCAAGCAAGCGCACGTCCAACTGGCAAGCGCCCGAAGCACTAAGCGCGACAAGTGCAAGCGACTGTCCAATCCAGGCGACAGCAAGCGCCGATCCACCAAGGGCGTTAACCTGTCCAACTCTAGCGCTAGAGGAGCGCGAGTCACCTGCGACGAGACACCAAGCGAAGGCGCCTGTCCAATCCTAGCGCTAGCAAGCGCAAGAGACACCAAGCGCAAGCGCCTGTCCAATCTCTGCGCCAGCAAGCGCACGAGACACTTAGCGCGAGGGTAGCGCAAGCGTCAGTCCCACCCCACCGGCAACAAGCGCCTCGCCCCAGGCGAAGCGTGCACGACAAGGAGATAGAGAGAGCGACGGCCCGTTGCTCGCCTAGCACGTGCAGCACGAGCGAATTGACAGCACGTGCTACAGCCTGCCACTAAGTTGACACCACGCTGTGTCAACTAAAAACTCTCAATACACAGTATTCCACCACGGGGGCTGAATACCCTGCAAAGAGACAGATAGACAGACCAAAAAGGAAAAGGAACAAGAATAAAGTAAGTCAACAAACAACAAAACACGTTAAATAGCTCAATACAATCGGGAGAGATACAGAAAACACGTCTGCACAATACCGACTCTGTAATGTGAATTAATCTAATTGGATGACAGGTCACGCCACCTAGTGGGCTAGTGACGGGCGGATAACTCTGATTGTTCTGGGTAATGATGTTTCATTACATCAGAGGGAATGAGTCGATTACATGTTATATGGCTAACAGGCTAAGGTCACTTGTCGGAGGTTAGTAACTAAATAATGTAATTATGCCCAACGGTGTCATTCAATCCTTTTAAGACAAGTATTGAATATAAAATCCGCAAAGCTTTCCAATTTTCATCCTAAGTTTTCACTAACATTATGTGAGAATGTCAAGACAGAAATATCCCACACCATAATTGAATGATGGAAGAGGATGCTTTGGTCAGGTGTTTGCACGTGACTGGCTTTCTTCTTTGAAGATGCCGACAAGATTTCACATCAACATTATCAACTTTATTTATCTCTGATGATTTCTGTTTGATGTTATTTTTGTTTAAATTAGTAATACGATATTTACTCATGAGTAAAGGTATTCTTAGCTATGATATTTTGAAATGATGTGCCAAGATTCAATGTCAAGTGAATTTATAAACCATTTGTTCAGGGCTTTTTTGTTATATATTTTTATTCCATCACTCATTCGATACTGTTGTATCACAGTAAAATCTACCTTTTCTCATGCACACGCACCGTGTATTTAATAAACTTTGAAGACTGTAATGGACAACCACATCAAATATACGTATTTGAATCCAAAGGAGATAAATAAAACTAGTTCATACTTACAGCATGTTTTCAGAGGTCAATTATAGTAATTCAGGAGTTTTGAAACATTGTTTGATCAGGATTCTTGAAAACACGTTTTTAGAAATGTTAGTTTTAGAATTTAACTAAACGAGATACATTTGTAAGATTGTCAAATATTATTTTATGTGTGCTTTAGGACGTCTTTTATCTATAATGTATCAATATATCAATTCCCAAGAAGGTGCATGTTTTCGACACAATCCCTTTCTTTCTAAATATGAAAATAACTAAATATAAACTTAAATAATAAAAAAATAAGTTGAAATAATATCTTTATAAAAACGACTTGTGCATCCAGGTGGGTTTCAACAAATATATATAACTTTGATAATAGATAACCTGTTGAGTAAATGTGTATATTCCCATTTACAAATCATCGGTTTATTTATGGCGTTTAAAATCAACTTTTTATGGCAGCAGTATTTTGTTTTGTTTCATTTAAAAATCATGCGACGTTTCTTTTGGTCTTGAGTGTACAAAGGAGGCACTGTGATTATCCAGTTGTCTTAAAGGACGTTCGATAGTATAGGTCATTTTATATGAAATGCATTGATTATCAAGATTTTTCAAGCTTTTCATTTTCAAAAGCCTATGATTTCTAAATATGACATGGCTCCAAAAACTTGGAAATATTGGCATTTGAAAATAATACATATGATATAATCAACTGAGGTGTTTTGTACGTTAGTGTATGTGATATTTAAAGATTAGCTTAGTTGTGAAAAGATCTACTCCAAAAATGTTTTTTAATTCAAATTTTCGAGATGCTAATTGATATGTATGGACAATTCAGACTCTTTCATAATTGAAATATGAATTCTATTATTGTATCATAAATCAATATGTGAGAGTACTGGAGATCAAGTCAGTCACTGGTTCCACCTACAGCTGTACACGATCAGGAAACACTAGATGTCATCACAACGTGCTTTCCTTTTTAATCTTCTCTGAAAACGTTTACTAATTTAAATTTTCAAGATGCTGACTTGAGATGTATAAACAACTCAGAAGCTTTCACAATTAAATGATATGAATGATATCAATCCTATTATTGTGTCATAAATCAATGAGTGAGAGTGCTAGAGATCAAGTCAGTCAATGGGTCCACCCACAGTTGTACACGATCAGGAAAACTAGACGTCATCACAACATGCTTTCCTTTCTTATCTGCTCCCGTTTCAATATTTGAGGATCGAAAAAAAACTAAGATCAATAAGTTTTGCTATTCTAAACATTTGATATTCGAAAACGGCTTGTGATCTTGTTTTGGAAATCAACATGCAATACTCTAAGGATCAAGGCAATTGGTCAATGATTCCAGACACAGTTTAACACATTCAGAAACAGTTCACGTCATCATCGCATGGTTTGTTTCTAATCTACTACCGTTTCAATCTTTGATAACCTAGAAAAATGCTTTTTTCACTATTCTCAATATTTGATATTCCAAAATGGTTTATGATTATGGCTCTGGAAATCAATAATGGAGACTGTAGGGATCATTTCAGTATGTCAACGTTTCCACCCACAGGAAACATGATGGGCAAACAATTCACCTCTCACGAATCTAATCTTTCTGATCTTCTCCAATTTTGATGCTTGATAATGAAAAAACATTATTACTTTCACTATTCTATGGAATCAATGTTTTAAATGCTTGAATCGTGATTATCGAAATAGATAGAAGAGTTATAATTACTCCTGGCATTATATTAACACGTCAGGACAGAAATAACCAAATCATTTTTGAATGATGAAAGTGACTTGCTTTCTTCTTTGAACTTATTGAGTCTATATGAGTATGTATTATATATATACATTTTCAGCTTCTCAATGAATTATCTTTGATGTTATCAGAGAACAAATAAGTCTTTCATTTTTCTTTCAGTCTTGTATATGTCAAGGTTTGTGACAAGATATCGTTCGTGAGGTATTTTGTCTTTGACAAGCATATAACAAGACTTTGTATCAAAACTATCTTATAAAATTTCGTTGTAAACCTCGTTATCTGGAAAGCGAATTTCCTCCTGTATTGCAATAATCAAGTAAAATTATTTAGATCAAGGATTTTTGATATATAAGGGGCAGTAGTATTTTAAAAATTGCATATTTTCAAATTTTCACTGATAGTTGTACGTTAATGCTTAAGGTATTATTTTGATAATGCCAAAAATCTCACTTCACAAATCAATCATCCATTGTCAGAGAACAAATTATAAAGATTCACATTAAGTCCATTGGAGGCCATTTTTGCGTGAAAACCTTTTTTTCATTTCGTGCAAGAAAAAGGAATCGCATTGTTGAACTTTACTTTATATATTTGATTTATTACTGCTTCATTTAGTTACAATAGTCTTTCAATTGGAACCATTTATTTTTATTTTCCTGACATCACCTTATATTCCCCCTAATAACTTGCTACTGCCCCATTAAAATCTTATATTCGCAATTGATTTAACATCTTGTATAAGAATTCAAAGTGGGAAGGTCTAAGGATCAAGTTAGTAAGTCAATGCTTCTTCCTACAGCTTCACGCGAACACAAAACACTTCACGTCATCGCCACATGCTTTCATTTCTTATATGCCCACCATTTCAATAATCATGAGAAATACAATCTTTCTATTCTCAATATGTGATATCAGAAAAGTGCTTATGGTATTGCATTTGAAACCAAAACGTGAGGGTGTAAGGATTATGGCAGTATGTCAATTTTTCATCAGCTAACTCACGAAATGTCTTCTCGCTTTTCTTTCTAAAATAATCTGCCTCCAGTTGTTGACCTAGGTTGAAAACAGTTTCACTGGATGATATATCATGATTTCTTTCCTTGTGATATGTTCACAATATAGGAGTCAGTTTCTCAAACTATGGCTAACAATAATGATGCTGTGGATTTTTTCATATTTCACAACTATTTAACCGATCCAATCTCTTAATAGTAAAAAAATTATTCAAAGCGAGAATGTCATATGAGTAATGTCTTGTGTTTATTTTTCAGTATAATTTCTTTTGTAGATTAGCTGTAAATTTCTTTTGAGAAGTAGTCAAAATCTTCTTTTATTACAGATATTTCTGTTCTGATTTATGATGTAAATTGGTATATTGTAAATTTATATTTAACGCCAACACAGAATCTTGACATGTGACAGTGGTCACTGAAAAGAAAGAATGATGAAGAATCGTCATTTTGTATTGGACATAATGAATAATAGTTATTAATTTGAATTAAGTTTGGAATTTCATTTTTACACATTGCCACATGATCATGATTGAATGATTTTGTCTAACTGGCCAAATGAATCTCGGGTATAGTTATTTGTGATCTTCTTACTGAAAATAACAGAAACAAATTGTTAAAATCATTGAGAACATATATGTTTGAAGAAGTCATGAACTGTAGTAACCTATAACATGCCCTTATGTCAGTCTAACAACGAATTGACAAACTTCTCAATCACTCAGATTTCACAACGATTTAAATCAATATAATGATAAATCATTCTCTACTCAAACAAAACCAAGACTTTTGATCTGGCAGAATACACGTCAGCTAACATATGCCAGCTGGTTCAACATGGCTTCATTTTATTGCATCGCAAATCATCGAGACTGTCAGCAGGCTGGTGGGTGTTGAATCTCATTTTCCCTCAGCAAATATCATTCACAGTATATATGATTTTTATGATTGTAAAACATAGTTAAGTGGTAGTGGCAGTTTTTGTTGTTGACATTTTATTAAAATCAAAACAGATTGTTTTCAACAAAAACTCCAATAAGTCGTCAAGCACTTGATTATATTGGATTTCAATGAATTGAAATTATGGCCACTTTAATTTTTTTATAAATACCAATATTTTAGAATCACTTTTGATTTTTGTACATCAAATTCAAACCAGGGATATGTTTTGCCTTGAGTAATCTATATGTGATAGTTTCCAGTTTTTATCTAGAATTTCAGTTGAACATGAATTTTATTAAAAATGTCACACCTTAATCTTTTTCGTTTAAAAGCTTATCCTGTTGAACCGAGTTGTTTCAATAATTTGTAAAGATATCTTCTTATCCTTCTTCAAATATATCAAAGAAATTTGTAACCAATTTTGTATATAATAAAGTCTTTAAAGGCATTTATAAAACATATTCATAAGGTCTGTTACACATCCTCTTTATTGTGAACATCCTGTCTTATCAGAGGATTTGTCAACTGAAAAGAATCTTCGTGACATTATCGAACCTTAATTTAGGAGTTTTTTGATACTTCTAAGGATAGTTTATTATGATATTTTAAGTAGTACCAAGCTGTTACGAAAGAAACAATCCATATGATCATAACATAACATCATTAGTCATAACACAAACAAGTTCAATCATATCATTTATAAAATTCATTTAAAGTAACAAACATAAATTGAGCAAAGCTTCGTGAATTTAGTTCAGCTCAGGCTGAAAACAAAGGAAGGAAATAAATTCTCCCTCACTGACACCTCTTTGTGTAGAGGCACAAATTACAGTCGACCGTTTTCACTTGAGAGATATACAAGATATTTCGGATTAAAGAGGCAGTAGCACGTTTTTTGATAATTTTATATTTTAAATTTCTCACTGATAATTGTAAGTGAATGCTAAATGTATTATTTTGACAGTGTCAAGAATCTCATTACACAAGCCAATCGTCCATTGTCAGAGGACAAAGAATGAAGATTCACATAAAATCCATTGGCGGCCATTTTTGTGTGAACACCTTTAATTCATTTTTGTAAGAAAAAGGAATCGCATGGCTAAACTTAAAGCTATATACTGGAATTATTACTGCTCAATTTAGTTTAAATACATTGTCTTTCAATTGAAACCATTAATTTTCATTTTCCTTCCATCAACCTATATTCCCCCTAAAAACGTGCTACTGCCCCTTTAAGGTCAATACATTTCCATATCTGTACCAGGTTTTGTCATACATGACTTATATCAACACGTCGTTGATGGACATATAGAGGTGGTCTACATAAGAAAAGGCGGGACTTCCTATTTGACAACTTCTTTATTGTGATTGTATCCGGAGAAGTCTTGCTGTTCTAAATGTTGAACACGTATGTCTTAACACTTAAGATAAAAAGTGTAAAACGTGTTATGTGTATTAAACTTTTAAGGTTTTAAGGAAATTTGTTTAACTTCTAAACTATTGATTTCACTTTGATGAATGATAATGAAACTTCTTTGATGAAGGGGTTAACCTTCCACAGTGCTAACGATTGACTAAATTTTAGTCTCTGAAATGAAAATACATATATTGTGCAGCTTTCTACTATTAAATTTGAAAGGAGCCCACTTAAACTGCAGTGAGCTAGACTTGCTTCAATGATATAGACTTGTGTGGTTCTTTACAGATAGTTGATTTCAGGGGCTGTTAGACAGATTGACACCTATTAAGAACTTTTACCTGCCAATAACTAACACTGTCCAGCATTTAACTGCTATGTTTAGGTTATTGCCTGAAGGTATCATACGGATGACAATCTCTCCTACTACTTTAAAAATAATGTTAATATGCTATTTGGAGTGAACAAGTTAGAATATTGTTAATTTCAACATTGTTTTTTTCACACTCCAATGCATATTACAACATTTGATCACTACTTTCACTATATCAGTAATGATGTTCGAGAAATCATTTAGAAAATAGGCATAAAGGAGGACAATTATGTTTTTTTGTGTTGGTATTTAACTTAAGAAGATGAAATAAGATAAGATAAAACAATACAAGAGGGAGCTTACAGAAAGCAGGCAGACTACTGAATAATATGACTTGAAATAGATTTAATGAGTGCTTGTTCATGGATTTGGCAAACATCAACTTTGATATTATCTTAATTTTGTACAATCTCATGAAAGGTTGGGTTGTGTGAAACAATTAATTCTGCATACCCATTTAGAAGGAACAAAAGTTCATTTCCATTAAGTTGGCGTTTATCTTACCTTTTTGTCGTGATAGTTAAATAATGTTTCTCAAACTTATCAGTGGATCATGTCATTTGTGCAAATGTAAGTTAAAATGATATTGGAAGATTATACAGTTTTACATCCTTAATTTCGAATGAGGTTTTCATATAAACTAGCTTAAAATCTGCAATCACAAATAGGTTGAATGATCTATATAGCATTTTTGATATAAATGATTTTACAGAAAAATTACATGGATACCAACATTGTTACCGTTAGTTCTGAAGTATAGATATGAAATTCATAGTTAGAATTAAGTAGTATAAACATAAGAATTAAAAACATGAGAATATTGTTGTTTTCCCTAAGTCTACGCTTTTTATTAGCACTAATATTTGCAGAGTAGTGAACAAACCTTTGGGATGCTGTATGATGTCAAATTATCACGAGATTTAAATAACAAGCTTTATTTCTCGAATGCTGACAGAGGTAATATCAGTAAATCAATCGAGACCATTTGTCTCACTGAAGATAATCCATCCTAATCCCAATGGTGGAATCTGTGCATGACGTGGAGAGTGATTGAGAGGGCGCTTCACCAGCTTTGTGGGTCATACTCACTTACTGTGACGTACATAATAGCAGTGCATCCTTTAATGCTCTCATTGTCACGCTTGTAGCAGATGGTTAGATAAATAATTAATGCTAATATAAATTATCAAAAGAACGTAAAATAAACGTCCTTTTTCGTTTTTTAATTTGTTGAAAATGTCATTATCTTTCCTGTCATATAGACAATGCAAGATGTTTACTGCAGATTTTGTGGAATGCCTACCACTGACGTTTCTCTTCTAATATGATATGATTGGACCAGTGTTGACAAGACAGACAGACAGACAGACAAGTTGTCATCTCCACCAAGGAATGTATTTCTGTAGGCCTAGAATATGGTAACAGTAATTGTCCGACAGTCCACCCACAGCGGAGAGAACTGTTCTTTTGATATCAATTACTTGGAGTATGTGTAAGCTTGATTATTTGGATATGTATTATCTTACATATGATATAATATTCATAAAAGGCTAACATGCACATAAAAATATAAATATTATTGCAAACGGCAGGGGGGAGATTTATATTAGTGATAAACATTTTGCCTGGGCTATTTTTGCCTTGCTATAACTGAATTAGCAAACATGCATTCTGTTAAAGATTGAAATATTTTTGTCATATTTATCCCTTTCCTTCCTTCCAACATTCTCTCCCCACAGAGGCAGCTCAGTCATACCCGAGTTAGCCTCTGTTCTATTACGGCTAATACATGGGATAGAAAAGTAGAAATCTGATTGGAGGCAATCGAAGTTAGTTGTGCAATCAGCGACGCCGTTTCAAAAGTGGTCATTCGCAAAAGCTCGGCTATTCCCGTGTGGTTTGGCAGAGCTATCGTTGAAATTTAACACCAAGGGGTGATAACTCTTCCTTCTACATCGCTTTTTACCTTCTCATTAGTTTTTGTTTGGTAAATTGTTAAAATAAAATGTATCATAAAACCAAAATTAATAACAATATACACAATTATAAAACAGTATGTTTCTAATGAAAAACCCTATCCATATCTGATTTTCAACTATTTTCCCTCTCACGCTGTTAATGAAAAATAAACCTAAAGGCATGATGCTTTTACAAGTAACTGCACTACCGTTGAAAATTCCCCAAGTCGTGGATATCCAAAAGGTGTTTTCATTGGCTGCAAATAAGAGAGATATCTCAAGTTACAAATTTTTGCCGCTAGGGCAATCTGTCGGAACCCCAAGATCTTGGCGTTTAAGAAGAGAGGCTAACTCGGGTTTGACTGAGCTGCCTCTGTGGAGAGAGAACGTCCTTCCAAATGTAATTTTTGTGTCATGGAATCCATATTAACAAATATCAAATCGCAAGGCTTTGCCCTTTTTATCCTTACTTTTCACTGACATTAGGTGCGGATGTCAAGACAGAAATATCCCAATCATTACTGAATGATGAAAGAGGCCGCCATAATTAGGTGTTTGCAGGTGACTGGCTTTCTTCTTTGAAGACGCCGACAAGATGTAGATACAGATTTCACATCAACATTATCAACTTCATTCATCTCTGTTTGATGTTATTTTGGTACAACTAGTCTTGTATGACTTCCCTAAGTCGTCAAGTTATACTGAGCTATGCTTTTTGAAAACGACATGTCAAGGGGTAATATCTTTATTAGATGTCCTGGGGAATCTTTAAAACATTCGTTAATGTTATTTTTTAAATTTGTAGGAATCATGAATTACTGTTACATGAACCTGACACTGTATATCGATATTTTTGTATAAAATTCAATGGCTGCAAGAATATTTAGTAGTTGCCTTTAAGGATGTTTGACAGTAGGGGATGAATTTCTACATATCACAGCTATACAATATTTAATGACATATATATTTTTGTAATTTTTAATAGCCTTGCCATGGCTTGACATCTGAAGCAAAATTTAAAGCGATATACATTTAGCTCAAGAACATATGTAATTGAGCAACTGAAATCGTACAGGATAGCAGAAAACAATATATTTTGTGGCGTTAAATTCACGTTAATAATTCAAAATAAGTTGATATCAGTATCAGTTATACACTGGCTCCTATATAACCTTTTTTATAATATTATTGAGGATGAGACTCTGTTCTCTCAGTGAAATAACCCTCTGGCTACAACAGTGATTGCCTTTAGTATCACTCTACCGCGTGGCGATAAAGTTTATCCCAATTCGAGTTACGTCAAGTTCAAGAGTTTGACGTCATGAAACAATTGTCTGACGAAACGAATTCCATATGACGTCACTCTCTTACCAAGGCGACGGGTGCGTTAGAATAATAAGAAGGATTTTATATACCATATTTATCTCATCTCAAGTTAAATATTTTGAACCTCACTCGATGCGTAAAAAACGGTATTAGTCAAAAAGGGGCAGATATCCTCTATAGCTCAACAGAATTAGGTCACGCAGGAAAGCAAAAAAGTATTTGTGTCGTGAAAATTTATAACTTAAGAAAACTGTCATCGGTATCTGTATTATCCTTAAATCCAAATATAAAGTTAATGTATTTAATCAGTTATTTTAGAAGTGATCCCTCAATAAAGAATTTTGTATTATGAATGAAATAGAATTTGACACAAATATTGCCAATACCCTATTGATCATTACAGGAAATTTAAGATATTGATTGACTATTGAACCTTTTCATGAATTTATGGTTGTTTTCTGAAACATTGTTCTGCTATCATCCAACAATTATGTTGTAGGGTTTAGTGCCAATTTTTCAGACAGTTTTCATTTTCGCTTCTGTAGTTAATACATAATGTGGGTTACTCCTAACATAAATTTATTCACCTTAATTTAACTAAAATTTAAATTCACTTGGAAAGGATACCTGACCGATGTCTTCACCTGTAAACTATTCAAAGCAGACGATTGCAAAGAATACCCAGAGTTCCCAAACAGAAAGGGTTATGCATGAATTGGAAGAGTACTTGCTCATAATTAAAAAAGTCAGGAAGTACAAGACCTCATTCAGAAACAATTTTGGGAGAGTCAGTATTTTGTGTCACATATTTCGTTATACATGTATATTGATGGAACAAAGCATTCGCATTGCGTCAATTATGACTTAACCATTTTAGACATTATTCTTTATTCAACATTTCTTTTTTATTCCAATTAAAAGACAATAAATTTAAACTAAACGAAGCAGTAATAAATCAAATATATAATGAAAAGTTCAGCCATCCGATTCCTTTTTCTTTCCAAATGAATTAAAAGTGTTCAAACAAAAATGGCCGCCAATGGACTTTATGTGCATCTTTATTATTTATTCTCTGACTATGGATGATTGGTTTGAGTAATGAGATTTTTGACACTATCAAAATGATACATTTATCATTCACATACAATGAAAAAGTGAAAAATTGAAAATGTACACTTGAAAAAAAAACGAGCTACTGCCCCTTTTAATGATTTGATCACTATCATGACATCAACCAAC
Source organism: Steromphala cineraria (assembly GCA_916613615.1). Lineage (NCBI taxonomy): Eukaryota > Metazoa > Mollusca > Gastropoda > Trochida > Trochidae > Steromphala > Steromphala cineraria. The sequence continues at coordinate 54,728,040 of OU744731.1, read as the reverse complement.
TTATTATTGCCAAAACCAATTGTTGAATGTTAAAATTGGAAGCACTATCTTTTTTCTTTCAGATGTATTCCCAACCATTTGAATGTCATGCACATGACATGATGTTAGTAAGTCAATATTGTCAACTAGCAAACACGTCATGCATTCTTTCGAATCTCACACTTCTTTTATTTCAATATTTGATAATGGAGAAATAATCTATTTCCACCATTCTCGTTATTTGATATTCAAAAATGGTTTATGATATTGTATAGGAGGATGTGAGGATCATGCTAGAAACACTTCACGTCATCACCATATGCTTTCGTTCTAATCTCCTTCTCTTATTTATTATGAATATTTGATATTCCAAATGGCTTATGCTATCGTATTGAGAAGCGAGTTTGTCAGGATGATGTCACACTTCCACCCACATCTTCCCACGAAATACAAAAAGTTCACGTAATCATCACTTGCTTCCCAAACTAGTCTGCTCCCGTTTCAATATTTGATAATCGAGAACAGATGCTTACTTTTACTATACTTAATATTCGCTATTCCAAAATGGCTTATGGTATCGTATTGTCAGGATCATGTCTGTTGGTAACTTTCCACCCACAGCTTCCCACGAAATACAAAGAGTTCATGTCATCACCATATGCTTTCCCTACTAATATGCTCCCGTTTTAATATTTGATAATCGAGAACAGATACTTACTTTCACTAAACTCAATATTTGATATTCCATACTGGTTTGTGCTATCGTATTGAAAATCGAGGTTGACAGGATCCTCTCCACCCATAATATCCCTAGAAATACATACATTTAACGTAACAGACACATGCTTTTCTTCATGAGATTTCCCCCTTCGTTGACCTAATAATGGCCTCACTGAAATGAAATATTTAGGTCACTTTTGCTGTTCGATGTTCACAATATCAGATCCTGTTTCTCAAAATAATGATTACATTAATGACACCATGGATCTATCTCTCACAATAAACTACCTGAAAATCTCCGCCTTTGCACTGAACTCTCCTCATTTAGAAGCCAACTCAAGACCCACCTGTACAAATCTGCTTTCCCTAGTGATACTCAATAATCCCTTCAATGAACTGTAATCTGTATTCAGCTTTAAAACACTACATCTATACTGAGCATTATTTGTCATGTGTTACTATAAGAAAATTCAGAGTAAGTCTAGCACGCTTCAGATGTTCCTCGCATGATTTATTGATTGAAAAGGGTAGATTTCTTAACATGAAAAGAGAAGAGAGAATATGTAAATCGTGCAATAATAACCTCTTGGAAGATGAATACCATTTTTTGCTTGTGTGTCCTTTTGATAATGAACTACGTAAAAAATAGCTCAAAGACTTCTATTATGTCCATCCATTTAAAGATAAATTCTCGTATTTATTTAACTGTAAAAAATTGTTAGAAATACAGAATCTTGCAATGTTTATATACCACGCATTTGAAATTAGGAGACAGTAGTAACACTGAATCACATTTCATTACGGTTTTTGCTTGTGTAAAACACATTTATATGTATATTAAACTGTATAATACTATATAATGTACTATAGGCCTGAGGCCTCTGAGTATTGAATAAATATTGATATTGATACAGAACTGTAAATAGTGTATGTACTGACCAGGGAACTCTGTTTATTGTGCGCTTTGAGCATAGCACTAACATGGACACATGCGCAATATAAATAGCCTATTATAATTATTATTATTTATTTTTAGTAATTCCATTTCTAAAATATAAACGTAATGCTCAAATCAAGGATGATATGAAAAAATTATTGTTTTTCAACAAGAAAAACAGAAACATGAAAATAAGTATTTAATTTTTTTTATATCAGACATGTCTTATGACAACTTGAATGCATAATTAAACATTTCAAACATTATATATTTATTAAATATTAAAGATGAAAAAGATACAATGACATCAACATACATATAGATATTTACAATTAGAAGATTTAAGTTTTTCAGAGATACTTTAGGTTGAATATTTATATTTAATCACATTAGTAGCTCAATTCTTTCCCCACAGCGACAGCTCATTCATACCCGAGTTAGCCTCTGTTCTATTACCCCAAGATCCTGGGGTTCCGGAAGATTGCCCTTGCGGCAAACAGTGGTAACTTGAGATATCTCTCTTATTTGCAGCCAATGAAAACACCTTTTGGATATCCACGACTTGGGGAATTCTCAACGGTTGCGCAGTGACTTGTAAAAACATCATGCCTATAGGTTTATTTTTCATTAACAGTGTGAGAGGAAAAATAGTTGAAAATCAGATATGGATAGTTTTTTTTATTAGAAACATACTGTTTTATAATTGTGTAAATTGTTATTTGTTTTATGAAAAATTTATTTTAACAATTTACCAAGCAAAAACTAATGAGAGGGTAAAAAGCGATGTTTTGTAGGAGGAAGAGTTATCTCCCCTTGGTGTTAAATTTCAACGATAGCTCTGCCGAACCACAGGGGAATAGCCGAGCTTTTGCGAATGACCACTTTTGAAACGGCGTCGCACAACTAACTTCGATTGCCTCCAATCAGATTTCTATATTTCTATCCCATGTATTAGCCGTAATAGAACAGAGGCTAACTCGGGTATGACTGAGCTCCCTCTGTGGGGAGAGAATGTAGTTGCTCGGATATTTAGAGAATAACCAACGAGGTATGAGTGATTACGGGATATCTGCCCGAGTCGGAATAATGTTCACAGTCGCGAGCCTTGGCGAGCGACTGAACATTATTTTGACGAGGGCAGATATCCCGTAATCACTCGTACCGAGTTGGTTATTCTATATATTACCCATTTGTAATGAAAAATAATTACAAAACGACAGAAAACATGCGATTGAGAAATCGTAGTAATGCTGTAGTAAGTGACACCAAACAGCTGATCAGTATTCATACGCGTGTCCAACCGAACATCTCCAGAGTGAATTACTCAACAACGCTTAAGAATCTAGTTCAGTTAAAAAACGATACGAAACTGACGAAAATATTGACCCTGAAAAAAAAGTGTACACCTTTCAACATTTAACAAATTAACACACTTAAAACTCTTAACAAACGGGATTCTTTGACAGATATAATAAGTATTTGAATCGGCCGGTCGTCACACCGTACTGTCGCTGCGATATTTTGTTGACGGCACAATGTTGTAACGAAAATCTAAAAATCTTTTTTTTAAAACTTTAACTGATTAAAGTGGCAATATCTTAAAGAGAAACTTACAAAGAATGCGTCAAAACAAATTTGCTTGTCATGATAATCAAGTAATCTGTAGTTTGAATAACATGTGTTTCTCTCGATGTTACTTTCATTCACGTCGACAGTATCAAGAACGATAACTCTAATCGGCCTGTGAAATTGATCACGGAGGCTTGTTCCCAGGGCTGATCGACTATGAGTATGTTCACTATGTTCAAGTATGTTGGTTTGAATGTATGTGTTGAATTTGATTCCCTACGGTGATTAGGTGTAATTAATTATAAATGGATCAGTGAAATACTTGTGCATGGGTAGATTTCATGAATTTTCATGGCAGCCATGTTTGTTTACAAATAGACAGCGCTGATTGTACCTTGGGAAAAAGCGCAGTCTTGAGGTCACAATGAAATTAAACACGTAGGTGAATGGTGTCAAATAATCCTGCGTTTAAATATCAAACTGTAAGAAATATGATGTACAGTAATACATATTTATCTACGATTTTTTAAAATCTAATCGACATACGTTCGACACGTTCAATTTATCAATGAAACGTGAAAATAGTTCCGTCGACCAATCGTCTCTCATTCTCTTAGGAACCAACCAATCAACGTTGAGAATCACTAAAAAGCACATGTGCGGATATCAAAAAAATATCCACTCGTGTATCCTCGCCCGTATGGGTAATATTGAATAGATAATCCCCAGACATGCAATTATATTTCTATCCTTCTTTGTTTAATGTAGAAATAAAATATATAAAATACCGGTATTTGGGTAACATAACACATAACCAACTCGTGACGCTATATGACAGATGATCTTTCCCTCGTTTAATTAATTGTGTGATTATCTCGCCAAGGCTCGAGAATTAGGAAATCAATATAACTCGGAGAAAAAAATCAGCCATTCCCCGGCACTCGTTAGGTTTTTTTGATTCATGGATTCCAGCAAACTTTCTTACACAAAATATCAGAACCAAAATAGTGGGATATCTGAATTTCAACCAAAATTATCTTTGTAGGATTAAAATACATGCTTTGGTTTCGTAAGATTGACTTCCAGTGGCAAATGTAGCATGCAGATTATTTGTAAATGTCAAGGACATCATTATATGTGATACCTTTTCTTTCATTCCAATTTAAGAAAACATCATTAAATTCTGAAGTATATTTTGATTCGATCGTGAGTCATCCTTTTGCTTTTCAAATGTCAATGTGCTTTCATCAACTTTATTGCACATTTATTTGTTTTGATTTAGTCATGATAGATAGTATTCTGGTCTAAAAAGCAATCAGCGAACATCAATCAAAATTGTCATGACACTCGTACTAAAATGTATATATATATAAATAAAGGTCGCTGAGAGATGTAATTCAAAACGCAATTTACAGAGACGAGTATGATAAACAGGTAACAAAAGGCAGTGTGGTATGGTATGGTATGGTATGGTATGGCAAGGTATAGTATGGTATGGTATGGTATGGTATGGTATGGTATGGTATGGCAAGGTATGGCAAGGTATGGCGTGGTATGGCGTGGTATGGTATGGTATGGTATGGTATGGTATGGCAAGGTATGGTATGGTATGGTATGGTATGGTATGGTATGGTATGGTATGGTATGGTATGGTATGGTATGGTATGGTATGGTATGGTATGGTATGGTAGTTTAAACATATTTTATTCATGAAGAAAAGGATCAGGAACAAGTTATCCAACTTAGAATACCTTCTCCTATGTATTTACAAAATTAATTTACAATTTTTACAGAACAGATGACAGATAGTTAACAGGACTGAGAGCAACATAAGAAAAAGAATGGTACATACATAAAAGGAATGTTGGTCTGCTATACAAAAAGAATGTTACATACATAAAGGGAATACTAGTCTGCTATACAAAACGTTTTGTCTCACTAATGAATGAATGAACTAATTTAAATACATTTGTGTTTTGACATGATGATAGGTCTGCATTTCCTTCTAACAATAGTTTAAGATTTACTGGAATATCCACTAATCTACAAATGCGCTTAACTTGTGACAAAAGTTTCATTCTCTGTTGATTATACAACGGACATTCAAAGAAATAATGATAACAATTCTCAACCTGATTACCACATAAACAGCAAGGATCTGGTATAATTCCGAATCTACATAAATCAAAGTTTAAACAACTTACTGAGTGACGTAACTTGGTATGAATTATATTAAGATTTCTTCTACCATACGAATAATAAAACAGGTGCATGAGCGCCGAGATGGCTAATAGATGATTTAAAAGTTGCAATATTCAGTGAGTTACGAACATTGGTTAGTAAATTGTTCCAGGAACTTATTGTAGATGGGATAAAAGATTCTTTTGAATGCTTAAGTCTTGACAAAGGAATTGATATATTTTGTGAGTTACGTAAATTATAAGTTGACTTTGAACCAACATTTTTCGGAAGCAGTTCGTTCAAGTATAAAGGGAGCTTCTCATTTTGAATTTTATACATTAAGCACAATTTTCGTTTCCTCCTACGATCTTGCAATGTTTCCCAACCTGTTTCATAGTAGAGAATTCTATGCGATGTATATTTTGGTAAACCAGTTATTATTCTCGCTGCTAGTATGGTATGGTATGGTATGGCAAGGTATAGTATGGTATGGTATGGGATGGTATGGTATGGTATGGTATAGTATGGTTAGTATGGTATGGTATGGTATGGTATGGCAAGGTATAGTATGGTATGGTATGGTATGGTATGGCAAGGTATGGTATGGTATGGTATGGTATGGTATGGTATGGTATGGTATGGTATGGTATGGTATGGTATGGTATGGTATGGCAAGGTATGGCATGGTATGGCGTGGTATGGTATGGTATGGTATGGTATGGCAAGGTATAGTATGGTATGGTATGGTATGGTATGGTATGGTATGGCAAGGTATAGTATGGTATGGTATGGTATGGTATGGCAAGGTATGGCATGGTATGGCGTGGTATGGTATGGTATGGTATGGTATGGTATGGTATGGTATGGTATGGTATGGTATGGTATGGTATGGTATGGTATGGTATGGTATGGTATAGTATAGTATTGTATGGTATGGTATACTAAAACGCAGAATATTAATGTTACATTGAAACGAATGATCAAGTGATCTGCAGTCCACTTTTTATCTCAGATTTTACATTAACACATGTCAATAATGACTAAATGCAGATATTCCTCATTTATCTAAATACATCAAGATACACCATTGTCTTCAAAAATAAAGGAACAACTTGCTTCTTGTTGAATGGTGTTTAATCTTCCCCTAACATAGCTGATGGTAAAAATGGTATGAAGGTATGGCATGGTATGGCGTGGTATGGTATGGTATGGTATGGTATGGCAAGGTATAGTATGGTATGGTATGGTATGGTATGGTATGGTATGGTATGGCAAGGTATAGTATGGTATGGTATGGTATGGTATGGCAAGGTATGGCATGGTATGGCGTGGTATGGTATGGTATGGTATGGTATGGTATGGTATGGCAAGGTATAGTATGGTATGGTATGGTATGGTATGGCAAGGTATGGTATGGTATGGTATGGTATGGTATGGTATGGTATGGTATGGTATGGTATGGTATGGTATGGCAAGGTATGGCATGGTATGGCGTGGTATGGTATGGTATGGTATGGTATGGCAAGGTATAGTATGGTATGGTATGGTATGGTATGGTATGGTATGGTATGGTATGGCAAGGTATAGTATGGTATGGTATGGTATGGTATGGCAAGGTATGGCATGGTATGGCGTGGTATGGTATGGTATGGTATGGTATGGTATGGTATGGTATGGTATGGTATGGTATGGTATGGTATGGTATAGTATAGTATTGTATGGTATGGTATACTAAAACGCAGAATATTAATGTTACATTGAAACGAATGATCAAGTGATCTGCAGTCCACTTTTTATCTCAGATTTTACATTAACACATGTCAATAATGACTAAATGCAGATATTCCTCATTTATCTAAATACATCAAGATACACCATTGTCTTCAAAAATAAAGGAACAACTTGCTTCTTGTTGAATGGTGTTTAATCTTCCCCTAACATAGCTGATGGTAAAAATCAATGATCTATCATACTTTTGTAAATAAGGAGTATGTTGATGGTACTTGTTGAGAATCCCTTGTGATATCAACCCAATATTATGTTGTCCTTTGTACCTTCGTAACAATAGTATGAAGCTGATGACTACTGTTACATAGATTGCAACGATTAAATTTTATTTGACATACCTGTTGAATCTTACTAATTACCTTATTTCGAGAGGGTGGGATAGCGAAATGGTTAGCGCGTTCGGCTTCGGATCAAGAGGCCCTAGATTCGAATCCAATGGCTCAGCAACTTTGTCTGCAGTAGCAAACTATGCTACACGCAGTAAATTTGAGTTGCAATGCTTCAGGGCGGTACCACCCATGGTTCGCTAGTTCCAGACGGTGCTCGCAGGTTTCACCGCAATGCATAGCCAAAATTAACTCCCAAACCACGTCACCTCACCTTTGTACGAAAAAGGATAAAGGCAGCAGCAGTAAAACACAGAAATATAAAAGTGCTTATGGTGATGGTAGTGTTGGGGAGGTAAAGAGTTCAATTAGTAGTGTTCCTAAAGTGATTACAATTAGAGTAGACGTAGCTGCAGTAGCAATGACAGGGTATTATATTTGTGGTAGTAGTGTTGGGTTAAGGTTAGCTGCAGTTGTGGGGATATCAGTGAGGATGGAGTCTCTGAAAGCATATGACGTTGAAACATGAATATCTTTATCACCATCTTAAGATTCTGACTTTGTGAGTTGGAACAGAAAACTTTTTAATGTTAAGAATGATATAGATATTTTGAAACAAAGAATGTTCTTGTATTGTCTTTTTGTAATTATTTTGGTCTTGTATATGTTGTTTTAATTGAGTAAAGAAGACAGGCAAAGCAATATGATTTTCATCATTTAAGACATTCAAACTCAAATAACAGTAGAATATTCAAATAATTCAAATACTAAAGTAGTCAAGAACATCTTTGCATGAATAAATTATCAACTACGGTAAACTGTTTTATGCATGGAATATCCTTACATCGACATGGTAAATCTAACGTTAACAAGTGACCAAACAAATAAAAAAACTTCTCAATCATTGAGTTTTAACAAAATTAAAATCTATATAAAAAGAAATTGTTTCTAACCAGACAAACGTAAGTGGGAGTTTTGACCTGCCAGGACACACGTTCAGCTTACACTTGCCAGCTGATTCAACATGGCTTCACTTTATTGCATCGCCAATCATCGAGACTGTCAGAATCACGTCAGTTGGTGGGTGTTGATGAACAGCAATATCAAATTCCAGGCCATATGGTTTGGTTTTATTTCTTTGTATTGTTTAGATCCATCCTTGTCAGGTAACAAGTTTGCTGAAGAAAGGGTTGAAAGATGATTTAAGAGTCGCTTTAAAAAATGGTGTAGAAAACAAGCCTTACCTATAGCAAAATTAAATGACATCTGTCATAAATTTTGTGTGCTGGTGCAAAAACATAGGTCATAATAGATCAAGTTGAATTAAAACAGGAATCTATAGAAGAATTCATTTTGTAATTTGTAGGAATTTTTCTTTAACACTGAAAACAAAACTACGATGAAACATAATTAGTAAAACACATAAAATGATAAAGTTTTAATAGTTGCATGCTAAAGGTTAGAAGTACTCATGGAAAAAGAGATAAAATGTTCTGTGAATGTATTAATTAGTTTTAAGTCTTTTAACATCACAAGAATCATTGCAACATCATTGAATAATGTAAATCGGGTATTTCCTTTTTTCTTTGAAGTCGCCGACATGCTGTCCATACAGATTTACATCAAAATTATCAACTTTCTTTTATCTTCAAATAATTCTGTTTGATGTTATTTATGTATAAATTCGTCTCCATATTTTCTATTTTCCCTCCGGGTCTTCTTCTCCTATGCAACCTCAAGGACAGATGTATTCATTGTGTCACATGTTAACAAATAGGATAACTAGGGAATCATATGTCACAGTTACCTCTGTAACGACGGAAGTATTTATTTTCAAATCAGATATTTCTATCAACATATAAAATCTTTTGTATATAAAAATAAGTTAGTAAATTAAATCACTGTGAACTGGAGAATATCTCCTCGATGCTACAAACTAATGCATAAGGACAGATTTTGCCTACCCTCTATATCATGCTTATGTAGTCCGCATTCTTTTAACCATAAGATGACAGACATCAGTAATATCTAGTCAAAGAACATGATAATAACATGCACATGTGACGTTTTCGTAATATCAAACATCTTGGAATGATCATGTTTAAAGGGTGTCTTATTCTTATCTGCATGAAATTCAAAAAGATGCAAATCAAACAAATCCAACGGATGCGAAATTGTCAATAATCGCTTTTTCATAGTAGAATCATTACTATCCCCAAAAAAGGGGGTGTATAGATGTTGCTTGTTTTCTGAAAAGTTTTTTTCATTACCAACAGTAAAAAAACATTATGTCATCCAAGTTGTGTCAATTTACAATTTTGATCCAATATGACAACTAAAGAAAAATAAGATTTACATATCACCACAAAAGTTCGTACATTGTTATACCGCTACAAACAATTGTAACAAATGGTCCGAAACAGTTTTAAAAACTAGATATAAACCCTAGCAAGTCTATAGCAATAGCTAGGTGTTCACACAAAAATGGCCGCCAAACGACTTAATGTGAATCTTTATAATTTGTCTTCTGACTATGGATGATTGGTTTGTGTAACGAGATTTTTGACCCTATCAAAATAATACATTTAGCCTTAAAGGGGCAGTAGCACGTTTTTCGGGGGAGTATAAGGTGATGTCAGGAAAATGAAAATTAATGGTTCCAATTGAAAGAAAATGTATTTAAACTAAATGGAGCAGTAATAATTCCAATATATAACGTAAAGTTTAGCCATGCGATTCCTTTTTCTTACAAAACTGAATTAAAGGTGTTCACACAAAAATGGCCGCCAATGGATTTTATGTAAATCTTCATACTTTGTCCTCTGACTATGGATGATTGACTTGTGTAATGAGATTTTTGACACTGTCAAAGTAATACATTTAATATTAACTTACAATTATCAGTGAAAATTGTTAAATATAAAATTATCAAAAAACGTGCTACTGCCCCTTTAACGAACAATTGTCAGTGCTACTGCCCCTTTAAATGCTGTTAGTTGATTGAACAACAATGTAACTGCAACACACATTTAATCCACAAACTCTGACCATCAGAAAAAAAAGAGGAGTTATCTTATGTATCAATTTTGACGTTTCAAAATGTCAACAAACAATCATCCACATGATTTTGAAATGTATATTTGATACAATTGTTAATATGTATTAAATTTTTCATGAAATAGCTCTAGTTATGCCATCCCTTTTAATTAAAATCATGTGATAAAGTTTTAGGATTGCCATAAAATATTTCATTGTTATAGTTAAGTTTTAAAACTTGAAATTCAAACTGTTTTCTAGATTAACTTTCAATAAAAAACTTGCTTTAATGAAATATCTGTGCCATAAAAGTGAGGTAAACCTGTATTCAACGTCAATAAAATATTTATGTAGTAATAAAATTAATGCAATGGTTACATAACATGTAGTTTAACTAGCAAATGTCTATTATATCGGATTAAATCGTTCAACATTTCGTTGATAAAAATTCTTTCATTTTCATGAAACAAATCATCATTTAATTCTACAATATATTTATTACTCGATCCTCTATTGCTTTTAGAATGTCAAAGGGCTTAAAGCAACTTTTAATGTATATTTACAGCTCTATTTCATAATGTTAAATACAAAGGCATGGTTTGATGTGGCGTTTGTATCAATAAAAATAAAGTGCAATTTCACGGAAATATTTAGCGGTATCTGAAATATATCCATCCAACTGCATACAGTGTATGGTCATCTTGCTCGTTTTTTTAGTAAACTCGTCTCTTTTGTTTATGTACTCAATGTATCTTTCAATGAATTAACTACAACGTCAATCAGAGAACAAGAAATAGTCCACAAGGATGTGTTTTTGCAAGAATGATCAAATTATTATAATAATTATAATAAGATTACCACAAACCATTTTAATCAATTGGATATATAATAATACAATATCTATCATTTATTAATACTTAATTTCAATATTCATGATGTGAAGTTGATATAAGCAAAGATTTATTCCAACCAAGAAAATAAAAATCTTTATAGACACCTATCTATTGTCTTTTATCCGCCGTTTTGATTTTTACGAGGAAACAAACCTGCTGTTTTAAGCTTGATTATAAACATTTCGTTTAACTAATTCGTTAATATTTACAAATAATTCATGTAATGACATTGTTATGCAATACATTCGCAGCCCGTAGTTCTGATAATATTCTTTTTTTTTGAGCGATGTGCCATATTCTTTGTCAAATTATTCAATCTTGAACACCTTAAATGTAAAACCCGGGAACTAAACATAATTGAAATTATTGCATATATGTATTAACAGAAGAATCCTCCTGATTTTTCCCCCACAAAATTACCCCGATAGGACATACATACGCTAGAAATATATCAGTCTTGAGTTATTGTGTCTACTTGCTTTGCGCCATTCTCTCCCGACCCTTTCCATGCGAGAAGCCTTGTCATTTGATAAAGAAATTCAAATGTATTGAGAGGAAAGTTTTTCCGCTATGGGAAACTGCCGGAACCCACGGATTTCGGCGTAATAGAACAGAGGCTAAATCAACATGACTTGATCTACCTCTGTGGGGAGAGAATGGCTTTGCGCTAACACTATCAGCACTCGACAAATTCAAGGAATTTGAAAATAAACTCGATTAAAATGTCAAAGTGTTACATTTCATGATTAAATACATGTTCTTAAATTATAATATCTAAATGCTCTAGATCTAACTGCTCAAAACGATTTGAATTGCAAAAAGAAGTTGAAAGGAAACAACTCAAATGTCATCCAATTTAATTTGATAAAGATTAAAAGCTATTAATAAAGAAATGTTACTCTCCACAAACAAACCGAGCTAAAGCGAGACTTCTGACCTGCCAGGATACACGTTCAGCTAACACTTGGCAGCTGATTCAACATGGCTTCACTTTATTGCATCGCCAATCAATTAGACTGTCAGAATGTCAGGTATCGTGTCAGCTGGTCGATCATGGAGCTTGCTGCTTTGTGTGAACAGCAAACATCATTGTACAGAACATATCGTTTCTTTCCATGCATCAAGTTTACTGGCTACTTTGAGTCTCGATGTCAAATTTGACGAAAAGTCCATTGATTTGATCGATCAGGGGCGTGGCAGGTTTCATTTCATGGACAATGGCATTTGAAAACAAAAAGTTGGTAAAATGGTGTTTTTCTTTGAGAGGCAGTTATAGGTTTTCTTGCAAATTCCTTTTTTTCTTGCAACCCATTTCTTGACAATCTGAGAGTTTTAAGGCTTGGTTCCCTGCCCCACACTGAGACATGAGTTGAGAAACCTCTGGTGTCACCCTGGGTAAGTGACTTAGTTCGAAGTGTGCCTCTGTCCACCCAGCAGTAATTGGGTACCTGGTGCGATACGATTGTAGTCTGAATTTGAACCTTGAGCGCCTGACAGGCGACTGGTTGTATTCTCCTTATAGGGAGTGTTCTGTACTTGTTGACTAGGGGTAATATGTCACTCAGCGCTTTGAGCATGCAATGTGCATAGGTATATGCGCTATATAGATGGACTATTATTATTATTTATTTTAAATGTTAGCATTACGAGATATCAAATCTACTATATTATGCTTATGTATTAAACACGTTCGGAAATATAAGCATATTTACTTACATTTCATAATAAAAGTAACCAGTTATTACATTGTACTGCGTAATAGAGTTCCACTAATCAGTTCCACTTTCATTTATATATATCGCTCCGATGATTGGCTTTCATAATTTGCAGGAAGTTCACGTTGAAGAATTTGGAGTCATAACTTAGATTTTACAGGCGTTTCATTGAAAGGCACACCATTCATACAAGGAATATCTTGTCGTTGTTTGTTGTTACACAAAGTATAATCAACGTGACTATTATACATTTCATCAAAACGGTGTTTCGGTTGAACGATCTGGAAATTTGATGAGGCATACTGTTCAGTTATTTGTTGGAAAGATTATGACGAATTCGTAACTTAAGTGTGCCTCAATCGGAAATCTGATATGTTGTACCTTTAGAACATATATCATCACAAATTCCCAAACTTACCTACGTTACATGCAGCAGAAAGATGTTGCTGTCAGTGCATCTATCATACTGATAATTGTGTGAGGGAGTATATTTATCCATACCCGATCATTCGGGGATTTTTTTCTGATAAATTTGTGTAGGCTTATTGCCCCACAACATTAACCGAGGGTGATCTTTACCAACCACGTACTTTTTCAAGTGATTCAGGACCGTATATTTATTCAATGATCATACATAAGTTCAGACTTTCAATAGCATGAAATCTGCCCAGCTGCATTTGTATATCACACTGCACACTGCGGCTCATCAGACAATTGGTGAAATGATCTATTCATTTTCTAATGATTTTGTAGAAGCGTTTCAGTTTATCCAGGTAACTTCAAAGGATAACCAACTACTGGGGGTGTGAGGCTCGACCAATTTATTACAGAAGTAATATAGATGAAAACCCTGCAATACAGGAATACAACAAATTAAAACATGATCATACACACATAATTGCATCACATCAATGTATCTAACAGACACATATAATTCACTCCAAATAAATATTTATTAAGGAATGACATGATATACTTAGACTAATTTAGCCATATGAATTTATCCTAATACTTTATGTTAATCATTAAATCACATCATCTCTGTATGTTATGAATTATTACATCACAACATTATCTTAACTATCATCATTACATGTATCAAGAGCATAAATTATATGCAAACACATGTACATATAAACTAAACCCGTAACATTACCTAAAGATGTCACATACATCATAAGTATAGACATAAACATATAATACATAAACGGGTTGAATACATATGCATATACATGATTAAAATACATAAAACCATGAAACTCACCGCTGCGTGACAGCAGGTTTTCAGTAAAGGGTAGTCAGTAAGGTTGGGAATCACATGGTTATCTAAAAAGTGAATAATAAAAGCTAATATAAAACCTATCTCACTTTGAAAACACTAGCACACTTTCAACAATCACTCACCTCAAACACACACATTAGTTTAATGAATTACTTTAAAATGTTTAATGTATATGCCTTTAGTTATGATATATGTAAGATAGATAAAATGGATATGTATGCATATAGAAATATGGTAATATGACCGAATGATTTCATTGGTCAATACTTTAATTTAGCATAAATATTACTTAATCTAAAGCATTATCTTTAGACTAGAAATCCTATTTAGATATAAGATTAAAATATAATATTTACAACATACAATACAATAGGAACACAAACTAACCTCATTATAAGAATTCCAAATCCTCGAATTACACATCCAAGAATATCCTCCAAGAAATCGCAAATCTCAGAATCACAGAAGATAACCTCAACATACAATCCAACCAAATATGACTGACTAACTTAAAAGTGTAAAACCTGAACCTTATAAACACCTCTAGACAATAGATAGTACGTAATAGTTACCGACTGAGACCGAGGTGTTCAAGTTAGATGAACCCTCGCGCACGTGAATCATGAACGTCGAGGCCGTTAGGCCGAGGTATTCATTAATCACGTGCGCGAGGGTTCATCTAACTTGAACCCGAGGTCGAGGTCGGTAACTATTTTACACACTAGCTCAAAGCTAAATCAATCCAAATTCAACATGACATCAGTTTTGATATTGCGGATAAGTTGGGTAAAGCATAATTGTCTTAGATATGGTGAGAAGATAAAACATTGACTCTAATTGGAGGAACAATGTCTATTTCAAGTAGCTGACACTGGCATGAGCCTCTCGTGCTGCACGTGCAATCCGTGCGGAAACGTACAACCTACAACAATAGATTGTTTACCCATGTTGATATGAGAACAGCTTACAAAAACTTTGATATGCATACATTTGGTACCAATGTTTTTTTCATTAATTGATAAAATATTAACAGTAATTCACGGTTATGTTTCTTGTCAGGAAAAATGTCAAACTTAATCATGTGGTCGTGAAAAACTTGCTTTATTTTCATCTGGCCTCCGTGGTCTTATGGTTAAGTCACTGGGCTTGAAATCAACAGGACGCAGGTTCGAACCCATGTTTGAAGTGCAAAATTTGTAAATGTATTGTATTTGAATATTGTAATTTTAATGATTGTATTTAATTTGCAAAGCAAACTTTGAACTTAGATAAATTTCCGAAACACAAAAAAATAATTGTTTCACATCAGGTGTTCATGGCAATACCGGGTGTTCATCATAAACACCGGATTTGTCTGATGAACACCTCGGCACGTGCATTTCACAGAGATATGAGTTGGTATGAAAAATGAATACTAGAATAAAACAAAGGAGCTAGTGTGTAAGCTAGGCTGTAAGAGAGAAGAGAGTTGAAAGGGAGACAGCTTGGGTATTGAGTGAAGTGCAGGTGACAGGCATGGCCTGGTGTGCAGTGGCTATTGTTAGTATTATATAAGAAAGCTAAGAATACATGATTTACTTTAGTAGTTGGCAATAATTAAACTTAAAACTAGAATGGAGTGCTTAACCTTTAACCAGATGAATAACTTAATGTTAAAATACCTTGACTTAATGAAATACACTAACTTAATAAGCTAATGATAAAGGCTTATTCTAAAGACATTGACTAAAATATTGCTAAAATAATATATACAACACAACTCTAACTGTCTTAAATTAGAGTAACTAATCATAAAATATATATACAATTTCAACACTGCCACAATTTTCTAAATTAAATCCGGAATTGACCTTTTTGTGTAATTAAAGTGACAAAAAGATCGACATTGCAATGTTCAATATAATGATTAATATTATTTTAAAAATATAATGGCGATACAAATGATGGTTTTATTATATGCTAAGCGGTGAGAGACTGAGTTTATCATGTCTTATTACTATTTTGTTCAACAAACAAGATAACGTTTCAAAGCATTCTTTCCAAATTTTGCAATGAAAAATATTGATTGCGGGAGAACCTACCAGCCTATATATGAGACACAGCACTGCGCGGAGTTTTCAGTCAAATCGATGTAAGGAGCTTACAAGGTGAAGGTCGAATGCATCCATGCTGTTTCCCAAAACAGAAAACTTGCACAAGAAGTCAAATGGTGTTCCGCTCTGTTTTCTGCAATGAATTACTTACCAGGGACAGCTAGTCTTATAGAGGAGATAGATAGTAAGGACAATAGAGCAATAAGCAACCTCGTCAGCAGACATTTATATATAATTAAACGTCACAACTCTAAAACTAAAACTAAAAGCTAAACTTAGATTAGGACATTTTATGGATTGAATTTGAAATGCTCTTTCAAGAATATAGTTCATCTAATATAAACTCGTATTCCGGCTACTGCCTTCATCATGAATACGAGTTTATATTAGATGAACTATCAAGAATAGTGCTTTAGTAATTTCAGCTGTGTTCAGATGACTGATATTTAACAACTTTATATTACTTATTATTAGGTGTAATCAGGGTCTTTATCAAACAATCATTATAACTGATGTTAATCATGTTTTCATTATATTTAAAATGATAATTAATATATTTTATTAACAGAGAAACTTCTGGTAGTCCTACGAGATGGGAGAACTCTAATTGGCTATCTCAGGAGTATTGATCAGTTTGGTAAGTTTTTGATTTCTAAATTGAATATTATTGATACTTAAATTAGAGTACGTCCGGGTATTTCCGCTCACTTTTGGACGCGATCTCAAATAGACACATCACAATAAGATATGGACCAAATATTTTAATTCAGCCAGGAAAATAAGCATTTCAGCTTCATAGATTGAACATTTTTATTAAAAAATACCCTCATTAATTAAGACAATCAGGCAATAACGTCGTAGTTCACGAGTAGGCTAATTCCGATCAGCTGGGGCCAATTCCGCTCACCCCAGTGGATAATTCCGCTCAGTACCAAAATAATACGTTTTTACACCATAACTGGTATCAATTCATATTTTTACAGTAGTTTCAGTATCAATGTTTATATTTTGTTATTAATAAATTATTCTTTTAGGTACGACCATTTACCAACATGTTTTAAACACTTGGTATTCAAAATGCTTGACTCATTTCCAAAACCAACTTCAAGAATGTACTCTTAAGTTCTTAAGAACTTAAATATATATATATAAATAATACACCAAATTTCCAAATCATTCCAAACTCGATGTTATGATGATAACTGGTGTTTAACTTGTGATCATTCGCATAAACTTGTAACAATTCTGAAAACAAATAGGCCTAATTATTCAATTCACATGAATATTTTTGGAAAATTTCAGATGCATGATTTGAGTTTAAAGGTCAACTTAAAGTTTCTATTACAAAAAAATGTAGGCGTAAGGCTATAATTAAACTTCAAGCAAAAGCCGAAGCTAAGCATGACCTGTCATTTTATGTCTAAGTTGTACAACAGAGAGCAAAGAGTCTGATGCAGGTTGAATTTGTTGCTTAATTATATCTATTGTCTATTTGATCTATCTTCCTCTTATGATATACATGTATGGTTACGGTTAGCCTATATCAAATTGAGATGTTACGAAAATATGATTAGAAATACTATTGTGATTTTTATCAAATAATTCTAAATTCACCTGCAATTGTAAATGATAACTTCTTGAACGTCTATTTATTCAAGAAAATTATTAGCAAGGGAAGAATGACGTCATATCTTATTGTGAGCGGAATTAAACTACTTCCAATTATCGTCAAAAATAATGGAGGCTAATTCGGCTCACATCAAATTCATAGATTTTTCATTATATCCAAAAATAACTGTATGAAAGCCACATCGCAAAGGATATCTTGGAGTATTTTATTGCTCATTTAAACATTTAGCACCACTCAAGTTGATGTTATTTTATCAATGAGTGCCGACTGGGTTTGACTGACTGCCAACATCCAACGGCCATCAATCTGATAGAAATGGCGAAAAGGAAACCGCGGGAAAACAAAACTTTAGTTTTCTTGAATTATTCAAATTATTACAATTAAGAAAATGTTGTTGCATGTCATGAATAACAAAATATTGAAATGAAGTTGTGAAATATGCAAAGTATACACAAAAACAAAACAAATTTTATTTGTAATGACAGATTTTATGTTACCGAGCGGAATTACCCTCATGAGCGGAATTACCCGGACATACTCTATTGATTAAACTGATTATTTCCTTTTTTTAAAGGGTCCCTTTTGAGCGGGGTATTTTTGTGGAAACGAATTTCTGGAGGACTTTCCTGTTTACAATTATATATGATTTTACATGATAATTTCACACTAAATTTCAAATATGTTTGTGAGGTTAGCATTTCAGTTGTTCAAGTTCTAAGAATTTGACAAAGAATAAAGTGTATCGCTCAAAATATAAAAAAAACATTGTGAAATATAATGAAGCCAATCATCGAAACTACGATCATGGAATGCATTACTATGACAAGATGCTGTCGTAACTGATAGTTTTTACTATGAATTATTAGAAAATTTGCTACTCCTCTATCAATCAAGTAGTTATTTCTTAATTTTGTTAATGAATTAGTATTATAAGGCACATCTGGTTTCTCGAAATGCTACCGGGTAAATGCCATTCAAAATTGCGGATGAAATCTGGTTGATTCGTGCCTTTAAGAGGGTTCTGCGAAAGTTAGGTGTGAACGAGTGGTTAGTCCAACTGGTGAAGTCTATGTACACCAATGTACATAGTCGAGTAAGAGTCGGCAACAGTTACAGTGAGGACTTTGATGTCCAAGAGGGTGTCCACCAAGGATCAGTCCTAACTTATAATACTTTATTACAAAATATCATTATTCGTCGACTTATACGCGGAATGTCCGATTGGCAAAAATTTGAATCTGCATCCCTGGTCCTAAGCCCACTACTTTTCATCATTGTCCTTGAAGAACTTTCATCAGAGTTCCGAACCAGTTGCCCATGGGAACTCCTGTATGCCGACGACCTCGGGATCATTGACACTTTGCTCGAAGCACTCAAAGAACGTCTGATTAGGTGGAAGAGTGACATGGAGGAGAAAGGTCTGAGGGTCAATATGGATAAGACCAAGGTCATGATTGCCGGCTATGACAGGCTCCGTTGGTTGGGACACATAGAGTGCAGTAATGGCTGGATAGCTCAAGTGCGACAAATGAGGATACCATCAGAAAGAACCTCCGGCAGGCCTAGGCTATCATGGGAAGACCTTGTGCAACGTGACAGGAAAACGCTGAAAATGGAAACCACCAACCCCCACAGTAGACAGGAATGGAGAGGAAGACTTCGATCGAGACCAGACAGTCAGGCCACACCCTCTTCAGAGGATTAATTCTGGCCTGATCAACAAATAAACCGGATATGATGATGATGATGATGATGAAAAGGCCATATTTCCAGTTGAAAACTTCTGAGACATCTTAATTTGTAGGCTTTATTGTCAGATCATTATTCAAAATAAGATGTTAGGCTCATGCTCATAATGCCTATTGCCTATTGATTATCATTATAGGCTCAAACACAATTTGAAATTTTCAAAATGTTGACAATATTGTTTTTGAAGTATTTAATTGTATGAATTTTTGTCTTTTCAGCAAACCTTGTGCTTCACAGGACCATCGAGAGGATCCATGTTGGGAAGAAGTACGGAGACATCCCTCGAGGGATCTTCATTGTGAGAGGGGAGAATGTCGTCCTTTGTGGGGAAATTGTAAGTTTCTTTTAAAAATACTATGACTAATTTAAAACACCTGTAATGGCCTTTATTATAATAATTATTAAAAATACCTGACATTCTAGACCTTTTTGATCTAAAACTGTAACTATTATGTATCAATCAAATTGAACAAATATATTAATTTTTGTTTACTGTCGTGTATCTGTTTTTAATCAATCATTATTGATATTGCAAATTTTATTGACCGATAACAGTCTCGATCAAAGTAAGTGTTACTAAATTGAACACCTTTTGCAGGACCTGGCTAACGAGGACAACTTGCCGCTAGAGCAGGTGTCTATTGACGATATCCTGGAGATGCAGCGAGAGGAACAACTCGTCAAACAGCAGGACGAGGAGCGGAAGAAGAAAGCTCTTCTTGAACGTGGCATCCAGCCTAATGATCACTCTGTCATGGACGAATTCTTCTAGGACACCACATCAGTCAATCCATAATGTTTGAAAACTTGAAATCTTTCAGGACATCTACAATGACAAAGGGGCATGGAAAAATTCTTTCAGGACAGCGAGCTTATACCCTAACTTAATCATGGATGAATTCTCTTAGAACATCAACAGCAACCACTTTAAAATGGGTAATTCTTTTAGGACATCCATCTTTGTCAATCAATGTTTTAAATCTTTAAGACATCTACAATGAACATTCTGAAATGGATGAATTGTTTAAGGACATCCATCTCTCACTCAGTCATTGATGAATTCTTTTAGGATATCCATCTCGCTGATGGTTGAAGTCTTTTTGGACATCCAGTGACCACTCCTGATGGATGAATTCTTTTAGGACATCAATTGCAAAGTAAAATTCTTTAAGGACATTGAGTTCATGGTTACTTCATGGTTCCTGACCAACATGACTGTAATGGATGATTGTTTTTTTATTTCTTTGAGTGCTTCTTGAGTTAACATTTCAATGATTGGATATTTATTAGCTAATCCATCTTTTGGCATTCTTGTATTATTATTACCTCCCCGTATTAAGGTCAATGCCAGAGACTGCAAGCTTTCTTCAATCGTCGAAACCTAATTAACCGCACATGGCCTTTTTTGTCATAAATAATTATTGTCCATAAAAAAAGGAGAATAATTATTTTAAGAAAATCTTTGAGAACTGGCTACAAATGGATAAGTGTTTTGTCATGTGTAAAGATGTTTGTTTCTTTTTCATTTATTTTCATACTTGTTGACTCTGGCCAGATACAAGCGTTAGATAGCTTATGACCAGATACATCAGAGAATATCATTTGAAGAGCGTTAGATAGCTCGAAATTCCTTGATTTCATGTATGAATGCTGAACCTGGTCGCAAATGAACGCTAGATAGTTCATGACCATGGTTTTATGTTTTTATTTAAAAATTACATTAAATTTTTTGAAAAGTGCTTACACTTTATGTTACTGTCAACACAGTCTTCATCGAAGTAATAAATGATCAAAACACTTTAAAGTCTTTGCTCTTAGTATCTAATTTAGAGCTGGTTTGTTCAGCCAACTCAAAGGCTGAATGGAAATATAGATTTCTTATGATTTTAAGAATAGTACATCCTCACTTAATTCTCAAACTCTCCTTATTGAAGTGCGAATCATAATGCTGCTTTTCTAGCTTCCTCCTTCTGTATAAAAGCATGTTGAGCTTTTTCCCTTTTAGACTTGTTCTGTATAAAAGCATCTAGAGCTTTTTCCCGTTTAGACTTAAAAGTGCTCAAAACAAGGATCACAAATTTTACTGAAATGTACATGTGGAACAGGTTTCATTATAATCTCAGAACATGGTTTTGGTAAGTGCTAAGTCTGTCCCTTTTCAAAGAAAGAGCATTTGAGTAAATGCTTATCATATAACCTCGGTTTCTTTCCATTTACTGGTATGTGAAAAATAGTTTTTACAATCAAAGCTGGTTCTGCAATCACATGTTGCAGCAAGTGTCACTTTGGTCTTCTGGGTGTACAATTCGAGCAAGATTAAAGCAAAAAAACAAGTTTTGCATTTCGCCTAGGTATGACAATAACCAATATTACATATTCGTGTTTGAACAGATTTTCTTCAAGCAATATTTCATTCACACATAGGGAAAACTGTTTAATATAATATCTATACAAAACTCTAAACATTGCCTTTGACTTGAAATTTAAAAAGATTTTTGATTACAGATTATTTAAAGTCCATAGTGTTCTTGTGTTTATAAAAGGAACATTGTCCTTGAAGAAATGATTGGACATAACACTTTGATTTCATTAGTCTTTATTTCAATAATGTACATAGATCTTAGAGTTGCTGTGGAAAATGACTGCTGCTTAGACATGACATTTATTTGTTTGATGTCAAATTAAAGATAATTAATTTTCTGGAAATCGGTAGTCAATAATTCATCTGAAATAAATGCAATGTTACCATTCAATGTCTAACATATCAACGCAAATATTTTCTTAAATAACAAAGATGTTGTTTATTCACAGAAAAATCAGGATTTTGTTTTCTAGCCAAGAAAGTGCTTCATTAGTTATTTTGGAATAAATGACTATTTGGAGAGAATTAAAAATCATGCCAAATATTTGTTGCCACCTCTTCGACTACCAGCTGATGTCCACTTCCCTGTTGATATCTTGTGATCATTAACATTTAACAAGGGCACAATACCAGCACACTAACTTGCTTCATAGTAATAAAATCTGAAGGCCAACTGTCCACTGTCACTCCATGATATTCAACACAATAGTTCACCTTTGTGCAACATTGTTAACCCTTTACCAGCCGGCTGAGA
The DNA here is from genome assembly GCA_916613615.1 of Steromphala cineraria. Taxonomy (NCBI): domain Eukaryota; kingdom Metazoa; phylum Mollusca; class Gastropoda; order Trochida; family Trochidae; genus Steromphala; species Steromphala cineraria. The sequence goes on along the minus strand of OU744731.1, from coordinate 54,705,026 downwards.
AATATTCTGGATAAATCTGTCCAAGGTTCTTGAGTTACACTGAGAGGACCTCCATCCTAAACATTTTATATTTCCTGTATAAAACTCAGCCTCTGATAATTGGATGACACAATGCTGGTAAATGTTCGCAATCATCAGTATGAATACATCAATAAAACGAGTCTATCATGAGGTGACCTTGACCTTGGATGCTGATGGCTGATCAATTTCCTTCTCATACTCTATCTCAACACGTGCACGTTTTCTCTTGACGGCCTGTGACGGCTTGGGACTGTCATCTCCTGAGGAACTGTCTTCTGTGTCGCTGGAATCCATATCCTGTAAAGAGAGACAGGCGTGATGATGTTCAATCATTTCATTTTAAATCTTGGTGTCTTATTTGTCGTAAAGGCGAAGAAGTATCTTTCCAGACAGAATGCTAGAAATATATCAAAGGAAGATTTGAGATTTATGGCAAATTCTTGTTTAAAAAAAAAATTTTAACCTGTCCTCATGCTATAAATTGAAAATAAAACTATGATAACCAACACTCATATTCTTCACAATACTTTTCAATAATTTGTATTAAGTGACATTCTTTGGGCTTGTAAGGTACCCATGGACATAGATAATCAGACTCAAGAAATCACTGGTCAAAAGTGACCAACATGTCTTGTTTCTTATCCAAATTCTGATCAAAATCTAGATGTCCTTGTAGTGAAGGTATGATCTAGAGAATATAAGTTACCATGTGCCCACTAAATTGATATGGACATTTATCATATCCGAGTTAAATATCAAAAGAGAACGAAGTGATAAATCTCCATATCAAACTGGAGGACAACGAAATTCAAGTATGATATTTAACTTGGACACATCATAAATCTCCATATAAAACTGGTGGACACATGAATGCTTTAAGCTAGGGGATCTTGTGACCCAGTTTAACATAGGTAAATATACCTATGGCACGTGACCGGTTCAAGATAATATACTATAGGCATAGGGCTTGTTTTGAAGACAGATATGTTACCTCCATGTCTGATAAATCACTCTCCTCAAAATCTTCATCAGCAACAAACTCCACAGCTCCAACACCCTGAAACAAAATATAAAATCAGTTTACAAATCTTTGAAAAATCAAAAAAGATTGGGTTCCAAGCCAATATGAGTACAAAAAGTAGAGAAAATAGCCCAAGACCCTTTACTTCTATGATATAGGCCTATAGGGATGGAAAGCTATACAGTTCTATCTTGTTATAAGTACCCAACATTCACACACCTCTTCCTCAGTCTCCTTCTCCAGTTCCTCCTCGTCTTCAGACTCCCCCTCCTCCTCCTCTCCCCCCTCTGTCTCCTTCTCCTCGTCCTCGCTGTCCACCTCCTCCTCGTCAAGCACCTTGTCGAACGCGTGCGCCGGGAAGTTGTAGATGTCGCCGTACTGAACAACAACACAGTTCATGAGCAAAGAGTGAAACAGTTTTACATGAAACTATGATTTTGCCCTAGTAGTTTACTAATCATTGAAGTCTGTTGCCAAACCAAGAATATTTCATTCACCTTTGATACTTTACCCTACATTATGATTTTGACACCTTACCACCTTGACAATTGCATGCTAACAAACCCTATATGCATAAGATTGACAATCATATTTCAGGAAAATATGATGTTGACCCAAGTGAAAATCTCATTATCAAGTATACCGGTATTTGAAAAACATATGAGATTATGTTGAAAGTTACTCACTCTTTGAAATAGTAAGCTTATACTTTAATGAAATTTATGATAACAGCACAAGATTACCAAAGATTTTGGAAAGAATTATGTTTTCATATTGACTACTTAATTATTTTAAGAACAATCAACTTGTTTAGAGGAATTATGGATTTTCTGTCACAAGTTTATTATTGTGCTCCAAGCTTGTGATAAAACCTGTGATTCACAATCATTGTTATCAATGTAGCAGCATAAAATATGAAGGTTGTTTTCATTAAATCACTTACTGTGCCCTTCTTCAATCGCTCCAGGAGTTCTTTTTCTATTGATGTTGTCAGCTGAGCAGCTACAAATGCTTTTTCCTGTGAAGAGTATCAAGAAACATTTGTCAGAATTCAAGTAAAGGAGGTAATAAGTTTGTATTATCTCCCTTTGTTACTCAGTTTTCAGAAATGGTTACAGAAATATGCGTTTTACAGGCGAATCATGATTCAAAATAAAATCATTTCAAATTGTGGTTCAGATTGAGTAAACAATGACCTTGATGAAACTGATGCATAAGTCTTACCTCTTTTCTGGCTTCTCTTTTCTCTACTTTTCTGCTTAAAGGCACAAGCTTTTTCCTGCAAAGAGAGAATCATATTCTCAACAGCTGTTCCAAGTAAAATCAGTAAATATTAAAAAGACACCTATTTCTATCATATATCCTTATATCAACTAAGGTGTGGCTTTGAATAGTACATTTCTTAATGCAATTTACATTATTGCAAAAAACAAAGCTTTTATTAATATAGTACTAACTCTGTAAATTCCTACTGACATAGGTTACCATGCTTAGAAGTGAACAATACTAAGTTGCAGCATTGAAACATTAGCAAAAAATACCAGATAAATTGCTAAAAACAGAACATGACATGACAGATGAAAACTATAACAAAAAAGTTCTCACCTTCTTTTCAAAGTTAACCTTCTGATACGTATCAGGTATTGTGTGATTTTAGTAAACCTCTGCTTGCACTTATGCCTTATAAACCTGAAACAAAATTTTTGTGTGCAAGATAGGAGCAATTGAAAAAATATCTTAACTTAAATATTTAGGTCAGTAAGCATGTAAAACAATACTTTTTAACTATCATCCCTGATCATGATTTTTAATTATAATTAATACCTTTTTTGACACAGCCTAAGAAATGCTCAAGGTCTAACTACATTATTACCCGGAAGGGCGCCAATAATGACCAAGCAGGTCAGTACAATCTGTTTCAGCTACCCGTTTTAACAGCTGGGTGCAATGTGGATGAAGTGCCTTGCATAGGGACACAACACCAGGCCTCAGGTGTGAGAGACCGGCAAGCTAACCCCTACACCACTATGCATTTTACTGTAATCTAAGATAGTCATTTGTAAGGGTGACACAAAGTGAGTGGATATAACTTAGAATAAATTCATAAGATTGTCAAGTAACTTTACAAGAATGCTACCAGTACTAGTCAGACTTACAACTCTTATGAGGTCCAAATGAAAAGTAATATCTGCCTTAAAGGGACAGTCCTATCGGGTACTTTTTGTGGAATGCATTCTCTTCTTTGTCAAACTGTTAAATCCAGGAAAACTAAAATGGTATCCTCTCTAACATACAGTAGAACTCGGATATATAGAACTCCAAGGGACCAATGAATTTAGTTCGCCATATCCGGTGTTCGCTACTCGCGTTAAACTGTCATACATAGGGCTTTTGAGGGGACCTACATAATTTGTTCACTATATCCGATTGTTCGCTATATCCGAGTTAGCCATATCTGTGTTCTACTGTATATGAAAATAAGTGGGTAATGATCATATTTAAGTATTAACAGGGAAGATCTCTTGAATTTTGTTTCCACAGAAAATACCCTTATAGGACCGTCCCTTTCATAAGTACCATGTTATTTTACAGTTCAATTGATTGCGTCACTCACCTTGGCCAATAAATAAGATTATCATCAATCTGTTTTAGAGCCTGTTCGTAGTTGCGGGAGAGTTTAACCTTCTCCCATAGCCGACTGGGGAACGCTGCTCTCTCGATAGTCTTCATGTACAGGTAGCACACACCTTTCTCTTCTCGGACCGTCGCATACTGGCTGTTGGCTAATGGGCAGGAAGCACGGCTACAAAGCCCCGTCAAATTGTACTCATTCCGGCAAAACTTCTGAGACTTTGTTCTAAAAGTGCAATATATGGAATGAAGCAGGTGACATGATTTAGCATGTGTTATTTTAAGGGATGCCATGGATTAGTTTATAACATAGGAGTTATACTCGTTTCTGACAAATTTCTGTGATATTTGCCTGGAACATGGTTATATTAGAATAACGAGGTTTCATATGATTAGGAATTTAAAAAGGGCTACTGTAGGATTTCGTGGTTTACAGGAGTGAAAGAGTGAAATTTATCCTGAAATCTCAGTCAATATGAAAGTTGTATTGAATTTTTTTCACCATTCTCGTTAAATCACCCTAGCAAAAGACTAATATTAACTCCTTCAAGAATTAAACTTGTTCTTTCAGAAGGTCTCCTCTCCATATTTGGTCTGACCGCAACCTCTTTGACACATGATGTGACATAACCTCAGCTTAAGTTTAATTATCAATCACAATTAAGTTCTCTGTCAAAAGCCTTTGGTATCAACATATGATCATGGCTATAGCTATACCTTTGGTCTGTTAATAACTGGGCTTCCTCTGCTTTCAACTGTTAAAAAATATCATGCAGTCTATGGGACGGCTTAGGATCTCATATATCTTGATAAGTAATTGATTGGAAACCTTTAATCCTAAAACTGGAATTATATATATTGTCAAAATATTACAATTATCAATCAAAAGAGTCAGTGACTTACCTCGTTTTGAAGGAACAGAAAGAATCATTTATGACACTCCATATCACCTGAAGTAGAGAAATAATATCGTTTTACAGTTATAGGCCAATATTGCAAATGCTGCATTCATCACACTGTATAAAACAGTCTGTATTGCATAATGACAGTGGCGCCATGACAGTCTGACAAAGGTTTTAGTAAAGTAAATTTATCTTTGATTCTATGAAACAGGCAAAAGGAAGATCTTTTAAACTCAGGTTCAGGAACAACCCAAAAAGCTTGAAAAACAAAATTGAAATGACACAAAATCAGAGTGTCAGATAAAGTCGTCTACTATTTACAGAATTACGTAACCAAATTAGTATCGTCACATAAACAGAATAAAAGGTTTATTTTAACACTTACATCGTCGTGTTGCATCTTTGTTTGCTAGTTAATCCTCAAGATGTTGTCAAAAGTCGACAACAGACTTTCATTTCGGGACAACACGTGCACGTTTGTTTCTAACGGAAAGCGTTATGAATGTCGTAAACTGAATACATATCTTTTCATATTATTGTTTTGGGTTATGTTTACATGAATAAGGATTGTATTTAGATATCATGTTTATCCGAACATCTTCATATGATCAAAAATAATCAATTTGAAATTCTTTAATATGTCGTGAAAAGAGGAGGTAACGACTTTACGGCATTATATATGAAGCGTTCGTAAATTAACCAAATCTCGATTGCCATCATACAGAATCAATATAGGTTGCATTTTGAACACGTTATTCATTGCATCGGATGAATATAACTGCGACCAATGTTTGTAGAAGGGAATAAAAGTGTGTTTTTAAGCTTGGCATTTAGTTGTTTATTTATCATTGGACGAGCAGACGATGTTTTTTTGTGTGTTTTTCTTACATGGGAACAGAAACATTACTGTAAAGATCAAACTGATTTTGGTATATTTTGGACAAATAATACTAAATGTATAGGTATTAAAAAAAACCACCCCAAATTCCTTACATATGATATATTATATATTATGTCCAACAAATACATTTTGTAAAGGTAGTTTTCTTACTCTGCATGGTAAGGATTTGAATTGGAGTTCTTGGATGAAAATGACGAGCTGATACTGTTATACTGTAAACAATTAAGGCTTCGTGCTCGAAACATATCGACATGTATTTATTTATGCAGTTATTGTCATGTTAGTACTTTTTTTTAAATATTTGAAAATCAGTATCTATAGTATATAAAAATTTTTTTAGGTTGTTAACAAACTATTTCACTATTACGCTTTTTGACGCCAACCATTTTGTTGCACTTTTATAGATTTGGTTAAATTAATCCCTGGACCATCCTAGCTTTGATATATATAAATTAAAGGGATAAAATCTAATTTCATCCAAATGCAATAATTTAAAGTCCTCAGAAAATAAGCTAGATCAACGTTGTAATATTTCAGTTTCTTCAAGGCCCAAATATATTCATAGGTATTATTTCTTTACCTTCATATAGGGGTAAGGAAATTATAGTTGTTAACAAAGAAATGGGACCTAACATATAGCCCTGCAGAACCACAAAAGACTTTATCCTACCTCATGTAAGAATCTAGATCTCTGATTGGTCCACGTGACCCTGGGTAAATACTGATATCACCCTCTTGAGCGGGAGGATAAATTATTTATACCCCGGTACATAAAAAGCATGAAAAAAGCGTGCAGATTGAGCGTTTTGAAATGTACAATGTATGTTACCTCGAACAATGATCAAGCTGGTTTCTTTTGATCAACCTATATGTAGCTTTGAACAAACTATAGTCAAAGGGTTAACACAGCTAACGTTTTTCTTTATCTTCATATTACATGTTCATGCGTTTTGTTTAAACATTCGGTAAGATAAATTCGTTATACCATTCAGAGGCGGGGTTATGGGGAGTTACACACTAGCTCCTTTGTTTTGTTCGAGTATTTATTTTTCATACCAACAACTATTGTCTGTGAAATGCACATGCCGCGGTGTTCATCAGACAAAGGGGGGTGTTCATGATGAACACCCGGTATTGCCAAGAACACCTGATAATGAAACGATTATATTTTTCCTCCGAAATTAATAAAAGTTCAAAGTTTGCTTGGCAAATGAAGACACTTACTAAAATTGCAATCTACACATACAAGACATTTACAAATTTTGCACTCCAAACATGGGTTCGAACCTGTGACCTCTTGATTTCAAGCTTTAAGCCCAGTGACTTATCCATAAGACCACGGCGGCCAGTTGAAAATACACGATGTTTCTCATGACCTCATGGTTACATTTTTTTTTTTTTCTGTGAATAAACATAACCGTATAGGATTCTTGCTATATTGGTAATTTATTTAAAAAATCATTGGTACCAACTATTTAAATGCATATTGAATCAAGTGTTTTGTTATCCGTTTTCAAATCATTATATTGTGTTACCTTGTACGGACCTGCACTGATTGCACGTGCAGCACGAGAGGCTCATGCTAATGTCAGCTGCTTGAAATGGACATTGTTCTCCAATTAGAGTCAATGTTTTACCTTCTTATTGTATATTAGAAAGATATGCATTTCAGCATTATCAAAACTGATTTAAAGTTGAAAATGGATGAATAAAGGGTTGAGCTAGTGTGTAAAATAGTTACCGACCTCGACCTCGGGTTCAAGTAAGACGAACCCTCGCGCACGTGATTTATGAACACCTCGGGCTAACGGCCTCGCCATTCATGGGTCACGTGCGCGAGGGTTCATCTAACTTGAGCCCGAGGTCGAGGTCGGTAACTATTACACGCACAACAGGAGAGTGATGTTATGTTACCATCGACGCCGTCTTCATTATACCGTATTTCCTGAATTACACGCCGGGCGTTTATTATTTTCAAACGGTCTTTACCAATTTTCTATTCAAAGCAGGCGTCTTTTTCGTAATAAAGAATACCGTACAGATTATTTCTAAGAAAATAGAGATATTCCAAGAAACAGTGAAGCGATATTATATTAAAGTTGGGTTTACCCGGCGTTTAATTAAAGAAGGGCTGCAAAACCTTTTTTAAATATATTTTTCAAAAGATATTGGTCAAATAACTATATAACATAAATATTAGGCCAAAACAGCAACGATACACAGTTTCTCAATGAAGCTACAGCTAAGTAAACATTCCGTAACAAGGCGTCGGCTTGTCGCCGTCCAGCGACAAACCAAAACAAGGCTGAGAGGCCACGGGCAGGGGATACCGGAAGTGACGTGGCAGTAGGCGAAGCGTTCGTCTGCTTATATGGAAAATGATAGGCGAAATCCACAGTACTGCCCTTTCAAAGCGATTAACAGTATGTTATATCATTATGTTGCTGTCAACTGTCCTAGAATATCTCCTGATGAAGTCTCCGTAGACAAATTCCCATCATATTGATGGTTTCACGCCAAATTGACCCGCTGTGTTAGGTCAAACAGAGCAATGTGACAATCTACATCGAACTCACGTGTTCCGATCACTACACCGATTTTCTGCTTCGAGCTCGCATTTTCACTGGATGAACAGTTTGGCATGCAGAGAAAAGGGAGATTAGTAAAATATATAACATATCACAAAGTTTCGGGCTGATTTATGGTAATAATCCGAATATACAATGCTCACATTTAGATTTGAACGTTGTGTAAAAAGGTTGAATAAACAATGACATTGGTCTGCAGACAGACAGACAGACAGACAGACAGATTGTTTTATTTTTGTCTCACTTGTGTCTATACAACGAATCGCTCAGCGATTTATGAGAGACACTGTGTCAGGTGTTACTTACTTTCTTTAGATCAGATACTCACTTATTACACAATTACTTTACTGTCTATCGTATTTCCTGTCTGTTTCCTAATTAGATGATATCAAATGATGACTTTAGCAGGTAGGTTATATAATGCACAATCATCAACACCTGGCTATTTATGACATCGGCTAATTAGGTAACATCAAATAGCAATTGTATTCCTTAACATCCCTTTTTTCTCCGATTGGTAAATTATAACCTATTAACCTGAAATTAGGAATACCGTTTTTGCTCTATCTGATAATTATTTTGGATAAGGTTCATTTAATAAATCTTCATTCTGTTTGGCCATGTATCGGGTATTGTTGTGGAAAATATCTCCTCTATGTACAAGAGTGAAAACATTAAGATTTTCAGTGAAATGCCCTATTAAAATAACGTTTTAAACAAGACATCAGTGATCATCCAATACATGTCTTTCATTGAGAATTGTAACTTGTCCATCACTAAATGCAATAACTAAGAAAAACGTATATATGTTTTATCCTGTTACAAAATGAAGTCGAAGGCAATTCTAAAAAAATGGTTTAAATGTAAATAAAAATAGTATTGTATAATAACATCCTTTCTGCTGTGCTACTAAAGTAATATTCAATAACAACCAACAACTGTGCACGAAGATAAACAGTTCACACGGGAGCAATTGTTTACATATACATCCGGGTTCTCACGTGCAGTCTTATGACAACATTGCGCACGGCGAGACCATCTAGGCCTACATGCTGTAGCATTATGCGCACAACTTCGTTTTTAATCAGGGTCTTACGTTTTCATCAATACAAATTGCCAGTTGAATAAATAAACTACCAATTTATTGAAGGTTTGAGATGTTTGGATGTTGTTTAGGGTGCTTAATCGACGGTTAAACATCGAGCTGTACTGTTAGCTTGTGTTGTTTTACATAACGAGGGCACACAAGGGGGTATCACATCACCTACTAACACGTCACGAGGCAGTCACGCTTCAGTGCGTTATATTCTGTTCGCCGGCCTAATTATGCGGTGTTCTTTATACAGTCGTAATTAAGCCGTTTCTAGGTCGATTTCAGAAATTTAAAGTTGAGTCCATGTGAAATTGTTATCACTGTGAATCCCGAAAGTTGCCATATAGCATTTCAGTCCCTCTTTAAGGCAGGCGTTTATTTTTTCCTTTCAGAAAGCCATACACAAGGGCGTCTATTCAGGGCAGGCGTGTAATTAAGGAAATACAGTATTTTTGTTTATTAGGCTTGACCATGTGTTCATTCAATCTAGATCTACACTAAACCCCAAAAGAAACTATCCATTTTTAGAATTCAAATATATTCTTAATTTACTTTAGCTAAATGTTAAGTTTTATGGAAACAGGTAGCCAAAACGTAACATTTCAGTTGTTCATCTCAGAAATTGATTAGGTACGTGATTTTCATGACTTTTGTTGAAAACTGAGAAAACACGTTTTTCTTTGATCATTGTTTCGCACATTCATCATTGAAAGTGAGTAAGCAAGCGATTAATTCACATGTGAGCCAGGTCATATAAAACCAATTATAAAATCCCTAGATTGACCCCAGAACAGCGCGGCAGGGCCTTGGGTATGAAGGACATGGGTGCTTCAAATGTTCTTATTGCAAGAACATTCGGCTGTCATCGAAAAACCATCGAACATTTGATGAAACGTTATAGGGACACGGAAACAACATTAGATAGATCGCGTACAGGTAGACCACGTGTGACGTCACGTCAGGAAGACCGATACCTAATTAAGAACTCTCCATCTCCGAAATCGATTCCTGACAGTTGCAGAATCGGCATCTACGGCTCTCGGGAGGGTGCTTACTGCTTAGTCAATCAACCGTCAGAAGGAGGTTAAGAGCAGCAGGGATTCGGGCCCGTCGACCTTATTGTGGCCCAACGTTGACCTGTTAACATCGACATAACCGATTAATCTGGACAAGACGTGTACGAAGGTGGCAGCTTCGTGATTGGCGAAATGTTATGTTCACCGATGAAAGTAGGTTTTGTTTATATAAGCATGATGGCAGAGCCCGCGTTTATCGCCGTCAGGGTGAAAGAAACGCTCGAAATTGTGTTACAGAGGTCCAGACACACGGTGGGGGAAGTGTGATGGTTTGGGGCGTATCCGACGAGAAAACAAGTCGCCATTGGTGATCGTTATGGGTAACATGACTGCGCAAAGATACATTGATCAAGTTCTTCGTCCTGTTGTGTTGCCATTTCTTCAGAATCACCCGGGAACTTTGTTTCAACATGATAACGCGCCTGCACATTCAGCAAGAGCAGTGTCAACATTCCTGGACAACAATAACGTCAACGTCTTGCTGTGGCCGTCACGTTCTCCTGATCTCTCTCCAATTGAACACATGTGGGACTGCCTAGGAGGGCGAATGAGGAATAGAGCAAACCGTCCAGTCAACCTGAGGCAGCTGGAACAAGCCCTACAGGATGAATGGGGGAACATCCCTAACGCCACCGTCAGACGTCTCACGACATCAATGAGACGTCGAGTGTTTGCCTGCATAACAGCTGAAGGTGGACATACGAAGTATTGATGACTATGGACTCCATATTCCACAAATTCATCAACATATGATCAGAAACTTCGATTTCTAAAAAATGGAAATTAACATTTAACACCAGTGTTAATTAAACGTTTCCAGGCTGTAAGATAAACGAGTTATTGCAAAACGAATGAAGTTAGATGATGTGCAAATGATTCAGTATTAGATAAAATGTTGTTAGGATAGAAAACCGTGTCTTGTTATTTTCAATGAAAATTTGAATGAGTGGATAGTTTCTTTTGGGGTTTAGTGTAGATTGCATGAAAGGCTCATATGTAATAAACAGTCATGAAGCAGGACTAATGTTTGAAATGAAAACTGAGAAAAAAAATCATTTAAACGCGTGCCAAAACAAGACGCATTTTAAGGTAGTTTTTAAAAAACGTCACCTATAAATCTGGAAACGCCCAAAATTGGACAATAATCTTTCTTTGATAAAACAAAAACCCTTTTTAAGTACAGACACCGAAATCACGCGTACGTCCCTTCAACATGGATACTTTTGTTAACATATCAAAAGTTAGTTTAATATCATCATTTTTTTAAAATCTTTTGGTGACAGGAGCATCTATTTTATTATAAGTATATCCGGATCTAAAGGTAGGCCTGTATATGCATTTCAACTCCTTTTGCTTTGGGTAAATATATAAGTACATTTCGATTGTGTCTGGTTGCGGTTATAGATCAAAATCGTGACCGTTTACCTTTATCTTGATTATTTACTGAACCAATAAGGCTTAACTATATATTTCTCATAGCAAGAGTCGGCCCTTGTCGACATGAGGTTATACTTGAGAACGTAATGGTCGTCTTGATTGGTTCGTAATCCGATATGAACTCTCAAAACAAGGAATGTGTCTTCTCCATATCAACTTGAGGTCTACGTGTAACAATCTCAAAGACATCAAGAAATAATCTCGATAATAATATAAATAATTTATTCAGATAGAAATAAGGTTCAAGTGGCACTCTCTATGCTGTCTCTGACTTGAGGCCGACATTTTGCAGCTTTAGACTTGATGCCGTGAGCTCCCCACTGGTGTCGTGCCAGCGCGTCTGATCTCGTGTACCGCTGTTCACACCCGGGCAGGGGACACACGTGCACTTTCTTCTCCGCTGTCTTCAGGTGCGTCTTCTGGTGCTGTAACATCAAGGTGAGATATGGTCACATTAAAGAGACAGTAGCACGTTTTTAGGAGGAATATAAGGTGATGTCAGGAAAATTAATGGTTCCATTTGAAAGAAAAAGCATTTAAACTCAATGGAGCAGTTATAATTCAAATATATGATGTAAAGTTTGGCCATGCGATTCCTTTTTCTTACACAAATTGAATTAAAGGTGTTCACACAAAATAGCCAATCAAATCCTTTTTCTCGTTGAAAAGTTTATCGATAAGGTTGCGAGAAAATAACTTGATTGGCTTCTGAGCCCAGGGTACAGATTAGTGGAGTTAGCGTAACGTTCGTTCCCTGAGACAGGATGTGGCCGCCCATGGATTTTAGGTGAATCTTCATACTTTGTCCACTGACTATGGATAATTGGTTTGTGTTTTGAGATATTTGACACTATTAAAATATTACCTTTAGCATTAACGTACATTTATCAGTGAGAAATTGAATATACGAAATTATCAAAAAACGTACTACTGCTCCTTTAAACCAGATAACCAAGCTTACATTCTCTAACCACAATTTTACTCGGTACTCCTTCTATCGGAAGTTCTGTATCTAGTGTGGCTCTCTATAGACTAGAAATACCGAGTCAGGATTGATAAGTATCTTATGCCTCAATATGTAACAAAGAAAAACCTCATAAACGTTGATGGTTTATTTTAAATATACCGCTTGGTGAAGGTGAGAGGTAATCAAGCTTATGCCTGAGTTACACCAAGGTCGTTCTCACCACGTCCTACTCCGTCCAAAATTAAAAGCAAGACGGCCTCGGACGGGATGGAAACGAGTAACGATTGTTTATATTTTATCCAAATGTGACGCCAGTTCGTTCATACACAGTTCTCAGCACGTTCATCTAGTCTTTATCCCGTACTCAGGCAGTTTCTAACACGTTTAGATCGGATAGTATTGCCTGTTTCAGGACGTCTTCAACCAGTTCAATTCCGTTCTTAGACAGTTCATATCCGTTCTAAACTAGACCAATCTCGTTCTTGATACGCACAATTCCGTCCTAGCTGCGACAAACTCGTTTTAAGACAGTTCTTTTCGTTTTCACTACGTCCTGATTCAGTGCGTCCTAATTGTATAATCATCCAGTTCTGACCCGTTTTCAATAAAAAACCAGCACGTCCTTGCCCGTTCTCATTAGCGTTCTCAATTTCAAGGCGAAAACATCAAGCCTCCAAAGAAGAAGTATGGTCGGAGGAAGGTTGTTCACAGGAAATCAAATACCAGATCGACTAGCCCTGTAGAAGCCATAGTGGCCGAGGCAAACAACACTTCACATTGTTTCTCTGCTTCCATCACAAACTGTAGGAAACCCTTATTCATCATGCTGAGAGCTTCAAGTAACTTGCTTCATGTTTTTCTTATAACTTCTGTATCCCGAATGATAAAATTATAATTTTTACTTGTGTATTTATACCCGTCCTTACATACCGAATTGCAAACGTAGTAAGAACTGTGTGAGAATTTTGCAAACGTACTAAGAACGAGTAGAACGCAATGAGGATCGTATTAGAACTTTTATGACTGTGTAAGAACGTACTACACACTGATTCAGAACATTTTTAATATTTTACACTTATTAGGACGTACGAACAACTGACTATGGTCGTACTGAGAACGAGTTACACTGAGGCTGAGGACGGAATGGACGGGGTGGAAACTGTGCACAAACGTATTGCAATCGATTCCCGACTGTGCTACGTTCTTACTCCTCCTAAGACAGATCGAAGTACGGCAGTTCCGTTCGCAGTACGGCAATCCCGTTTTCAGTACGTTTGTACTCAGTCCAATTTCAGGACGGGGAGAACGTTTAACATGTCAAACGTTCTGGAGCACCTTCCCGTTTTTAGTACGTCCGAGCCAGTTCATAAAGTTCGTTGACAGTTGCCACAACGTCTATTTCGTCCTCGGACAGTTCTCAGACAGTTTGAGCCCGTTCTGAGAAAAACCCAAGAACGTACTGAGAACGGGCTTGGTGTAAAGGGGGTATTACATTCATTTACCCATCATTTCTCTATCTGTTAGTCTTCCTTTGTAAGCTCTGTATCTAATGAGCTCTCTATGGGATATAGATACCGATTCACGATTGCTAGAATCAAAGTAAGTAGTCAGCAACTGAGAATTTCAACTAAGTTCCTGACCTTATTTGAAGATCTTCATTTGTGCGATGCGCACATATTTCTTATCAAGCATTAGACACTTGGAGATGAAACGTGATTTGATAAGATATGAGCAGTATCCGTCTTTTCTTCGCCAGTGCATTGGACTTTGAAAGAAACACGAAACAGAATGTCTTGTTGATGTCAATGAGAAAAAATTCTGCCAGGGGAAGTACAATTGTTGCATAAATGACAGTCATTTGGCGGACCATTTCATGAATAGAGCTCACTTAGGCTTTGTGTATCCCTATTTCATGCCTCATGTCATTAAATGAAATCGGAATAACCCGAAATTTGTAAAGCATTTTGTCTATTTTATAACTGATTTGTCTGTCATTTCACAACTTTCACACATACAATGACATTGGGTAAGAAAAAACCCCGAAGACCTCTCATGTGTGTTCTGTATTTCGGAGTTGGTGTTGGATCGTTCAACATTTATACTGTAAAATGCCACGTAAAGAGAAGAGGTTAATATAAAGTATTTCAACGCATTCGTTGTAGTCCTTGTTATTATCTTTGTTAATAGTGTCTTTATCATAAACCTTTTCCAAATCTTGAAGTTCAATACAATAATATTTCGTATCATTACTTTTTCTGGCAATTCAAAGCAGTGATAAACGCCATTCTTTCTGAATAACGTTAAACAATACATATTTGAATTGCGCGAAGAATTGGAGACCATTTAGACTTATAAGTTCAAAATTAAGCACATATGACCAAACTCATTTTCGTATGATAAAGAGCACATACATGACATAACAGAGGAGTCATCAGCTTTGTACGGAAGCCAGTTGAAACTACTATCAGATGATCTACATGTACATACCCCATGGCTCTCTTTTCAGATAATGTCAAACCCAAGTTTCAAACCCTTGAAATATGAATAATCAATATTTCATATGGTGGCCCTATTGGGCTTCCGTACATTGGTCAACTTGAAGCGTACGTAAAATACAGTACCTTGTTAAGGTGATCCTTCCTGCCGAACTTCTTGCCACATCTGGTGCATGTGTGAGGTCTGATGCCCGAGTGGATACGCCGGTGGCGCGTCAGCTCCTCGTTCCGGGCGAAGGCGCGTCCACATCCGGGGTAGTCGCACCTGTAGGGCCTCTCACCTTGAGGGGAGACAATCAAGATTTTGATAAGTATTTTAAGTTAGTAATTATGTAAGGGTAAAGGTTTCAACTTCCTTGTTTTATTGAGATACGTTTCATCATAAATCCGCGCCCCTTTCTTTGATAAGTGACGGTTATTCATAATATACGAAGTGAATACAAACCGTTTTGCGGCTTCACATGACGAAAGGTGTTAAATTCAAATTTATGCAATCGGGGGATTCGAACCCGGGACGTCCGAAAGGAAGACATTATCAACTCAGTCAAACGAATATTAAAATATCCTCAGTCAAAGGGGATGATTTCTTTACATTCATTTTCATCCTTCCTCTCTCAGCATGTTCAGTATAAAATAGGCTGTTTGATTTTAACATTTTCCTTTAACATGCTTGTTACAAAGACAGGACTTCTTCTGGTTTGACTTCTTAACATAGAAGTGAACATTAATGTGTACTTATAACTGAGTTATGCCTTGTGCTTAATAAGACTATCAAACATAAGTAACACTGTATGGACATTTAAAAATGAGTGATTATAATTTATGCCAAACGAAGAAAATGCATTATTTTAAAATTTGAATTTTAGATCATTAACTTTGGTGCGCGAGGGTAGGTGTCTTTAAAGTCATAATTGATACGTCATGATTGCTATTAATTATTTTTGGAATCAATATCGAGAACATTTGAAGATGTTGTAACGAAGCTGTGATTTTGTTGTATATCAAATATTCAGAATAACGAATATCTTTAACATCTTGACATCTTGAAAGGATATTTCTTATCTCCGTTTAGAGGTCTTGAATCAAGCGACTATCATAATGCTGACTTCATTCACTATCATGTAATAGCTCCACTTTTCTTACCTAAGGTACATACCAACAGATGATTTGTTGTGTACTCTTTTTGTGTAACAAAAATCAATCATTGTGTCAAATACAGCATTCGGAGATGTCCCTTTAACTTATTATCATGCATGGTATGTAAATAAAACACCAATTTGCTTCAATGGACTGAAATAACCTCTAATCGAATAACCTGTGCAACAAAATACCAAACCTCATACCAGTATGAACCCGGAGATGTCCCTTGAGTTGTCCATTGTTGGCACAGGAGACATGACAGTAGGGGCACTTGTGCTTGCGTCCCTTCTTGCTCTCCTCACAATCCTCTGTCTGGAAGGTCAGTAGAGGGTCTTGGAGCAAGTCTAGGAAGGGATCCGAGAAGTTGGGGTCAAGGGTGAAGTCTGAGGTCAGGGATAGGCCGGGGTCAGTCTTGAAGCTCATTTCACTTTCAGCACAGGACGGTAGTTCCGCAGCATCACATAGTCCGTACTTGGTGTCCAGGAAGAACTTGAGCTTGGCGCTGTCAGAGAACGTGTTATCTGGAGTTTTCTGGACACACTCTTCGGGATGGATAACTTCAGACACACTTGGATCAGACCTACACATGTTTGGTCTTTGATCAGATGCGTACATGTTTGGTCTTTGATAAGATGCGTATAGGTTTGGTCTTTGGTCTGATGCGTATAGGTTCGGTCTTTGGTCTGACGAGTATAGGCTTGGTTTTTGATCTGCTGGATATAGAATTGGTCTTTGGTCAAATGCGTTCATGTTTGTTTTTTGTTCTGGTGCATGTATTTTTGGTCTTTGATCGAATGCGTTCATGTCTGGTTTTTGTTCTGGAGCATGCATGTTTGGTTTACGATCTGATACAAACATGTTTGGTCTTTGATCAGAGGCGTACATAATTGGCCTTTGACCTTGTGCGTACATATGTGGTCTTTGATCAGACAAACACATGTTTGCTCCTTGATCAGACAAACACATGTTTGCTCCTTGATCAGACACACACATAATTGGTCTGGAATTGTTGACGTTATTCTGTCTCCTGGCATTGCTGTATTTCCACGTCTGGAACTCCCCGACTGATGGTCCGCCGATGAAGGAGGGTGATGTGAGGGGATTGAGGGAGGGGAGCGACGGGATGGAACTGGTGGACGGGAAAGAATCACGGGTGGTGATTTGTTGATTTCTATAGCACCAGGGAACTGAGGGTATTCCATCCCCACTCACTGTGGGGGACCATGGACCCCAGCCGACCACATTCCGGTCTTTGACAAGATTGGACCTTCCAGGCACTGAGTTTAATCCTGAAGACAGGTATGAACAACTTTGGTCACAAAGGGGCACCTGTCCTCGGTCTGCAATAGATTGATACTCTGTAGTACGTCTGTCTCCACCGAAGTCCGTACGATGATTGGCACCAGTACTAGAAACTACAGACGGGTGTTGGTATATAAGAACGGGAGTGAATGTTTTGGGCGTGATTTTAGGATACATATAAGCAGGGTTGTCATGAGCAGAGTAATACATAGGTGGGGGCGGTATTTGATGATTACACTTCTGATCCGCGGTGGGTTTGTTCAAGGGTCCACACATAGACGGACTCTGACAGTGCTCACTGGCAGGCTTCGTTGAATTTCCACTCCACGCATAGTCCATGTGCGGCGCCGTCTGTTTTGCTGGTTCCGTACTTCCGTCTCCTTCCGGTTTAAGATCACTAAGCAACTGTTCTTCTTTGCTTTTCCCATCGAAGTTAGTCACGCTCCAGGTAAACCGACACGAGAAGTCGACGAGAGTTGTTGACGTCACCCCCTTCATCTGGGTAAAACTGTACACACCAGGCGAAAGGTCTCCTTCCTTGAAAATCTCAGAAAATTGGTTCATCACACCTCAAATTAGGAATACTCGCTTTTTGATACGAAATTCACGCCCCTTGAATGATGAAGTTACAGGCAGGGGTAGCGTGGATATACAGTATATACACGCCTCCATACGACTGATGCGCTGGCTCGTCTTTATCAATGTAACGGACTTGTATTAATCAAAGTTCACAACAACAATTACGCCCCGTGTCCTTTGGTCAGATGTATTATCGTGTATTGAATGATAGCGATAGTAACTCCGATACTTACATCTACCCTGGAACAATGCTATATACTTTACATAAGATATCAGAAGGCGCGCCAAGACGGGCCTCCTTTAGTTAACAATAGGTATCTTCCACCATCCTCAGTTTTATAAACAGCATGAATGAACAAGAAATGTTTTTTATATAAAAAGTTGAGCATTTTCATATTTAATTGTGTTAACATTGATATTTAGTGGCAATGGTAACAAAACTCTAGATTCATGATAAGCTTACCCATAATTATGTATGAAGACAAAACTTTAAAACACTATACATATAGATCTATCTGAGATGTAAATTATAACCGATTTTTAACATATGACCCTTTAAATTTAAATCTGTGGACAATACTTGTGACACGACATTATACTGTTACCTAAATGAACCGTTTTACATTACCAGGGCACTTTATAGCAACAGCGAGTACTCTCTCAGATATCACAACTGATAACATCTAACATTTGACTCAAACAATATGGCGTGTGTCACTTTAATTGATAAGAGGTGAGGTCTGGTGATTTGGGGTTTAACGCCTCATATCACGACTACTTTTTTATTGCTGGGAGAAAACCCGCAAGAAAATTGTGGCTATGCATTGCGGTAAAACCTGACAGCATTTGCTGGAACTAGCGGGAAAGGGTGGTATTGAGCTGAAAGTGGGTAATTGATTACAGGGATAAGCTGCAAAGTTATGTCCCGAGAAAAAAAACCCCGGAAAGCTAATTTCATAACCCAGAGGTTTACATCAGGTATACATCAGTTCTTACCTGTCATAACTATGATCAATTAAGACAAAACTTGCATTATAACACTAACGGATATAGCCTTGATACTATTCTAAATGGAGACAAAGAACTAACCCACTCTGAAAATCTCAAAATTCTTGATTCATTTTTTTCATTTATAAAACTCAATATTTTAAAGCTGATGTAAAACAACTTGTAAAAGGTTAATTTGCCGTATCACTCGTGCTACACATAGATAGACACACTTAACCGCATGTATGCTTACAAGAGATGATTTAATAATATTTCATGTTTGCAAATGTTTCTCAATTATATCATAATCAACATCGTTTCATGTTATGTATTATACGTTGTATAGGAGCGCTGTTCAAATAAGCTTTGTGGCTTGTTCACCAATCCTTATTTCATTTTGTGAAATATGAATATCTTTAAACCAGGTTTACATCAAGTGGAGGCCGAGGAAGCAGAGCGGGGAGTCTATATAACGCTGAGGGGCACCTGCTGATAGGCGTGACTCACACACACTCGCCCACACACACATACACACATCTTAACACATCCGTACTCGCTCTAGTCTCTCAAAGTCCACCAAGCCGATTATACCCGATATAAGACACCCGTCAACAAACCGACCTTATCAAACTCCAATTGAAATCGTTCGTTATCCATTATAGAAACGCGTGCTTCTTAGAGATAATGTGTTGTATTGGAAGACTTGACTCGGAAGTGTGCTTATAAAGGTTTTCTCTTTCAGAGAAGCTGAGTTCAATTTTGAGATTTGTTCACCTTTTCCATGGTTGAACTGTATGTGATTAATGATAATCGTATTATCTAATGTAAATATGGTAGGCATGTCGTTGATTAGTTATATAACCGTCTTTTCTTATGAAAATATGGTCGACCTGTCGTTGATTAATTATAACCGTCTTTTCTTATGAGAATATGGTCGACCTGTCGTTGATTAATGATAACCGTCTTTTCTTATGAGAATATGGTCGACTTGTCGTTGATAAATGATAACCGTCTTTTGTTATGAAAATTTGGTCTATATCACTGCTAAGTTTGATCTGATTTCATTGAGATGTATTAACTATCACTTATATCTTAAGTGTTAACGTCTGGAAAATGTCATTTTAGAAGTTTGAAATACCAAGAAGACAAGTATTTTTATGGATGATCAACTTCTTTATTCTAGAAAGTATCGACATTTCGTTAGAGATCCTTATGCTATATTCAAGCATGCATGCATAAAGATCTATACTGAAACGTCGCTACTTTCTAAATAAAGAAGTTGATAATCCATTAAACTACTTGTCGTCTCTGAAAAAATACTTACCTTTTAAATGTTAAGCAAGTCAAAATTATGTTTTCACGGCACATGTTACCCTGATGTTAGCAGTTAAATTCTCTGTCAGTCTTTAACATAATCCGACGTCATGAATTGTTGTACCAAATTTAACGGACATGGAAATATAATTCAAACCCTTCAATTTTCTAATGGTTCATTATAAGTCCATGTTGAAAAAATAATCTTTAAGATTAACAACAAATATAGAAAAGCCACGCCACAAAGGAATGCAGTGAATATCTAGTGCCCGTGTCAAAATTTTCAAAAGTTACAAAATTTTGGGTAATTATATCTATTGCTTTTTATTTACTGATATTGAGATATATAATATAATTACTTCTCAATCTAAATATATTATGATTACTAGGTTTTTATAAGGTCATATGGAACTGTCATCTAGGTTAATTTAGATTGGCTATTTCTAACTGAATTCCTACAAAGATAGAATAAGCATAAATCTACATTGATTTAATGCCACTAGTTTTACTTTGGCATTTTCACAATTTTTGTCAAAAGTTGATGTCAAATTTTCTCCCGAATAATATAAACTAATTATCATCAGCTGAATAGGGTCAATGATATCAACCAAATAATGCGTAGTGGTGTAGGAAATTATTGATTATCAAGCGAAAACAACTGGCGGCCATTTCGTCTGAACACTCTTTATACGTTCGAGATAGAGGAATGAATTCGCGTAGTTAAACTGTACATTGTTCGTTCGTTTTTGTGCAATTGGTAACATATACATTTTAATTTTCGTTATATGTTTTAAAACAACAAAACAACATGTCACTTGGGATGTAATGTGATAGCAGATTTTCTGCAGATTGGGCTAACCTTACACCTTACACGGCAAAGAAAAGTCGTCACTTAAAGGGGCAGTAGCACGTTTTTTGAAAATTATATATTTTAAAATGTTCACTGATAATTGTACGTTAATGCTAAATGTATTAATTTGATTTTGTCAAACATCTCATTATACAAACCAATCATCCATAATTAGATAACAAATTAGAAGATTCACATAAAGTTCATTGGCGGCCATTTTTGTGTGAATACCTTCAATTCTTTTTGTGGAAGAAAAAGAAATTGCATGGCCGAACTTTGCATTATGTATTTGATTTATTACTGCTTCATTAATATAAATCGTTAAATATATCGTCAATTTGAACCATCAATTGTCATTTTCCTGACATCACCTTTTATTCCCGCTAAAACGTGCTACTGCCCCTTTAAAGAACAAGGTATTTCATATCACGTGGGGTGGATACAACTAAAACATAGCTATATCATATCTTTAGGAGCCAGCTACTAAGATTTGCATATTTTGAAACAATATATTGCCCTGTCTCTGAAAATTACGCCTTTGAAATGTCGTTTAAAATATCCTTAAATAGATAGGAAAAGAAAAAGCTCTTTTGGTGTGTTTAAGGACGTCTAACATACTTTACCAAATTAAGGTTAAAAAAGTCACGCTATTTCAACAACTTATTTACTTAATATTCATGTTTTACAAATTCTAAACTAAAACCCCATAAGTTCTGATGAAAACGGAAGCGATTTATAGCCGCAGGGAAGGCTTCGGGTGTGTTTTCCTATCAAGGTTACTAAAGGGAAACTGAGCATAGCATTTTAAACCGTTTCGCATTGTCAATATCAGTGACATTGTTTAACTATCTTAGACTATTAGGTTTTCATATCTGTTGACACCTACTGGTTGTACAGACTAGCCATAGCCAAACCTATACGTATAGGTGGGACCTTTCTGAACATAGGGCCAGCATTTACTACAGCATCAACTATCTTCGCATACTAGGTACTATCACACACAAGCTGTCTCTGATTACTGAAGGACTGTTGGAACGATGACCTAGCTGCTCTCTATTTCTGATGTAACCTCGAATTTCCTTTGTATATGCTCTCCGAACAGGAGGATAATAAAGTTATATATAGGTAAACCTATACGTATAAGTAGAATTTTTCTGGAACGTAGGGTCAGCATTTGTTGTTAACTACCTTCGCATCCGCAACAATCAAGGGTAAACCGCCTGAGAAATATCTGCACATCCGAAGACGCAGCCTTGGATTTTGAAATAAATTTTTCGGTATAATCTGTAAATTGGAAATAAGTACATGTTATGTTACACTGGTTGACATTCATTCAATTAACATTCATTCCTTACACAATTTTGTCATACTTGAATCGATTCATGTTTTCTGCAACCTAAGGTTAAAGGAAATATTCAACAAATAAAGAAAATTGATTAGTGGTTTAATTATCATCTTCCTATCCAAACCCTAAAAACGCCATTTTCCGAATTGTCAGTTTTATGCCATGCTGAAGACCCTTGAGTTTTCTGTGCTTGCTCTTTAGCCTACTATGAGGGAAAGCAATAGTCCAATCAGAAAGTAACTGGAGGTTGCTAACAATCGCCTGTAGGGGCGCTAATATCAGCACAGAAAATTCAAGGGTCTGCAGCAAAGCATAAAACTGACAATTCGGAAACTGGCGTTTTAGGTTTTTGCGTAGTAAGACGGCTTATTATTGGATTTTCTGATTATGTTTATTCCTTCATTTCAGTGTTCCTTTTGCTATAAGGTATATACAGTTTATTTTATTTAAGAAAATGGAAGGGATTATAGTTAAAGTTGATTTTATCATGTTTAAAAGATTTCCTTGATTCATGTTATAACATATAGGCTACATGTATGTGTAACATCTTACGGGTGAGTTTTGCAAAATCTACTTGAATCAGAATCACAAAACGGTATATCCTTATTAGTCTTTGTAAGAATCAACTTGATCAGGGGTCATCTTGAAATTATAAAATATATTTTATGAAATGTACCTTTTTATTACAATTTTGGGCCAAGCACTGTCATTGGAAAGTTATGGACTTTTATTTAAACCGTAAACAATATGAATAGTTATAAGCTACAGAACCGATAGGTGAACGTTGAAAAAACGTTGACACGCTACGTATTAGTTCTAATGGTCTAAAGTGAAACTATTTTTGAACACCCACACAAAAATGGGTATTATTCTAGACACAAATGCTTTTCTCTTTGGTTTTCCTGCCAGATTTAAGTTGTTCAATCATTCAATCCTTTTGAGCAAAAGGCATATTTTTCTGAGTAGTCTGTAAGGTGAAACCTTGTCCTTTGAAAAGGCTGTTAAAATTACAAACTAGTCTATGCCATTGAAAAGTTTATTTCTTGTAAAATTTATAAGGTTTATGCATTTGTAAACAAATTGGTCTCCACTTTCACTCGCCTTGACAATGTAACAGTATAAAAAATTATATGTATATTACAGCCATTACATCCTATCTTGTATATTTTGTTATCTTCCCATAATGACGTGTTGTGACACACATGTAACACTGTACGTGATTGAATGCTGGAATAAAAACATTTGGAAAAAAGTTCTATTGGTCGATCTTTAAATTTATAAATATATTTTTGACGAATAAGTATATTTATAGATTATTTTCTCAGAACTATATACGAGGAAGATGAGGCGTACGTTCGTTGAGATGTACATGTGTTGTGCCTAAAATACCTTTTTGTTGTTTTGATGCTCGATCGCACGCACGAAGTTAACCTCGACGCGTCATAAATCATTAGTGCAAAATATTTTACATATGAGTTATGAATGATATGGTTCAATTGTTGTGACTGTTATAACGAATTTGGAACACGTTTTAGTGACGTCTGTCTTTTATTCTGCTGATGTGAATAGAACACAAACTTTTGGACTAAAAAGGTATTACATTCGGCCATAGTGTTTGGTTATTCGAACCGTTTCATATTTACGTTAGTCAGGCTAAGTTGAAAGCAATCGAAATTAAGTGAAAGACGCTGACCTGTACCGATGTTGCTCGTGTCTCGCTGAATAATAGACCAAAAGGCCAAAGGATATTGAGTGTTTCCCCCATAACTCAACAAGTGGGCGTCTTGTTTATGGAGATATTACATATTTTTAAAGATATAAATATAAGGTTTTCCTTTTATAGCTTTTAAATTGCTGACGTGTTTTAATAGTTTGGTTGAGTCATAAATGCCCGACTAGGCGTTGGTCTATCGTGATCATATACGCAGGGTTTCAATTTGGCTACACGTCATGTCAACAGCTCAATTCAGACGTATTATTAGTCTTACAATTAGACTCTGAAAGGAATTTTTTTCAATAAATCTGAAATTTGGAAAAAAGGTTGAAAAGGAGAGAGAGATTTCTTAATTTTCAGAATTGAGCTCTCAAGTCTTATTATCGACTTGCTTAGGCTTGCATTTTATTTTAGGGTCTGGCTGACAGACTAACGTATTATATAAATATATATATTGATATTTAAAGGAAAATCAATTCCAAGAAATACGCAAGGTCTATCTTTAGACGAAAATTAAACATAGGTACAATAACATGGTTATTACGAAAAATCTATATATAATGCTGTTTTAGTAAATACAGACTATATGTAGCTTGAATGCTCATTGTCAGTGTTGTTATCTTGTACTGAACACAGGTAAGATGTACTATTTCTCTTTCTCTCTAACCATGGGGGTGCCGGGCTTTGGTTTATTATATGCTAAGCGGTGAGAGACTGAGTTTTTCTCATTTCTAGAAGAGTGTTCTCGCCACTTTTTAAAGTCAGTGAAAATATCACAGAGGGGATGACATCATGTTTTTGACGTCACTTCTACCATTGTACATTGTAAAATTATTGTAATAGCTCATCTCGTGACGGGGTTAGGCCCATATTTTTACTACTCTACCCCGTCACTCGATGAGAGATAAGTGATATCACACTCAAAATAAATCATATCTTCTATAAATCTCTGATAACAGGAACAATATAAAGCAAATAATACCTCTTAATGTATATTATAGTAGAGGGCTCCACCTTGGTCTGATTGATTAAACAAGAGGGGCAAAAAAAAGGTGCCATGGTAGATTCGCTCCGATGCTTCAAAGGTCGCTGTAACATTGATTTCTACTTGTCCTTGAATTGTTGACAGAGAGGTCTTATTTCAATTATAAAAATTTAACCTAAACCACTTACAAAATCCTCTTACAATTGGACCATGAACTGAGGAGCTTGTTTCAAGCACATGACTCTTCTATTTGTTTGAGCTGATAGATAAGCTCTCGTCACTATATGTGAATGGTAAGATAAAACTATTTCACAGTCTTAAAGACTTGCAGGCCTTCACGAGCTAGGCTCAAATAAAGTTTTGGGCTAAATCTAGAACGTTTCCCTCGGTCAAAGAAAAAAAAGTCCCCCCTGCAGCCCCAAAACAGGTCCCAGCCCGAAACCACCCCCAAGCCGAATTATACTCCCCATTTTTGTATTAATTAAAGGCGCTCTATGACTGGTGGAGTGTTCATTGAAAGCAAAAGTGAATTTGCTGCTCACACTATGATATACATAGAGGATACTAAACGACCTTCCATTAAATATTGTTTTTATTAAACTAGTTAATGATTTTGTATAAAACGAACGAAAGCGAGTTTCATATCAAATCATTCACGAGTTTAATAACAAATAGTATTAAATGGAAGAAAGTTTTGTATTCTGTTTATTACTTGCTTACATTGTGACGTCACAACCACTCACTACTGTGACGTCACACTAGATTGTGACATTACACTTGTTTAATATTGCCATATAAATATTACACTGCGGTATCTTACACGGGGGAGTGATAATTATTTGTTTTGAATTGGGAAAAGTACACTGGACAAAAAAAGAAACGCATCAGAGAAATTATCAGTTTATATTAACATACATTAAATTATATTAACACAAAATTACCGAATAACGAATGCCTGTAAATTGACAAAAATTGGCACAGTATTTAAAATGTGAATTCTTTAGATACTGGTGTAATCGAATGCCACATAGAACGCCATCGTCCGTGATAATAGTAGTCAAAGTCAGTACCTAGTGTTACCCCCTCGAGCTTGGAGCACGGCTCTGCCTCTCCATGACATAGACTGGATGACGCTGCGGATCTGATGTTGAGGAATCCTTCGCCACTCATCCTGCAATGCATACATCATCTGCTGTCGTGTCTGTGGTTACTGCTGACGCCGTCGTAGACGTCGGTCCAACAGATCCCACAGATGCTCAATTTTTGATATATTGAAGACACTCACGTTGGTGTTTGCGAGATAGTCCATAGTAAGACGTGCAGTGTGTGATCTTGCGTTGGAAGATTTTCCTACTAACGTCGATGGCAGAAACAAGTTGACGACTGAGGATTTGATCTCTTTATTGTATAGCATTGAGATTGCCCTATACCTCCCATTCATTGAATTTTTTTTCAGTTTTATCTTTAAGATATAGGAAATACGGGGTACGGGATGGCTCAGTCGGCAAGAGCGCCGGTCTCACATTGCTGAGGTCCGGGGTTCGAATCCCATCCAGGCCAAGGTGTAAAAACCTAGAGTTCACCTCTGTTAGAACTCTTATAAGTGTCACCCTGGAGCCCTAGTGTGTAGTGCAACAAAAACTGCGCACTTAAAAGATCCCACGAATTCATGTCAGTGGCTGAATGGTGGATACATGAACACGTGCATACGCCGAGCTGTCGGTTATCAGCGTTCAGCAGTGTTGGACAAACTGCTGTGACTATGTGTCTCAGTTCACCCAGCTGTTAATGGGTACCCTGTGAGGCATAGAATGGTCCCTAACCTGAGCGCCACATATGGATGCCGGTTAAATACTCCCCAGGGAGTTGAAATGGAAAAATGATCGGAAGGTGAAAGAATGCAATTGACCAGGGGAAAAAATCATGGTAAGCGCCTTGAGCAACTGTCATGTACAGGGCTATTGAAGATTGTTATCAAAATTAGCGCTATATTGAATTAATAGTTTATAGTTTACTAACTATATCTTATTTCTTAACAGGATGGCACATCCATGCAGTACGTGTGGGAAATCATTTCAACAAGATAGACACCTTCATGGACATCGGGTTTCAAGTAATTCACAAACCTGCAAGAAATGCCTTTACTGTGATTACAGTTTTGTAGATAAAAGTAGTAAAGCGATAAAAAGGCACATGAAATCCAAACACTCAGACTTTTCATGTGAAATGTGCAACAATAAATTCTTTCTATATTCTGGTCTTGCTACACACATGCGATATGTTCATGGTGTTTTCGCTGATCTGCAGTCGTTTGGCAATTTCCATCAAAATCAGGACGGAACGAGAAGAGACAATGAGTCAATTAACAACCTTGTCTACTCCATGAAACGTCAACACATTCAAGATGCAAAAGATGACAAGATTCGTTCGTCACAGGTCACAATCAACACCTCCTTTTTCGCGGACTTGCAAGCATGTGGCAACAGCCTGAATCGTCTCCTTGATGAGAAGGTTAGACAGGATCCGGACAAGACGAGAAGATGCAACGAGATAGTGCATCACCTTGTCACATTCATGCAGCACAACTTGGAGTGTGGAGTGAGCGAGGTGGTAAAAGTAAGTCAATATACAGCTGATTACCAAAGGTTTGTCGAACTTCCTTTGAACTCAGTGCAAAAATCATGTTAAATGGTGTTCGCATGAGTTAGACTCATCAAATAATTTTGTACCAAAAGTTAATTTTTTTAATAGACAAAGAGAAAACATTTGCCATTAACATGATGAAAGATGATAGCTATATAACAAGAAGAACATATTTGACAGGGATTTATGCAGCACTTATATTTATGATTATCATATAAAATTATCATAAGAAATAGTTTCTTGTTAAAACGTTAGCTATATCATTATGTTGCCCAATATTACTATTTTGACCAAAATGTTTTGCAAAATGTGAAAAAAAAGAGAAGAAAATCAGACTTTTCAAATATTGACCAAATGACTCTCTTGGAGAATGCCAGAATTGTATCTGGCATGTCACGTATCTGTTCTCTATGTGTTAATGATCTTCTGGACAGGGAGGGTCTCTAGGCAAGGGGACGAGTATCAAGGAGAAGGTGGACATTGACCTCGTGGTGTTCATGAAAAGATTCACTTCTGTAGCGGACTTACAGGAACAGCATGAAGAGGTCATCAAAGACTTGAAGAAACATATCCTGCACGACTTTACCTTTGCAAAGCAAGTCCATTACGATTACGACACTAAACACAGCAACCGATTTCATCTCCGAACCGATGATGAAGATCTAATTCAAGTGGATCTTCTTCCTGCCTGCGATTTTGGGGGAGGTAGGTGTTAAGGATTCATTGTGGAACCATTTTTGATGGCTGCCATTGCAATCACTAACATTTCTGTGAGAAGTGAATGAGCACATAAACTAAGTTGTGAGATACTCAATATTGGTTGTGAATGTTAGGTGTATTTTAAAATACGATCAGCAGAAGCATATCTTTCTAAGAAAACACCATCCTTTATGCTGTGGAAAAAGACTTGAAACCACTCTTGAAACTTCGACAGTAAACCAACCTCCTTTGTAGTCAGTGTGTGTAAGGTCAACGTCATGACATGTTTTTCCAGGGTCAAAGAAGGTGTTCGATGAGATGGCAGGTTTAGATGATGAGGCCAGATCCTACTACTCTGTCTCATTTGCAAAGGACCAAGTTCGCTTCACTAAAGAAAAACCAGAATTGGTCAAAGATGTCATTCGTGTCATCAAGCACTGGAAAACGGTAAGCTTAAGACTCACTTCTTGAAAGAATTGTTCAGAACAAAACAGTTTTCTCAATGCTTTGTTTATTTAAGATGAGTCTTTTGTTCATCTGTGTGAAGTTTTCAGGTTCAAAAGCCATGCAAAATTGAATTAAGAAAAGATTGAAAAGGGAACTTCACCAACATTTCTTCAAAATCAATGCTGCCAGATTGAATTTAATGTTATCAATATTTAATCTATATTTAGGAAATATTGGTATCCGAAATCATAATGTGTTTTGAAATAAAGTGAAGTTTCCCCTGAACAAGTGTATTTAACTCACAGCCGCCGAAGTGACATTTCTTTGTCATTGAGAAAAATGGAATAAAAGGACATTGAAATGCAGACTCGAAAAAGGTCTAAATCAAAAGGATAAGTGATTCTGGCAATGGATTTCTTAAACTGACAAACAAAACATCCTCGATGGTCCAATGTTTTCAGCGTGAGGAGTTGAATATATCGTCCTACACTGTGGAGATTATCACTATCAAGGAGTGGAAGAGAATGGGCAGTCCTACAGATGTGGATTTGGATCAGCTTTTCGAGAGGACAATGACCAAGCTGTGTGACATTGGCAGCATCAGCATAACCTGGTCCAACTCCAGGAAGGGTTTTGAACAGTGAGTCCTATTTCTTAGTTTAAATTTTGGAAGGTTGATCCGAACGATCTTGGGTGATAATGTTCTCTAATAAAGTTAAATACAGATTTTGATCTCAATATATTGCATAAAGGTAATTATAGGATACCTAACGAGCTTCCCCTTTCATATCAAGTTTATGTCCCTAGTGAAATAATTTTGCTTTGTCACGAGCCTTGGTGATATGAAAGGGGAACGAGTTATGTATCCTATTTATTACCAACTTGCATTTCAGACGCTTTATTGCTTTTTTAAATAACTTTTTATTATGCCTATAAAGAGACGAAACGGCGGATGAATATCAAACCACGTCACAGCCTCAAATATTATACTATTACGACGTCAAATATTCACATTTCTAAATTCTACCCTACGTTAATTCATAGTGTCTGGTGAAATGTAAGTAATAAGCACTTTTGTAATGAACGAAGCGTACGTGAAAATAAAATCTTAATGCGCGAGAACAGTTAGAGTTATCTTTCTTTGATCAACGGCATGTCATGACGGCCGCCATTTGCCTGTATCTTTTCGTCAAATTGTGTAAACAACCGCCTTCAAAGTAAGTTTAGGATGCTTATCATTGTTCAAACGCGTTTTGTTTTGAAGAAATGTTGTCTAAAGAATATTCAGTTTTCTTTATATTCTATAGATAACAAGCAATGTCTGTCTGTGTCATTTTGGAGCGACATGGATCAAATTAATGAAATTCGGTGATCAAATTATGCTGAATTTAAACCCTTTTGTGTTTATATGAGCCTTGAGATATCAGTAAGATGTTTTATTGTAATTATTTTGGGAGTCCTCCTATTTATTCCTTAACAATTCGATGAGGAATATTAAAAAAATAAACTGAAAGTTTGAAGAATGACTCCGACTCACTCAGTTCCATTCGAATTTGTGAATGAAAACACGTTCGTTTTATGAATTAATAAAGTAGTCCGGACAATGTCAAAGTTCACCGCAAGCCAATCAAATCACTTTGAGGTGTTATGACCCATATGTGTCATAACAAATTGTTATGCAACCCCTTTACGAAGTACCACATGGGTAAAAAAACCATTTTAATCAACTTTTTCGTTTCGACACATCAAATTTAGAACTGGATATCATTGTTTGATACTCATCTTTAAATGAAAGATGTAGCCACAAACAATGCAAACTGCTTTGAAAAGTTATATTAATTCTCCAAAATCTGCCAGCACTATATTTGTATTAAAACACTAACTATCCACTGACACTGAGATAAGGAAAAACAAGCTGTACAATTAGCATCAAATGCAGACCTTTTGTAAGCATATATTCAAACCTTGACTTCCAAGCAGACCTTTTGTGGTCACCGTCTAGTATAAATCCAATTTTGTGTCTTCAAAATTAAACCCTGTGTTCTGATGAATTAAATATCGTAAATAATAAGCGTGGCCACGATCACTACATTCAGTAAAAAGTTTGATTATGCACTGATTGGTCCACGCGACCCTCGATAATACTGATATCACCCTCTTAAGTGGGATGATAAATTATTTATACCCCGCCACAAAAAGCATTCGTCGCATAACACCAACCGCGAGGCTGATATATCCCCATAACCCCGCGTCTGAATGGTATTACTTCTATTATGCTATGTGTACCGTGATTACAAGGCCTCCTTATTGATGCAGCGCAATTCAGTTTGTTTCAATTCAATCTTTACATCTTTACAGACCTATTGTGATGGATCCGGCCAATCCCTTCAACAACACAGCATCATGGATTGGTCATTCCGACCAGATGGGCATTGCAAGGAAGGCACAGGAGATAGTCAATCGCTTGTGAACCTTGTATTGACACATATGTCCTATACAAAATGCTATTATTCATGAAATATATTTGTGACTTTCCGATTTTTTTCATGTTCTGGTTAACACTTGCAAATGTCATAAACCAGAGAAAAAGTGCAAGAAACAAAAAGACAGACATAAACAAACATACCATTGTTGATCCAAGAGTTTAGGTTTTCTTGATACCTTTAATGTCCTCTGATTTTGTATGTATGTATTGGACCTGAACATATATTGAAATCAAACTTTGAATGACACTGTCAATTGTTTTCAGCAATTCAATCACCACAGGGAATATATCTTTCAATACACTATTGATTCAGAAGATGACACAACTCAAGGAAGAATACAATAATATAGTCTACATCCTTGTAATAAACATTTCTACCGTTCTCTCTTTATCTCAGAATTGGATATGGTGTTGTTATCAATATCACTTTTGATCTACTACTAAAGAAATATTTGCGATGAAGTATCTTCTAATAAATTATAAAATGTGTTATTAAAGAATATGTTAAGTTACGAATTGCAATTTACTAGGAACAATGGGATATAGAATCTTGTTCTGTTTCAATTAATCATTTGAAGAACCCTCAATGTCCATTTATATTTATGTTTAATGTTTGTTATTTGAACCAACATTCGATTTATGCAAGACTTTGTAAAATTTCTGTCGGCTCCATTGCGATGGTAGTATTTTTGTACATTGTTTCCTGTTCAATTAAAACTGAAACAGTGAGCCTTTAGAGCTTTAAGCTTCAATAAAAGATGAAAAGTTTTGTTGCTTTTTTTGTTTATCATTCTTTCCAAGTTATTTGATTGGTTCAGAGCCATTCTATGAAAATAGACAGAAAAGCGAATTTACTTACCCAGAGTCCGACAAAAAACCATGTTAATAATCCACTATTAAATTGATGGTATGACGTTCATCTGTTATATCATGTTATTGCATTGGTGTTGACTGGGATCTTTTACCTCAGCAATCAAGCAAAATTTCCGTCTTTTACTGCGCAAGTTTTGTTCTTTTCGTTACTACATGAAGAACCATTTTCTAGTTAATTTTCATGAGATATTGAGATACACTATAATATAAATATTAGGCAAAAATGTAACTATAAAAAGTTTCTCAGTGACACTACAGGTACGTAAACATTGCATAACAAGGCTTCAAACAAAACTATAAGTGACGGGACATGAATGCTATTCACGCTCACGGCATGGGTTGTGGGCGTAAAGCAAGTTATAGACAGTTATGAATTGAATGTGTTTGCAATTGAAAGTGAACGATGTGAAAGCTATATTCATATTCGCATGGACCGAGAGAGCTGGTCTCTTATCACACGCCATATACAATCGAATACTGATGCTTATGGGATGACGCTTTCAAATTTTCCTGTGCTTTGGTGTACATACA
Organism: Steromphala cineraria; assembly: GCA_916613615.1. Lineage (NCBI taxonomy): Eukaryota > Metazoa > Mollusca > Gastropoda > Trochida > Trochidae > Steromphala > Steromphala cineraria. The sequence continues at coordinate 54,672,000 of OU744731.1, read as the reverse complement.
CATCTGATAAACTTATGTGAACTAGATCTTAATATCTTATTTAAATATACGCAGTTTAAAAAGTCGTACAATTTGCTCGTGCTACATCAGCATAATATTATCCGAATAGCTCTTACCGTACCCTGATATCTATCAAGCAAAATACACTGATATAAAAGAATGCAGTGTCTAAAAAAGTTTCGAAATGTGTTGATATCATGGATTCTAGATACACCATACGCGCCCATCAGCATTTGTTTGCGAAGTGTGATGACTTCAAAGCACAATCTATCTCGGGCAGTGTGTAATGATGCCTTTTTAGTAATTCGTTAAAAATATTTGAGTGAATAGTCCCTTTTCAAACAACATTTTTGCTATTGCTAGTTATGCCTAATTTAACGACATTCTTTACTACCATATTTCAATACTGGTCATGATTACAAACGGAAAAAGGGATGTTATATTAAGCTTTGAATTCAATGCCTCATGGAAATTCAGCAACAAATCGTATCACCGCCCATTTGAATAAGATTGTTTAGTGCTTTGTTGAGTTTGCATATACTCTGTATATATACGGCTGTGTATGTTACAGTTCTTTTGTCGAGTTTTAGTAGACCAAGCCTAGTCGTTATGATATAATGCATTACACAGTTCACCTGATATACAATACGAATTCGTTCAATAACTCAACAGAAAGATCAAACCTATGAACTTTTAAACATTTAATTCAGATGTTAAAAAGAACCACACAATAAGCGTATTTCAAGAACACACTTATGAAGTTATAGATACATCGGAATAGAAAGAAGCCGTCTATAATGATGATTGCCTAATCGTCAGTCGGGTGAAACAAGATGGCTGACTGAAACAAGATGGCGGATTGTGGTAGTCTCTAAGCTGGTATAAACAGGTACGTTCTGATGTTGTATTCTCCTAGTCATGTAGTCGTTGACATTGTAAAGCAGGAGGTATTAATGTAAATGGGAAGTTCCTAGTTGAGTTGATAGCTATATAGTTTCCCTGACTCATTAAGCGGATAAGACTTCAGTTTGGGCACATTCTCTCAATATTTCCCTTTACTCTGTAACAATATGTAGAAATAACTTAATATTGTGTTATTGACCTTAATAACATTATCCATGACTTTCAAATAACTTTGACACATTTGTAGCGCTTTTAACAGTCTATTGATAACTATGGCTATGGTCCGGTATATATTTGTTTATATTGTCTAATGGCTGCAGCTGAAAGTGATCATATATAACAGAGTTGAACTTTTAGAGTCAGAAGTTAGAATACCTTATGTACGTTGATGATTAACAATGCTGAAAAAACAAAGATGACAAAAGACGGAGGCAGATAGGTATATACCATCCAAGAATACAATTGATATCATACAATATTCTCTTTCTTTCGCTAATGATTGCACTGGTTAATACATATATATGTATTTTTACATGGTGATAGGTCTGTTCTTCCTTCCAACAAAGCTTTAGTAGACTGATATATCTACTAATATAAACACGCGCTCTATTAAGGACATACCCTACCCAGAAATAAAAATATTTAGATTTTTCTGAAAAAAAGCATGTTTGTTCAATTGAGTGTGCTGATTTCAAAAATCAAATAAAAAAAAGGGGTCACCGTGCTCGTTTTTGAGTAAAATCGATTTAAAAAAGCCAAAAAATATCAATTTTGTTATTTGAGCATAATTTGTGTGTGAGCGTGAAATATGGATAAAATTCGATGCTAAAAGTGAGAAATAAAACAGTTGTCTATGTTTACCACAAAAATGTTTGATACAAAAGGCATTTTATTATTTTTTTCAGATTTATGAATCACACAAAATTGTTTTTTCCCCCCAAAAAATGAACAGATTATCTTACAAATAACTTTCCAAAATTTAGAATTTTCTTAAATTCTCATAATATGAACTTGACATCATAAGAAACTGAAAATCGAAGAAAAAAATGGGGGTCACCGTCGAAAAATAGCGACCTTTTTCCCGTTGAAAATAGATATAGGGCAGTGAAAAAATGTCTACGGCAGCCGGAGCGTATCTAGAATGCCGCCCCAGCCGAAGCGAGTCTAGAATGCCGTCGGTTTGTTGATGGCTTATGCAATATCGTTAAAATGATATAATTTACCCAGAAGACACTTTACTAAACCTCTATATCTCTTTAATTTTTCCACAATTTAAAAAAATACTAAACATAAACAACAAAGTATCCGGGGTATTGTGCGACATAATAATTATGAAGACACTGAACAACGAATCAAGTGTGAACATTCGCATTGTGCATTGCATTAAAATATCACCCACTGGCCCGCATGAATGCCTTTCGGTGTTCTTCACAAATCTATGAATTACCTGTTATATATATAGCTGTTATATTTTCACTATCAAAATCTACCAAAGAAGCATTATTTCAAAAGGACTGAAGACAAATCTGTAAACAAACGATCGACGACACAGTACAGGGCTTCATGTAAACTTCCGCTTAGACTGCAATTCGTTCTTGACGATTTTTTCGTTACACACATTCTTAGATCAACTTTGCTCGAAAACTTGGAATATAAAGACATCATTGTTTTGATAAGAATGGAGCCCGAACCAAGTCTAGCTAACATCAAGCGATGTGGTTCGATCAGTTCGTACACATCGACATCTACTGCAGTACCGTCCAAAGAGTTTTTATGTGGCAAAATGTGATAAATCAACAGGTTGCATACTCTCACATGTTGGAAACTTTATGAAATATTGAATCTACTGAAATATTTTTCTATCTTTTCCTAAGCTTGGGTCTCAAGTTCTCAACAAAACAAATCAAAGAAATCTATTTTAAAAATTAATTTTATTTCCGCAAAACTACACTTTTCAAATTAATGTGGCCTTGTTTAACCGAACTCAGTACACTATGCCATAATAATTATTAATTTTACACTACTTACACTTAAGTAAGTTTTTTGTTGTCTGTGCATTGTCTGTGATGAAAGTAATCGTTATCTAGCTAATAAGGCTAAATGTTGTTGAAAAAGTATGCTTTACGATACAGGCGATTCATCTACTTAAATCGTGGGCTATCTGAAATTGAGAATTGTTATGTTTGGTTTAAACATATTTTATTCATAATGAATATCATTGGGGACAAAATCTTCAACTTAGGATACCCTCTACTTGGTATTTACAACATTATACATTTCAATCATATAAAGATGACAAACTGGACAAGACATAATTGTAGGATTAAGAAGTTACAAAAGAAAAGAATGAATGAAAAGTAAATGTGTACATCTGTTATACAAATCGTTTGGTCTCATGGATGTAAGATAACAATTTTAAATATATTAACATTTTGACAAGGTGACAGGTCTGCACTTCCCTCTAACAAAAGCTTAAGCTTTAATGCTACACATGTTGTATTTAGTATGCGCTTTAATGATGACAAAAGTGTTTCTCTTTCTGATTATTGTAAAGTTAACATTCAAAGAAAAAATGGACATTTTTATATATCATCAAATTGTTTAAAAAAATGTCCATAGAACACCATATAAGTACTCCTTACTATGTAAGTGATCCGAATATGATCAACACAAGACCAAGATATTTTGAATAACATCATATTATAAACAAATCAAAAGAATATAGTTTCATGATATCATGCAGAGGTCTGAAAAACACATTTCACGTGACAAACTTCATATATCGTTATACTGAATACTATGACATATGATTTCCCAAAAGTATTTGACACTATATCTATAGGAGGACATCAAAGCTGACATGCGCATTATATTCTGCATATGCGATTCATCTGATTTAAGTATATTATTGTTAATTTGATGATATATTAGAATTAAAGGGGCAGTAGCACGTTTTTAGAGGGTATATAGGGTGTTGTCAGGAAAATGAAAATTAGTGGTTCCAATTGAAAGACAATGTATCTAAACTAAAGTAAAGTTTAGCCATGCGATTCCTTTTTCTTACATAAAATGAATTAAAGGTGTTCACACAAAATGGCCGCCAATGGATTTTATGTGAATCTTCATACTTTGTCCTCTGACTCTGGATGATTGTCTTGTGTAATGAGATTGTTGACACTGTCAAAATAATACATTTAGCATTAACTTACAATTATCAGTGAAAATTTTAGAATATAAAATTATCAAAAAACGTGCTACTGCCCCTTTGAAAGTTAATTCTTTGAATTAATGAAACCCAAGATCAAAATATTGCGTATGAAGGTCAAAAGGGGATTCTTGAAACATAAATCTTCTCAACAGTCATAGTTACATTTTGTTATCTTTACAAAATAATTTAATTATGCACCCCCTATTTTGTAAAATGAATTTGGGTTCTCTTGATAAATTGACCGCTACAGATATGCCGTTTTTTCATTGACTATTTTATTGAACCACTGAAAGTTGACCAAATATAACTATTGTCATTGGAGAGAAACTATACATCAAACTTAGGATTTTTAAAATAAAAAATATTGTCTTTTCATAGTTGACAATTATACACAAAAACCTTTTTTTTTATCATGCAACATAAGAGGCTAACAGGACCTTGAATTTTCAGTAATTTTGTCATCAATAATTGAGAAAATGCCTGCATTCTTAAAATCTGTGAGTAAATTAAAAATTCTTCGAGCTGACCAAAAAGCCTCTCCCTTTAAATGAGGCCATTATCGGTAACAGTAGCCGATCTTTTCTTTGTGCACTTTTAGAAAAAATTGATATTTCATAATTTTGTGATTTTGAAGATTAATTCTGCTTCAACGACTAACTGTTGCTATAACGTCATTGACTGAAATGTCATCAATTCAGTCAGGAGAATAATAATTATGACATTGCAGCACAAAATATTGACTTTCATTTTCAATTTGAAAGTAAGGTGGATTTTGACTGAAAAATCCCAAGCCGTTGTAAAATCAGTTTTCCAGAGACAGTGAATCCTATTCTATTGTTTATTATCAGCACCGTGTTTCTGAAAAGTGGTGGGTGCTTTATTAAGTTCTTTGTGTATATTACTGTTATCAGGATGACACATGTGTGCAGTTTATGCGGGAAGACTTTCCAGCAGATCAAGCACCTCCATGGACATCGGGTTGATAGTAGTTCAAACATCTGCAGAATATGCCTTTACTGCGATTACAGCTTTGTAAATAAGAGTAGCAAACAGATAAGAAAACATATGAAGTCCAAACACTCAGATATCCCTTGTGGAATGTGCAAAAGGAAATTCTTTTTGAATGAAAGTCTTACTGACCACATTCGAGACGCCCATGGTGGATCGGCACGTCTTTCACAGATATCTCTTAACACCAGCTTCCTTTTGGACCTGCAACTATGTGGCAACAGTTTGAGACGGCTACACGACGAGGATGTTCGACTTGGTCCCGAGGAGTTGAGAAGATGCAGGGAGATTGTACATCACCTTGCCAACTTCCTAGAGCACAACTTGGGAGCTTGGTTCGGAGTGAGCGAAGTTGTACAGGTATTATTATCGTTACACAACAGAAGTATGTTTGAAAGTCATATATGTGAGCTGGGGAAGGGCACATTCCTAGATCGTATTTTTCTCACTTCACTGTTGTTTCATGCAAGCAGCAATTTTTAAGTGACATTTTCTTTTGTGTTTTGTTTCGTTTTGTATTTAACAAGTTATCACTTGTTTTCTTATTATTACATGTAACTGTGTTTTGGAAATGTTGTTTTCGATTTTGTTCTGGTTCGGGAGCATGCTAATAAGTAGTGTTGAATAACAAGTTTAGATCGAGTTCCAGTTCTTAACCTTAAATAAGTATTTCTGGGTAATATATTTCTGATGCGTTGACGGATATGGAGTTAGCTCTCTTCCATCGACTACGCTGTTACATGGGAATAAGAACTTGCTCTTAACCTTTCACAAATTGTAATATGTTGTATTCAACCTATCGTTTTGACAGGGTGGATCTCTGGGCAAGGGGTCGAGTATAAAGGAGAAGGTGGACATAGACCTCGTGGTCTTCATGAAGAGATTCACTTCCGTTGCTGACTTGCAGGAACAACACAAAGAAGTTCTAAAGCGCCTTAAAGAGCACATTTCACATGATTTTACCTTTACAAATCAACAACATTATAGCTGTTACACAAACAAGAACAAAGTCAGTCTCCGAATCCAGGGTGGTCCAGATCTGATAGAAGTGCATCTTATATAAGCATGTGATAATGGAGGAGGTAATAATTTCAGTAGTAGTAGTAGTAGTAGTAGTAGTAGTAGTAGTAGTAGTTTCCAACGTTGTCTTGGAGCGGGCGCTCTACTGAGCTACATGTACTTGAGAAATCATGATTCTGATAAAATTCGTAGACTACACCGGTTCGTAAACAGTTGTATACCGGTAGTAGACGCATTAGAACAAATATAAAATGGGATTTCTACCTTTATTTTTGTTTTAATTGAAGAGTTCCTTGTGAGTTATACACAGAATCCACGTCAAATACATTTTCTGTGCAACACCAACATAACAAGTAAGTCTATGAAACAACGTCAAATATACGAACTTAATTAGGGTACAACATTGTAAATTACACGTGTCTATAAACTCTTTGGGACGGTCAAAGAAGACAACAATCAAAAAATTGTTCCACGATTATCACAAAGATCCACAGCGATATTTGCTTCGTATCAGATCGGCATTATCAGATCGGCATTATCGTGGTCTAGTGTAAACGTAGCATAACGTAGGACGTATGAGACGTAAACATCACAGCTAGTTTTAACTAGATTGGGTTTTACCACGATAAAAGGGGTTACCACAATTAAAGGATTAAAAGGGTTACCACGATACAAGATTACGATGATAAAAGGACTACAACGATAAAAGGGTCACTGCTCATATATGTTTAGTGCTAAATTCTTAGAGATACCTGATTTTTTAAAATTGATCTACTTTTTATCTAATTTATTGATTTATTCAATTAATAAAATTGGGATTATCAGGTATTTTTAACAGATCTAACTTCGTTGTTTTATTGTAGCGTTGTCCTGCGCGTCCAGATCTAAAGTTTTGTTCAGTTTATCTCACCTATTGGAATGTACATTTACAACAATTAGACAGGATATGAGAAAGTAAGAAATGCCTTCAAATAACAATCGTGTTCAAAGACATCTTAGAGATAAAGTTATATCTTCACCTATCAGGTTCCAACTCCAAGTTCCAAGAGATGGCTGGTTTATCCGAGGAGGCCGGGTTGTATTATTTCCCCTCATTCGTTAAGGATCAGATCAGCTTCGTCAGAGATAAGCCCGAGACGGTGAAAGATGGCATTCGTATTCTCTTACACTGGAAAACGGTAAGACACAATGGTATCTTTATTAAATTGATCTGAGTTTTGTTTTTGTAATGTAAAACGTTCTGTTGAGAAGTGATCACCAGATTATTTTCTAAGCACTGTTTCATTGATTTCCGAAAAACATTTGATTATGTTGACAGAAAATAACTACTCTATACTATGTGACGAAAATGTTGACAAGGTTGTTTAATTCAAGTTATTAGATCATTTTATGTTATCCAAGCTATAATTGTCAAAGATGAATTTCAGTTATCGATATGATACTGTTGGTAGAAGTAAATTTATTCCAAAAGTACTTTACTTAGTTTCCTATTCAGGAAACCTACAGCAACTTATGTGGTCAACAAATTTTAATGGTTGAAAGGACTAGCATTGTTTGTGATTAAAATACAATAAAATAAGTAACACATTTTGTCTATAGAACCATATATGACATTTATTGTACACCGCATGTACTCTTCATAAAACTTTGTAGCTATTATATGTATAATCCACTGGCGATTCACAAGCAAGACTTTGTAAAAAATGCAAAACAGAATCGGTCAAATTAGTAAAAATCAAATCTCATCATACTCTGACTAAGAACGTTTAACTTGTCAATAAAGGAGAGTACAATGAAGATGAACAATTTCATTGAGATACTGATTTCCAATTATTGTTTAGTTGTCAACATCTGTTCATTTTGCTCTACACTTCTGTAAAGTGCCTTCTAACCTATTGTTACTTAAATAGACAAAATGAAACATAAGTATTAATAAGTCAAATGAAATAAACGATTAATATTGAATAGAGAGAGATAAAAATCAAAACCATCTATACTTACAGCGTGAGAAGTTGAACATCCCATCCTACACTGTGGAGATTGTCACTATCAAGGAGTGGGAGAGAATGGGCAGATCTGAGAAACCAGACTTGGATGAACTGTTCAAGAGAGTTATGACTCAGTTATCGGATCTTGGCAGCATCAAAGTGGGATGGCCCAACTCCCGTGGAACAGGACGGAGGTTCGTCGAATACATTGGCTTCAACATATTTCTTTCAATAATTGGTAAACAAGCTAAAAGCTTATTTCCATATTACATAAAAATGCAATATAAAGTACAAGACATAGAAAATTGACTAAACGTGATATGTATTAATTCAAATACAAACAAGCTATGACAGAAACAACAATAATAAATGCCTATTATCAAAATCATCATGAATTATACATATAAATTTATCTATTATTAAGTTCGTTTTGGGAGATCAAACGTTCATTATCTAAAAAAAGGAACACTTTGAGTTTCTGAAACAGACCGATCTCAGATCAAATCCTTTGATAGAGCATAAACATTGCCTTTTGATGATGTTAAGAGGACATAACAATAATATGTTGAATCTTTTCAGTATTTTGGCCACAATAACAGACGGGAGTTCGTGATATGAATCTTTCACACTTTTGTACATTAACGAGCACACTGATGTTAATACATTGTTGATACTTCTTTGGCATTTTATGGATGTAATGTGCATTTCTGTTTTGTTGCTATTTGTAACATATCATTGTCTTCCTTACAGACCTATTGTAATGGACCCGGCCAATCACTTCAACAACACAGCATCAGAGATGGGTCGCTCTGATCAAATTGTCATCGCGAGGAAAGCACGGGAATTAATTGGCTGGTCGTAGAGCTATATTGGACTTGGACGATTCGTTGTTTCCCTTTAACCTTTCTGCTCAATTGTTAATATTCAACTTCTTTTGGATTTTACATTTTAAGACCAAAAACTTCATTGATGCAAATATTTACTTTTTTTAATCATCGACTGTGTTTGAAATAAGCATCAAAAGACTGCTTGTCAATAAGGCCCCGCAGATAGGAAAAAACTGGGCCCAACTCTGAAACTGTCGGCATTCATTATCAGTACTGATTTGACTTATTCAAAAACAAAAATATTCTTTCATATAAGTATGTTATATATTCACAACACTCAACACTTAAGAGGGATAGTAATGAAGGTTTGACAAGGAAATATGTCTTGCTGCAAGTATTGTTAGAATGGAACAAGATCATATTTAAAAAGCTGTGAGCCTGTAAGAACCTGAAGAAATTGAAAAGTGTGGGCCCCTGTGAATAACTGTCGGTGTCGGGCCGTCGGGCCTACGCTTATTTCAAACACTGATCTCGATCCGTTGATACCTGCCTTGTTCAACATATACTTCATCCTGCTACATCAGCGTATATGTCTTCTGTCGTATCGCTATATATAACAAGCCAATCAAATAATGCCCTTTCAGCGATAGCGGCAAACTAGTTTCTTGGCTTCGGTCCGCATGCTCACCTCGTGATTCAAATTAACCAATAGGAGTGCTATTAGATAATAAATCTTATTCTCATTGCAGTCTCCCACTAAGGTCCAAATCACGCGCTCTTAGATTTCCACGTGCGACATCACTAGACAACAGTGTATGGAGTTCGAAATAGTTTGACTGAAAACAGACAGGCTATAAATAGCACTGAGCAACCACCCGTCAGCGATACGACAGAAGACTATAGGAGGATATCAGGGGATAGGTTGTAGCATTAGCGGATACATATACGCTGATGTAGCAGGATGCATATCCTTGATTCAAAACATGGTTCTTTTTGTTAATGCTCCAAACTAGAAATCAGCGAATGATATTTTATATATGTATATATATATGTATATAAATATTTAAAATATGTCTACATGTCCAGCCCTTGACGTGGGGTAGTAGCTTGTGTACCTCGGAGACCCGGAGAGCTATGCCAGCCGGAACTCAAGTTCCTGGTAGGGTCACCCAAGCTGGACAGGTCAAAGGGTAGAGGTCAGACAAACATGGACGACAACTCTCCTAGAGTATAATAGGTTGGCGTAGGGCTAACAACTCTATCCGGAAAAAACAATTGTTACAGAAGCATCAACGACATACCAAAATCCAAACGTCTTGGGAACAGAAGGGCCTCATCTGAGGAGGACTATGACGCTGTGTAGCCAAAACCGCAAGGGAGCTGCAACGCTGACCCCCCTTCTAAGCCCCAAGAAACCAACAAGAATAGCTACTTGGAACATCAGAACGATGTACGAAACAGGCAGGACCGTCCAAGTAGCAAAGGAGATGAGAAACTACAACATCTCTCTCCTAGGTCTGAGCGAAGTACGATGGCTTAAGACAGGCCAGATAAAGATACCATCTGGAGAAACAGTACTATTCTCAGGACACACTGATGAGGTAACAACACACACCCAAGGAGTTGCCTTAATGCTATCACCTCAGGCAAGACAAGCACTCATCGGCTGGGAACCAGTAAGCCCTCGAATCATTACAGCCAGATTTGCCACAAGAAAAAAAAAGATCAACATCCACATCATCCAGTGCTATGCCCCCACAAATGATGCTGACGATGACAGTAAGGATGTCTTCTACCATCAAGTACAGAAGGAATTGGACAAAACCAAAGCAAAAGACATCGCAATTCTCATGGGTGACCTGAACGCCAAGGTAGGAAAGGACAACACCGGGTATGAGGAAGTCATGGGAACACATGGACTAGGACACATGAATGAAAACGGTGAACGCTTTGCCAACCTGTGCTCCCTGAACCAGCTGGTTATAGGAGGAAGTATTTTCCCTCACAAGCAGATCCACAAAGCTACGTGGCGATCTCCTGATCATATCACAGAGAATCAAATAGACCATATCTGCATCAGACAAAAGTTCAGACGATCATGCCAAGACGTAAAAGTGATGCGGGGAGCAGATGTGTCATCAGACCACCACCTACTTGTGATGACAGCACGACTCAGGCTCAAGAAGATCACTGGTACTGCCAACAGGAGTACAAGATACAACACAGACATGCTCAGGAATCGTAACACACAGAGAGAGTTCCAAGCCGCCCTCTCCAACAGATTCCAGCCTCTACAAGATCTACTAGAGGATGACAGTACAAGCGTCGAGACCCAATGGGAACACACAAGGAAACTCTGGCACGACACCTGCCAAGAGGTACTGGGCTTGAAGAGGACCCAGCACAAAGAATGGATCTCGCACGACACACTGCAGAAAGTGGAAATAAGGAAGAGGAAGAAGGATGTACTCAACACAAGCAAGACAAGGGCAGCCAAAGCATTAGCACAGGAGGAGTACTCCATAGCGGACAAGGAAGTCAAGAAGAGCTGCAAGAGAGACAAGAGAGCTCACATTGACAACCTGGCCACACAAGCAGAGGAGGCGGCAGGACAGGGCAATCTGAAAGAACTATATATGGTCACAAAGAAACTAGCTAACAAGTTTCAACAGACAGACCAGCCAGTCAAAGACAAGAACGGAAACCCACTTACAACAACAGAGGAACAGCTTAAGAGATGGGCAGAACACTTCCAAGAACTCCTCAACAGAGCAGCTCCAGATGATCCACCAAAGATCCTTCCAGCTGAAACAGACCTGGCCATTAACATCAATAGCCCAACAAAGACAGAAATCAGAGCAGCAATAAAAGCACTAAAGAATGGAAAAGCAGCAGGACCAGACAATGTACCAGCAGAAGCCATAAAAGCTGACATTGAAACTGCCACAAACATGCTGCACATCCTCTTCAACAAGATCTGGGAGAAAGAAGTAGTACCGGGGGAATGGCGAGAAGGACACCTTATCAAACTGCCAAAGAAAGGAAACCTCAGAGATTGTAACAATTACAGGGGGATCATGCTCCTATCCGTACCCGGGAAGGTTCTTAACAGAGTGCTATTGACAAGAATGAGAGATACAGTTGACAACACACTCCGTGATCAACAAGCAGGCTTCCGCAAGAACAGATCATGTGCAGACCAGATTGCCAGTCTACGCATCATTGTGGAACAATCACTGGAGTGGGGCTCTCCCTTATATGTCAACTTCATTGATTATGAAAAGGCCTTTGACAGCGTGGACAGAAACACACTTTGGAAGCTAATGAGGAACTACGGAATTCCGGAAAAGATTGTCACCCTGGTAAGGTCTACATATCATCAGATGACTTGTAAAGTGAGACATGCTGGCCAGCTTTCAGACCCCTTTGATGTGGAGACAGGAGTGCGTCAAGGATGCCTACTATCACCTTTCCTCTTTCTCCTAGTCATAAACTGGATCATGAAGACTTCAACAGCCAACAGAAAGAACGGGATACAATGGACCCTTTGGAAGCAGCTAGACGATCTCGGGTTTGCTGATGACCTGGCACTACTTGCACACAACTATCACCAAATGCAAGACAAGACAGAATGCCTGGCAACAACTTCTGGCAAGACAGGGCTGAAAGTCAACAAAAGGAAAACAGAGATCCTTAGAGTGAACACCACCTGCACTACCCCAGTCACTGTAGGAGAACAACCAATCAAGGAAGTAGAGGCCTTTACCTACTTAGGAAGTGTGATTGACAAGCAAGGAGGCACAGACAAGGACGTCATGACAAGAATTGGCAAGGCAAGGGCAACATTCTTAATGCTGAAGAACATCTGGGGCTCCAAACACATACGAATGACCACAAAGATGCGCATCTTCAACTCCAACGTGAAATCAGTGTTGCTTTACGGCTGTGAGACATGGAGAAGGACCAAGGCGACGCAAAGAAAAGTGCAGACATTCGTCAACTCATGTCTCAGGCGGATCTACAACATCAGATGGCCAGAAAAGATCAATAATGAGGAGCTATGGCGAAAGGCAGGGCAAGACTCAGTCACTTCACAGATGTTGAAGAGGAAATGGAGCTGGATCGGTCACACTCTCAGGAAGGCTCCATCCAGCATCACTCGCCAAGTACTGACGTGGAACCCACAGGGGAAAAGAAAAAGAGGAAGGCCCAGAAACAGCTGGAGGCGAGACACAGAGGAGGAGGCCAAACTGATTGGAAAGACCTGGATGGAGATAGAGCAGTTAGCCCAGAGCCGCGTTAGATGGAGGGTTGTCGTCGATGGCCTATGCTCCCAGGGGGGCAAAGGGCCTAAGTAAGTAAGTAAGTATATAAATATTTAAAAAACTATATCATAATGTACATATATTATGTGCATTATGGGCGGCAGGCTTGTTACTGAATAAAAAATCACTAATTTAATTACTAATCTTGATAAATAATGGAGTGAATAATTGATGTGAAAATCTAAATCAATTCGACGAAATTTGAGATTGTGATGACGTTCACGGTACAAAGATGTTCTCAACGGGAATACTGAAAAGTTAAATGAAATTTGAAATGAATACTGGCTGAACTCCGAGAATTTGTCCGTTTGAAAAACGAACATCTTTCTCTGTTTATTTATTCAAGAATACATTAACATTCTATTGTCGATGTCCAAAGAACGGAAATATACTGTTGAATATATAGAGGATACTAAACGACCATCCATTTCTTACTTTTTAAAACGAGTTACTGATTTTTTATAAACGAGCTTAATATCAAATCACTCACGAATTTAATAAAAATTGTATTAAATGGAAGACAATTTAGTATTCTGTTTATTACTTGCCCTAATTGTGCTGAAACTAACATTTCCGCGACGGCGCTTACACTGTGACGTCATAATCCCTCACTACTGTGACATCATTCTTTCATTGTGATATTACACTAGTTTAATATTACCTTATACATATTACACTGCTTATATAGTTTAAAGATATGACAAAATAATAAGAAAAGATATTTTGATAAAATTGAATGAATTAAGTATGAAATTATTTGAGTCAATTGTAGTAGTATGTTATTTTATCATTAATGTATTGATGCCAGAATGTTGAAAAGGGGAACAAATAGAAACAAAAGTCACCAGGAGATGACAAATCTCATATGGCCCCAATATATTTGTTTTACTACAGAAAATAGAAATCCGAAGAAAGTCTTCACATCGTGTTTGATATACATTCCAAGTTTCGATGAACTACGTCCAATAGTTTTTTAATTATCCCCCGGAACCGAAATGGTTACGGACTGACGGGCGAACGGACGAACTGACAGGGCAATGACATTATTACATACTGGTGGGAAAAAAAGTATACTTAAATGAATAACCTACCTCCATGGAAGAACAGTGTTTCTAACAGAATTCATGACAATTTCGCTTAGAGTTAAACAACCAAACCTCAATTTTTGCCCTATGTAAGAAAGCACTATCCAAAAAAATATTTTTGCATAATTAAAACCCCTTTTGTATAAACTGGAGGATAACTTTGGATAATTACTATTTTACATTGAAACAGGCCAGAGTCTTAATTTCAATTACCCACTCATGTAAAGTGATTGTATTTCAGTGTTCACCACAATAAACAGAACTAAATGCAGTTTCGCCCTATTTATTACATTATAAAGTCAAGTTCTCTATATGTTAGATGACTTACAGCCAAACACTAAATACTAAGATTTCAATAGAACGTCCTGATCTAAAAATCAAATTTGATTTTATGGTTCCATTTTCCAATTTTGTAAAATGTATAACAAATGTATTAACAATAACATTGTTGATTCATAATCAAACGAAATTCAGGTAAACTTTCAGTTCATATTTTCATCTTTGACAATTTGTATACGCCTTGATGTATCCTTTTTTTGCCCGTAGATCGTTGCCCTAGGTATCCCAAAATAGATTATATCCTTTATATATACACATCATCAAATACATTCTCTCCCCACAGAGGCAACTCAGTCATACCTGAATTAGCCTCTGTTCTATTACGCCTAGATCCTGGGGTTCCGGCAGTTTACCCTAGCGGCAAAAAGTTATCACCTAAAATATCTCCCTTATTTCAGGCCAATGAAAACACCTTTTGGATATCCACGACTTGGGGAGTTCTTGACGGTCTTATAGTGACATGGAAAATATTATGTCTTTATGTTTATTTTTCATTAACAGTGTGAGAGGGAAATAACTTTAAAGTCAAATATGGATACGGTTTTTCATTAGATAGAAACTGTTTTATAATTGTGTAAATTATTATTTGTTTTATGATAGATTTTATCTTACTAATCAACCAAATAATAACTAATCAGAAGGTTAAAAGCGATGGTTTATAATAGGAAGAATTACCTCCCCTGGGTGTATAATTTCAACGAAAGCTCTGACGAACAACACGGAGATGGCCGAGGTTTTGCGAATGACCAATTTTGAAACGGCGTCGCTGATTGCACAACTAACTTCAATTGCCTCCAATCAGACTTCTACCTTTCTATCCCGTGTATTAGCCGTAATAGAACAGAGGCTAATTCAGGTATGACTGAGCTGCCTCTGTGGGGAGAGAATGCATCTAATATTGCAAGTTAAGAAAATGATTACCAATTTCTTTATTTAGAACAACATATGATTTATATATTCGGCAACACTATGCCAACTCTGATCAGAGGGAAAGTGTTGTCAATGGAGCCGGCTCTGTTTTATAGGTTGTATGCTTGATGATGTTAACTGGTCCTACAGCAGACCTTGGAATTGTAATTATGCCAATACGTGAACGTGAACACAACGTGAACACAACGTGAACACAACGGGAACACAACGGGAACACAACAGGATTTAACATCTGTAAGATAGTTTTATTCCGGCAATAAATTATTTTTGGCTAACTTTTATAGGTTTTATGCTTGATGATGATAACTGGTCCCACAGAGCTTGGAATTGTAACTACGCCAATACCTGCAAGTAAACTCAACGGGATGAAAGAAAGAAAACTTTCAGTTAAACATCTGTAAAGCACATAAAGAATGCATAGAAGAACCAATGTATTGGTCAAATCTTAACAGCTACAGGCCAACCGTTTGTCTTTTTTGGTCTGTGTTCTTATCAAAAGTCATCAATGAGTTTCAGTTTGTCATCATTTTTAACAGAAAACGTGACAATAAATGATTGGAATCATTACTTTAAGGCTTCATTTCAATAAAATAACAGATAATACAGACATACTGTATGGTATGATGAAAGAATTCTGTCATTACCACCAATAGCTATGAGGTCAAAACGTAAATTAGTTTTATTGCGGCAGTGAACTATTTTCGGCTACCTATTTAAATAGCTAACGTAATTAGATATCTTTTGTTATTTACATGAATTACTTCAAAACGAAAATCTTTAAAGTTAAACAAGAATTTTATTATTTTTATTTCTGTCCATACTCCCACTACTATATACTGTGAGTATAATCATTAAACGTAAAAAACATGTTTAATTTTTTCTCATTAATTGATTACATTTTGAATGAAAGACAACTGAAGGAATACGTGAAAAAACTATTCACTTTGCACCTAGTGTGAGGGTAATAAAACAGAGTTTTCGTTAAGTATCTGTAATGTAAGAAACTTCTAAGAAAAAATCATATCTAAAAATCACATCACACCCACCCCAAAAGCTCTCCACTGGCTCCCTGTAGAAGCACGCACCCTGTTCAAGATCTACAGCATCCTGTATAAGTATCTGAGGGGCAAGGCTCCAATTTACTCTTCAGAACTGAACTCTGTCTACCTGTCAGCTCGACAGCTACGGTCATCTGAAAAAAAAAACATGCTCAAAGTTCCTCGTTCAAATCTAAAGCGATTTGAGTAACGTTTATTCAGTTAAATCTTATCAAATCATCAGCTGTACTGACCTCATTCAATTCAAAGCTTAAAACCCAACAGTATTATTGATACTCTCCTGACACTGTTCACAGCAAAGAAGATTGATTCAGTCTGAACCAATCGATGTTTACTATTTCTTTTATATATGTA
Organism: Steromphala cineraria; assembly: GCA_916613615.1. Classification (NCBI taxonomy): domain Eukaryota; kingdom Metazoa; phylum Mollusca; class Gastropoda; order Trochida; family Trochidae; genus Steromphala; species Steromphala cineraria. Next base: position 54,654,955 of record OU744731.1, on the reverse strand, counting down.
CAATTGTATTTATATATTTTAGATAAGGGGAGTTTGTTTCTCACGTGAAGAAAGGTTGTATATCATAAATAGTAAACATTAGACGGTTCAGACTGGATTAATCTTCTTTGCTGTGAACAGTGGGTTATGTTGGGTATATAAAGTTATTATTATATGCAAGAAGTTTAGCGGCAATTTCTTATCTGACACGTTGCATATATGGCTTGTCGATTGACAAGAGATTAACGTTGTCAAGTCTAAAAAGACAAGTCGATAGCATTCAATTAAGAAATGATGTCATGTTGTAGGTGAAGTTGTGTCTTTACAGTTTACACGTAGAGTTTATTCATAGAAACAAAACCATTCATTGCCAAAATGCAAGCTATATATATTGCTGATAAAGAAGAGACAGTTGGTGTGTAGCCAGGTCGCTTACTGTCGGCAGTCGTCTTTATCACTGAGCACAGGTAAGTGATAGTAGGCTACTGTTCATTCTCTCTGATTGCCTTTATATATATTTTCCTTTTATATATTAGCTTATTCCCTCATAATTTGTTTCTGTTATTGTTACCATGTTTACATCGTTTATATATTATATAGGCAATTATATCAGTCCATTGAGGATCATGAAAACAACAACATATATTTGAATTAAGGGATTTCAAAGAGAACAACATTCTAATGTGATTTTCTTATCTTTCATTCTCGCTGTTCTTGTCAAGAAGATTATGAAATTATAAATCCCTGGTATTCAATTGGTAGAAAGCGATAGAAAGACAGTAAATAGATTAGCGAAATAACACACCAGATAAGGATAAGTGATTTTAAGAAATACCTGATTTTGCTTTCCATTTACCTTCTTTGTATCATGCAAAATAACTAATTATCTCCAAAGGTTTCAATTGTGAATAAGAAGTAAAAGTTCAAAGGATGATTCTGTATCAGTCAGCCAGTGATTTTTCTATTAAATCTTTGGTCACCCAGCCGTCCTTTCTCGAGTGGTGTGACGCATGGGAATTCCCAAAGACTTGGGTCTAACTCCACAAATAACTATAAGGCTTATCAGTCCCTCGATCTGTGTTTACTTGGATAATGCGTTGATTAAGGTCACGTGATCCTGTGATCAAACAGTTATGTTGTACTGTACACATGAGCTATCTTATAAAATTTATTTACATGACACAAGCACTTTTATAGGCTGAAAATCTTACTCAATAGATTGAGATCTATATTGCTTCACTACGTATGTGTATAGATATCACAGGGCTTCGTTAATCGAGCCGTCATACTGCATTGTGACGACATTCAAATCCAGCCAATCATCGAGCTCCATTGGATGCTGACGTAAATAAGTAAAATAAATCTTACTTTAATGAGATTGGCCGAAATGACAGATAATCTTATGCAACAAGTCACTTGTTGTTGAATCTCGCCCTCTTTGCTAACTCTTTACATTGTATATATGCAATAGGCAGTCTTACCTTTTGAAATGAAGTTTTTTACATAATACTATATACATATAATAATTTATCTTTATCTTCTGTTAACAGGATGGCACATTCATGCAATGCATGTGGGCAATCATTTCAAAGGGACTATCAACGCCATAATACTATATACATATAATAACTTATCTTTATCTTCTGTTAACAGGATGGCACATTCATGCAATGCATGTGGGCAATCATTTCAAAGGGACTATCACCTCCATGGACATCGGATTGACAGTAGATTTGAATTATGTTGGAGATGTCTGTACTGCAGTTACAAATTTTCAAACAAAACTAGCGAACAAATACGAAACCATATGCTATCCAAGCATGGTGTTCAATGTAGCATGTGTGACAAGATTTTCATTTTAAATGATAGTCTTGAGGACCACGTTTATTGTGTCCATGATGTGTCATTCCCTACGCACAACCCTTATCGTCTGTCCTACAGTCCGAGAAGAGGCTTTGCGCCAAGTTACAACCATATCCCTAATGTCAATCACAAACGCAAAAGCAGGGCACAATCATCAAAAGGGATTCTCAACAAACGATTTCTATCTGACCTGAAATCATGTGGCAACAGCCTGGAACATCTCCTTGACGAGAAGGTTAGACAGGATCCGGACAAGACGAGAAGATGCAACGAGATAGTGCATCACCTTGTCACCTTCATGCAGCACAACTTGGAGTGTGGAGTGAGCGAAGTGGTAAAGGTAGGCTTACGTTTTTGCTAGGTTATCTGCACCACCAACATGGTAAAATAATCAAATTAACCTTGAAAAAGGAAGGATTTCATCAATTGTAATATGCTTTTCTGGACATTTGTTGTCCTGATGTTGTTGGTTTTTCCAACCAATATTAAGGAAATTGATAAGGTTAGTCAAATTCAGTAAGGATTAATCTATCACAGATCAACAACACCTTTCTAAACCTTACGATGACCACATGTGCATGTCACAACTCTAATTAATCCCTGTTGTTAAATTCTTTATTCATGACAAGCAAGGCTTCTTCCTACATAACTTCTATTTCCTACAATGACCTGATGACTCTTATTCTCTATCTGTGAATGTTCTTCTCGACAGGGCGACTCTCTCACCAACATTAAGGGGCACATCTAGCATAGCTTATATAAATCATAATGATTATTGCAGAATTAACACCAGGATCAGCTTAATTTGTTGCTTAAATGTGGCTCTCTCCATAATGATTTAAATGTTTTATGTTACAGGGAGGGTCTCTGGGCAAGGGGACGAGTATCAAGGAGAAGGTGGACATTGACCTCGTGGTGTTCATGAAAAGATTCACTTCTGTAGCGGACTTACAGGAACAGCATGAAGAGGTCATCAAAGACTTGAAGAAACATATCCTGAACGACTTTACCTTTGCAAAGCAGGTCCATTACGATTACGGCACTAAACACAGCAACCGATTTCATCTCCGAACCGATGATGAAGATCTTATTCAAGTGGATCTTCTTCCCGCCTGCGATATTGGGGGAGGTAGGTGTTAAAGTTTCATTAGGGAACCATTTTTGAGTGCTGTCACTGCATTCACTGACATTTCTGTTACACATAGATTAAGTTGTAAGATATTCAATATTTTGTGTTCGGTATCAAAAAGAATCTGTAGAAGCACTAGAGAATTGAAATGGTTAATAAATTCGACATAAGTATTGCTTAGAAGACTTTATTATAAATGTATGTTTTTAGGTTCAAGGTCAGTGTTCCGGGAGATGGCAGGTTTAGATGAGGACTCCAGATCTTTCTACTCCGTCTCATTCGCCAAGGACCAAGTTCGCTTCACAAGAGAAAAACCAGAGTTGGTGAAAGATGTCATCCGTCTCATCAAGCACTGGAAAACAGTAAGCTGAAGATTTACTCCTTGAACAAAATTTTAAGTAGAGAATAAATGTCTTATGGCTTCGTTCATGCGAGATTAGCCCTTTGTTCTTCTGTGTTTGCATCAACAGGTTCTTAAGACAATCAAAATTGTAGTATGGGAAAACGGCAAAGGGAACGTCACAAACATTTCATAAATATGATACTGCTGCCAGATAAAGTTAATTTGCAATGTAACTGATATTTTTTAATAATGATAATAGAGTTGCCCAAATCATAATGTGTTATGCAATAAAGTGACATCTTGTAACAAAGTTGATGATGAAATTCCTTTGTCGTTGAGAATATAAGATAAAACATCTTGCAATGAAATACTCTAAAATAATTGAAATCAAAAGGATAAGTGATTCTGGCAATGAATTTCTTAAACTGACAAATAAAACATCATCTATGGTCCAATGTTTCAGCGTGAGAAGTTGAACATCTCTTCCTACACTGTGGAGATTATCACTATCAAGGAGTGGAAGAGAATGGGCAGTCCTAAAGATATTGATTTGGACCAGCTTTTCGAGAGGACAATGACCAAGCTGTGTGACATTGGCAGCATCAACATAACCTGGTCCAACTCCAGGACGGGTTTTGAACAGTGAGTCATTGGTTCCTATTTCTTATTTCAGGAAAGTTGGTAAAACGAACTTATATTTATTAAACTGATCATGTGCTCAAACAGAAATTCATTACTCATTATGATCCCGATACAATTTAGAAAGGTATTAATGTTTACTGTTGGTTCAACACATTTTACAAAGAATAGCAGAGATCTCTCTTTAATTATAAGATGTAGCCACTACACGTTACAAACTGCTTTAAAACTTAAAAATGTATCTTCCATCTATTTGCATATAGTTTATCTAAGGACAACAACAAGGCACTTTGTGTTTTCAAAAAGTATCCCTATGCTCTGATGAATGATATCTAGAAAGCACCAATCGTGACCATGGTTACAACATTCAATAACTACTCAAATCTAAATGTACACATTTCATTTTTACCACATCCGAACGAGAACCTTACAAACTTCTCCCTCATCCTGGATCAAACATTGTCCCCCTCTACATATTCCAAAGTTTATCTGAAAAGTTTTCTATATGAGATTATGCTTTGTATGGCTAGTGACCCTATTATCGTGGTAACCCTATTATCGTGGTAAACTCAATTAAGTCTCCAATGCCTTCAAGGAATATTCATATTTGCAAAGCACATCATAGATGAATAAACTAAATACTGAGGCATTTAAAAAAACATTTTATCAAATGTTCAGTAATATTTTTTCATATTTTTAGTGATCTGAAATATTGAGTATCATTTTCCTTCAATAGGTATTCACTGCATGTGCAATTAATTAAAAAAACGATCCCGTCTTCATGAAATATTGTCCGAGAGTTTTTTAATTTTGTGTGTGAATAGTTTGATAGATAACCAACAGAAAAATATGAAAGGAAAATGTATTGATGGTTTCAAAGATGTTTAATGAAGAATTACATTTATTGCGAAAATAAGACACAAACCCTATAATTATGACCTTTTCGCCATATTAAAATAGGTTACTAATGATCTCAAAATAGATTGCAACATTCTCTTTTCATTTCAGGTACAATAAATGTGAAAACAATGATCTCACTTTTCAGGAGCAATGTAAATTAAATATTATATATATACTTTTATTGTAAAAAAAAGCATTTTGTTAAGATAGTATTCAAATCACTTATCAAAAATGGTTGCTCGGTAAAACTGCGACAAGGCGTCTTTTTATTAGAATTTTCTTGTTACAGCTTTGCAAATATTGTTTTTATTAACCTCATTTCAAATCAATTTATATTCAATTTGTATATAATAATCTTACATTGGTGATTATATCTACAGGAAATAAATTATTAATTATATACTAACTACCTTGATAATAGGGACACTTCAGATATATTCAGAATTTTTATATTTATGTCCAAAAATATATTTTCCAAAGATAGAAGTTTTATTAACATATTTTTGAAGGATATATGTGCAGAGTTTCAAAACAAGAAACACTATTTAGATTATACTCATTAAGAGGGAAATATACATGTGAAACAATAAGACCCCCGATAATAGGGACCACCTTCATATACCATGGTGACAAGGTTTTGTTATTGATGTCAAAGCAGAAGTCAGTTGGATTCATTGAATCTAAGCTTCCTTTGCAATTCAGTCTTAATTAAGGGTGATGACCACAGGCCCAAGTACAAAGCTGATCAAAATTGTGATAAATCCACCTTAAGCTAAGAACTTCTTTTACAAACTTTGCTCAGTTTATTATAATACATTTCCCTTGACAACGTAACAATGAATTAAATTTATGGAGAGAAGGACGTTTTCAAAAATATACAGGAATATATTTAACTCTTAAACTTTGCAACTTAACACAACATGGAACATATTCAATATAAATATCCAAAATTGGTTACAAAATATTTTATTTCGAATAATGCCACAACGTCTTCAAACATTTATCATTAAAGGCAATTCCCCAGAAATAAAAGCCTTGTATATTTTCGATTCTAAAAGTGGCTAATATATGATTCAACTGTAAGTAAAGATCAATTCTTGATGGAGACATAACTTATATAACTTCCCTACAGACCTATTGTGATGGACCCGGCCCACCCCTTCAACAACACAGCATCATGGATTGACCCTTCAGACCAGATGGACATTGCGAGGAAGGCACAGGAGATAGTCAATCGCCTGTGAAGGATGTATAGACACATGTTTCTATGTATCAATTTGTCATTTTGATTTGTATTCTGATATTCTTATGCAATCAACCAGAATCAAATGCAAGATAAAGAATGACATATGTAAATAAAAATATATCATTGTTGATCAAAGAATTGAAGTTTTCTTGTGACCATTCATGTCCGTTGATATAACCGTTGTATGTATGTAGTGGACCTGAACGTACACTGAAATCAAACTTTGTGTGTCTATTAATTACAACAATATTTTTTTTATAATGATTGGTATTGTTGTCGTATTAGTTGTTCGAATTTACATCATTTTCTGTCATGCTTGTAGAAAGATCGTAATGATAAAATCGTCACCGGTTAAACATGTCCCTTACACTCTATTGTTGAGGACAACATATTTCCTTACTTCTCTTTCATTTGCCATACCTGAATGTTAATTTTCATTTAATCATAATGAATTAAAACTGAACTAACGTCCAAAAGAAACTTTACTATTTTAAAACTGAAATTTCGAAAACAATTTTGTATTGATATTTCAGTTTATAACGCAATGTACGCTAAGTTGAAACCCAACATTTTATGTTTAAAACTTTTTGTTGAGCAATATTCTTACATTTTTTCCAAAATTGCAAAATTGCCATAATCACGTGGAGATTAATCACGTGACGAAAGGGTTAATAAGTAATGTGTGTCGCCCCATTAGTGGAACAACTACTTTAATCATAGTAAACGGCATGGCAAAACTATCACGAATCTCCTCTGAAAATTGAAAAAATTGATCCAAAACCACAAGAATCGATAGTGTTCCTTCATTTCTTTTGGTAACTTGATCCTGCTATACAAAGAGGTTCAAGGGTGGACAACCCTATAACACAACAAAACGGTTGTTTTCTCATTGCACGAGGCCAAATACTTGGAACTTTAGACCACCGTCAACTCTGACGTAAAGGGTAGAAAACATCAATGGTCGGCTTACTGTTATGTTATGCACTATATGAACTTGGTCAGGTGTTATCAGAGCTCATCGACTGCGTAGTTGATAGCCATTGGTTATTTAACAACGACAAATGCAATTTCATTCGAAGTTACACCGGCAGGATTGGCATGCAAGAACAATATTTAACAGCAATTGTTGAGCTTACAAAGCTGGTTACCATATTTACAACTAAAAGATGTGTCAGTTTGACATGGAAGACATGTACCCATTAATGGAAAAGCTTTGATGCAGATTTAATGTGAAGGTTGAAACTTCTGAAAGGTGACGTAATTTAACACTTGACTGGTTTTCGTTACACGGGACAGTTTTGGAAGTGACAACACTCAGGCTGTTCATACTTGTAAGGTACTTACGTAGAGCATTTTATTGCTTTGACGACATTATTTCAGCAAACGCCTAAACAACCAGAATTTTGACCCCTACCCACTCTAGATTAGTTAAGTGGAAAATTGGACTTTCCCACCTTTCATTTTGAATAGCTGGCTTTTTAGAGAAATGATTGACTGATAAGAAGCTCGTTGTTTTTAACTTCTATCGTTTATCATTCTTCAGTCACAATGATTACAAAGCTTCTTTTGGACGGCCGTTTTATTAAATTTCTTATCGATGACATTTTTTTAAAGATAAGATGAACACCTACGCGTTTTGCCATTTTTTTATGTACCATATAGTTGATGAATTTCATTTCATTACATGTGTCCAGTTATATGATGAGGATTAAAGTAAAATGTACTTTCATAAAACTGTAACTAAAACTAGATTTATTCTTGCATTTAAACATTTTCAGTCGCCTATGGTTATTATAAAGGAACCTATTTGATTTTTATGCAAAACTTTTTAAAAAGCAAAAAATAATTCAAGTTACTATTCATCTTTACTGAAGTAAAACAGCTTGTAAATTGTCTTCGATTGTTGTACTGATTGTTAGTTGTATATTTATTGTGTATCCTGTAATTGGGTCTATGGGCTTTATAGTTGAATAAAATTGATGATAAAACATAGTGTATTGTTTGATGTTACCAATTAAGCCAACCGGGCTCATTTCGAGGTCAAGAATTTGGAGAGATAGACGTACAGCATATTTTTAAGTTAGTAAGTATTACAAGGAAGATCAAGCAAGGTGCTTATTTGCACCGTGAATACACAAGGCAGGACAACTATATAGTTCAGACACAACCAATGTAGATTAATTTACAACGACACATATCTTACTAGACAGTTGAATATATGGTTATCTGATTAATTGACATTGTGTAATAAAATTGCGCACTGACCCAATGATGCGACGTCATTATGACGTCACAATATCAATAGGCTGCAATGGTCACGTCGGCGAATTTCTGTAGATTTTTGACGATGTAATCAAGCCAGTAATAATACAAAACTCAGTCCTGTTTAATAACATTTTTATGAACCTTGTGAATGGCCTCGCCTTATAAATCACTTTGGCTCATTCGGAAGCAAAGTATTCAGTCGTTATTAAACGGCATGTCGTTTAGTATTCTCCATGTAACAGTGTGCCCTTTTTGAGTCATTTTAACACCATATTGTTGGCCAAACATAACCCAGTTTGAAATTCCTAAAAATATTTTTACTGGGCACAAACCCTGTGTTCTGAATGATATTCTTTTTTTTTCAAGATGGCGTATTTGATTTTCCTTTAAATCCTTTTCCGTTTCGCATTCTCGCATTCTGCGACCCAACATGTCAGCCTCCAGTACAGAGCATGGTCTGTGGTGGCTCTGACCTATGTGACATATTTTCCTTTGCCCAGACAAGTTACCTTGTAACTTGGAAGAGAATAAACTCAAGTTATCTCCAAACATCTTGTCTTACCTCTGACTAAAGAAACAGTCATATATCATATAGATAATATCCGATCACATCACACATATTACCGTAATAGAATAGGGTAATGTGACAAGTTTCTGTTTGCCTTGTCACATTACCCTATTCCATAACAGTTATATGTGTGATGTGATCGGATTTTCAACAAATGAGGATATGTGTTGAAGTAAAATAACTGTTCTCTTAAATTTCACATTACATGGTATTACAGCGGCGTAAAACTCACTAACTCACTGACTCACTGACCCACCCACCCATCCTACAACCAGCCCGGCTTTCCTCTCATTCACAGTCTAAAGGCACCCCTACTATCCGCATGTTCTGACGCAAGCTCATCTAGCCAATCGCAAGGAGCACAGTAAAAGCTTTCGATCTCATGCTAGGGGCAGGTAACTTCAGTGTACCATCGATTAATATAGATTTGGCCTCAATTGTAAATAAACAAATCAGTCCTAACATCATCAAAGCTATAGCAAAAGACTTTATAAGCACAAAATATCATGGTTTCACCCATATCTATACAGATGCCTCTAAAGATCCTACTACAGGGCACGTTGGCGGAGCTTTCTACATACCATCCTTGGAAGTAGAAGAATCGTTCAGACTCCAAGATCATATTTCAGTATTTGCTGCAGAATTTACTGCTATTTATAAAGCTCTAGTTTGGGTGAAACAACATAGCCATGAATCAATTGTTTTTACAGACTCTTTGGCAGCAGTTCAAGCTATTCAATCAGGTGTATATGGACAACGCAGTGACATTTTGTATGACATATTGTATCTGGTCACAATTGTAAATGAAGCATATATCAGCTGTCATTTCGTATGGGTTCCTGCTCATGTTGGTCTAGCTGGTAACGAAAAAGTTGATCATCTTGCAAAATCTTCATTAACAAAACTTCAAATTGACATTGAAGATATCTGCCCCATCCCCAAAGACATCTATACAAACATAAATAAGGCACTTGGTGACAAGTGGCAAAGTGACTGGGATAATGGCAGCACTGCAAGGCAAATGTACAGTTCATGTCCAACGATTGAAAAGCATACCAAGATCCGTCGACAAAATGGAAGAGAAGAAGTTATTCTTACTCGTCTGAGGCTTGGTCATTGCGGATTAAACGCATACAGGCATATCTTAGACAAAAATGTATCTCAGCTATGTATTCATTGTTTTACAAATACACCAGAAACAATCTTTCATTTTCTCTTAGAATGTGAAGGTCATAACGAGCAACGCCAAGACCTCAGAGAGGTTGTTATCTCAAAATCAAACGTCTTCTCAATTAAATCCATATTAGGAGAAAACTTGATGTTTGGCGAAGTTCAAAGGTCACTTTAAGATTTTGTCAAAACCACAGGCAAATATGATATTATTTAATCTTTTAATCCTTTCTTTTTTTAACAATATTTTTACATTACCTTTTAATGCAGGGCGCATATTCGTGGCCCAACGTCGCTCATAAATCCACCTACCTACCTACCTCGTTATACATTAAATTATCGCCGTTAAAAGCTATTAAAAACGAGGATGTGATTGAATAGCGTACGACTGGGTTTGTCTGCGCTAAACTGGTTATAGCAACATGCGATAGATGTGGGTGCATTCAGACCGAGACGGAGAGGATATCCAGACTGGTTCAAACCCGATAGAGACAACATTTTTTGATATATCAATCCTCGGAGAACGGTCGATTTTAATCAGACTGGATACAGCTGTTGACAGATAGATAAAACTATGTACTTCAAGCACAAGGCTTCAGATCGTTATTAAAGGGACTGTAGCACTTTTTTGAAAAATGTACAATTTAAAGTTTTCACTGATAAATGAACGCTAATGTATTTTTTTGATAGTGTCAAAAATCTCATAACACTATTAGTTACACGGCGTTTTGACAGGGTGTACGGGACTGTAAGACCCTTGTACATTCTGTATTTTCCTGAGGCGGAGCCGAAGGAAATGCAGAATGTACAAGGGTCTTACAGTCCCGTACACCCTGTCAAAACGCCGTGTAACGAATTTATTACCCTTAAGATCTTTTAATTCAACACAGTTCACTCATTTTCGACCAAAATAAGTCATAACTAGACTGCGGTCCAAGCTCAGCACAGTGTGAACATCAAGAGTCGCGGTACGGAGCTAGCGGCAGTTATATAAAGGGAGATAACTCTGTGACTAAAAATATCCGAATTAAAAGTGTTGTTAAATGAAATAATTAAAGAGAAACATGTGTTCATTTTGAATGAATGTAATAACACAATGGAAATTAACAATGACAGAACATTAGAATCTCTCAATTGATGTTGGTCATTGTAAATTTTGATTCTGAAATTCTTAGTCGAGCGGCCGTTTTACTTCCGCATTCCATCTGAGGTCAAGGTCATCCGTATGACCCGTTTGGTATGTCACGTGACAAATTTGACGGGGTGTACACTTCGTACACCCTGCCAAATCCGACTACACGGGTATGTATGCTTTGGCTATTGACCAATCACAATTCGAGAAATTTATCTTAAGGGTAATAAAAATTTATCATCCATAGTTATATTAGTCAGAGGACAAAGTATAAAGATTCACATAAATTCTTAGATTCGTCTTATTATGTGGTAACGCCCATGAACCATGCTTTCAAAATGACCACAGCTTGCCGTCTTAATAGTGCGATGATGTGATTAGTTCTGTAACGACTCATTTTCCTACGCAAAGCCTAAAACGCCAGTTTCCGAACTGTCAGAGTTTTCTTTGCTGATATCAGTACCCCTACAGGCGATTGTAAGCAACCTCCAGTTACCTACAGTCTGATTGGACTATTGCTTTCTCCCATAGTAAGCTAGAGAGCAAGCACAGAAAATTTAAAGGTCTGCAGCAAGGCATAAAACTGACATTTCGGAAAATGAAATTTCTATCGTTTGAGCTGGGCGAATTAGAGAGAAATTGATTTCTCTTTAGGAACAAACCAGATAAAAAGGGAGGTAATACTCGTGTAGAGGGCGCTATGAGGTGTGTATAAATGTGATGTCAGAGCGCGGGAAGTCCATTCTCGGCTGCGACGACTAGCTATCAAGTTGATGATTTGTCAAATTTTACATTGCGGGACATGTTGACTTTTGATCATATGATGTGGTCTAACAAACGTTTAAAAAGCTTCTATACTTTTGTAAGCAGATATATCCCTACAGGCAATGAAAAGGTAATTTCATGAAGGAAGATTTACAGTACTATGCATATAAGATGTGGGCTGTTGACGTGATTTGGAGGACGGACGAACCACAGAGGTGAATTGGAGGACGGACGAACCACAGAGGCCCGGAGAATTAAGTTGCAAGTTCAAATTGTTTTCCGAATATTCTCGGTTATCGACTGATACAAAGTCTATAACCTATGACTGTGGCATGCAGTACTTCATGCAGCAGCAGGCTGCACGTGTTTCTCGCTCAGAGGTCTGATTATTCAGCGTTGAGGTTGCCTTCAGTCACAGGACACATCCGACAGCAGGGCTGACCAATTGTCGCGATCAAGATCGACTAAATTTTTATTTCTACTACCATTGAAAGATGAATGAGGCCTTGATTGTGTCGATGTATATGATGTTTGCCAAGTATTAAAATTCAATATGTGAATTTTATGTTTGTACCAGATACGATGCGAATATTCAGTTTTTATATTGATAATGGTGATTATTTGCGTATGTTTTCTGTATCTATGTGGGAAGACATGAACATGATGGAGGTGTCGGCTGACTTAACCCAAATACTGATTTTACTGTTGGCTCCTGTTTTTGACTGGTCATTTTGATTGGTAAAGCTATATGTTAACTATTTCAAAGAAAGGTTTTTACACATATTGATTGAACAGTATTTCATAAATGCTTGATTATACTTATAATGACTTGGTCATTTGTACAGTTGTATACTGGTACAAGTTGACAGGAATTGGCCTTCTCTCTAAAGAGATGTAATAAAACTGTATGGCAAAATAGCTACATAGATGATTGTAGCGACCAGTCTTCAGTCAGCTGGATATAAAATCAATCGTCCATGGCAATACAACCGTTTTGCTACGTCCATGACTTAAAAACCAAATATTTCACTATCGATTTAAACATAATTTTGATATGCAAATTACACCCGTCTTTGAGTTATGTAGAGCTTTGTGTTTGAGAATGTTGCATATGTTTGAGTGTGTGTAGTGATTCTCGGATACCACATAGTCCGGTCTTTGAGATGATCACAAGTAAAAGTGGCAATCAAAGTCGGTTAATGTCTTCACACAACATGCTGGTTCAATGAATCTTCTCATTCTGTGTATATATATGTCTGCATATATGATGTCTTAAAAGACCTAATTTACATTTGATAATTTTGTGGTTAATGATTTTGCTACTGTCATGATACGCGGATCGATTTCCGTTCGATGGGTATCTCTTATACTGAAGAAAAACTAGGCAAAGTGGAACATGGTTGGTTTTAAGGTAGCAGGCATCTTATGTCTACCTGATGTTGACACAATGTCTAATCGGAAGATGCCTTGCATCGTTCAATGTGCAGAGAAGAAATCCACGTTCCAGTTGTGAAAATATCTTTTGTAATGCCGAATTTCCGGTTGATGTTGACCGAATGATGCGTTTATGTCTGATCGGAAGATGCCTTGCATCGTTCAATGAACAGAGAAGAAAACGCAAAAATTTGGTGGTGAAAATGTCAGTTTTGTTATAATGTACTTAACATTTTGCATGTTTACGCTGAAAGTATTTATCGATGTTGAATGATTTAATCCATACAGTATTCTTTCTGTTTCAGGTATTAAATGTTATGATCATGATCATTGTGCAGTTTCCTGAAGTACTGGAGGGGAATACAGGTGGGATTGTTTGGTACTGATGTATAGTTTACCGGTGATGATCAGGATGGTTCCAATTTTAGGAAACCGGTGGTTGGTTTTGGGCTTTTTCATGTAAATGAGTGTTGCTTGAGTTTTTGAGTGATCGTCAGACTTGCCCTTTCTTTTTATCTCGGCTAGTGTCGCAGGGGACTGCCTGTTTTGTGTATGTTGTTTTATCTGGTTTGTGGTTGAGGGATAGAGAAATGAAATTTCTATCGTTTGAGCTGGGCGAATTAGAGAGAAATTGATTTCTCTTTAGGAACAAACCAGATAAAAAGGGAGGTAATACTCGTGTAGAGGGCGCTATGAGGTGTGTATAAATGTGATGTCAGAGCGCGGGAAGTCCATTCTCGGCTGCGACGACTAGCTATCAAGTTGATGATTTGTCAAATTTTACATTGAGTTGTGTAAATGAGTTTTTTCAGGCACAGTATGTACAATTGACAGCAGGATAGTCATATTTGCAAGTTTACGTGTTTGAAGTAATAACTAGTTTAATAAATTTGTACTAATAGGGTTATGTAGAAAGAAATGAAGACTTTTGTTTTGAAGTGAAGTTGTAATATGAAGTGAAGGTGTAATAAGAAGTGAAAGTGTAATATGAAGTGAAGGTGTAATATGGTGAACTCTTTTAGGGCGAAGTGGTGATGTCGTGGCGGTGTGTGAAGTGGGTGGTAAATGCTGAAGCAATGGTTTATGACTAACTGGTGCTTTATGGTGAATGGCGGTTTGTGGTGAGGTGATGTGAATTGATTGCATATGGTGAAGTAGCACAGTATGGTGAAGTGACTGTGCTGTGAAGTGGTAATACATGGTGAAGTGGTGGTCCATAAAGTGGGGTTCATGGTGAAGTGGTGGTACATGGTGAAGTGGTGGTACATGGTGAAGTGATGGTATATGGTGAAGTAATCATCATGGTATATGGTGAAGTGATATACTGTGAGGTGATTGTGTTTTGAAGTTGTTGTTTATGGTTATGTTTTGATGAACTGTGAAGATATGATGTATTTTGAAGTAGTGCCATATGGCAAAGAGCCACTGTACTATGGTAAAATTGAAATTTCATGCTAAAACAGTGGTTTATTGTAATCCAATGGTATATAGTTTTGTGTTTGTTGACTTTGGGTTGTATGTTTCAGTGGTGATGTATATTCATTATATATCAAGGTGCAGTGATTGGAATATACCATGTTGGTAAAAGAATGTTACAGTAGTATATGCTTGATGTTGTCTCGCTTGAAGTGAGGACGGTTTAAAGTTCATGGAATGATGATGCATTGAATAAGAAAATAAAGATCATTAAATGACAGTTTTGGTTTATGACGTAACTGTTTGTAACTGAGTTCGGGGAGTCGGTGAGGTTAGAGCTTTGGTTCATGAGTGATAATCAAGTGACATTTGATTGTTCATTGGTCGCTGGTACATGGCTCATGGCTACATACTCTGGAGAGTTGAATGTATATCATGTAGGTAGACGTTACTGTAACATTTGGTATTGTTGGAAATGTTTGCATTTTTGGCGTCGTGTTCGACACTGCTGCAGTAGTCGGTCCTACTAATTAAGAAGATGTTACTGTAACATCTGGAAATGCTGGAATTGTTTACGTATGAGGCGTCATGTTCGACACTGCTGCAGTGTTTGATCCCTACCTTGTAGGAGGAATAGATGTTACTGTGACATCCGGTAATGCAAATATGTTGACGTATAAGGCGTCATGTACGACACTGCTGCAGTGTTTGATCCCTACCTTGTAGGATGAAAAGATGTTACTGTAACATCCGGTAATGCAAAAATGTTGACGTGTAAGGCGTCATGTACGACACTGCTGCAGTGTTGGATCCCTACCTTGTAGGGGAAGTACATATCACCATGGTGAATGTAATGCTAACCTGATGGATGATTGATGGGACTGACGTAAAATCTGAGTGCTGCCAAACTGACCTTCCTGCAACATGTTCCCGACTGACGGTGTGGGTAATGGAAACGAGGATGAGGCGCGGTATCCTTGATATGATTTGCAATGTGCACAAAATTGTAATAAACGCCTCGGCAAGTGTCGCAGGGGACTGCCTGTTTTGTGTATGTTGTTTTATCTGGTTTGTGGTTGAGGGATAGAGAACAAATTTTTAATGCTTTGGATAGGATGATAGTAACGACTACGGGGTTGTAGAGGATTTCATAATCCGATAGGGTTGCTATTTTAGTTCTAATCAGATTGTGACTACACTTAAAGCCAGACCAAGGTTATAGCTGCAAACAGCGATCGATTGAGAAGATAAATAGTTATCGTTATTGTAATCGATTATTAGAATAATGAGAGCGAACTCTATATATTTGTGTATATAAAAATTAGATGTACGGATCGTGCGACTGTAGCAATGTTGTAACAGGTGTGGTCTGGTAAAAATAACTGGGAATTCTCAGCGTAATAAACATTAAAAACAGCATACGTGTAAAGCAAAACAGTGACACTTATGACGATGAGATCTTACAATATTCACTGTGAAATTTTAAACCGAGCATCGCGTCGCATGGATTTGGAGAATTTACCCAATTACAAAAAGTTTAGTTACATGAAACTAAAGCAAAAGGAATCCTGACAATCGACAATTAATATAATTTGCGAAATCTTAACGTGGTGTTGATCAACAATTACCATTTGCGGCTACAAAACAGAAATGGACTCGAAATCCAAACATAACAGTGAATTAGCTACGATTCAAAGTAAAATGACGTAACTAGTGTAATCCTCATTGAGGGTTACACATTGAATAGATTTTATGAATGGTTACGTCATAAATATTGTCTAAAAATAATCCATAACATTTTTATCACTCAATTATATTGTTTTTGAAATTTCATAAGACTTGAATCGCAAGTGAGTATGATCTTTAATAACGATTTATAATACCTGAGAAATATCACCAAAATGCACAATAATCGCATTAACATACCGATAGTTTTTATGAACGCTTGTTATTTAGATTTGATTACTGCAATCTTTAACAACATTTAGTGAGTTTAAGTATCCTAAGAAAAAGTAACTGGGATTGTCAGTTGAAAAGGAAAATATTAAAATTTGCCAAAATCCTGAAGGAACTTAACAGAATTCCTGTCCTGTTTTAACTTGATTTAGAGGTAAACATTATCGAACACGAAGAAAAACTACGTTTTTCAGAATTAAATGCTTTGTTTATGACTAGTAAAATGATTTGGCATATCAGTAAATTTAAGACTTTACATTATTTATCATTGTGTGTGTAAAAACTCCGGAATTGAATTTTACTGACCCGTATAACCACTCAGACATAAAAGACTTAAACATTTCAGTTAATATAACGTAAGTTTTTCATCGCATTGACTTATCATTCACGTTAAACTTCAAAATGATTTTAGGTTATTTCATAAAATGTTTGCTGTAACCTTTTCTTCATTACTCATTTGTGAAACCACTCATTGAAATTCAAGATGAGACTTCTTAGCGCAGCCAATACCAATATTGATTAGGATTTGCAGATTGTGAGCTCACAATAAAAAAATATTTCAACACTCCTAGATTGTTTAAACAATCTGAAGAATTTGAGACTTACATATTCTGGGAATGATCACAATCTAGAAATTGTGGGTTCCGATTGGCGGGGTAGTGTAGTCCATTCCCAGATTGTGAAGGGCTATGAGCGATGCTCCACCTTCAATATAGGCGTTGATTCCTAGATTCTTACTGGCTCATCTGGTCTTGTTGTTAAACTGACGGGGCAGTGTAGTCCATTCCCAGATTGTGAAGGGCTATGAGTGATAATTTCAAATTATTTAGTATACGGGTAGATTCCTAGATAGTGAGGGGCCCTTAGCTGGTCTTGGTGGCCCGTCAGTTGAATGAAAAATATTCCTAGATTGTTCGAAAAATCTGCAGATTGTGATCATTCCTAGTTTGCACGGTACAACCACACTTGATTCGCCTGCCTATTTAATGAAGTAAGTCCGATTTTCTTTAATGAATTAATGACTTATGATGAACCTTATCAACGGGCGAAAAAATAATATCATCAACATTATAATACTAGGTTATCAGTAACATGGAACACAATTCATGACGTGATATATTCACATCATAAAATATGCAGTTATACGTTAATTTCCTTTCTAGTTGTTACAAATACAAATAGGATGTTCACTGTTGTGTAAAGTTATATTATTAAGAATATTATATCCCACTATATTCATAATTGACATGAAAAGACAGCCTTTTCACTTGGATTAGATAGTAAACTATTCGATGTTATTTGGTCAAGTGGGTCACGTGGTTAGTCATCAGATCAATTAGGCTGTGTTGACATTTGTTGATATGGTTGAATGTAGCCACATCACGTTCACTGGTCGTCTCTTACATACACGAGCAGAGGTAAGTGATCTTACACCCCTTGGACGGTTATATCCCTGTTGTGTTGTCAATTTCATAACTTGTACAAATTGACCTTTTATGAACCAATTTTGTGTTAAAACGTATCTTATTACTCTACGAAACAGGTAACAATGCAGTATGTGTACTGTAATAGCACTAAACCTTTACAAAAAGAGATTTTGCTGTTACTTATATTCTGACTTCGAATATGATTTCTGATTCAGTGTATCTGTTTTAGATCAATCTTTCTTGTGACTGATACAAGTAGACAAAACGATATATTTAAAGACAAATGATGCTTAAAATCAACTAACTGCACTTCTAAACAAATATAGTTCAACCCATTTATTCAATTTTTATGCAAAAGCGTCCCAAAAGTGTCTCGCTAGCCACGTCTGTTCTTCGTGTGCTTTTTAAATTTCTATTTTAACCTGATTGTATGTTTTATGCTGTGTGATCCTGTGCACGTTGACATGTACTAAAATGACCCCTCAATAGGAATACACATATATAAGACAGTTATAGAGAGAACAGATATCCTTTTGAATTTAAATGTTGAAACAATTATTCTTGGATTCACAGAGAGAAGAAACGATGTTCTAAATTTTTTTTTTATTAACAAAAGAGTATATCTATTCTAGAAAACTAGCAAACATACTACCTACATTACCAGGCTAGAAACCTATATTGAATTCAATAAATAAATAAATCAAATACTAACACGGAATGTAAATAGGATAAATTTATCACATTTTGGTCATCTTGCCACAACTTGTTTATTTAACTTGAATATGTTTATCTGGTCTGTTTATATATGACATTAATTTGTATGTAAATGCTGTACCCGGCCCAAAAAGAAATAAAGTGAAAAAAAGACAGTTCATTATCAAGTGTAGGGGTGTTCCAACATGTGTTTGTGTTCCTGAGTAGTCAAACTGGGAGTAGTCATAACGGGAAGATACCATGGAAATAACCTCTGCTCGGGCCAGGCCCTCGCGAGGTTATTTTCCACAACCCCTCGGTACCGGGTTATTATTTACTACATATGTTGTACATATACACTATAAAGGAGTGGTATAATGTTTATTGAAAATTTTATCTTACAATTTTCACCAATAACTGTACGTTTATGCTAAATGAATTAGTATGATAGTGATAAAAATCTGATTACAAAAACCAATCATCCATAGTCAGAGAACAAATTTTAAAGATTCACATAAATTCCATTGGCTGACATTAGCTGGGTTCACACGAGTTTGAATGTAGCTTTGACATCGTTCATTTTCCAGTGCAAACACACAAACTGATATTCAATTCTTAAATATGTGTACAAACAGGGAATTATTCAACCTTGATAATGTGCATGTACTTCACTTGTCTGAAACATTGCATAACAATCACGTCTCAATTCAACCAGGAAACATGGTCCCGTATGTGCTCTGTGGGAGAGATATCAAGCGAATTTTTCATCACTGGCATTTGGTTAATATACATAAATATTTGTACAACCAGCGTGGTTCACCTGTTAGTGGTCTATCGTTGCACGCCTGCACAATAAATCAAGGGACACCATGTTAAAACAAGTATGAGGATGGCAAGGCAACAATCGGATCATACACATAATGAGATGGACAACTTTAGATCAATTCGTTTCAATAAGATTGGTTTTAAAGTAAGGATTCGTGTGGTACGCCTAATCCTTCACCAAAACCAAAACACACATAAAATAAATTCAACATTAAGTTGGCATTTACTACATATCTGCAATTGTGTTTATTTTGAGTATTTATTGTGATCTCGTCCTTTAAGCTCTTAGAAATGGCGTTTTCTGTAGAATTGATTGGAACTATTTTATACACTACTTTTGAAAATCTGTTGTTCTCAGGATGATCTACCATTGCAGCGTATGTGGGAATCTCTTTCGTAAGGACATTCAACTCTATGGCCAACGTGTTAACAGTCAGTTAGATTTATGCAGGAAATGCCAAATTGACCACATTCGAGGCACCTATGATGGCAGGCCACGTTTATCAAGCACAAAATGCAACACCCGATATCTGTCCAGTCTACAACCTTCTGACATCAGCCTGACCCGAGGCAATGAGGCAGTTAACAACTATGCTCCAGACATACAGCCACGCAAAATTCCAGGTTCCAGTGGTTCACTGACATATCCGTCACAGATACTCAACACCCGAGTTCCTTCAGCTTTACAAAAGTCTGGAAATAGCCTTAACTGGCTAAAAGGGAACGTTCTAAAGCAACTGCAGTCATTGAGAAGAGGCAATGAGCACATTAACAACCATGTTCCCAACATGCAGCTATGCAAAATTGTAGGTTCCAGTCCTTCAATGTCATATCCTTTAAACAGAGCCAACACCCATGTTCTGTCCGATTTGCAACCATCTGGCAATAGCCTGAGCTGGCTTAATGGGAACCTTTTGAAGCAACTGCAGACATTGAGAAGAGGCAATGAGCACATTAACAACCATGTTCCCAACATGCAGCTATGCAAAATTGTAGGTTCCAGGGCTTCAATGTCATATCCTTTAAACAGAGCCAACACCCATGTTCTGTCCGATTTGCAACCATCTGACAATAGCCTGAGCTGGCTTAATGGGAACCTTTTGAATCAACTGCAGACAATGAGAAGACTCCATGAGACAGTTTCCAACCATATCCCCTCCAACAGTGGTGCAAGGGCATGTCCACCCCTGATGATTCTCAACACACATTTTCTATCGGACCTGCAAGCATGTGGCAACAACCTGAGGCGTCTCCTTGGCGAGAAGGTTAGACAGGATCCGGACAAGATGAGAAGATGCAACGAGATAGTGGATTATCTTGTCACTTTTATGCAGCACAACTTTGGATCGGTAGTCAGCGAGGTGGTAAAGGTAGGTCATCAAAGTCAAACCAAAAGTTGAGCATTAAAATTATACTGAATCGTTAAAGATAAACAATTTGCATCATACTTTTCGAGGATATGTATTCAGGAACACTGAAGTAAAATTTAAAGTCACTAAGCTTCTAAGAGATGAGGATATTACTTTATTGATCATTTCTCCAAAGAACCTTTGACAACATCCTTTTCCTTACAATGAACAAACATTTTGTCATATAGCCCAGTCCATCCGTGTCACTTCATTTGACACTTGGGGATTGACAAGGGAAAACACATCTTGTCAGTTATAAAAAACTGGTGGGTACCGACAAACTACAGCAGAATCTTCTAGTTTTTAAAGAGAAGCTACACGGACACGAACCTGTGAGACGATCTCACTAGCACCCAAAGTGTTTGAATAAAGTTTAACTTTATACATGGAAAACACATAATCGTTTTGATTAAGATAACCAGACGACATGCTATCCGGACTATTTTCCAGTGTAAAAAAATCTTCAAGTTAGATGAGATTCGACTGTATATATTATATACATACATACATACATACATACTAATATTTATATAGCGCCAATATCCATAGTCAGCTCAAAGGCGCTTTGGCTCTAAGATGGTAGGTTCAAAACATAATGTTCAAATGACTCCGAGAAAAGACAAGTCTTTAGATCTGATTATATACTCATGACATCTGAATAACCTTCTTCTTACAATGGGCACATTTTGTTAGCGTACAATCAGCAATTCATTAGCTGTTTTCATATTCTACTAAAATTGTCTATATTACAGGGAGGGTCTCTGGGCAAGGGAACGAGTATCAAGGAGAAGGTGGACATAGACCTCGTGGTCTTCGTTAAGAGATTTGCTTCCGTTGGTGACCTTAGGCAACAACATGAAGAAGTTATCAATATCTTGAAGACTCACATTGTTAAGGACTTCACTTTTGCAAAACAACTGCGTTATCACCATTCCACTCATCACAGCAACCAGTTTGCCCTTCAAATCGATGATGGTGAAGATCTTATTCCAGTGGATCTTTTACCTGCCTGCGATATTGGAGGAGGTAGGCGTTAAGGTCGCATAACTGTCATATTTTATGTAAATTTTGTAATTGTTTTGTTTGTTTTGAAATACATTTTGATAGAATTGATATGAAAAGCTGAATAAATATATAGAATATAAAATGTTTGGAAAGGATTTATGGGACTACGAAACCCGTATAGATCTAGCATTGTCTATGGCTGCGCTCCAGGAAATGTAAGGTCTACCAAGGCATTACAATCCCGCAAACCTTTTCAAAACATTTTGTTACTAACATGTCTTGCGAATTCAACAACTACATCTTTTTTTATCAATCTTTCTGAAACTTGCAACATAACATGAGTATCTACTAATGACATGCATATCAGAATTTCAGTGGTTCATATCCAGAGTTATGGCCCTTCAGGAAGAGCATATGAATAAATATTTTAGGGGGGGGTCCACATTCTTAGAGATGGAACTCGTAAATTTATTACCTTTGGTTACATGTTAAGGTAACGATGACATTAATACCATTATCAACCATGTAAGATAGCTTGCTTCAATGAGACACGCGGTGGGGAGTTTGTGCTCTAAACGCACAGTTTGAAAATGAAACTTTTTCATTTAAGGCCGCCAACGTTTGCCATACATGGTAAGTTTAATATCCAAGACAATAATTACATTATAATTTAGTCACCTGCACTTCCCATAAAAAAATGTTATTTTGCATGTTAAATGTGCACAATGGCGAAATAGAAAGTGGTAATACTTCTAACGAAACTATCGTTTTGTAGGCAGTTGGCAATTTAGAAAACAAACGGCTGATTCATAATCTTAGAGTTAATATTGAATTTGAGCAGTAGATTTCATTGATAAAGTTAGAGTTAGTAATGACTTATTGATTGTAAATTAGCTTCAACGTCAGTGTTCCTGGAGATGGCACGTTTAGATGAGGAGTCCAGATCTTTTCACTCCGTCTCATTTGCCAAAGACCAGGTCAAGTTCACCAGAGACAAGCCAGAGTCAGTGAAAGATGTCATTTGTCTCATCAAGCACTGGAAAACGGTAAAAATTTACTCTATTCAGACACACTATTTGTTTGAAGGCAGAACTGTTGCTTTAGGACTTACTGGAAGACTTTTCTGATTGCTCTGTTTCATGACAAGGTCACAGTGCTTTTTGTTGTTGTTGTAACCTGTTGAAGATGGTTTGATAAAATGAAAACGGATATATACATTAATACAAAATGTATATGAACATTTGGCAAAATCAACATATTCTTAGAATAAACATAACCGAAATGTTTTTCGTTGAAATAAATCATATTATTCTATATGAGTTTAAAAGTTTGCATTTTTATGAAAGGTGCAGTCTCAAGTGAAACTATTTTTGACCTTAAAAGATTAGATAAACATCGTTTTGTCAAGCATTGACATATATTCTATCCATCATATGATCTAAACCTTGTGGTTAGTGGTAATGTGTGACGTCATGAGAGATGTGAATCAAATTCTTGTTTTATGTCGTCAATCTTTCTCACTTTATCGGAATAACAGTGCATCTATCCCACAGGTAGAACGTGATATCTAATGAACTAAGTGAATGTTAATGAAATTATCAACAGAATTCTATGCAATTGTAATGAACTATAATTGAAATATCATCATCTTGGTCCAATGTTTTCAGCGTGAGAACTTGAAGATCTCCTCCTACACTGTGGAGATAATCACTATCAAGGAGTGGGAGAAAATGGGCAGTCCTCCTCAGGCGGACTTGTTTGAGCTATTCAAGAGGACCATGACACAGATGTCGAACATCAGCAGCATCAACATAACCTGGTCTAACCCCTGGAGCATTTTCATACAGTGAGTGATAGGTCTTTATTCAGTGTTTATTCAAGATGTAGAATGTATAGAAGTTTCGTATTTATCATTCTACCGTTTTCAAGGAACTATACTGGAACATTGCTACTTTCTACAAAAAAAGGTATTATTCATCCAATAACCTGCTTGTCAAGTTGATAAATCTTTTAAAAAAATGCCTCTCAGACAACTGATTATCAGTTATAATTCTAAACAAGATTTTCTTTTTCAAAACTTAAACAAATCATGCATCCGCTCAATGATGTCAAAATATTCCCCAAAACTGTCCACAATATTTTAGCAAACTATCTGCATTTATTAACAACTGGCTGTGAATTACAATAATGTCAATGTTGTAAGGGGGAGCAGGACAATTACCACCAGACAATTGACAACTGCCACCTAGGACAATTGCCTCCTAGGACATTTGCCACCGGGGACAATTTCCACCTAGGACAAGTCCAACCCAAATATATAAATAAGTAAAACATAATAATAGAAAACTAAATATAATTAAATGTGTTCCTTTATTTATTTGTATCATCATGGTCTCATACATAAATAATTTAACAACATATCATAATATACATAATAATAAAATAATCATATATGCCTTGACTGATGGCATTTGTATTATAGTGACTTTGTGACTAGTGACCACATGGTCTCATGATAATTTAACATATCATAATATGAATAAGAACACATCATCCCAGCACTAAGTTAGTGACATTTAGTGGTGTATTAGTGTAGCGTCCAGTTTCTATCTTGAGGGGGGCTACTCCACTCCTGAACTTGGATAAAGCTGATCTGTATTTCCTTGGCATAGCGTTTATGACATAGTCCTCAGTTTTGTAGTATTTCTTGAAGTTGCTGTACGTTCTTAGCTTGTTTCCTCCAATTCCTCTCTTTCCATCCTGTCGTGAAACTTCTTTCCACCAATTTTCTTTAAAGTGTTGAAGAGTTCTACTTTGAATGATTTTCACTATGTATTTGCTGTCGTATAGTCTGTCTAACGGTAAAACGTGTCCCATGTCATACTCTTGTAACTTCTTATGCATGCTTGAGGTCAAGTTTGATTTTCGTCTTGCTGCCCATTTGTGACTCCACTTGAATATCTTGTAGTTTAGGCGCTGCTGGTCCATTCTCCTAAGACGCATATACTGTCGAGTAACTGATCCCCATTGTCGCATCAGGGGTGGATCCCAGCCCATATCATTCGACACAGCATTGTTTGGCGCAAATTTTCTCAGTCCTAGGAAGTATCTCATTGCACGGTTTTGAACAGCATCTATGCATGACATGTTGTAGGTGCCCCAAATGTTCGCTCCGTATTCGATCACTGACCAAACCATTTTTTTAACTTCGATATTAAGAGTCCCAGCGCTCTACTTGCAGAACTTGCTGATGCCTTTGCCATTCTCTTGTAGTCTAGGTGCTCTGAAAGAAATATTCCCAGATATGTATACTTAAAATCTCAGTTTATCAAAACATTAATCTTTATTGTTCTTTTAAAAAAAAAAGTCTGAACTACATTGATGTTTTAATCTGTATCACAAAAAGTAATTTCTATAGCACAAAATGTAAGTTCTGGTTCACAATAAAATTATTTTTATCACCAAAAGCAATGTTTGTATAAAATCATATTTTTAAAATCCATGGTGGCAATTGTCCTAAGTAGGAATTGAAATATAACTGGGTGGGAATTGTCCTCGGTGGAAATTGTCCTAGGAGGCAATTGTCCTAGGTGGCAATTGTCCGGGTGGGAATTGTCTGGTGGTAATTGTCCGGGTGGGAATTGTCCCGGTGGCAATTGTCCTAGATCCGTTGTAAGGGTACACTACAATTGGACTACCGCTGATTCTTTACAGACCTGTTGTCATGGACCCTGTCAATCCCTTCAACAACACAGCATCAAAGCTCAAGCATTCTGAACAGGTGGACATTATCAGGAAGGCACGAGAAGTAGTCAGCTGGTTGTAAATAATGCTTTTAACCAACATGTAACATGATGTCATGTTGATATTTGTCTTTTCCTTTATTATCGTAACTTTTGCCGAATAACTTTCATGTACTGCAATGTTTGATTTATGTTATATAAACACATGAAAGAAAACATTCTCTCCCTACAGAAACAGATCAAGTCATGAAATGTTGATACAGCCTGTTCTATTACGCCGACATCATGGGTTCCGGCAGTTTCCCCTGGCGGCAAAAATTTCACCACAATCCATTTGAGTTTCTTCATCCAATGACAACGCTTCTCGCACGGAAAGGGTGGTTCATAACACAATGTGTTGCCGTGATTCATAAGCCAAAATGATGATTTTTAGAACAGCGTTGCTGATTGCACAACTAACTTTAATTGCTTCCAATCAGGCATCTCCCATTCCATTCCACAAAGTCGGCGTAATAGAACAGAGGCTGTATCAACATTTCTTGATCTGCCTCTGGGTGGAGAGAATGGAAAGAAAACAGCAGAGGTCGTTTATAGTTCACAAACTTTTTCCGTATTGTACATTTACTTCAGTACATTCATTGCCAAATGAACTGACTGTTAATATCCATGTATGTAAGAATTTAATTTTCTTTCAAACCTCAACAAGGATAAGGTGAAACTGTATAGTGTAGTATATCAAGTCAATAACAACAATCTTGTATAAAGTTTGCCTTTGACTAATGATTATTGTTTATTGTGTATTTAGTGCTTGAATGTACATTGTTTTAATTTTTTGCTGTGCTTTTATTGCAATTTTACAATCGTTATGTTGTAACCATCATTGATACATACGATTTTTTAATTAAAAATAAGTACATTTCGTTTTATTCTCTTTTGATTGTCATACCTGATCTGTTTAATTGTTCAAGCACAGAGAACAGACCTTGTACCAAGAAGTACCTTTAAGATTTCGTCTATATTCTATCCATGAATTATAAATATGAAATAACAAATATGATTATGAACAAAACTTGTACATTGCTTTTAACTGCAGACATTAAAATTGTTTGAAATGATAAATACTATTTGAGTGTTCTTTTGTATGTTTGTTGAGATCGAGGACAGATGAAAACAAACAAAGTAGAAAGTGGACCTCCATACACAAATGAAAAATGGCAGGTTAAACACAGTTGAAGGTATTAAGTATTAATGAGGATCAGTATTCGTGTCACTGAATGAGAAATTTTTGAAATAACATGACAATGTCACATTACATCCCCTCATTCTTCTGCTGTTGTGGTCTCTGGGGTCTATGGGGTTGGTAGATGGTGACTAGTTCATTGAGGTAAGGTTGTTTCATGCTGTAATAGCATTTGTCGGCATACAGTAGGAGTTTACAGTAAATTCCGTAATTATCAAGTCTTTTAACTAGCGCTTAGCATGCGACAGGTAATCTCACTGCTCAATATTTCAAGCAAAATACCTGGTTTATGATTGTCTTAAAGTTGTATAAACAATATGTCTCTCTCATAAGTGATTTTTGCTATAATAGTGCTTTTTTGTGTGTGTCGACACTGTGATATCATATCAATGATTTGTTGAGCCAAAAATAGGCGATACTACATCAGGCGATAAAGGTCGGGTTGCTTTTGCTCGCTCTCGTGTAAGAGTTTTAGTCACGAGCTCAATGCAGGTGTGTCATATTACTGTTATAAGAGCCACGCTCAGAATATCCATAGGCTAAACGTCATTATATGATGCATTGCAACGATTTAAATTTGCCTAAAGGATGACAATTTATTACCTACGAAGGCAGTCATAACGAGTCATAACGAGGTTCATATTTTTCATATGTTGCCCTAGGGCAAAATATCACTTTTTCATTATGACGTCAGGATGACAATTCATTACCTACGAAGGCAGTCATAACGAGGTTCATATTTTGTGATATGTTGTCCTAGGGCAAAATATCACTTTTTCATTATGACGTCACGTTTTTAACAATGCTTTGACGTAACGGTTCACCTATGACGTCACAATCTGTACGGGCCGGCGCTGACTAGTCCACCTATGCTTAGGAGTAGGTTTTGGATACAGTCAGACCTCGATAATCCGAACGCTTCCGATTTTCACCAAAATCGTTCGGATAGTGAAACATTCGGACTGCTGAAACAAACCAAATAAGTTTGAGTTACTCCCCTTTGAATCTACAAACAGACGAGAACGTATTTCGAATGAATATCAAATGAGTTTATTTCATACACACATAACAAATGGGATACATATATCTGTCGGTCATACGATAGGGCCTATCAGCGAATCACAAAACATGTCGGCAGTCATCCATGCCTTTGTATTGAATCGGTAGCGATCATCCAATTCCTGTCCAAAATGTTTGCTAACAGAATCAAAACTGGCCTTTACATTTTCCTGCTTTTATCTACAAATTTCTCTGTTTTGCGCGCTAGTAATTTCAAATCGTGACAAGTGTCAAATGCAGCTGATCTCATTTTCACACGCTGGGTATTTATCACTATCACACCATTCAAAACAATCACAAACTCCAGAAACACAAAGTGAGACATCACAATTTATTACAATCACAAACTACCGTCACGCTGAACTCACGTGTCAATCCACTGTCATTGAAGTTTACCGATCCAATCAGTGTGAACTGTTAATCACTTATCCGAACGCTTTTGATGAACGGCCGGATTAATGAAGCAGAAATAGTGATAATTAACTAATCCGTTACAGCTAATTGGCTAATCGTGTCTAAATATCAGTATATCCCTCGCTCTCGCTCGGGAAATACAAATATTTAGCTACTCGTGTTGTAAACATAGTATGTCATGGACACTCATATAATATCCTCTATTTATAACAAGGTCAATTGACGCCATTGCACCTTGTACCTGATTAAACATCTTATTATACAAGTTTTATATTGGACTGAATGGTCGAGCATGACGATTCTAAAATATAGTAGTCAGTTCCTTAGATTAGTTTTATATTCTTGACAGGGAGGGTCTCTGGGCAAGGGGACGAGTATCAAGGAGAATTGGACATAGACCTCGTGGTCTTCATGAAGAGATTCACTTCCGTTGCTGATCTTAGGCAACAACATAAAGAAGTTATCAAGAACTTGAAGAAACAAATATTTAAAGACTTTACTTTTGCAAAACAAGTACATTATAACTACGACACTAAACACAGCAACCGGTTTGGTCTCCGAACTGATGATGGTAAAGATCTTATTCAAGTGGATCTACTTCCTGCCTGTGATATTGGAGGAGGTAGGTTTAAAGGTTTCATTATTCTTCCATGATTGGTACTATATTTCTTTCTTAGTCAATAATGAAACATATACCATGATCAATTTATGAAGGAAATGTTGATGAAAGCAATAAACTAATTTATTGGAATGCATAATTTATTCCGTTGCAAAAATGAAATAACGTTCTCAGCATCCACGTCCTGGTTCCTGATGCTTGATCTCTAGGTACACCTTGATTCTGCAGATTACCTTGATACCAAGTATTTTTCACTTGATATGTTCTAATTGATGAATTTAATGTGACTCTATTGTTGCCGACTTCTTTCATTGTTAAACATAATTCAAGTTTATGATAAAGGACAAATGTGTCCAGGGTCAAAGAAGGTGTTCGATGAGATGGCAGGTTTAGATGATGAGGCCAGATCTTTCTACTCGGTCTCATTCGCCAGTGATCAAGTTCGCTTCACAAGAGACAAGCCGGAGTCGGTGAAAGATGTCATTCGTCTTGTGAAGCACTGGAAAACGGTACAAATTTTCATTAGTGAGAATAAACTAATTTCTCGAAAGGCAGAACTAAGTTTACATGAACTTGCAAACTGAAAAAACTGGAACTGAGTTGTTAAAAATTATCTCAAAGCGGTGAAAAAGTGAAGTAAAAAAATTTGACCTGATAGGATACAATTAACATGCATTGACAAATGTTATATCCACTTTATAATCTGTACCATATGACCACTTGTAAAGTGTGACACCATGAGATATGTGAATCAAATCCTTGTTTTTTGTTATCTTAACTGTAAAACGCAAACACTAGAATGAGTGAAGGACTGATAGAGTATTGATGCGACTCAATGTCACTAGGCTATGGAATCACTGTCGTAATCTCAATAAAAGCAACATCCTTTACACAAGTGCTTCAACATATATGATAAAATCCTCTGGAAAATATACATTACATGAAAAACATATATATATATATATATATATAGATTTAAAACACAAAAACACTACTCCCAGGTTTTTTATAAATAAAGTAGTATTATGGAATTGGGTACATTAGATTCACATTCGCTAACTAGCGCTTTCAGCCATGTTGGCTTCTTCAGGTTAGTCAGTTGTGATCACGTCGTTTGTGACGTGACGCTCTTTATGACGTCATAGAGGTAGGTACGTCATGAGCATAAATTCAAGGAAATTTACATTTTAGCGTTCAGTAGAGGCTTAAATTGCTTTATAAATTGACTTTCAATAAGTTCAAGAAGCCTCGGGTTATCATATTTCATGTGGTTAAAGGGGAAGACTTTATATTTCCCGCCAGAACAGTTTTCTAGATGACCACTTAAAGGGATAGTTCTATTTTTAACCTGAAGAAGCCAACATATGAGTATGTTATGGTTCAGCATTGATGAAGCTGCTGGAAAGACACCAATGAACAGCGAAATAAAAAGGAACAATCACAAATTAAAACTAAAAGCATTTGGTTTATTTGTGAAGAACAGTCATAAATAGCAAAGAATGTGCCTTGGATGCACTACGTTACCCTTTAGTGATAAAGAACTTTCGAATAACCGCTAAAATTTGAAAGGGTAACTGCTGAATATTGGGTCCCATCAGCGTATTGATGCAGAATATCTTAGGCAACCACGATCATATCGGACCTGTCACGTCTCTATGAAATATGTTCATATAAAGCTGTTCCACATGATTTTGCGAATTTTATTTTTGTTTCGAAGACAGAAGGTCATTTTACCATTTGAAACATGAATCCAGGACATTTGATATATACAGCTCTGTTAAACATTTTGGATAACAGTGACACCTTGAATGTAACGGGGCGTGTATTGTTATATAACATTATTTATTTGGCTTGAATCTTAAACTGATTTTCAAAAGGAGACCTCATGAACCGCCCCCATCCCCCACCGGATCCGCAACTGGAAATGCAGTGATTTGATTTTATGACTATAATATTTCATGTATGATAGTGATAGTTGCTGAAATTAGAATCAACGCTAAACATATAGACTTTATCCTGATATTGTTTTAAAGGTATGATTAAGGAACGTAGAATTGACAGCAGATATTGAACTAAAAGACTAATCTTTTTGCAGCGTGAGAAGTTAAACATCCCATCGTACACCACGGAGATTGTCACCAGCAAGGAGTGGGAGAGAATGGGCAGACCTGACAAACCAGACTTGGATCAGCTCTTCAAGAGAACCATGACTCAGTTTTCCAACATGGACAACATCAACGTAGCCTGGTCCAACTCTCGTGCAACAGGGGATAGTGGGTAGGTTGAAGCGGAGAGGTTTTCTATACCTGGAAAATGGAGTCTTGATTAGACGTTTCTGTCTGCTTAACTGACCAATCTCTTTAAGAAATTCAGCACCATCAGCAGCTAACTTGATCAAATACAGTGCATGAAGTATTCCGATTCAATTAATTTTCTCAACAAAACATCTTATCAACAACCCTCTTTCTGATTTGTATTAATTCTTTGTCGATTAACCCTGGAATTGTATCAGAGAGAAAAAACTTATTCAACATCATGCCTTCATAGGGGCGCTATCTAATCGGGTTAACATGTTAATCACCTTTTATCTTTTTGACAGACCCATCGTGATGGATCCGACCAATCCCTTCAACAACACAGCATCAATGATTGGACGCTCTGATCGGGGGGACATCGAGATGAAGGCACGAGAAGTAGTTAGGCAGCTATGAATTAAGGTTTGATATGACGTGTCACCAGTTATATCCTGTGATTGACCATTCGCAAACATTTTATTTACGTACACTACATATACTTATTGCGTTGGTAACATTTTATGTTCTGATGTACTCAGTTATTTCCTCCCGTCACATACAAATCAGGCACGAGAAAACGTCTTTTGAAGACTTCAACGTGTTAGACTTTCATGTTTTACATTTAAGAATAAAATGACCAGTGACTCACATTGATATGAACGTTTTATAATGTTTTGGACCTGAAAAATGATTGAAATAAAACACTTTAATTTCACTGCCTGATCTTGTAAATCTGCGTTTTGGAATACAATGTTAATCACCTTTAATTGTTATGTGTTATATATTTTCTGAGAAATGTAAACAGTGATGATGGTATTTGTTTACATAATTATTGCATGTCTATGGCATTGTAAATGTAAAAGGACATAATATGTCCACAATAATCATTTGTTGTCAGTGACATTGTATGCTATAACTACCTTCCAAATATAATGGTATAATTGCTGTTCACTGATTCGTTTTATTCTACTCATTTGAATCAACCATTATTCGGATACGTTTGATCACTGATTCGTTTTATTATACTCATTTGAATCAACAGGATTCATATCTTTCTTACATGTATGCTGTTGCTCATGTATGCTGGTAATCACCATCTGTAGTATCCCTCTTTGTATTAAAATTATCTTATTTGTTGTCGTTAATTTCTTTCACTAGACAACCTGATTTAAAACCAATCCTCATTGGACACAATCATTGTTTTTTAATCTTTTGGACATTTTACATTTTTTTTACCTTTCAACAAAGCGTATGAGATTAATGTACCATACACACTCGTGCAAAGGTCAATGAGGGATTCATATAGTTATCAACGACTTCATAATGAAATAATGTGAAATGAATAAATCCATGCATAAGGTAGGAGGAACTTTGAAAAGGCAATTCACTGTGTATCAAAGTGCCTAATAAGCGGATATGAACCATATTGTCAGCAAAGGAAACATTGACGAGGCAAACTCGTACTCTTCAAAGAACACTCTTGTTAATCATCAATAGTTTGCAGCTGGTGTCATGAAACCGTCATCAATAAACGTGCTCATACAAGCATAACCATGTAATAAAACATCGTCCCAATCACCACAAAAATCTATAATAAGAATCATAAAAGACCTCAACATACAAATGACGTAACATTCCTTTCGTTAGATCTGGCTCGAGCTAGGTAGGTTGAAAGTTTGAAAGGCCAATTCTCAATACTTATTGTTGGTCCACCGTTCACAATAACGAGCGTCCAGTGTGACGTTAAACAATACAAATATTTATGCATACATGTATGTTTCTTTGAAACCATTAATACTATTTTCAAAGAACTGATGCACTATTATGGTAATAGGTGAACAGATCAGAACACGACACGTAGTATTGAACTCCTCTTATTCAGTCCACTTTGTAAGGTTTAGATTGAAATTCAATTTCATTCAATGATGATAGCTTCATCAAGTAAAGTAACATGTGAGGAAGTTGTTTTACTATTGATCGTTTGATAGGCAGCTGTCGCAGTATCAGACTGATTAGACCTTAAATAGTGAGAGATGTGAGAATAATGAGCTATTGAAGAAAGATAAGTGGAATAAACCACTGCAGTAAGTTCACTTGGAAAATATATCGAGGCGTCGTTCATTCGTTCGTAAAATTTCTATACACATCTTGGGGAATCTATGCATTTTGTATTTAACGACAGAAACTAACACATTGCATACTTGATAGACCGAGTAGATGATTCAGAAAAGTGTGGTTGTAAAAGTATACACTTACATATATACACACATATCTGACTATGAATCACAAAGGGGCTTACGCTAAATGTAAAACACAACTTTTTAAAAGAGTGATACAATCCTTTCTTTAGCCTAGGACATAGAAGGTACAGTTACAAGGACGTTGATATAACAAGTATTGACATGTAATCACCTGAGAGTTGTTGACAATCTATGACCGAGGACATTCTAAGCGTTGCTTTATCACGCAACAAAGACTGTGTTGCTTTATTTTCCGCGCCAGGTGGCATGTCGACGGGTCAAAATAACTTTGTCACGGTATCATAGTTTAAGCGTTTTCCAGGAACAGACTCGATATAACAAAAGTAGGAAATTTACCACGTCATAATCTCACATAGAAAAGTCAACGAAGGTGGACGTATACTACGTATGCTGTGATTGTTCTTCACGGACATTGAATACAGGTAAGGATTTATCAGATATTTTTGTGTAAAATAACATGATGTTCTTATCGCTTAAACAATGTTTTTATATGGTAGCAGTAGTATGTAGTAAATCCATATATTTGTATTTCTTCATCAAACCAACTTCTAAAATGCCACTGAAGGAAGTAAATTCATTTTATTGAGATATATGTATTGAAAAAAAGTATTCTTTGTCCGTTGGTTTAACTTCTTTTCTAATGGATTTACTACTTCTTTATTTTCAAAGAAATGCGACGTTTCGGTGTAGGTACTAACAAATGAAGAAATGCAACTGAAGTTTGTACTTACATGTTTTGATAGTTTAAATTATATTTCTCTGGCCACATACATTAAACATTTAACAGACACCAATTATTTTATTCAAACTGCTGAGTTAAACCTACTGCGTTAAAACTGTAAGGAGAGAGACCCGCAGGAAAGCCATGTTGGGATCAATTGCATAACAGCTGGCTAGCCGACTGATAGGAGACTCAAAATAAGCATGTATGTGACTGTAAAGATAATCGTTAGGTTGCAATTTGGTCACATGTTGAGATAAATATCAATGTAACTGTGTGTCATTGTTATATGAAGGAAAGATTTCCTTGTATCAAGTATTGTCATTTTTAGGAGCAAACTTTAGGATATTATATATTTGATATATTTTATGAATGCGTGATAAACTTTGAAATTGTGTCAAAGGAACTATTACCGGCATCAAAGACATACAAAAGATTTATACACTTGGTTATCTTTCCAAAATGCATTCATTTTACTATACAATGGTTTAAACTGTTTTAGGTGTAAATGAACTGTGTATAATTAAGTATAGACGACAACCTTGGTATAATTGATCAAAATATTTTCAGTTATCTATGACTGACTAATAAACATCTCTTCAACAGTGAGTTAGGATTGCTAAGGCGAATTTTGACAAACTTGAGAGACAATCAGATATTCATGCGGCCGTAGTCAACTATACAAGAAGTTAGGTTAAAGATTGTGGCCCCTGAGGCCCTTATTAGGGGCCACAGGGCCACAAAAGCTATAAATCATAATCCTCACTAGTCAAAGAGTATATTCACAAGGGGTCAGCTTTCTAGGCCTTATGCTTCTGGGGAAAAAGATGAAAATAGGTTTTTAGGGCGTGGCCCCCTTGGCCCTTATTAGGGGCCACAAGGCCACCAAAGGAACACTTATTAATCCTCACTAGTCAAGGAGTATGTACACAAAGTTTCAGCTTTCTAGGCCTTATAGTTCTTGAGAAGAAGTCGAAATTCCACAAAGTTTACGGACGGATGGATTAACGGACGGACGCCGGACACCATGCCATGCCATTATGGAAGGGGATGTGTGCCAAAAATGAATTCATGTACACTCGTAACTTGCAAGATGTAACATGTCGTTCTCAACCATGCAATTCTTGAAAAGACAAGTCCAAGCGTGCAAAACTAACATTTCAATCATGTAAAACCAAACTTGCTGTTCTCAACTTTACAAAGTTGAAATGTAATTCTAGAAATGTAAAAGAAAAACCTCAAATTTTCTATCTTGAATAAGAATAATATTCACAATAAGCAATGCTGCAAGTTACGTTTTACAGATTGAAAACGGAAAATAAAGAGTTGTAAAATCAGCTTTTGAAAACAGACTTTTGCATTTCGAGTTTTACACGATTGCAATGTTTCGAATTACATTTGTACATGATTTTGCATTGGCGGGGGATGTGTGCCAAAAATGATATGCCATGCTTGATTCGTTAAAGCAGACATTTGACCGGCGCGCGCTGATTCTGCAACAGGCACGAGAAAGGAACAAGTTAACTTTTTGTGAGCGGCTGACCTGGCTAACAGAAATAAATACCTAAATGACAGAATAACTGGCTTAGGTATACTTGATAAAATATTTTGGGACATCGTTTTTTGACATATCAGTAACATACTTAGTTTCAAATATATCTAGCTTAAGTTGCTTCATACAAGACGGATATCCAAAGCACAACTAGGGAAATTGGGATTTCTCAGTCTCTGAAAGTATCGGTCGGAATTTTATAACGAATTGCAGTTCGCTTCCCTTTACACGTTCTGATACTTAAACTCGTCATTGTGAATTGAAAAGAATATATAATAATCAATATATCAATATATCTTCTAGAAATAACTTTTTAAGCAAACTCGTCCACTAACTAGGCGTACACATCCACAGGAACCTGATATCGTAAATAAAATGTCTCTATCATATATGTGTATTGCAACCAAATGTTTCAATCCTTTGCTTCAGAATTTTTATTCCGCCACTGACTGACCTCCAAAACATCTTACATAACCACATGGGATTACAAATTTTACAAAATAATTATGTAATTGCCTTACTGACACTATTGCTATATCACCTTCTTTAGACTCGATATCAATTAGTACAGAAACAAAATATTTTGAACAAAAGGAAATAGTTGATTAAGTTAATAATTGGTTCACCAAATATTATAACGACTTAATCTGACATGCAAAATAATTAGGAATTAATTGATTTTTGTCTCATGGTAGATTATTAATGCTACAAATTGGTTATTGCAAATATTAAACCATAATTATGTATACAAGCGTTTAAGGGGGTACTTGAATTCGATGTATTAATTTATGTCCTTTACATGTAATCAATACCTTTACAATATGTAGTCAATATCGATGAAGTCACCTTTTTTATTAAAATGTATCATGATAATTTTTTTGTGAGCGATGTAAGTATTTGTCAGATACATCAGGGCGTTACATATATTATTCGGTATA
Source organism: Steromphala cineraria (assembly GCA_916613615.1). Taxonomy (NCBI): domain Eukaryota; kingdom Metazoa; phylum Mollusca; class Gastropoda; order Trochida; family Trochidae; genus Steromphala; species Steromphala cineraria. Next base: position 54,617,950 of record OU744731.1, on the reverse strand, counting down.
TAGAGTCTCTGGATACACGCGTGTGTCGATGTTTGCCGATCCCGATTATCAGTGTGAGTGTGTGTTAAATTCAAGGATTATTATTAGAGCGACAACAAAAACAAGAAAGCAGTGCAAGTCATTTTAAACAAACTTAAAACATTAAAATTATGCATGAATATATATTATATCCAGCCTAAAATTGTCTAATGGTAGTCCAGTCTGATTAAAATCGACCGTACTCCGAGGAATAAAATATCAAAAATATTGTCTCTATCGGGGCTCGAACCAGCCAGAACATCCTCCCCGTCTCGGTCTGAATGCACCCACCTCTATCGCATGTTCCTATGACCAGTTTAGCGCAGACAATCCCAGTCATAAGCTATCCAATCACATCTTCGTTTTTAAATAGCGTTTAGCGGCGATTATGTATAACGAATGGTACACTGGAGTTACCTCCCCCTGCATGATATCAAAGCTTTTACTGCGCCCCTTGCGATTGGCTAGATGAGCTTTCGTCAGAACATGCGGGTAATAGGGGTGCCTTCAGACTGTGAATAAGAGGAAAGCCGGGCTGGTTGAAGTTCAAACCTCTATAGAGACAATATTTTTACACTTTTTTTCTCGAATCACAGTCGATTTTAATCAGACTTATGGTAGTCCAAATAAAAGTTTGATTAAATGTAAGACATCTGAAAAAAATGAAACAAGTCATGATTATTTAAGAGAGGAATCATCATGGGTATATATGTTAGTGGCAATAAGGGGAATCAGGCAGTAACGTTATTTCCTAGGCATTAAGCTACTGCCTAGGCAGTAACTTATTGCCTAAAAATTTCAGGGAATAAGCTTACTGCCTAGATGATGAATAGAAAATGACAGTTCAACATCACCTATCGGGGGAGCCGAGCTATTTATAGAAACACGTCATTGTGGTGCAATAATCAGGCTATTGTTAGATGGGGATTTCCCCATGTCTAAAGAAAGGGCGAGGAGAAGGAGCAAGTTTAGATATGATTGGACACTGCGCAAGTAATCTCCTTGAATAAACACTGTATCAATAGAACAGTTAGCGGTGAAACAGTACTGTGTAAGATGTATGGTCTTAAAATGTGGTATAACTTAAACACCTAACAAATGTTGAATGTAATGAATAATTGAATATATAGAAATCCCTATAGGTTCATTATGAACACTAGTCAAGTCACAGCGAGAATTCAATCAAGTCAGCTCACTGACCTAGTCACTCGAGCAAACACTGGGAGGTTGTAGTTACATTCTCAGTGAATTGTGTACTCTCACTATAAAGCTACCTCGGGTGAGTAAACATATCATTTGTAGCCCAACCATGCCCTGCGAAGGATGGAAAGGGTATTTGTCCAGCATTTATTTTAATCCCAAACATCCAGCCTCCTTTTCAGGTCCATCGAAACTGTATCATATAGTGAAAAGGGAAGGGAAATTTGATATTGGCTTAGGTCAAATCAAGAAATGGCTTGCATCTCAAGATGCTTACACATTACAACGGCCTCTTCACTACAAGTTCAAACGGAACAGAGTCGTGTCAACAGGTTTGAATAACCGCTGGGATATAGACTTGGCTGACGTCTCCAATATAGCTTCAGATAATAATGGTGTGAAATACCTATTGGTGGCTATCAATGTATTTTCAAGGTTTCTATGGGTAGAACCCTTACAAAATAAAACTCCAGATGCCGTGATCAAAGCCTTGACAAAGATTTTTTCAACTGCTGATCAACCACAAATTATAAGATCTGACAAAGGTCGTGAATTTGACAACAAGAAGGTGAGGTCCTATTTAGCCAGGAAAGGTATAAGCTATTACGTCACACACAATGAAACCAAGGCATCTTATGCAGAGAGAGTAATAAGGACACTTAAGACTACCATGTATAGATACTTTACTTATAAACAGACTTATCACTATCTGGACATTTTACAAGATCTTGTAAGTGACTATAACCATAGACCACATAGATCACTGAATGACCGCACTCCCACTGACATTGACAAGAACAATGAATCGGTTGTATGGAAAGAACAGTACATTGACCCATTGATTAAACCAGCTCACCCCAAGGTAGAGAAAAGGCATGTACTCGACAGAAAGACAGCTTTCAAATTCAAAGTAGGAGATCAGGTGCGACTGTCTCATCTAAGGTATGCTTTTCAACGGGACTATCAGGAGAAGTGGACAGAGGAAATATTTATTGTCAGCAGACGATACTATAGAGATGGGATACCAGTCTATAAAGTCAAGGATATGGCTGAAGACCCAATCACTGGTGCTTTTTATGCAAATGAACTTCAGCGAGTGGATAAGTCTACAGACACTTTGTGGCGAGTTGAGAAGGTATTAAAGAAGCGCAAACGGGCTGGAAGGAAAGAAGTCTATATGAAATGGATGGGATACCCAAAGAAATTTAACAGCTGGCTAACAGAACAGGATATCCAGGCAGTATAAATAGACAAAATGTCTCATAGAAGTCTCATTTCAGACACAACCACGATGGAAGCAACATGTACAGAATGTGGGAGACAGTTTTCCCGAAAGGATGCGATGCTGAGACACAGACGACATCGGCACAAAAGCATCAGTCTACCATCCCTGACGCCGCAAATACCACCACCATCGCCACCGCAAGTAACGCCGCCACCACCGCAAATACCACCACCACCACCACCACCACCGCAAAAACCACCACCACCACCACCGCCACCGCAAATACCACCACCATCGCCACCGCCGCAAAGCAACCATGGAGAGTCTTTAAAGTTTATCATTTTATCTAGTCTCACACCGTTTTAATCACTTCAGTCTACTAATGAACATCACAGAGGTTAGACGAGTGTTTTTTGCTCTCCATCGCATAATAATTGAATGAAACATCAACATCATCAATACAGAACTAGCAAGAGACCAGTGATGGAAAAATACATTGTGCTGAGCGATGTAGACTCCAAGAAGCATTATTTTCTGAACAATACACCCTATCGCTTTCGTGTCAAACTATCTCAACGTTTGAAACTGGATGGTGTGTGGATGGTGGCATTGTCCGAACTGAAATTAGGCAAAGTTGAGACAAAAGATCTCAATAATACAACCATTGACGTGTTGTGTAATTTATGCGACAGTTCACATGTGGGTGAACAATACCTGCCCTTGTTGAGACGAATCGATCTAAGAGATGGGCCTAATTATTACTTTCAACAGCTATGGTTCCTACCAGTAATTTTGAAAGATACCGATGAAATAGAAGTGTGTATAAAGTGTGCAGAAGGAAGCCCTCATTCATTTCTGAAAGAGTCTGTGAATATATCACTTGTGCTTCGACGTTATCCCTTCCTTGGTTGACAGTAACTTGACACTGTGAAATGGAAACAGCAACAACAACGACAGATGGAAGCGTGTATAAAAATAATAGATTGTGAAATGACTTCATTAGTCCCTGACAGTCCATGCAGTTGATTTTGTAAAGGCCAGTGTGAGGTACCCCAACTCTATCTGACCTGAATGAACTGGGGATAATAAATATTTGAAGATGTATCATCTTGTTTTTTATTGTTTGATTTGATCGTCTTTGTACCTAACAAGCGTTATTTATACAATTATATCCTTAGCTCTATATACAAATACTGTTATTTTCAATGTAAAGCGACATGTCCGTTCATGTTTTAACTTGACCCTTCTCACTGCAAACGCCTTTTCGCCTCATTTTAGATGGAGATGTAAACATAACCTCCCCCTGTTTGCTTGAGTGACTAGGTCACTGGGCTGACCTAATTGAATTCTCCCTGTGACTTGGCCAGTGTTCATAATGAGCCTATGAGGATTCCTATACTCATACATATACTATATTCAATAATTCATAACATTCAACATTTGTTACCTGTTTAACCAAATTTAACCATAATAAGGCCATGCATCTACTTGTTTGACTATAACCCATTCAAATAGGCCGTCTAACACTGTTTTACAGAACGCCTCACGACTTATTTTTAACCTTTAGGCAATCCCAAAATGAATCTAACAATAGGCTGGATATTGCACCATAATGACGTGTTTCTATAAATAGCTCGGCTCCCCGATAGGTGATGGTGAAATGTCATTTTCTATTCATCACCTAGATATTTTTGGGTGAATTCTGCTTATTGCCTTAGAAGACATTTAATATATTATTAATTATATTTATTATCATAAGATAAATTTATTTGTAAAAATATCAATTTTTAATTTATTTATGTGTCAAAGGTTAGATTGTTTGGTTGTAACCACTAAAATTTGGCGATTATTAATAAATAGGCCTTCATGTGTCGGCCTACACATGTGTATTTGTTACAAGAGTAAGACCGATTAACATTTGGGTTTATGACACCGGGTGCATCACGCTGGTTTATCTATTTTTAGAAGGGAATCCTCGGGTATTTAAGAAGTCACGTGATTCAAAATGGCGCATCGCGTATCGAAACTCCGACTGAAATGTTTGACAGCTCTCAAAATATATACATCTTTAGTTTTGAAAGGCGAAAATAGGCCAAACAGGTGGCATTAATAGAATTGAATACATGTCAGTGCTTTTTTCATGCGCGAAAGTTGTAATAAGTGCGCGAAAGTGCGACAAATTTTCTCCACTGCTGTCGTGTCGCGGGGCTATGTATCTTAGCTAGGTAAAGTAAAACCTGGCCGCATACCGTGAGTTGTCATCACGCACATTCAGTGCAGGTAGGTGATCAATATCGTGTCCTTTTCTTCAACCTATTGACGTGGTGTCAGTAGGTTAGGGATACAGGAACAATTATTTGCATCATGAAGGATTGATCCATTTATAAGTTAGTACTGTAGTAGGGTGTTTGAAATTCAAAGACAGAGAGGATTAAGCTAGGAAAAAATCTTATCGTGTCTTAACGTACTCTCGAACGTTCCAGTAGGGTAAGCTGATATTGTATACATTGTGTTGTTCCTCTCAATCATGAAAGTAGGATCAGTATTTTATTCACGGATCTCCTTATGTTTTAAAGTGGTAGACAGATACGCATATTCAATTCAATAGCTATAAATTGACTCGAATTCAAATCAACTCGAATTATTTAAAAAGACATGCGTAAACAACGTCGACTACAATTTGTTGGTTTTCTTTCTTTTTGTTGTTGAGACATAATTAAGTATTTATGGACTGGTTATCATGATCAACGCCTGTAAATAAAGTCATAAAAGAAGCTTCCTTTTGTCATTTACCATTTACAATTGTAATGTGATTCTTAATTCAAAAATAGGGCGACAGGCACATTATGCATAGTGTACATGTTACACAATAGGCGCCAGCTTGAAAGGTAAATGGCGTCTAACAGGAAATGTTAACAGCGATCATACAAAAGTAATGGTGAGTTATGGTGATATGAACTTGTTCCTCAATTTCGATGCAATAAATGTGTATTTCCCAAGATTGTTAAATATCACATTATCATCAGATGTCAACAACTGATCAAACCCATAAAGGGATGAAAAATGTAAATGAACACAGTAATATAACATGGAATTCCGTTTGTATCACAGGTATAATGGAAGTAGGAAAAAACCGTTGGTCTCGTGACATTCCCAACTTGTCCAATAATAAGATAACACAACGAATTCATGTACGCTTTCACTCGAATATTAGTCAAATAACATTCAAATTCAACAGTTTGTTTAATTTATTTATACAGTCTTTATTTAGAGAACCTACTTATATTATCTAGCCATATTTTTTTTTCTTAGTCTAAAAGAATCAAGGAATGCCTATATATTGGTGATACTCTGGTTTACCGATACGAAACCAAAACCATAGGAACAATGTGATCACTTTCTACTAAAAGCCCAACACTCCACATTTCTATCGGCAAGGTCCTTATCGTTCAGATATGTACATGCTTCAGAATGAAAGTATTACCTTTTTGAAATAGTTTCATAGAAATATTAACATTTGCAATCAGCTTGTAGTAATTCTGGAAAACATCTTTATATCATTCCGTGGCAACTTACTCCTAATCGTTTCCATTATGAGAAGTTAATCACGATTATGTCTCATTATTTCCACTGAGGTATTGAAATTATTTTTGAAATGGTTTTGGTGTTTCTGTTTACAGAATGGCAAATTCATGCAGTATTTGTCGTAAATCATTTAAAACTGATGTGGACCTACATAGCCATCGGTGCAAAATTTGCAAGAAATGCATATACTGTGATTACAACTTTGTATTCAAGAGTAGTAAACAGATAAGAAAACACATGATTAAAAAACACTCTGATGTTCCATGTGAAATTTGCAACAGGAAATTCTTTTTAACCGGTGGTCGTAATGATCACATGAGAGATGCCCACGGTGAAAATACCCGACTAGTCCAAGCAACACTAAAGCATGTAACTGATTGTGGTGGAGCAGATGTTCAGATAATTTACAATCGTGTCACCACCGTGCAGCAGCAGCACAAGCTTATGGATGACTACATGTCAATGGCACGTCCATCACGGGCAATACTCAACACCTGCTTCATGTCTGACCTGCGATCATGTGGCAACAGACTTAAGCGTCTCCTTGACGAGAAGGTAAGACAGGATCCGGACAAGATGAGAACATGCAACGAGATAGTGCATCACCTTGTCACATTCATGCAACACAACGTGAAGTACAAAGTCAGTGAGGTGGTGAAGGTAAGTAAATCAGAAGTTCATAGTTTGACATCATACTGACGATACATTTGCAGCTTAGAGTCGGTGTCTAGGAAGATATGTATTAATTTATATTAAATGTTCTAAGTGAAAGGCTTCTTTTATTGAAAGGTCACAAGGATCAAAGACAATAACACATCCTAACGTGTTTTTCTTTCTTTCTTTCGTCATAATTTATCATGTCCTCTGCAAAGCTTTGCAGGAGATTAAATGTTTTCAATTCCGTCCGCATTTCCGTTATTCTGTTATTTTGTGGTTCGAAAGTTTCGAAATGCTTACATTTCCGGGCCATATCTCAGGAACCTTTTAATAATTTTTTTTTTACTGAAATTGGTATGTGGTCAGATCTGTAGGTCGAGTGATGCCTTTTACTATTTTGGTCATTCTGATTTTTTCCACCTGGTTTCCATGGAAACACTTTAAAATTAGATTGTATTGGGGTAGGGTCTGTTTCTGGGCCATAGCTCGAAAACCCTTTGAAACTGTTTTTCACTTAACTTGGCATGTGGTTAGCTCTAGTGGTGAAGTGGTGCCATTTGCTACTTTGGCTTTTAATTTTTTTAAATTTTCTGGTTTCCATGGAAACAATTTGTTTTTAGTACATATGGGGGGTAGGGTAATTTTTGATTAAAAGTTGGGGCAGGGGACAACACAACATGCACAGATTTCTAGTTCATTTTGACATCATGACAGTTTGTGTTCTGTAGTTGCATCACTTCAGGACTACGTATGAAGAAGATATTATATAAAAATGAATGTGGATAAAAGCAGGTCAGTCAGAAGAAACTAATATTGCCAAAAAATTATTAAGAATATTCTGTAATGTATTCTGTAAGGTTATCTAGAAACAGGGACAAACAGATCAACATATAGAAATGTAGTAAATATATTAGTCGACATATTCCTTAAAATGCTCTTCTTAACAGGGAGGATCTCTGGGCAAGGGGACAAGTATCAAGGAGAAGGTGGACATAGACCTCGTGGTTTTCTTGAAAGACTTCAAATCTGTAGCGGACTTACAGGAGCACCGTGAAGAAGTAATCAAAGATTTGAAGAAACATATTCTGAAAGACTTTACCTTTGCAAAACAAGTTCATTATAACTATGACACTCAACACAGCAACCGGTTTGGTCTCAGAATTGATGATGGTCCTGATCTTATTCAAGTGGATCTACTTCCTGCTTGCGATATTGGAGGAGGTAATCAGGAACTGTTAAATTTGCTAATAATGATAATTAATATGATCAAAGTGCATTTGTATAGGGTTATTTACAAGCATTAGCATGTCAATAAGAAATAGTACTTTTGATGTATACCATAACGTACGACCGTAAATGTCTTAATAATTATGTGACCAGATACCCATTTGTACATATGTGGATAAGGTGCCCTGTCCAGGGGTACAACACATTGAAGACCATGATCACAAATGTTTACTGGCCACACTAAGATTAGAACTAAGACCATTGTCATGGCAGGCCAGCATGATGAGCTATACACTATTGTTGTTGACATTTATCAATAAAAAAGAAGGAATTGAAATGCCGCTTTTAACGACCACAACAACGAAAATGTGTGGAGCATAACGTGCTCAGATACCCATTTATACAGCTTGGTAGACAGAGACATATGTGGATGAGGTGCCTTGCCCAAATGCCAAACACATTTCAAAACCTTGTTCACAAAATAAGTTGCACGAATTTAGTGCTTGACTTGGTTTTAGAACCAAGGTCTTTGCTTTGGACGCTACCATGCTAAATTTTTTTCCATATTTATTCTATCAATGAAACAGAAGATAGAATATAACTCCATTACTCAATTGTTAAGAACTGAAGGACGTTTCAAGATGTCTAAGAATATCGTCCATTTAGTTTATTATTTAACAAACGTTTGTGTAAAGTTCTCCTTTTAAAAATAAAATAAGATTTAAAGTTGTTCTAAAGAGCCATGACATGTTTGTCCAGGGTCAGAGCAGGTGTTCGATGAGATGGCAGGTTTAGATGATGAGGCCAGATCTTTCTACTCGGTCTCATTCGCCAGTGATCAAGTTCGCTTCACTAAAGAAAAACCGGAGATGGTGAAAGATGTCATTCGTCTCATCAAGCACTGGAAAACAGTAAGCAAGTTCAAGCCCTCCAATTAGTAAAGGCTATTTCTGTGTAACTGCGGTTATACTCAGATAGACACATGTACTCTTTTGTAAAATATTTTATGATTGTTACCATAGAGTGAGCGAAAATGAATGATAAAGTAACTGATAAACAGATAATGAAGAAAAACTAAGATAAAAAACTATATTGATATTACTGAATTTTATAACAGACAGATTAAAAATTATTTTATGGTGAAAGCCTATTTTTTGTGTAAAGGAATCTATGTGTTTTACACTGATAGACAATGCCGTTTGCTTCTCACTTCCTTGTTATCATGGAGGAAGCAAAAATGACATAAGAATTTAATACACAAAAGATAGCGAGGAAAATGAAAAAAAAGAATATCAATGAAGTTTAAGAACTTACAAATGAAACACCATCTCATTGTACATATTTTCAGCGTGAGAAGTTGAAGATCCCATCCTACACTGTGGAGATTGTCACTATCAAGGAGTGGGAGAGAATGGGCAGACCTGACAAACCAGACTTGGATCAGCTCTTCAAGAAATCCATGACTCAGTTGTCGAACTTTGGTGGTATCAAAATTACCTGGCCGAATGCTAGAGCAACTGATGACAGGAGGTGGGTTAAACTGAGGGGATTCTGAACAGTGCTTATAGGTTCTTGTTTTAATAGTAATTATGTCTCCTTGAGGTCAAGACATGATCCAGTTTTCTACATTCAGTGATTAAAGGTTTCTTATCAGTCAGATAATGATATGGAAAATATTATACTAATGATTAAGTTTGCTAAGAAATAATGACTGTATTATAATTTTTCTACATTCAGTTATTTCTCAGTTTTTAAAGGTTTGATACCTTTGTGAGCGTTCTTATCAGTCAGATAATGATATGGAAAATATTATCTTTTTTTTGGTATATTTTTCATTGATATGTGATCGCAATAAAACAATCATTAAGTTTGCTAAGAAATAATGACTGTATTATAATTTTGTACATAAGTATTTCTTTTATGATAAAATCTAGTTAAGTAATCAACCTTAAAAAACTAATAACTTATAAAAAGGGTAGGTAGGTAGGTTGATTTAAGGGTGACGTTGGGCCACAAATGACCTATATGCGCCCTGCAATAAAAGGTAATGTTAAAAGATTGTTAAAAAGAAGAGGACATGATTAAAAGATTAGATAATATCATATTTGCCTGTGTTTTTGACAAAATCTAAAAGTGACCTTTGAACTTCGTAAAACATCAAGTTTTTTCCTAATATGGATCTAATTGAGAATACGTTTGATTTTGACATAACAACCTCTCTGAGGTCCTGGCGTTGCTCGTTATGACCTTCACATTCTAAGAGAAAAGGAAAAATTGTTTCTGGAGTTTTTGTAAAACAATGGATACGTAGCTGAGATACATTTTTGTCTAAAATATGCTTGTATTCGTTTAATCCGCAATGACCAAGCCTCAGACGAGTAAGAATAACTTCTTCTCTTCGATTTTGTCGACGGATCTGGGTATGCTGTTCAATCGTTGGACATGAACTGTACATTTGCCTTGCAGGGCTGCCATTATCCCAGTCACTTTGCCACTTGTCACCAATTGCCTTATTTATGTTTGTATAGATGTCTTTGGGGATGGGGCAGATATCTTCATTGTCAATTTGAACCTTTGTTAATGAAGACTTTGCAAGATTATCCTTTTTAAAAGGACAACTTTCTCGTTACCAGTTAGACCAACAAGAGCAGGAACCCATACGAAATCACAGCTGATATATGCTTCATTAAAAATTGTGACAAGATACAATATGTCATACAAAATGTCACTGCGTTGTCCATATACACCTGATTGAATAGCTTGAACTGCTGCCAAAGAGTCTGTAAAAACATTCATGGCTATGTTTTTTATAAAAAGCAATTAATTCTGCAGAAAATACTGAAATATGATTTTTGAGTCTGAACGTTTTTTCTACTTCTAAGGATGGTATGTCTAAAGCTCCGCCCACGTGTCCTGTAGTTGGATCTTTAGAGGCATCTGTATAGATATGGGTGAAACCATGATTCTTTGTGCTTATAAAATCTGCTATAGCTTTGATGATGTTAGGACTGATTTGTTAATTTACAATTGAGGCCAAATATATATTATTGGTGGTTGGGTTAGGCACCATGGAGCTGACTTTGGGAGGCTGCAAGTGCAATGTTGTTTGAAATCCTGAATGTTGCACTGGTGTGCAAGTTGGAGAGCTGTTAACTTAAAGGGTAATTTACCATGACTCCATGACTCCATTCACAGATGGCATACTCAGTGCAGTCACTTAGCACATCTCTAGCCGAGTGATAATCAGAAGATGCTAATGAAAGATAAGTCTTAAGGGAAGATTTTTGGCGGCAGTACTTAAGAGGATGCTATGCACATTCTACTTGCATTGCAGCTATGGGAGTAGAAGGGAATGCCCCTGTAGCTATTCTTAAGGCCTTTGACTGTACTCGATCAAGCTTAGTTAAATGGCATTTTGCTACATGAATAAAGAATTGACAGCCATAATCTAGTCTTAAGAGAATAAGTGCTTTATATAGCAGTAGCAGAGAAGATTTATCAGCAACCCAATTTGTTGTTGAGAGACACTTCAAAAGGTTTAAAGACTTTGAACACTTTCCTGATAAGTGATATGGCGAGTCCAAGTTAGCTTGTTATCGAAGTAAACTCCTAGAAATTTAAAATAAGAGACAAAGTTGATCGTCGACTTCCAATAGTAAGTAACAAATTTGGATCTAGTTTGCGCCTAGTAAAATTCATTGTCACAGACTTTGCTATAGATATATAATAAGGGTTGCCAATATAGAGTTATTTCCCTTTGATGTCAAATTTCAATAGTTAGGCTTATGTGACTCTAAATATCTCAGGTGACATATATTTTTCTCTGTTGTATCATATTCAAATGTATATTGACTATAACATATATATTTTTCAACAAAACGTAATACGAAAAAATTATTCTTTTCATAAAAAAACCAAATATTTTACAAACTGTTATGTAATTTGTATGGATATACTGCAAATTACTTTCAAGGTCCTTCTTTCCTGCATTAGTCTAATAAATTATTGCAATACCTTAATAAAAATCAAAATAAGAAAAAAATTATATTGATATTCAAAAGTTAACTTTCAAGTTTTTCAATTTGATGTTTCCATCTGGTACTCCAATATTAGGGCTCTCTTTGAACAAATAGTGTGATGCCATGGTATTTTTATGACATAATTGGATTCAAGACATATATATCGCTACAAGACCAATTTCTTAATACCTCAGTATTTTGTATCAAACCTCCTTAATTGCATAAATTCTATGTCTTAACAAATATCACCAAGAACGAGAAATTTTCTTTATTGTATTTCCATTAACCTTCCAAATTTATTGACAAACTATTTTTATGGATGTATATTATAGTAACATCTTTTATTGGAAGCATTGCAATCAAATTAGATTCTTGTCTTCCTTACAGACCTATTGTGATGGATCCGGCCAATCCCTTCAACAACACAGCGTCACTGATTGGACCATCTGACCAGAAGGTCATCGAGAGGAAAGCACGAGAAGTTGTGAGCTGGTTGCAACTTAGGTTTTGATAATACGTGTCACAGGTGTTTTTCTCTTGTAAATATTGCTTTTTACAGTAAAATATCTGCTAGTGAAGAACCTTTTATTTTGGTAACTGTAAATAGCTTTGCTTTGATTAGATTTTAGTTGGGCATTTCAGGTCGTTGTAAATTACTTGCATCAACTTTTTTTTACGATATTCAGATGTATATTGTTATTTGAGTACATACCATATCTTGTATGTAAAACATATTTTAGCAATTTAATATAATTCTCATATACTCATGTACACTGTAGGCCTATGGTGACCATTTCTAACATTTTTCCAATTTTCACTTAAACACCAAGAATCAGCCATGAGAAAAATCAGTCGGAAACTAACAATATACGTTCATGTTGTAAACAAATTTAAGTTTTGTTGTTCATGAACCCATGTCTATTTAACGCTTTGTGTATTTTTTGGATCAAGATGAAGCTTGAATTCAAGCTTTGCTTTGCACAGTTTTGAGGATGCATAAGACATTTTTCTAATTGTAAAATGATAGATGATTATCATTATATCTTGTATATTTCTGAGTTTTCAAAATAAATTTATTTCTTAATCTGTTTTGTCATATATACTTACCGTTTCTTTCTTCATATATCGTACTAGAAGATTGTACATTATAATTGATTGTAGAGTCATAATTGAACAATGTTTTAGTATAATTAATATCCGTAGAACAAGTTAGTGCCTTACTTCTACTTTTGTTGTGATAACTACATTTTCAACCGCTCACAATTTTATAATGTTATAATGTGATAAAGCTGTTAACAGATAGATTAAACTATTTACTTCAATTACAAGACTTTAAAGGGGCAGTAGCACGTTTTTAGTGGGGATATAAGGTGATGACAGGAAAAGGAAGATTAATGGTTACAATTGAAAGACAATGTATTTAAACTAAATAGAGCAGTAATAATTCAAATATATAATGTACAGTTTTGCCATGCAATTCCTTTTTCTTACACAAAATAAATCAAAGGTGTTCACACAAAATGGCCGCCAATGGATTGTATGTCAATTTTCATACTTTGTCCTCTGACTATGGATGATTGGCTTGTGGAATGAGATTGTTGACACTGTCAACATAATACATTTAGCATTAACTTACAATTATCAGTGAACATATTAAATTATAAAATTATCAAAAATCGTGCTGCTGCCCATTTAACTCGGTCTTTACGGTGCTCTGGAAAAGAAAGACATTATTTGTGATCAAGAAAAATGGAACTTCCTGCCTTAGTCAGCGTTTTATTTTAAAACCAAAAATTTAAATGACCACAGCTTGCCGTCGTATTAGTGCGATGATGTGATTAGTCCTGTAACGACTCATTTTCCTACGCAAAGCCTTAAACGAACTGTCAGATTTATACCTTGCTGAAGACCCTTGGATTTTCTGTGCTGATACCAGTGCCCCCTCAGGCGATTGTTAGCAACCTCCAGTTACTTTCTGATTAGACTATTGCTTTCTCTCATAGTGAGCACAGAACATCCAAGGGTCTGCAGTAAGGTATAAAACTTACAGTTCGGAAATTGAGGTGTGGTCCTGTCAAAAGAATTGGGAATTCTCAGCGTAATAAATTCGGAGAAGTTTCCAAATTAAAAAAAGTTTAGTTACATGTAACTAAAGCAAAAAGAAACCTGACAATCGACACTTGATAAAATTTGCGAAACTTTAAAGTGATGTTGAACAACAATTAACATATGCGGCTACAACACTAAATTGGAAATCCAAACATAACAGTCAATTCTATGATTCAAAATCAAATAACGTTACTAGTGAAAACCCTAAAAGAGGGTTACACATTTAATAGATTTGAGCTTTACGGAATGGTTACGTCATAGATATTGTCTAAACATAATCCATACAATTTTTATCAGTCAATTATATTGTTTTTGAAAATTCATAAGACTTGAATCGCAGGTGAGTATGAGCTGCAATAACGATTTATAATACCCCAGAAATATCACCAAAATACACCATAATCGCATTAACATACTGACAGTTTTTTAAAACGCTTGTTATAAAGATTTGATTCCTGCAATTTTTAACAGCCATTAATGAGTTAAAGTATCTTAAGACGAAGCAACTGAGATTGTCAGTTGCAAAGGAAAATATCAAAATTGGCAAAATCCTGAAGGAACTTAACAGAATACCTGTCCTGTTTTAACTTGTGTTAGAGGAGGATTTTAAGTAAAAGAGTTACATAGAAATTGTATTATTTTCATAAGCTGAATCAGCAGGTTTTGGACAGTAAAGGTGAATCGAAGGTTTAGCTTTGGTACATGTTTTGGTCAAGTAAAGTGATGAGCTTGTCAGAGATAGACAAATGCAAGGTAATGTATCTGTCATTCATCATATACATATGTGACAGACCAGCCTTTGTTCCACTGCAGATTGCCATATCATGGCATGTCTTGGACATGCTTAGCTCGGCATGTAGGGGTCTCCAAAGAGTACCAATATATGTAGGAATGATACTAATTCACTTAGTAGGCACGTGAGGAGACCGGTTTTGGCTCTGACGTCATCAGCAAATAGTGCTTGGCTAGCGTTGTGAGATTGATACTGCCCCAGGGGGTATGGACATACATGGTCACCCCTCGAACCTGGGAGGTGACCATAATGACGTGAGATGGAAACCTGAGACGGACAGAACAGAGTATATAGTTAGAGAGTTAGTTGTATAGAGCGGAGATCGAGATAGTCCTTCAATAAAGTGGGGTTCCCAGAGAAAAGAGAGTCGCCAGCCAAAACCGAGAGGCTGCGGCTTAATGGCTGTGGTCGCGAACATATACCTGTGTTGTGTCATACCTCTATGTGCTGTGCCGTGTTAGCATGAACAGTTACTGGTTTAGCATGAGTTGGACAAGACGATTGATTTGGCTGACCAAGGTTCAATCTAGCTGGTGGGACAGAATTTGTCCAGGTGTCCAATCTCGCATAATCACTGTTAGGACGACCTTAGGATACTTGATTTCGAGGTAAACATTGTCGAACACGAAGAAAAACTACATTTTTCAGAACTAAATGCTTTGTTTATGACTAGTACAATGATTTGGCATAACAGTAAATTCAAGACTATACATTTTTTATCGTTGTGTGTGTAAAAACTCCGGAATTGAATTTTACTAACCCGTATAAACACTCAGTCGTAATAGACATAAACATTTCAGTTAATATAAAGCAAGATTTTCATCGCATTGACTTATCATTCACGTAAAACTTTAAAATGATTTTAGGTTATTTCATAAAATGTTTGCTGTAACTTTTCTTCATTACTCATTTGTGAAACCACTCATTGAAATTCAAGATGAGATTTCTTAGCGCAGCCAATACCAATATTTTTTAGGATTTGTAGATTGTTAGCTCACAATAAAAAGATATTTCAACACTCCCAGATAGTTTAAACAATCTGCAGAATTTGAGACATATACAATCTTGAAATGATCAAAATCTAGGAATTGTTGGTTCCAATTGGCGGGGTAGTGTAGTCCATTCCCAGATTGTGAAGGGCTATGAGCGATACTCCACCTTCAATATAGGCGTTGATTCCTAGATTCTTACTGGCTCATCTGGTCGTGTTGTTAAACTGACGGGGCAGTGTAGTCCATTCCCAGATTGTGAAGGGCTATGAGTGATAATTTCAAATTATTTAGTATACGGGTAGATTCTTAGATTGTGAGGGGCCCTTAGCTGGTCTTGGTGGCCCGTCAGTTGAATGAAAAATATTCCTAGATTGTTCGAAAAATCTGCAGATTGTGATCATTCCTAGTTTGCACGGTACAACCACACTTGATTCGCCTGCCTATTTAATGAAGTAAGTCCGATTTTCTTTAATGAATGAATGACTTATGATGAACCTTATCAACGGGCGAAAAAATAATATTATCAACATGATAATACTAGGTTATCAGTAACATAGAACACAATTCATGACGTGATATATTCACATCATAAAATATGCAGTTATATGTTAATTTCGTTTCTAGTTGTTACAAATACAAACAGAATGTTCACTGTTGTGTAAAGTTATATTATTAAGAATATTATATCCCACTACATTCCTAATTGACATGAAAAGACAGCCTTTTCACTGGGATTAGATAGTTAACTCCTCGATGTAATTTGGTCAAGTGGGTCACGTGGTTAGTCATCAGATCAAATAGGCTGTGTTGACATTTATTGATATGGTTGAATGTAGCCAGATCACGTTCACTGGTCGTCTCTTACATACACGAGCAGAGGTAAGTCATCTTACACCCCTTGGGCGGTTATATCCCTGTTGTGTTGTCAATTTCATAACTTGTACAAATTGTCCTTTTATGAATCAATTTTGTGTTGATCCGTATCTTATTACTCTACGAAACAGGTAACAATGCAGTATGTGTACTTTATTCTGTAATAGCACTAAACCTTTACAAAAAGAGATTTTGCTGTTACTTATATTCTGACTTCGAATATGATTTCCGATTCAGTGTATCTGTTTTAGATCAATCTTTCTTGTGACTGATACAAGTAGACAAAACGATATATGTTATGACAAATGATGCTTAAAATCAACTAACTGCACTTCTAAACAAATATAGTTCAACCCATTTATTCCATTTTAAAACAAAGTTACGTAAACATTAGTTTAGTTTTGTTTTCGTACTTCACTGGTGAAAGTCTCCAATAGTTGATTAATTTACGGAAGGTCTCCAATAGTTTGTTGCATCGGTGCCAAGAATGTTGTCGTCGAAATCAATGCGCTCGAACGCAACTGCCTGAATCCCAAGAAAAGTGCTGAAATCCAAAAGTGTGTGTAAAATGGCGACTTGGACGTAACCGGCCAACAAGCATCACAAAATTTTATTAAAGTTGAAAGGGACATGTGTAGGTTTATTTTAGGAAAATAGAGTTATCTAAAAAAAAACACGAAAATAAAGTGTTTCAAATTAATGTGTACTTTCATTAACTAGGCAAACTTATTCTGTACGGATGTTTACTTGACAGGGGAGTGTTTGAAACTAACAGTCAAGAAGATCATGTAATACATATAGAGCATAAGTCGCCATTAGTTTTGCACATGAAAAGTTACATTTACGTTGTGGCGATCATTCTTGCAGCTGGAACTTGTTTACTTAAACTTTGTTTTAAGTAGGAGAATGTCCTATATAATGTCCATTATATGTCCTATATAATGGCACATGGACGTGCAAAACTAATGGCCAGTTTTCGAACATTCTCCTACACTGATGCAAAAGCGTCTCAAAAGTGTCCCGCGAACCACGTCTGTTCTTCGTGTGCTTTTGAAATTTCTGTTTTTAACCTGATTGTATGATTTATGCTGTGTGATCCTGTGCAAGTTCGCATGTACTAAAATGACCCCTCAATAGGAATACACATATATAGAACAGTTCATTATCAAGTATAGGGGTGTTCCAACATGTGTTTGTGTTCCTGAGAAGTCAAATTGGGAGTAGTCAAACTGGGAGTAGTCATAACGGGAAGATACCATGGAAAAAACCTCTGCTCGGGCAACGCCCTCGCGAGTTTATTTTCCACAACCCCTCGGTACCAAGTTATTAGCAGCCCCGTCTAAGGACGGGGCTGCTATCAGGTTTTGTGCAGTTTCCGCCGCCGCCGCCGCATCCGCGTCCGCCGCGTCCGCCTCGCACATACTTATGGCTATAACTTTTTTCTACTAAGCTTTCCAGAACTTGTATTCATAACTTACTGCTTATACCTCGGGGGAACGATTTTGACATGTTCATTTTCAAGGTCAAAGGTCAAGGTCACGAGCTATTAAATCACTAAAAAATTCCTTGTAAACGCGATAACTTGAAAAGTTTTTGTGCTATGAAGCTCTTACTTGGTATGTATCATCCTTGGAAGAGTTAAACATTTTGAAAAGGTTTTCGCTACAATCTGTTCAAGGTCAAGGTCACAGCAAGGTCACGACTTTAGCAAGGTTTTGCGAAAATGCTTTATTTTAACTATGAACACTTTTAATCAATAGATGATTGTAATACTCAATGAAAAGTGTTCATAGATTGTGTAACCTTGAAGGTCAAAGGTCAAGGTCATGAGATTTGTGCTATTTAAATGTGCAACTAATTTGGATATAACTTTATCCCATTAAGCTTTTCAGAACTCATAAACATGTATAAGTGTTTACACCTCTGGGGACTTAGAATGACATGTTCACTTTCAAGGTCAAAGGTCAAGGTCACGAAATGTAAAATCACTCAAAAATTCCTTGTAAACGCGATAACTTGAAAAGTTTTTGTGCTATGAAGCTCTTACTTGGTATATATCATCCTTGGAAGAGTAAAACAATTTGAAAAGGTTTTCGCTACAGTCTGTCGAAGGTCAAGGTCACAGCAAGGTCACGACTTTAGCATGGTTTTGCGGAAATGCTTTATTTTAACTATGAACACTTTTAATCAATAGAAGATTATTATACTCAATAAAGAGTGTTCCTTGATCGTGTAACCTTGAAGGTCAAAGGTCAAGGTCATATCTATTTAAATGTGCAACTAATTTGGATATAACTTTATCCCATTAAGCTTTTCAGAACTCATAAACATGTATAAGTGTTTACACCTCTGGGGACTTAGAATGACATGTTCACTTTCAAGGTCAAAGGTCAAGGTCACGAAATGTAAAATCACTCAAAAATTCCTTGTAAACGCGATAACTTGAAAAGTTTTTGTGCTATGAAGCTCTTACTTGGTATGTATCATCCTTGGAAGAGTTAAACATTTTGAAAAGGTTTTCGCTACAATCTGTTCAAGGTCAAGGTCACAGCAAGGTCACGACTTTAGCAAGGTTTTGCGAAAATTCTTTATTTTAACTATGAACACTTTTAATCAATAGATGATTGTAATACTCAATGAAAAGTGTTCATAGATTGTGTAACCTTGAAGGTCAAAGGTCAAGGTCATGAGATTTGTGCTATTTAAATGTGCAACTAATTTGGATATAACTTTATCCCATTAAGCTTTTCAGAACTCATAAACATGTATAAGTGTTTACACCTCTGGGGACTTAGAATGACATGTTCACTTTCAAGGTCAAAGGTCAAGGTCACGAAATGTAAAATCACTCAAAAATTCCTTGTAAACGCGATAACTTGAAAAGTTTTTGTGCTATGAAGCTCTTACTTGGTATATATCATCCTTGGAAGAGTAAAACAATTTGAAAAGGTTTTCGCTACAGTCTGTCGAAGGTAAAGGTCACAGCAAGGTCACGACTTTAGCATGGTTTTGCGGAAATGCTTTATTTTAACTATGAACACTTTTAATCAATAGATGATTGTAATACTCAATAAAGAGTGTTCCTTGATCGTGTAACCTTGAAGGTCAAAGGTCAAGGTCATGACATTTGTGTTATTACAATGTGCAACTAATTTGGATATAACTTAATCCCGTTAAGCTTTTCAGAACTCATAAACATGTGTAATTGTTTACACCTCTTGGGACTTAAAATGACATGTTCACTTTCAAGGTCAAAGGTCAAGGTCATGAGCTATAAAATCACAAAAAAATTCCTTGTAAACGCGTTAACTTGAAAAGTTTTTGTGCTATGAAGTTTAAATTTTGTATATATTATCTCTTGAGAAGTACAAAATTTTGGAAAGGTTTTGGGTACGAACTGTCAAAGGTCAAGGTCACAGCAAGGTCAACAAATATTGAGAAAATTGATTATTTTAACTTTAAACACTTTAATTCGATAGATTAATGTTATTTTCAATGAAATGTGTTCATTGATTGCGTGACCTTGAGTGCGAACGTCAAGGTCACAAGAAAATGCCCAATATGCTGAGGCTTGTAGAAGGCGGAACAGGGTAAGGCGAAACCCCAAGTTTCGGGGCTGCTCTGTTTTTGCAGTGTCCTGCAAACACTAATCTAGTTATTTACTACATATGTTGTACATATTCACTATAAAGGAGTGGTATCATGTTTTTTGAAAATTTTATCTTACAATTTCACCAATAATTGTACGTTTATGCTAAATGAATTAGTATGATAGTGATAAACATCTGATTACAAAAACCAATCATCCATAGTCAGAGAACAAATGTTAAAGATTCACATAAATTCCATTGGCTGACATTAGTTGGGTTTACACGAGTTTTAATGTAGCTTTGACATCGTTCATTTTCCAGTGCAAACACACAAACTGACATTCAATTCTTAAATATTTGTACAAACAGCGTGGTTCACCTGTTTGTGGTCTATCGTTGCACGGCTGCAAAATAAATCAAGGGACACCATGTTAAAACAAGTATGAGGATGGCAAGGCAACAATCATGTCATACACATATGAGATGGACAACTTCAGATCAATTCGTTTCAATAAGATTGGATTTAAAGTAAGGATTCGTGTTACACCTAATCCTTCACCAGAACCAAAAACACATATAAAATAAATTCAACAGTAAGTTGGCATTTACTACATATCTGCAATTGTGTTTATTTTGAGTAGTTAATGCTGATCTCGTCCTTTAAGCTCTTAGAAATGACGTTTTCTGTAGTAATGATTAGAACTATTTTATATACTACTTTTGAAAATCTGTTGTTCACAGGATGATCTACCATTGCAGCGTATGTGGGAATCTCTTTCATAAGGACATTCAACTCTATGGTCAACGTGTTAACAGTCAGTTAGATTTATGCAGGAAATGCCAAATTGACCACATTCGAGGCACCTATGATGGCAGGCCACGTTTATCAAGCACAAAATGCAACACCCGATATCTGTCCAGTCTACAACCTTCTGACAGCAGCCTGACCCGAGGCAATGAGGCAGTTAACAACTATGCTCCAGACATACAGCCACGCAAAATTCCAGGTTCCAGTGGTTCACTGACATATCCGTCACAGATACTCAACACCCGAGTTCCGTCAGCTTTACAAACGTCTGGAAATAGCCTTAACTGGCTAAAAGGGAACTTTCTAAAGGAACTGCAGTCATTGAGAAGAGGCAATAAGCCAATTAACAACCATGTTCCCAACATGCAGCCACGCAAAATTGTAGGTTCCAGTCCTTCAATGTCATATCCTTTAAACAGAGCCAACACCCATGTTCTGTCCGATTTGCAACCATCTGGCAATAGCCTGAGCTGGCTTAATGGGAACCTTTTGAATCAACTGCAGACAATGAGAAGACTCCATGAGACAGTTCCCAACCATGTCCCCTCCAACAATGATGCAAGGGCATGTCCACCCCTGATGATTCTCAACACACAATTTCTATCGGACCTGCAAGCGTGTGGCAACATCCTGAGGCGTCTCCTTGACGAGAAGGTTAGACAGGATCCGCACAAGATGAGAAGATGCAACGAGATAGTGGATTATCTTGTCACTTTTATGCAGCACAACTTTGGATCGGTAGTCAGCGAGGTGGTAAAGGTAGGTCATCAAAGTAAAACCAAAACTTGAGCAAAAATAATACTGAGTCTTTAAAGATAAACAATTTACATCATACATGTACTTTTCGAGGATATGTATTCAGGAACACTGAAGTAAAATTTAAAGTCACTAAGCTTCTTAGAGATGAGGATATTACTTTATTGATCATTTCTCCAAAGAACTTTGACAACATCCTTTTCCTTTCAATGAACAAACAGTTTGTCATATAGATCAATTAGCTCAGTCCATCCGTGTCACTTGATTTGACACTTGTTACTTGGGGATTGACAAGGGAAAACACATCTTGTAAGTTATAAAAAAACTGCTGGGAACTGACAAACTACAGAAGAATCTTCTAGATTTTAAAGAGAAGCTACACGTACACGAACCTGTGAGGCGATCTCACTAGCACTCCAAGTGTTTGAATAAAGTTTAACTATATCCATTGAAAACACATAATCGTTTTGATTAAGATAACCAGACGACATGCTATCCGGACTATTTTCCAGTGTAAATTTTTTTTTCAAGTTAAACGAGGTTCGACTGTATATATTATACACTCATGACATCTGAATAATCTTCTTCTTACAATGGGCACATTGTGTTAGCGTACAATCAGCAATTCATTAGCTGTTTTCATATTCTACTAAAATTGTCTATATTACAGGGAGGGTCTCTGGGCAAGGGAACGAGTATCAAGGAGAAGGTGGACATAGACCTCGTGGTCTTCATTAAGAGATTTGCTTCCGTTGCTGACCTTAGGCAACAACATAAAGGAGTTATCAATATCTTGAAGACTCACATTGTTAATGACTTCACTTTTGCAAAACAACTGCGTTATCACCATTCCACTCATCACAGCAACCAGTTTGCTCTACAAATCGATGATGGTGAAGATCTTATTCCAGTGGATCTTTTACCTGCCTGCGATATTGGAGGAGGTAGGCGTTAAGGTTGCATAACGGTCATATTTTGTGTAATTTTTTTAATTGTTTTGTAATACATTTTGATAGAATGAATATGAATAGCTGAAAAAATATATAGAAAATGCAATGTTTTGAAAGGGTTTACGGGACTACGAAACCCGTGTAGATGTAGCATTGTCTATGGCTGCGCTCCAGGAAATGTAAGATCTACCAGGGCATTACAATCCTTCACAACTTTTCAAAACATTTTGTTACTAGCATGTCTTGCAAATTCAACACCTACATCTTTTTTATCCATCTTTCTGAAACTTGCAACATAACATGAGTATCTAATAATGACATGCATATCAGAATTTCAGTGGTTTATATCCAGAGTTATGGCCCATCAGGAAGAGCATATGAATACTATTTTGGGGGTCCACATTCTTGATAGAACTAGTAAATCTATAACCTTTGGTAACATGTGAAGGTAACGATGACATTAATACCATTATCCATGTAAGATAGCTTGCTTCAGGCAGGTGGTAGTAAGTTTGTGTTCTAGACGTACAGGTTGAAAATGAAACCTTTTCATTTAAGGTCGCCAACATTCGCCATACATTGTAAATACTTTATGAAGTATAATACCCAAGACAATAATGACATCATACTGTAGTCACCTTCACTTCCCATAAAAAAGATGTTATTTTGCATGTTAAATTTGCACAATGGGGAAATAGAAAGTGGTTTAGTTGTAATACTTCTAACGAAACTATCGTTATGTAGGCAGTTGGCAAGTTAGAAAACAAAAGGCTGGTTTCTGAATTGAGAGTTTATATTGAAACTGAGCAGTAAATTTCATTGATAAAGTTAGAGTTAGTAATGACTTATTGATTGTTAATTAGCTTCAACATCCGTGTTCCGAGAGATGGCAGGTTTAGATGAAGATTCCAGGTCTTTCTACTCCGTCTCATTCGCCAAGGATCAAGTTCGCTTCACAAGAGAGAAGCCGGAGTCAGTGAAAGATGTCATTCGTCTTATCAAGCACTGGAAAACGGTACAAATTTACTCTATTGCGACAAAACAAAATTTTCGAAGGCAGAACTGTTGCTTTAGGACCTACAGGTCACGGTGCTTTTTTGTTGCAACCTGTAGAAGATGGTTTGATTAAATGAAAATGGATACAGTAGAAAACGGATATATCGAACACGGATATAGCGAACAATCGGATATAGCGAACAAATTTTCAAGTCCAGTCCTTATAATCATTAAAATTATATGCGTATAGCGAACTTCGGATATAGCGAAGTAAATTCTTTGGTCCCTTGGAGTTTGTTATATCCGAGTTCTACTGTATAAACATAAGTACAAACTGTATTTGAACATTTCATAAAATCAACATATTCTTGAAATAAACATAACCGCTTATTTTTCGTTGAATGAATTTTTTTTTTCTAAATGAGTTTAAAAGTTTTTATTTTTATCAAAATTGCAGACTCAAGTGAAACTTTATTGATCTTATTAGATTAGATAAACATCGTTTTGTCATGCATTGACAGATATTCTATCAATTTTATGATCTAAACCGTTAATGGTAATGAGTGACGTCATTGGAGATGTGAATCAATCGTCAATTTTTCTCACTTTATCGGAATAACAATGCAACTATCCGGCAGGTAGAACGTGATATCTAATGGACTAAATGAATGTTAATGAAATTATCAACAGAATTCTATGCAATTGTAATGAACTATGATTGAAATATCATCATTTTGGTCCAATGTAATTCAGCGTGAGAACTTGACGATCTCCTCCTACACTGTGGAGATTATCACTATCAAGGAGTGGGAGAAAATGGGCAGTCCTCCTCAGGCGGACTTGTTTGAGCTTTTCAAGGGGACCATGACACAGATGTCGAACATCAGCAGCATCAACATAACCTGGTCTAACCCCTGGAGCATTTTCATACCGTGAGTGATAGGTCTTTATTCAGTGTTTATTCAAGATGTAGAATGTATAGACGTTTCGTATTTATCATTCTACCGTTTTCAAGGAACTATACTGGAACATTGCTATTTTCTACAAAAAAGGGTATTATTCATCCAATAACCTGCTTGTCAAGTTGATAAATCTTTTTAAAACATGCCTCTCAGACAACTGATTATCAGTTATAATTCTAAACAAGATTTTCTTTTTCAAAACTTAAACAAATCATGCATCCGCTCAATGATGTCAAAATATTCCCCAAAATCGTCCACAATAGTTTAGCAAACTATCTTCAATTTTTTAACAACTGGCTGTGAATTACAATAATGTCAATGTTGTAAGGGGGAGCAGGACAATTGCCACCCGGACAATTGTTACCCGGACAATTACCACCAGACAATTGCCACCCGGACAATTGCCAACTAGGACAATTGCCTCCTAGGACATTTGCCACCGGGGACAATTCCCACCCAAATATAAAAATAAGTAAAACATAATTATAGAAAACTAAATATAATTAAATGTGTTCCTTTTTTTATTTGTATCATCATGGTCTCATACATAAATAATTTAACATATCATAATATACATAATAATAAAATAATCATATATGCCTTGACTGATGGCATTTGTATTATAGTGACTTTGTGACTAGTGACCACATGGTCTCATGATAATTTAACATATCATAATATGAATAAGAACACATCATCCCAGCACTAAGTTAGTGACATTTAGTGGTGTATTAGTGTAGCGTCCAGTTTCTATCTTGAGGGGGGCTACTCCACTCCTTAACTTGGCTAAAGCTGATCTGTATTTCCTTGGCATAGCGTTTATGACATAGTCCTCAGTTTTGTAGTATTTCTTGAAGTTGCTGTACGTTCTTAGCTTGTTTCCTCCAATTCCTCTCTTTCCATCCTGTCGTGAAACTTCTTTCCACCAATTTTCTTTAAAGTGTTGAAGAGTTCTACTTTGAATGATTTTCACTATGTATTTGCTGTCGTATAGTCTGTCTAACGGTAAAACGTGAACCATGTCATACTCTTGTAACTTCTTATGCATGCGTGAGGTCAAGTTTGATTGTCGTCTTGCTGCCCATTTGTGACTCCACTTGAATATCTTGTAGTTTAGGCGCTGCTGGTCCATTCTCCTAAGACGCATATACTGTCGAGTAACTGATCCCCATTGTCGCACCAGGGGTGGATCCCAGCCCATATCAACCGACACAGCATTGTTTGGCGCAAATTTTCTCAGTCCTAGGAAGTATCTCATTGCACGGTTTTGAACAGCATCTATGCATGACATGTTGTAGGTGCCCCAAATGTTCGCTCCGTATTCGATCACTGACCAAACCATAGTGTCATAAAGCTTCGAGAAAGTCCTGTACTCCATGCCACCTAAAACTTTGAACTTCGATATTAAGAGTCCCAGCGCTCTACTTGCAGAAGTTGCTGATGCCTTTGCCATTCTCTTGTAGTCTAGGTGCTCTGTAAGTAATATTCCCAGATATGTATACTTGAAATCTCAGTTTATCAAAACATTCATCTTTATTGTTCCTTTAAAAAAAAAGAGTCTGAACTACATTGATGTTTTAATCTGTATCACAAAAAGTAATTTCTATATCACAAAATGTAAGTTCTGGTTCACAATAAAATTATTGTTATCACCAAAAGCAATGTTTGTATAAAATCATATTTTGTAAAATCCATGGTGGCAATTGTTCTAAGTAGGAAATGAAATTTAACTGGGTGGGAATTGTCCCCGGTGGAAATTGTCCTAAGAGGCAATTGTCCTAGGTGGCAATTGTCCGGGTGGGAATTGTCTGGTGGTAATTGTCCGGGTGGGAATTGTCCCGGTGGCAATTGTCCTAGATCCGTTGTAAGGGTACACTACAATTGGACTACCGCTGATTCTTTACAGACCTGTTGTCATGGACCCTGTCAATCCCTTCAACAACACAGCATCAAAGCTCAAGTATTCTGAACTGGTGGACATTGTCAGGAAGGCACGAGAAGTAGTCAGCTTGTTGTAAATAACGCTTTTAACCAACATGTATCATGATGTCATGTTGATATTTGTCTTTTCCTTTATTATCGTAACTTTTGCCGAATAACTTTCATGTACTGCAATGTTTGATTTATGTTATATAAACACATGAAAGAAAACATTCTCTCCCTACAGAAACAGATCAAGTCATGAAATGTTGATACAGCCTGTTCTATTACGCCGACATCATGGGTTCCGGCAGTTTCCCCTGGCGGCAAAAATTTCACCACAATCCATTTGAGTTTCTTCATCAAATGACAACGCTTCTCGCACGGAAAGGGTGGTTCATAACACAATGTGTTGCCGTGATTCATAAGCCAAAATGATGATTTTTAGAACAGCGTTGCTGATTGCACAACTAACTTTAATTGCTTCCAATCAGGCATCTCCGATTCCATTCCACAAAGTCGGCGTAATAGAACAGAGGCTGTATCAACATTTCTTGATCTGCCTCTGTGTGGAGAGAATGGAAAGAAAACAGCAGAGGTCGTTTATAGTTCACAAACTTTTTCCATATTTACTTCAGTGCATTCATTGCCAAATGAACTGACTGTTAAGATCCATGTATGTAAGAATTTAATTTTCTTTCAAACCTCAACAAGGATAAGGTGAAACTGTATAGTGTAGTATATCAAGTCAATAACAACAATCTTGTATAAAGTTTGCCTTTGACTAATGATTATTGTTTATTGTGTATTTAGTGCTTGAATGTACATCGTTTTAATTTTTTGCTGTGCTTTTATTGCAATCTTACAATCGTTATGTTGTAACCATCATTGATACATACGATTTTTTAATTAAAAATAAGTGCATTTCGTTTTATTCTCTTTTGATTGTCATACCTGATCTGTTTAATTGTTCATTGAATCTGATTGTTCATGACAAGATAAATTAAATTTTTCACCAGTTCAAATACCCTCTAATGATAAAACGGAGTTTCTCTTAAAGCACAGAGAACAGACCTTGTACCAAGAAGTACCTTTCAGATTTCGTCTATATTCTATCCATGAATTATAAATATGAAATAACAAATATGATTATGAACAAAACTTATAAATTGCTTTTAACTGCAGACATTAAAATTGTTTGAAATGATAAATACTATTTGAGTGTTCTTTTGTATGTATGTTGAGATCGAGGACAGATGAAAACAAACAAAGTAGAAAGTGGACCTCCATACACGAATGAAAAATGGCAGGTTAAACACAGTTGAAGGTATTAAGTATTAATGAGGATCAGTATTCTTGTCACTGAATGAGAAATTTTTGAAATAACATGACAATGTCACATTACATCCCCTCATTCTTCTGCTGTTGTGATCTCAGGGCTCTATGGGGTTGGTAGATGGTGACTAGTTCATTGAGGTAAGGTTGTTTCATGCTGTAATAGCATTTGTGGGCATACAGTAGGAGTTTACAGTAAATTCCGTAATTATCAAGTCTTTAAACTAGCGCTTAGCATGCGACAGGTAATCTCACTGCTCAATATTTCAAGCAAAATACCTGGTTTATGATTGTCTTAAAGTTGTATAAACAATATGTCTCTCTCATAAGTGATTTTTGCTATAATAGTGCTTTTTTGTGTGTGTCGACACTGTGATATCATATCAATGATTTGTTGAGCCAAAAATAGGCGATACTACATCAGGCGATAAAGGTCGGGTTGCTTTTGCTCGCTCTCGTGTAAGAGTTTTAGTCACGAGCTCAATGCAGGTGTGTCATATTACTGTTATAAGAGCCACGCTCAGAATATCCATAGGCTAAACGTCATTATATGATGCATTGCAACGATTTAAATTTGCCTAAAGGATGACAATTTATTACCTACGAAGGCAGTCATAACGAGTCATAACGAGGTTCATATTTTTCATATGTTGCCCTAGGGCAAAATATCACTTTTTCATTATGACGTCAGGATGACAATTCATTACCTACGAAGGCAGTCATAACGAGGTTCATATTTTGTGATATGTTGTCCTAGGGCAAAATATCACTTTTTCATTATGACGTCACGTTTTTAACAATGCTTTGACGTAACGGTTCACCTATGACGTCACAATCTGTACGGGCCGGCGCTGACTAGTCCACCTATGCTTAGGAGTAGGTTTTGGATACAGTCAGACCTCGATAATCCGAACGCTTCCGATTTTCACCAAAATCGTTCGGATAGTGAAACATTCGGACTGCTGAAACAAACCAAATAAGTTTGAGTTACTCCCCTTTGAATCTACAAACAGACGAGAACGTATTTCGAATGAATATCAAATGAGTTTATTTCATACACACATAACAAATGGGATACATATATCTGTCGGTCATACGATAGGGCCTATCAGCGAATCACAAAACATGTCGGCAGTCATCCATGCCTTTGTATTGAATCGGTAGCGATCATCCAATTCCTGTCCAAAATGTTTGCTAACAGAATCAAAACTGGCCTTTACATTTTCCTGCTTTTATCTACAAATTTCTCTGTTTTGCGCGCTAGTAATTTCAAATCGTGACAAGTGTCAAATGCAGCTGATCTCATTTTCACACGCTGGGTATTTATCACTATCACACCATTCAAAACAATCACAAACTCCAGAAACACAAAGTGAGACATCACAATTTATTACAATCACAAACTACCGTCACGCTGAACTCACGTGTCAATCCACTGTCATTGAAGTTTACCGATCCAATCAGTGTGAACTGTTAATCACTTATCCGAACGCTTTTGATGAACGGCCGGATTAATGAAGCAGAAATAGTGATAATTAACTAATCCGTTACAGCTAATTGGCTAATCGTGTCTAAATATCAGTATATCCCTCGCTCTCGCTCGGGAAATACAAATATTTAGCTACTCGTGTTGTAAACATAGTATGTCATGGACACTCATATAATATCCTCTATTTATAACAAGGTCAATTGACGCCATTGCACCTTGTACCTGATTAAACATCTTATTATACAAGTTTTATATTGGACTGAATGGTCGAGCATGACGATTCTAAAATATAGTAGTCAGTTCCTTAGATTAGTTTTATATTCTTGACAGGGAGGGTCTCTGGGCAAGGGGACGAGTATCAAGGAGAATTGGACATAGACCTCGTGGTCTTCATGAAGAGATTCACTTCCGTTGCTGATCTTAGGCAACAACATAAAGAAGTTATCAAGAACTTGAAGAAACAAATATTTAAAGACTTTACTTTTGCAAAACAAGTACATTATAACTACGACACTAAACACAGCAACCGGTTTGGTCTCCGAACTGATGATGGTAAAGATCTTATTCAAGTGGATCTACTTCCTGCCTGTGATATTGGAGGAGGTAGGTTTAAAGGTTTCATTATTCTTCCATGATTGGTACTATATTTCTTTCTTAGTCAATAATGAAACATATACCATGATCAATTTATGAAGGAAATGTTGATGAAAGCAATAAACTAATTTATTGGAATGCATAATTTATTCCGTTGCAAAAATGAAATAACGTTCTCAGCATCCACGTCCTGGTTCCTGATGCTTGATCTCTAGGTACACCTTGATTCTGCAGATTACCTTGATACCAAGTATTTTTCACTTGATATGTTCTAATTGATGAATTTAATGTGACTCTATTGTTGCCGACTTCTTTCATTGTTAAACATAATTCAAGTTTATGATAAAGGACAAATGTGTCCAGGGTCAAAGAAGGTGTTCGATGAGATGGCAGGTTTAGATGATGAGGCCAGATCTTTCTACTCGGTCTCATTCGCCAGTGATCAAGTTCGCTTCACTAAAGAAAAACCGGAGTCGGTGAAAGATGTCATTCGTCTTGTGAAGCACTGGAAAACGGTACAAATTTTCATTAGTGAGAATAAACTAATTTCTCGAAAGGCAGAACTAAGTTTACATGAACTTGCAAACTGAAAAAAATGGAACTGAGTTGTTAAAAATTATCTCAAAGCGTTGAAAAAGTGATGTTAAAAATATTGACCTGATAGGATACGATTAACATGCATTGACAAATGTTATATCCACTTTATAATCTGTACCATATGACCACTTGTAAAGTGTGACACCATGAGATATGTGAATCAAATCCTTGTTTTTTGTTATCTTAACTGTAAAACGCAAACACTAGAATGAGTGAAGGACTGATAGAGTATTGATGCGACTCAATGTCACTAGGCTATGGAATCACTGTCGTAATCTCAATAAAAGCAACATCCTTTACACAAGTGCTTCAACATATATGATAAAATCCTCTGGAAAATATACATTACATGAAAAACATAGATATATATATATAGATTTAAAACACAAAAACACTACTCCCAGGTTGTATATAAATATAGTAGTATTATGGAATTGGGTACATTAGATTCACATTCGCAAACTAGCGCTTTCAGCCATGTTGGCTTCTTCAGGTTAGTCAGTTGTGATCACGTCGTTTGTGACGTGACGCTCTTTATGACGTCATAGAGGTAGGTACGTCATGAGCATAAATTCAAGGAAATTTACATTTTAGCGTTCAGTAGAGGCTTAAATTGCTTTATAAATTGACTTTCAATAAGTTCAAGAAGCCTCGGGTTATCATATTTCATGTGGTAAAAGGGGATCACTTTATATTTCCCGCCAGAACAGTTTTCTAGATGACCACTTAAAGGGATAGTTCTATTTTTAACCTGAAGAAGCCAACATATGAGAATGTTATGGTTCAGCATTGATGAAGCTGCTGGAAAGACACCAATGAACAGCGAAATAAAAAGGAACAATCACAAATTAAAACTAAAAGCATTTGGTTTATTTGTGAAGAACAGTCATAAATAGCAAAGAATGTGCCTTGGATGCACTACGTTACCCTTTAGTGATAAAGAACTTTCGAATAACCGCTAAAATTTGAAAGGGTAACTGCTGAATATAGGGTCCCATCAGCGTATTGATGTAGAATATCTTAGGCAACCATGATCATATCGGACCTGTCACGTCTCTATGAAATATGTTCATATAAAGCTGTTCCACATGATTTTGCGAATTTTATTTTTGTTTCGAAGACCATTTGAAACATGAATCCAGGACATTTGATATATACAGCTCTGTTAAACATTTTGGATAACAGTGACACCTTGAACGTAACGGGGCGTGTATTGTTATATAACATTATTTATTTGGCTTGAATCTTAAACTGATTTTCAAAAGGAGACCTCCTGAACCGCCCCCCATCCCCCACCGGATCCGCAACTGGAAATGCAGTGATTTGATTTTATGACTATAATATTTCATGTATGATAGTGATAGTTGCTGAAATTAGAATCAAGGCTAAACATATACAGTTTATCCTGATATTGTTTTAAAGGTATGATTAAGGAACGTAGAATTGACAGCAGATATTGAACTAAAAGACTCATCTTTTTGCAGCGTGAGAAGTTAAACATCCCATCCTACACTGCGGAGATTGTCACCAGCAAGGAGTGGGAGAGAATGGGCAGACCTGACAAACCAGACTTGGATCAGCTCTTCAAGAGAACCATGACTCAGTTTTCCCACATGGACAACATCAACGTAGCCTGGTCCAACTCTCGTGCAACAGGAGATAGTGGGTAGGTTGAAGCGGAGAGGTTTTCTATACCTGGAAAATGGAGTCTTGATTAGACGTTTCTGTCTGCTTAACTGACCCATTGCTTTAAGAAATTCAGCACCGTCAGCAGCTAACTTGATCAAATACAGTGCATGAAGTATTCCGTTTAAATTGTTTGTTTTCAACAACCCTCTTTGTGATTTTCATTTATTCTGGGTCGATTAACCCTGGAATTGTATCAGAGAGAAAAGTATGAATCAACATCATGTCTTCATAGGTGCGCTATCTAATCGGGTTAACATGTTAATCACCTTTTATCTTTTTGACAGACCCATCGTGATGGATCCGACCAATCCCTTCAACAACACCGCATCAATGATTGAACGTCCTGATCGGATGGACATCGAGAGGAAGGCACGAGAAGTAGTTAGGCAGCTATGAATTAAGGTTTGATATGACGTGTCACCAGTTATATCCTGTAACTGACCATTCACAAACGTTTTTTTTACGTCCACTACATATACTTAACATTTTATGTTCTGATGTACTCATATATTTCCTCTCATCACATAAAAATCAGGCACGAGAAAACGTCTTTGAATAAAAACGAGACTTCAATGTGTTAGACTTTAATGCTTTATATTAAAGAATAAAATGACCAGTGACTCACATTGATATGAACGTTTTATTATGTTTTGGTCCTGAAAAATGAAAGGATTGACAAAAACATTTTGATTTCACTGTCCAATCTTGTAATTCTGTGTGTTGGATAACAATGTTAATCACCTTTAATTGTTATGTGTTATATATTTTTTGAGAAATGTAAACAATGATGATGGTATTTGTTTTCTTAATTAATGCATGTCTATGGCGTTGTAAATATAAAGGGACATAATATGCCCACAATAATCATTTGTTTGTTAGTGACATTGTATGCTATAACTACCTTCCAAATAATGGTATAATTGCTGATCACTGATACGTTTTATTCTACTCATTGGAATCAACCATTATGCTGATACGTTTGATCACTGATACGTTTTATTATACTCATTGGAATCAACAGGATTCATATCTTTCTTATGCTGTTGTTCATGTTTGCTTGTAATCACCATCTGTAGGATCCCTCTTTGTATTAAAATTATCTTATATGTTGTCGTCAATTTCTTTCACGAGACAACCTTATTTAAAACCAATCCTCATTGGACACATTAAAACATTGTTTTTTATGCCCCCGCCATATTTGGCAGGGGTATATTAGATTACCCTCGGTTGTCCGTACCTCCGTCCGTCCGTCCGTACGTGCGTAACCACTCTATACAGGGTATTGTTTATCCACTTCTCCTCAAAAACCATTCAACAGATTTAATTGAAATCGCACACATGGCTTTTAGGCATCCTAAGGGTGTGCATCTCATATTTTGTTTTTCAATTTTTGATTTTTTTCAAATTTCCGACATGTTGAACTTTGGTGAATTTTGGGGCAAGTGAAAGCTCATATTGGTATGATAAGGGATATTGTTTATCAACTTCTCCTCAAAAAGTACTGGATAGACTGCGCTGATCTTTCAAACATGCTTTATAGGTATCCTAAAGATGTGCATCTCATATTTTGTTTTGGGAATTTTTAATTTTCTACATTTTAATGGATGTTTGAACTTCAACTAAGCTAAAGATGTGCATCTCTTATTTTGTTTTAAATTCTATGGTTGAAAACATTGAGGGTTTTTTTTTTATTCGCGGGGGCATCTGTGTCCCATGGACACAAATTTTCTAGTTTTAATCTTATGGACATTTTAAATTTTGTTTACTTTCTATAAAGCGTATTAGATTATTTTACCATACAAACTCTAATGTTTTCGTGCTAAGGTCCATGAGGGATTAATATAGTTATCAACGACTTCATAATGAAATAACGTGAAATGAATAAAAACATCCATAAGTAGGTACGGAGGAACTTTGAAAAGGCCTTTAAAGACTGGCTCTGAATATCGTCTCACCAGGTTTACGTTTGTAAGATGTGCTTTCTAATATCCTGAGCCGATGACATTTTATAATAGCATAAACATACTTTGCACATAGAAACAAGTAACCATAAAATGGAAAGTCGAAAAGAAGGTGATTTATTGTATTCACCATTTAGCCAAATGGCAAATAAAGGGATATGAACTTTACTGTCAGCAAAGGAAACATTGAGTCAGGGTTATATCGAGTAAATCCATACCATGGCAAATTCATACTCTTCAAATAACACTCTTCTTTATCATCAATAGTTTACAGCTGAGGTCCTACAATGAACCTCCCTGGTCCACGAGTAACAATAAACGTTTTCATTCAAGCCTCTCAAAGAAGTTATCCGACGTCATCGTTGAGACATACAATGAACAATGAAGTTGTCATCCATATATTCCTCTTCAGTATTGTCATTCCAACTTCTAAAATGTCTCACAAAGAAGTTAAGCATAATGAAGACATAAAACATCGTCCCAACCACAGCTAAAACGTCATATCTATAACAAGAGTCTCGAAAGACCGAATCATACAAAGGGACTTTATTTTTCTTCCCGTTAGCCCTGGTCAGAGGTAAGTCGATTAAAAGGACAATTCTCAATACTTATTGTTAGGTTAGTCTACTGATCGTGTTCACAATAACGATCGTGCAGTGCGACGTCAAACGACACAAGGTCGGCAAGTAGTATCGAACTCCTCTTATATATAACTTTGAAATATTAAGATTGAAAAAAAGCCGTTCCATTAATGACAATAGGGGTATCAAGAGAAGTAATATGTGAGTAAGTTGTTTGATAGGCAACTGTGACAGTGACTGTGACTGTATCTAGTTAGACCTTAAATAGTGAGAGAGTGTGAGAATAGTGAGAGAGTGTGAGAATAGTAAGAGGTGTGAGAATAGTTAGAGATGTGAGAATAGTGAAAAATGTGATAATAGTAAGAATAGTGAATAGTGAGAGATGTGATAATAGTGAGAGATGTGATAATAGTGAGAAATGTAAGAATAGTAAGAGATGTGATAATAGTGAGATATATGATAATAGTGAGAAATGTGATAATAGTGAGAGATATGAGAATAGTGAGAGATGTGATAATAGTAAGAGATGTGATAATAGTGAGAGATGTGATAATAGTTAGAGATGTGATAATAGTGAGAGATGTGATAATAGTAAGAGATGTGAGAATAGTAAGAGATGTGATAATAGTGAGAGATGTGATAATAGTGAGAGATGTGATAATAGTGAGAGTTGTGATAATAGTGAGAGATGTGATAATAGTGAGAGATGTGATAATAGTGAGAGATGTGATAATAGTGAGAGATGTGGAATTATGGTAAGAGGTGTGAGAATAGTGAGAGATATGAGAATGGTGAAAGATGTGAGAGATGTGTATATAGTGAGCGATGTGATAATGGTGAGAGATCTGAGACTAGTGAAAGATGACAGAATATTGAGCTATTATATCAATGCCTTCTCCCTGCTGTGAAGAAAGTAGTATGAACCACTACATGGATATCATCTTTACCAAACGAGTTGCTTTATATGAAACATATATTGAGGATTTGTTAATCCCAATTTTCAAGGACGGAAAATCAGATTATGTGTCACATTACCAAAGTTAACAAACTACTCAGTGATAACACGTGTTGATGAATAAGATAAGCAAAGGTGAAAATGTTTGTAAACTACCACACATTATGTTGGTTCAGGTGCAAATATGACTAAAAGACTTGTACAAAAATGTACAAAACAATGTTTGAAAACAAATTCAAATTCTATTTTTGTCTATGACTTAGTAAAAAGATTAAGCCACAAGGACGTTGATATAACAAGTATTGAAAGAGTTATTTTCATAACTGACGATCTTTACAACAAATGGTCATTGACGCTCTCATGCCTAGGGCCATCGTTACCGTTGCTT
Source organism: Steromphala cineraria (assembly GCA_916613615.1). NCBI lineage: Eukaryota > Metazoa > Mollusca > Gastropoda > Trochida > Trochidae > Steromphala > Steromphala cineraria. Next base: position 54,581,681 of record OU744731.1, on the reverse strand, counting down.
TATAACGCAACAAATATTGTGTTGCGTTATTGTCGTCGGGCTGCTTGTCGGCTGATCAATTCATGTGTGTAACCAAAGTATGGTTAAAGTGTTTTCCAGGAACAAACTGGGTCTTTTTAAAATAGAAAATTTACACTCGTCACAATACCCATAGAAACTCTCTATCAGAGAAGGTGGACGTAGAACAGGTATTCCGGGAGTACTGTCCGACATTTAGTACAGGTAAGTATACATTTATTACGTTTGGAAAATGTCTTAATATTCCTAAATGGCAGTTTGTATGTATCTATATTCTATCAATGATTAATAATGAATTTCAAAACATAAAGAACTTTACGCCACGCCATCTATCACATCATGATTACGAATAAATAATGATGTTCTGCTATGATATTTAGTTTCAATCACCTTTTTACTGTAAGAATTCTGTTTCATTGTTTTCTTAGCAGTGATGGTTTTGCTTTCTCTGTCTGATGTAGATGATTTTGCACTCATGGCGACGTTTTGGAGCGTGCATTTTATACTATTTATCGTTATTCAGTGCAGCCTGCCGATTTTTTTTCATTTGAAAAAGAACTGCCACAACTACATTATTTTAAGCGTCCATATATTGAATCCATATTCTTTCAATTTTCATGTATTACACTCTCGTTGAATAAACTGTAGTTGTGAAACAATGACATGTTATTCAACACTGTTGTGAAACATTGCATGTAAAAGCGATCGTATCCGGAACTACTTTCCTGCCGTCGCATGACAAGTTATCGGTTGAAGATGTCAATGAAAATTGCGACTTAAGAATATTGTTCTCAGTCCGAACGAAAGATATACGAGATAAAAGTAAAATTCTTTTAAAAAACGTGTTTATTTGTTAATGATTAAATTGTCCGAGAAACAATAGAAAGAATCAGAGATACCTCCACAACATTCATCTTCAAATGTAAACACGACCTCGGAATCAGGGTCAAGTCGGCATTCGATAGATCTGGCAAGGCCATCCCTTCCGATTACGGTCGATTCTTGAAATGTCAGCGACAGTACTTCAGAATTTCGATAAAGCAGTCAAATGTCATTCTCTCCCCACAGAGGCAACTTAGTCATACCTGAATTAGCCTCTTTTCTATTACACCTAGACCCTGGGGTTCCGGCAGATTAAATATTGCCCTAGCAGCAAAAAGGTGTAACTTAAAATATCTCCCTTATTTGCAGCCAATGAAAACACCTTTTGGATATACATGACTTGGGAATTCTTAACGGTCGCATAGTGACTTGGAAAACATTATGTCTTTATGTTTATTTTTCATTAACAGTGTGAGAGGGAAACAATTTTAAAATCAGATATGGATAGGGTTTTTCATTAGATAGAAACTGTTTTATAATTGTGTTTTAAATATTATTTGTTTTATGATAGATTTTATTTTACTAATCAACCAAATAATAACTAATGAGAAGGTAAAAAGCGATGGTTTGTAATAGGAAGAATTACCTCCCCTGGATGTTAAATTTCAACGAACGAACACGAACCATGTTTTCCGAATGACCACTTTTGAAACGGCGTCGCTGATTGCACAACTAACTTCGATTGCCTTCAATCAGATTTCTACCTTTCTATCCCGTCTATTAGCCGTAATAGAACAGAGGCTAATTCAGGTATGACCGAGTTGCCTCTGTGGGGAGAGAATGTCAAATGTTAGCAATGTTATCTTTATTGGCAACAAGTTCAAATTCGTCGAAAAGCTAAGAAGTTTTTAGAGTTATCGCGCTTGAAAACGTACATTCCGATGACGTCACAATCACTTGACATTCATTCACACAATCTAACGTTCATTCGTACAATTCAGCGACATATGGTTTTGTTACTCGCCAATTTGCTTTTTTTGAACTATAACACAAAGATAATTGAATGAGAGTTTTCCATTTGTATTGTTCAAAAGTAATGCTGATATTAACGGACTTACTCATGACGTTGTTCAAAGTCTAATGACGCTATGCGTCCATTGTAAGAATTGTATTCCTACGCACAACTACGAGAATTGAGAGTAAACATAATTTTCATTTTTTATCATTAATTTAAAGAGTGTAATAAATAAAATACTACACTCCGGTCAGTTTAATAACATGTGTAGGAAACTCGTGGATAGTATTGGTATTTAACTCGCTTTCGCTCGTTACATACGAATACCATCTACTCGTTTCATAAATATGTTATTAAACTGAACGTCGTTTAGTATTCTCTATTTATTCAATTTAGAAAAATAAATCCAAAGGATAGACGTTTTCAGCAAATTGTAAACGGATAATATTAAAACTATATGTACATGTATGAATGACAAAAATGTGGCGTGACAGGATAAACATTCTGGTGGCTTCCCAAAATGGTGAAAGGGGCTAATTTTTTAAAAGTCACATTTCGTGTTTCTTGCAATTCATTATTGGTTTAGACTTTCAGTCAAAGTAGTCAATTTTGGTTATCATCAATGATATGCCTTACGTTTTTCAGATATTTCGGAAATATTTTTTATAAAATAAGAACAGGAAAGATAAGTGTTGCGAAAGTCACTTACAACTGTGATCTTGTAGTGCTATGAGTTTGACCGTATGTGGCGAGAAATTTATTCATTTACTTTAAAAATTAAAACGTTTGATACAATGATAATTGAATGACTTGAACCCCATATAACATGAACGATGCACTAATTTCAGAAGTAATGAAACGAAAGCAGCTGTAGACCATTAACTTACTTGTCTAATACCTTTCTTTTACAGGATGGCATATGCATGCGGCGTATGCCGGAAGTCGTTTTTTAAGGACACTGACCTCCATAGCCATCGGGTTGACAGTGAATTAGTTAATTGCAGAACATGCCTGTTATGCGACTACAGTTTCCTGAATAAACGCAGTGATCAGGTGAGAAGTCATATGGTGGACGATCACTCAGATGTTGCATGTCATATGTGCAACAGGAAGGTATTTTTAACTGAAAGTCTTGCTCAACACATGCGAGATGTACATGGTTTTGTTTCCAATCTACCGGCAACTGGAAAGTCTTTCCATGATCAGGATGAGGCGAGAAGAGGAATTGAGAGAGTCAACAACCTTGTCGCCTCTATGAAGCACAGCCACATTAGTGATGTTGAAGATGGAGCTGTCGGTCCTCTCCTGAATAAAAGGTAAGGAGAATCAAACAGTTTCATTGGATCTATGAGATAAAACTTTAAGAATGACCGTCGCAAACTGGATGTTAATTTCAACCCAAGTGACTTACCTACTTACTTACCTACCTACCTACCTACCTACAAAACTACCTAGCTACCTACCTTACTTACTTACTTACTTACTTACTTAGCCCCATTACTTACTTACTTACTTACTAACTTAACCCCAGGGAGCACAAGTTGTCGTTGACAAATATTTAACTCGGCTCTGGGCTAACTGCTCTACTTCTTTCCAGGTCTTCCCCGTGAAAGTGAAATTCCTCCTCTGTGTCTCATCTCCGGCTGTTTCTGGGCCTTCCTCTCTTTCTTTTCCCTTGTGGATTCCAAGTCAATGCTTGGCGGGTAATGCTAGATGATGGTTTTCTATTGGTGTGACCGATCCAGCCCCATTTACTCTTCAGAATCTGTTTAATTACTGGTTCTTGCCCTGACTTACGCCATATTTCCTTATTTGGGATCCTCTCTGGCCAGTGGATGTTGAAGAAGCGTCTGAGACATGTGTTGATGAAAATCTGCAACTTGCCTTGTGTAGCCTTGGTTGTACTCCATGTCTCACAGCCGTACTGAAGTACTGGCTTGATGTTGGAGTTAAAGACGTGTATCTTCGTGGCCATTCTTATGTGCTTGGAGCTCCATATGTTCTTTAGCACGATGAGAGTTGTTCTTGCCGTGTCGATTCTTGTTACATCTTCTTACATCTTTGCCTGTGCCTTGTCTTCCTAGGTAGGTAAATGTCTCTATTTTTCTGACGGGATGATCTCCTACTGTGACTGGGCTATTGGTAGTGGTGTAAAGTGGTGCGCTCTTTGTTTTTCTTCTTTTGATTTTAAACCTGTTTTCCTAGATGTTGATGCCAGGCACATTTTCTTGTCTTGCATTTGTTGGTAGTTAAGCGCAAGTAATGCCAGATCGTCTGCAAAATCAAGATCAGCTAACTGTTTCCGTTGGGTCCACTGAATTCTATTCTTTTTGTTGGCTGTTGTTGTTTTCATGATTCAGTCTATAACTAGGAGAACGAGGAAGGGGGATAGTAGACATCCTCGGCGCACTCCTGTCTCTACTTCAAAGGGTTCTGAGAGCTGGCCAGCATGTCTCACTTTGCAAGTCATCTGATTTGACAATGGTGTCAAAATGAATTCCATGATAACTTTCAGCTTCCAGAGTGTGTTTCTGTCCACACTGTCAAAGGCCTTTTCATGGTCTATGAAGTTGAGAAATAGTGGAGAGCCCCACTCCAGTGATGTGTCTACTAGCTGTTTGTCTGCACAAGATCTATTCCTGCAGAGGCCTGCTTGTTGATCACGGAGTTTGTTGTCAACTGCATCTCTCATTCCTGTCAATAGCACCCTGTTAGGGACGTAAGCAGGTATTGATAGGATCATGATTTCCCTGCAGATATTGCAGTCTCTAAGGTTCCCTGTCTTTGGAAGTTTGATAAGATGACCTTCTCGCCATTCCTCTGGTACCTTTTCTTCCGCCAGATCTTGTTGAAGAAGCAACTCTGTGGCCGTGTCAATGTCTGCTTTTATGGCCTCTGCTGGTACATTGTCTTGTCCTGTTGCTTTACCATTCTTGAGTCAATTCATAGATAACTATGAGATAACTGCACATTGAAACCTGATGACTATAATGAAAATAAACACTGAAATCAGAACTGTTAACTTCCATGTCCTGACTAAGCTGTCGAATGATGATCCTTCAAGCTTTTATATTTTCTACGGAGACTTTAAAATGGCGAACAGTCTCAAACAAAAAGGATGGACTATAAATAAATATTTATGTATTTAAAGCAACGGTCAAATAACATGCCCGCCAATTCTCCATTCATTGACAAAATTGCATTCCCTGAAATTACATTTCAACAAAACATACTATAGTTATTTGAAACAATATCTGGTAATTACTTGTATTTCGTTATAATACTCACCCCACCAGCAAGCACATCTTGTTTCAAAGGCTCCGCACGCGTAAGTTAGAGCTGCGTAAGAGTTACGTCACGAGCTCCATGGTTGTGTTTTGTTGTCAATAACTTGTGTAACTTGGTGGCAGTAAAATAATGTGTTTAAATACTCGAGTTAAGCATACTAATCTAGTGTTGTTTTCTATATTTTCTTATTTCCTTGGCAGGTGTACCATTAACATTAATACAAAGCGTATTGTATTTGAAAAAACAAAATGAAAGAAAATTTTATCTGAAATAGTACAGAAAGTGTTGAGGTCAATTAACTGTGTAGCAAAATGAAACATTAGCGTTTATTAACCATAATATCAGGAATATTGAGTCAGGGTAAACTGCAGAAAAAACAATACATTGGCATCTCAACGTTTATAAATAACACATCCATAACCATCAATAAAGTCCTGAAATAAAACCGTCCTGATACAAGATCGACACAAAACGTTCAAACAAGCAAAATGATGTAATGAAACTTCGTCCCAACTACCGTAAAAACGTCATAGATATAAAATGAGCCACGAAAGGCCTCAGCATATAAATCACCTAACATTCCTTCGTTAGATCTGGTCCTTGATAAGAAGGATGAAGTCGAATGAAAGAACAATTCTCATTAGGTATTGTTGATCTACCGATAACGTTCACAATAACGATCGGTCAGTGTGACGTCAAACAATACAAATATGTATTCATATGTTTCTTGGAAACCATTGATACTATTTTTGTAGTGTAGGTGCACTACCCCGGTAACTTGCCAGAACGTACACAAATGTGGTGCAGTCCACCAGGGGGTATTAAGCCCCTTTATCAATTCCACTTTCAAATGTTTATATTGATAACAAGGGTCGTTAATGATATTAGCTACATAAAGTAAAGTAATATATATACTAGTTGCTTGATAAAATGGTCCTTTGTTTGGCAACTACCACAGCATCAAACTGTGGAGACCATAATCAGTGAGCGATAGCATTATTGTTTTCCTTGTTAAAAGGAGAGTATAAAATATTCCATTCAAGTCGTTACTACTTTCAATCAATGAAATATTGAACAATATGATAAGAACCACTGCAAAAACATATTCTTGTAACTCATAAATTCTTGTATAAATCTGACTCGGAACGATTAAAGGACTAATGATAAATGCTACGTACAAACGAATTATTTAATTTATTACCTACGAGGGTAGTCATACCGAGGTTCATATTTTTCATATGTTGCCCTAGGGCAAAATATCACTTTTCATTGTGACGTCACGTAATAAACAATGATTTGACGTCACGGTTCACCTATGACGTTACAATTCATACGGGCCGCCGCCCGCTAGTCTGCCTATGCTGACAAGTAGGTTTTGAGCATTTTCTTCAATTTTGGGACTACGGTATTAAACAGAATATTATATTCGTGCCCATGACATACTATGTTTATGACACTCGTGCCTAAATATCAGTATATCCCTCGCTCTCGCCCAGGAAATACTAATATTTAGCAACTCGTGTCGTAAACATAGTATGTCATGGACACTCATATAATATCCTCTATTTAATTTGTGCCTGGGATATAGCAGGAGGTCGAGTTAACGTTAACATGAAACGTTTTCAAAGAGTTGTTTTTATTTCTAACATCTGGCGAAGCTTCCAAATATATTATCAGCTAAGAGTTGTAAGCGTTGCTTCATCATGCAAGAGGTTCGTGTTGCGTGAAGTATTTCAGGTGACACGTCGACTTATTGATTTAGCCGTGTCATGACCTATTTGTACAAGTGTTTTCCAGGAACAAACCCAGTCTTTAAATACTAGTAAAATCGTTGTCGTCATAATACATATCAGTAACTCGAAATTGGAGTATAACTGCTGTATGCTGTGAGTGGTCGTCTATGACATTTAGTACGGGTAAGGTTTAAATGACAGGTGTACAGTGACCTCATATTCCTATCAAATAAGTATATTGTTCATATTTGATATCTTAGAAACGATATACGCAATATATGTCTCGTTTAAATGTCATATCTATAAATGCCTTAGGTTTGTTTACATATCTTCGTATGCTAGTGCAAATATCATACAATATAGGATACCTGCAGGCATTGTATCATTGCGAAAACGAAACGGATTATGTTGAAGTTTCATCATACTAATTTTACTGTACCTCATAACATAAATGAAGTATATACCTCGCAGTCAATCTAAGCAATTTGGTAGGTGATTGAAGTGATCAGGGGTATGTTTAACTTTGCACCAAGTCAATATAACTGTGCTGACTTTTTTCTTTGAGAGTAAATATCAAATGAATTAATCGAAATTTAAGAAAATCAGAGTTTCAAAACTTTCCCTTTCTGTCTAATTCATTATGCCTAAATGTTTTTGTATGAGACACACGGCGATCCCTAAATAAGTTACATGATGATTATTAAACACAAAAACAATTAGCAGATTAACATACTGTGTCCGAAAATCAGCGGCATATAACGGCATTAATTTAATTTAACGTCGAACGCGTTATATGTCGCTGATTTCCAAATACAGTATGTTTATCTCCATTCTACCATAATAACGATTTAAAACTGAACTGTATTCTTTCGCATTGACTCAGGTGTGCTGTGTCATGATGCCCGTGCACGATTTCCACGGAGCGAAATTCATACTGTGTTGACGGATTTGGTTATCCCTCATGACGTTACATATTATAATAGGCCTCGGAGACAAATATCCGAATGCCGCAAAGGGAGATCACTCTATTCAGAAGACGTTTTAATATTTCGTGACGGTTGTTAGCTTTTGAAAAGTTAAGTTTTGCATATATTCATTAACTTGACGTCGGTGTAATTGCATTGGTGTTGTATATAAATTTAAGGTAAGTGTATACCGCATTTTGATTAATTTTCGTATGATATTCTAGCCGGTTAAACTTTGTCGGGCCCGTTTTGGTCTGACGGACCATGTCAACAGGAACAGGAAATCTTAACTGTTGTCAGTTTCGTGCATTTAACCGGTTTTGACAGACTGCAACCGTTTAGCTTGTGGAAAGTTTGAATAATTTTAATAAATAATGTACATACAACTAAGAATTGACATATTTTGGGAAAATTTCCCAAAAAACAGCAATATTTGAGAACTACTTGTTGCTAGGCAACAACTAAATTCTTGCGCATTAGACGAAGTAAATTGAACACTGTATAACCAAATTATACGCCCTCTGACTTTTCACAGAAGCAAATCAGAAACGAGTATTTTGCACATTTATGGTAGAATGTGTTAAATCAACATGACTTGATCTGCCTCTGTGGGGAGAGAATGGCAACGGATTAAAGATCCATATTCAAATGTAGTGAATTTTAATCATTAAATTTTGTTTTTACTTTTCGTGTGTATGTGTTGTATTCTTAGGAATATTTTAAAACCAATCGGACCAAAAGGTATTAAATAAGGGACAATTTAACATAGTGACCGAAACGGCACCTGCCAACTCACGAATGTTGCATATCAATACAAATTCAACTCAATGTTTTCACATTCTGATTGTGAATTGATAAATTGGAATATTTCCTCTTTCATCACTCACTCGCAATGTCAATTGTTCTATCGGTTATCACGACCAATCTGTCCCCCTTTGACTGCCGTTGACTAAACCCTTAGTTGTCAACCAAAGTAAAATATTTGGACACCACACACTTTTCCTGTGACTTTTGGCAGTTATAGGTGAAGCAAAGCATCATGCTTTTCAAGATGTCACCCCTTTTGAGGTTATCAATATAGATATATCATAAGCTTGCTTAAATGTAGGTTATCTGTTTTGTTTACACTTAAGAAATATGGAACCACGACAACAGCATGGAAGTTTCCTCTCTGACCTTCGAACCTACAACGGAGATTTCGTGGCTCTTTTGCACGGAAAGGTTAAACCAAACCCCACCAAACTAACCCAGTGCAAGGAGATTGTCCAGAAGTTGATGCTTTTCATGCAACACAACACCAAGTATGATGTCGCTGAAGTTGTAAAGGTAAAAACATTTGCTTTCAATACTCATATGGCAAATGTCACAGAAGTGTCATTAGTAGATAACATATTCAACAGGTCAGAAATTAAACAAGATGTGTTTGTGAAACACGAATGCCCCTGGATGCATCCTGCTCGCTGTGTCAAAGTCAAGGTCACAAGGTCAAATGTCATGGTGTCATCTGAAAGGTCTCATCACAAGGGATCCATATGTCAAGTATCAAAGACCTAGCTCTGACCAATCAAAAGTTATGACCAAGGTTAAAGTTTTTGTGGACAAACGGACAGACGGACGGACAGACGGACAGGTGAAAAACAATATACCCCCGGAATCTCCGATTCGGCGGCATAATAAAGAGAAATTAAGATCTAAAAACTGATGACCTCAAAAGGCTATTCTATAGATGTTGATTGATTCAATCATCTAGGTCTCACAGTCTTTAAGTTCTGCTCCGGAAATTGAATGGATTCGGACGGATGGGTGATGCCTGTATTGAACAATATTACACCTGTGTGACAACATGAGTAATACTTCGGCAGGTTGGACGTAATAATAGTTTTCATTTGTGACGCCAATGTAGGCTCTGCCGCCATGGCACTGTACTCACGGAAATCCTAACTTCATTATAGTGTGGGCAATTGATCAATGGCAATGAAGTTGAGAAATAAACAGAAAACTAAACCTCCTTTGTTCTGATAAGAAAACTCACTTTCGATCGTTTTATAAACAAAAGCACTACCTCGAATAAAAAGTATAACATGGAAGACTGTTAACTATTGACTCAATTTCAACTGTACACTTTAGGGAGGATCTCTAGGCAAGGGGACGAGCATCAGAGCTAAAGTGGACATAGATGTGGTTGTCTTCCTCAACGACTTCGACAATGTGCGGGATCTGAGAGAGAACATGAGATCAGTCCTGGGAGACCTGAGGACACACATCACAGAGGACGCCAACTGGGCAGCTAAAGTCGAGTTCACCAGGTTCACGGCCCACAGCATCCAGTTCAAACTGAAGACTGACCCTGCCCATGAACTCAGCGAGATTGATCTGCTTCCTGCTTGTGACCTTGGCAATGGTGGGTGACTGTCATTTGCCGAAATAGTCGCGCTGTTCTTTTTTTTCAATATAAGCTGGATAAAACTATCAAAGGCATGAGAGAAAAAGTTGTCAGCAACTTCCTATTCTAGATTTACCATCAATCAATTGTATAAAGAAAAAATATTTTTTTAAAAGAAAACCAAAAAGAATCTGAACAGAAATGATAATTCAAATAAAATATTTTTTAAAGGTCCAAGGAGTTCGATATTTAGAGAAATGACCCGTCTAACTCGCCCTCAGCGAAGCTTCTACTCTGTATGCCTGGTCAAAGATCAACTGGACTTTGTGAGAAAGGTTCCGGATTCAGTGAAGGACCTTATTCAACTTGTGAAGCACTGGAAACGGGTAAGCTCTCTCAAAGGCAAGTCTCTGCTTAACAATGCAAATCGTCAGAATTAAGAAGAAAATTTTCATTCTTATCTCTGCTTGATGAAACTGGCATGTGCATTAACAAAGGGGGGATAACATTGGTGTAGAGGTTTTCACGACTTACAGATAATTTATCATGAAGGAATTAATTTGTTCTTTTCAATATGATATAATCTCCAGCAAACGTATAGGTTTTCATTATGCAGATGAAAGGAATAAAGCTGTTTTGATTAAGTGATCATCTTCTTACCATAATTTCGAAGGACTGTTTCAATAACTAATTATCTTCCTTATGCCAAAACGACATATGCCTAAACTTTTGAAACTAGATTCAATGAGCGTTACGCGTAAATATTATGGCAAAAATAAATGGCAACACATTTATAGTTCACCCACTAGGTCTCAGTGTCCGTAAGTAAGATGTTGTTCAAGAGGTTCATGCTGTTTTTCTTATTTCTTTGTGTCGAGTAGACTGAAGACATCGGAATCGTGTCCTACTGTATCGAGCTGATCGTCATCAGTCAGTGGAAGTCCTGGGGCGAGCCTTCTCTGTTTGAACTGAAATCTGCATTCAGAAACATCTTGGGGTTCATCTCACGTTTCAGCACGGCCAAGCTCACGTGGCCCTCTGAGTACAGACAGTCGAATTACATGGAGCTTCCGTAAGTGATCACAGTATTTTTGCAGATTGGGAGAATACTCGCAACAAAACTTAAAAGCAATATTGATAAAATCAAGAAAGCATACAAGGGAACAGATTACGAATCAACAACCTAAAAGAAAATCATGTCATCTGAATTATGCAATTTATATCATAGGATATCTAACAATCTTCCCATGTCATATCAAGTTTATGTCCCAAGTGAAATAAGTTTGCTTTGTAGCAAGCCTTAGCGAGTGACGAAACAAAAATATTTAACGAGGGATATAAACTTGATATGAAAGGGGAACGAGTTATGTATCCTATTTATTACCAACTTGCATTTTACACAATTTATTGCTTTTTTGAATAACTTTTTATTGTGCCTATAAAGAGATGGAACGTTACAGCCTCAAAGATGATAATATTACGACGTTAGATATTAACATTTTCAAATTATATCCCAAGTTAATTCATAGTGTGTGGTAAAATGTAAGTAATGAGCCTTGGTCACGAACGAAGCGTCCGTCAAAGTAAAATCTCTCTTACGCAGGAACAGGTCAGAGTTATATATATTGGTCAACGGCATGTCAGGGCGGCCGCCATGTGCCTGTATCTCTTTTTCAAAAATTGTATAGAAAACGCCTTAGACGTCAGTTTCAGATGATTATCATTGTTGAAATACGCTTCACTTTGGTTACATGAATGTTGTTGATACTGCATTTATTCTAAACAAGAAATTCTGTTCTGCACTTCAGTACAATTTGCCATGATAGAGCTATATGTTAAGTTGAGATCAGAAACGGTCTGCAAACGAGGTGTGTGATGACCAGAATACAGTCAATGCAGGGATAAAGTTTAACGACCTCTAGTCCTTAAAGGGGCAGTAGCATGTTTTTTGATAATTTTATATTTAATTTTTTTTACTGATAATTGTATGTTTATGCTTAATGTATTATTTTCATAGTGTCAAAATCTCATTACACAAGTCAATAATCCATAGTAAGAGGACAAAGTATGAAGATTCACATAAAATTCACTGGCGGCCATTTTGTGTGAACATCTTTTATTTATTTTGTGTAAGAAAACGGAATCGCATAGCTAAACTTTACATCATATATTTGAATTATTACTGCCCCATTTAGTTTTTCAATTGAAACCATTAATTTTCATTTTCCTGACATCACCTTATATTCCTTCTAAAACGTGCTGCTGCCCCTTTAAAGTGTTGTATCGTCTACATAGCCAAAGGCCCTAACACACTATAACTGATAATTTTAACGTCGTTATTTTAAAGTAGCCACGATGATCTCCGGACACGAATCCTATAGACCAATTAAGAAACTACATTTAACGACAACTACAAGTGATTGTAATTGTGAGTAAATGCTACTGAAAGGAATACTCTATATCAAACAAATATTTCCTATAAATGCTTTGAATTTTTTTCCAAGCTTGGTAAACCAACTATATACTTTTTTAACACTTCTTTATATTGAAATTAAAACAGATTTTTGAATAAACACTATCAAGCTATATAGATTATTAAGTGTGAATTTGTTGACCCATTTTAGGTTAGCGCTTAAATGTTGAGTTCATAGGCCAACATCTTATATATGTTTAATTAGTCAATATAAATACAGTAGAGCACGGATATAGCGAACACGGATATAGCGAACACTCGGATATAGCGAACAAATTTTCAAGTCCCGTCCCTATATATATATTATATAAATATTTATTTGGTTACCATTTTACAACAATGAACTAATATAGTGAAACAAGTCTAAAAGGGGGTGATTCTGCTATATAGCCATATTCTTTTGCATTGAGGAGGGAAAACTGACTCTAAAGAGGAAATCTGGCTATCTAGTCGTTCTTCCCAAGGGGAAAATGTGGCTATATAGCCCCTCAAGTGTACTTATGACACTCAATGAAATACACCTAACTTTAATAAGTACCCCCTATATACTAACGATGTATACACCAGAGATCATAGAGGGGCGATTGAAAAGATCTAATAATCAAAATTTTACAACTTTGTTTTACATACAGCAGCTAATTTCGGCCAGCATGACATGACGTATTGCAGATAACTCTAACCTTCTGTCCTTGTGCAAACGGATTTATTAGACTGTGCGCTTCATCAAGCTTAATTATATCTCAGTGCAACGTGTAGGTTCACATTTGACGGGGAATTTTAAATAGGCATACAGTTTGTTCCATAAATGGAAATATTTCTTGTAACAATGTCAAAGGTTAAATCAGGTCTCATATCGCTCCGCTGTTACAGTCAATATAAGGGGGGAAATTGAATTGAATGTCAGTTTGTTTGCATTGGACAATGAACGCTGTACAAACTACATTCAAACTTTCATTTGAACTCGATCGAATTTAAATGTGGTTTTGACGTCGTAAAGTTTCTCGTGCAAACACGCAAACCAACATTTAATTCTTGAATAACATATTTGGAATTTTTTTCTGGATTATTCCCTTAAAACACAACCTGCTAGGACATACGGTTAAATATGTCTTGTTATACGGTTTAAGCTGTGTTGTTTCATTTCCGTAACTAGCCCTTTTGTAATTGACCTAGCAAATCCTTTCATCAACACACAGTTTGCTTTGTTCTGTGATTTAATTCGTTTTAACATTTCAGTAACTCGCCGTACACTAAGCCAAACCTTTCCTCATCGCTAAATTAGCTTTGTCCTATGATTGATTTTATCTTTATAATGTTGTTACATTTCAGTGACCCTCCTTATGTAATGGACCCAGCCAATCCTTTCATCAACACTGCAGACCGAGTCACGGACGTGGACGTAATTGAGGCAAAAGCCAGGGAGGTTCTCCGACAGCTGTAGATATACAACTCGACAACAGTTTATACTCTATGATTGATGTCATGTTATATTTTCTAGCGCAAATGTAGCCATGCGTGATGTAAGGGATGTTTCAACATTCTTTCGCCCCAATGAAGGGACATTTTACCGCAATTTTAAAAACAGATTCCCGCAGTATTACATCTTACCGCGTTTATTACATCTTACGTCGTAAGAAACACTGTCTCGATACAAGCCGATCAAAATAACGTAAAACGTGCATTTTCAACAATGTCCTTGTACTTCCCCCCGAGAATTTAACAGAAAACTTTCTTGAATGACAAGTTTATCAAGACTCAATAATGTCAAATGCATGACACTTGGAGAAAGGATAAGGCCCGAGGAAGCATGATTCAGTTTTACAATGTCTGCCAATTCCATTATCTTATAGTGGTATTCGATAGTGATTCTCCACTTTTTGTCCGGTAGTAAAGAACACGACAGAAGTAAGTAAGGGTCGGGTTTGACAAATCATATCGGTATACTGTTTGGTTTATACAAAAAATGGTTTTAGTTCATCATTGAGGCTATAATTAGCATACAACATACACATTATTAGTGGGCGCTCAGTTGGGTAAAAGAAATGTTCATTTCAGCGAGATCTGAATCGATATGTTTGATTGTCAACTTTCTTACACGATGGGTTGTAGTAGGTTGTACGTCAACCTTTGGCATCAGTGCATACAGTGACACATTCCCTAATCGATGACATCATACGTCTGCTTAGAATAAATGCACTTCTCCCCTTAGAGACAATTCCATCTCCTTTATCATCACAGGCGACCGCTGTCGGTTACTTTTTCGTCTACCAAGATGGTCACATAGTTGCTATGTCAGGGGAACGGTCAAACCATGGAAGAACGTGAATATTGTGACGCCCATCGTTGTCTTTCACGTCGATGTTGGGCAATCAAGAACATTTCTCTGAAGGTACGGTAAAGTCTGTTACCTGCAGAACTAGTCTCCGTAGTACTGTGGGTTGACTGGTGCGGGTCCCAGTGCTGTAGAGCTGCCGTTGACGCCACAGTTAAGAATCGGTTGCGCAAGAAGTGGATGTTTCCAATGAGTAGATCTTCCAGTGTTATTTTGACACGTGGTCTTCCGGTTCTAGGTTTGTCCTTGGTCCTGCCTGTTTGCTTGTGTCGTTGAAAGGGGTCTGGCCACCGTTAAAGTTGTGCTTCAGGGGCCTGTTCCCAATGTGCCTACATCCCAATGTGCCTACACTGCTATCAAAACAGAGACATGCATGGGTGGTTTGTGTATTGGGTTCATCCAACCTATTTGATAATGGACTATTCCACTTGAAATAAGTAAAAAGAAATTTGATGGGTTTGAGAGGTTTGATAATTTAATTCATAACAATAAACAGCAACAGATACATATTACTATTATATTAGATGGCGGTACAAGGCTGACTTCACACTCGGGAAAGTGGCAACAGTCGCGGCAGCATCGACGTCCATCTCGCCTATCTCGTCGTTGTAAATTTGTTGAACAGGGTTGATGTTGTGGCAGACACGCTGTCTAAGTCGGCTGAGAAGACGGGTCTGGTCCTCGTTCTCCGGAAGATGGGTGTGGTCCTCCTTCAGCGTGGATATGTGGTCCCCTATGGTACTACAACGTCCCTTGCATCCTTTGACGACACACTTCCAGTGTGTAGCAACCTGTCTTCTGACGTTCAGGGGTATCTAAAACCGTTATGTAGAATTTGCTGTCCTCCTTGCTGCGAGGTGACGAACTCTGCTCTGATGACGTTTGCCATTTTAGCATGATCATATTGTTGTTGTTGGATTGGGGTTCAACGTGATGTCGCCGACGTGGGGTCTAAGCCTGAGTTATTTCCAAAAAAAGGGGCATGGAATTTAGAATAGAACTTAGGCACCCAAGTAAAATTAATAAAAGTTCTAAAGTGGTTAAAATTGATTTAGAATTTGGAATAGAGTGAGGGGGGGGGGGCTGATTTTATTAATAGTCAGTAAATAAATAGTACTGTGAAATGGCGTGGTACCTGAAAGAGATAGAAAGAATATATTATGTATGGAAATTATATTGAAGTAAAAAGGCTTAAAGTAGTATTTGAGATGGTATTTTTAATTGTGATAAGATAAAATTGTATTTGAATAATTGTGTTTGAATTGTATTTATATTTACTTGTAATTAGTAATGTTTTATATCTAAAGTTATTGATAATTGAGTGAATGGAGTAATACTTATCTTTTTCACTTGAGCGGTACTCTTTCACTTGAGCGCTGGAATTTTAGCAAATTCAAATATGTTTACAGAAGACCTTGCTTTCATTAAACCATCCTGTGTAAAGATATACTTAGGCACGATTCAAGTATTATTTTACTGATAAGTATATTCATTTTGATTAAGAACTTCATCTCGGCAAGACATTTATTGTTTGATGAGCAGATTTAGCGGCCATGAACATTTAGATGTCGATATTTGATTTTAAAGTCTGTTTACGTTCATTTAATTAAGGTACACATTTGTATAATGTAATTAAGAAGGACTCTGTTTGAATAAGTTTTCCAATTGAATTTGACTTATATGCTGTTTCGTGAATGTGCTTTTGAGGTGATGTTCTGAAATTCTTTGTGAAAGATTTCTGGTAAAGCTTGATTTGAAAACTGGATAATGTATAAAAGTTATTAGGGTACATTAAAAAATTCATAACATACTGATTCTGTTTTTATTTTAAATGATTTGAATTGACAACACGAACACGTTATCATATGAATCATTAAATGTTTATTAGCTTTAAAATCGCTTCCTGAATTAATCTTCACAACTGGTGTCTTGATTAATATAGATTCAGGAATACTGACTTTGCAATAACAAAGATCGGGAGATAAAATTTATTGGCATAACCTTTTTGAGGTGTATGGTTAAGGGATTCAAAACATTTTTGATGAACATCAGACAAGTAATGTGTAAAGAGAAATGTTGCAATATTTGTTCCGAGCCTAGGACATTGACATGCAAAACGGTAAGTTATGATAGATAGCATACACGTTACCATGATTGAGAAACTTTCATATATATATACATTATATGATAATATAACAAGTCTGACATATATACTATGTGTACAACAATCGACACCTTCGAGTGAAAATATGAACACTGAACACAATTGAAATTGTCTTTATGGCATCAAAAATACCGAACCAACTAGAATCTTTGCCGAGCTCTAATCAAGCCGACTAACTATTTCTCGTGCCTTCCTCTCGATGACCTTCTGATCAGAGCGTTCAATCATTGAAGCTGTGTTGTTGAAGGGATTCGCCGGATCCATCACAACAGGTCTAAAAAGAAGGCAGAATTTGATGACATCACTGACAATAGTAAGCGAATAGATTTGCTCTGCTTACAAACCATGACAGAATTACAATAGGACATTTATAACATAGTTTGATAGCCCATAACATGTTTGGAGATTTTGAAGGCAGAATAAAAGTTAAAGAATAGTGGCTACAGTCAGGTGACTGATGCTAACGGTTAGACACTGCCCTTTTTCCTTATGTGTTCATGTTTCCCACAACTGTATACTTCAAGGAAACTTTAACATGGATCATAAATCATCATCGTTAGGTCTCTTTATCACCAATATGGACCTCATCTGTCTGAAAAACCAAGCCTAAAGGACGAAACCCGTTTTCTTTTTAATAAGCATCAAACATCCACAAGTGACGAACCAAGAAAATTAAGAAGGCGATGTTAAGGGTTGGTCCTTAGGGGATACCTTTTCGAAAGAACAATCTATCAACACAAATAGAGGACAATCAACAATCTCTGTCTTCTCAACATACCCACTGTCCCCTGTTTTACGAGAGTTAGACCAGGCTACGTTCATGTTGTCCATGTTTGAAAATTGTCCAACAGATCTCTTGAAGAGCAGATCCAAGTCTGGTTTGTCAGGTCTGCCCATTCTCTCCCACTCTTTGCTGGTGACAATCTCCGCAGTATACGAAGGGATGTTCAACTTCTCACGCTGCAAAACAAGAATCATTCTGTCAAATACGTATTTCATTAAAAAAACTATTAAAAAATAACTGTTTTAATATAAGAATTTCAGGTTATCATTTATATTTCCTGCTTGCATTTATGTCAGATTATTTTGGTCAAAGTGAATATCTAAGTGGTAAAAGGCACAAAGATGGTTTCAGAATGAAAACCCATAAAATTGGCAACAAATGTATTTAAAAAGTAATAAGAGAATGATTGTTTCAGTGAGTAATTATTCTCCCCACGTCCCTCCTGTCTTATTGGTTGGTATATTATATGCTTTACGAAGTGAATTCACTTTAATAAGGTGTAGGAAGGATGCCCGACTGCTTGGAAGCTTTACTGTATTAATTTGTGCAGAACTCCTAAAACGTATATTTTTCATTTTGACATCTAGTCTTACCGTCTTCCAGTCTTTGACGAGACGAATGGCTTCTTTCACGGGCTCTGGTTTCTCCTTTGTGAAGCGCTTCTGGTCCTTGGCGAATGAGACGGAGTAGAAAGATCTTGCTTCCTCATCTACACGAGCCATCTCCCGGAATGTTGACTTGGAACCTAGACAACATGTAATCACTCTTTATGAACCGGAACCATTTGAAACATTTTCAACAGAAAGATTTTTGATTAATCATTATTTGACATTTCTGTGCATATGTCACATCCTTCTTGGGAAACACTTTGAAAGATATATTGTTGCATCTGATAATATTCACAGATTCCACAACCCAAAAATATAAATGGTATTTTGATTTTGTTTACAATTCACTTATTGCTTAACATTATTCACTTACTGTTATGGCAACTGTTCAAAAACAAAAGTAGTGATATATAAATCTTTTCACGTCATTCCCCAAGCAAGCATAAATAAATCCTCGCTCTAAATATCAACCTTTTACACGTCTGTTTCATTGTTTACTTAGGAAGCAATAATGTACTAATCATAGAAGATTAATGGAACCTAATACCTACCTCCTCCGATATCACAGGCAGGAAGTAGATCCACTTGAATAAGATCTTTACCGTCATCAGTTCGGATACCGAACCGGTTACTGTGTTTAGTGTCATAGTTATAATGTACTTGTTTTGCAAAAGTAAAGTCTTTCAATATGTGTTTCTTGAAATCCTTGATAACTTCTTCACGGCGCTCCTGTAAGTCCGCTACAGATTTGAAGTCTTTCACGAAGACCACGAGGTCTATGTCCACCTTGTCCTTGATACTCGTTCCCTTGCCCAGAGACCCTCCCTGTAAATAATATGTTCCTTTAAAAATTTCATGATTATTGTAAGGATAACAAATGGTATATAGTATGATTCTGAGTTAAGAAAAATAAATTTCACCCCTTGAGGACGTTTCTGCTTCTATTCCATGATACAATTAATACGTTTTATCATATCTGCTGAGGACATGTCAAGAATGTTTATAAAATACACTACTTACTTGTTAAGTTCAATTCCAAAACTACGGTTATTACAAGTGCTGATGTGCTCAATATGCATGTTTCATTTGAAAACTTTTGCCGCACTGGAAAGAAGTTTAATAATTACAAAAGAAATTCTTTCTGTTGAAGGGGGACCAGTGAAAAGTATATTTGAATAAAAAAAAAGCCTGCGAAGAGTGAATTAGAAGTGTGATTTATGGTATCAATATAATCGACTTTCAAATACAACGTACCTTAACAACCTCGCTCACTTTGTACTTCACGTTGTGCTGCATGAATTTGACAAGGTGGTCCACTATCTCATTGCATCTTTTCGTTTTGTCCGGATCCTGTTTAACCTTCTCGTCGTGCAGACGTTTCAGGCTGTTGCCGGATGTTTGGAGATCGTGCAGAAAGCGAGTGTTGTGCTTGGGCTGCTTAGGTTCATATTGGGAACGACTCATAGGTGTTTTGGGTGGTATTTTTACTGAGGAATTATTTTGTACTCTCGACCCTTTGCCTTGGCTACTCGAAACGTGTCTCTCAGGTCGATTGTGTTCCCTTGGCTTTGTAATTTGGCCAACGCGGACATCTTGCTTGGGTCGGTCTTGTACCCTTGCAGTTGTGATTTGGCCTACCCGGACATCTTGCTTAGGTCGATCTTGTACCCTTGAAGTTGTGATCTGGCCTACTCTTACATCTTGCTTGAGTCGATCATGTACCCTTGAACTTGTTATTTGGCCTATTCGGACATCTTGCTTTGGTCGATCTTGTGCCCTTGGCCTTGTGGTTTGGCTTACTCTAACATCTTGCTTTGGTCGACCCTGTGTCCCTGGTGGTGTGATTTGGCTTACTATAACATCGTGTTTGGATCGACACTGTACCCCTGGCCTTGTGGTTTGGCCTATTCGAACATCTTGCTGTGGTCGATCTTGTGCTCTTGGCCTTGTGATTTGGCTTACTCTAACATCGTGTATGGATCGACACTGTACCCCTGGCCTTGTGGTTTGGCCTACTCGAACATCTTGCTTTGGTCGATCTTGTGCTCTTGGCCTTGTGGTTTGGCTTACTCTTACATCTTGCTTTGGTCGACCCTGTGTACTTGGCCTTGTGGTTTGGCCTACTCGAACATCTTGCTTTGGTCGATCTTGTGCCCCTGGCCTTATGATTTGGCTATTTTGAATGCTCCGTCTCTGTTGATCAGGCTGCCTTGGTCGAGTTGATTTATTACTACCAACGCCTTGTCTGTCCTTAACACGTGCACCAGTGAAACTCGATTTTGTTTTGCATTGGACATCTTTGCCTTGTGACTTCTTTTGCATTTTGGTTGGCATCCTGATCACAAAAAGAATACCATGATATAAGTGAAGGAACTTTCAAACGTCAAACTTTTAAGGAAATGACATATGTACAATACCATACCATACATGAATTGACATTTTTCCGTATCGAATTGTTTAACCAAAAGTTTAATTCCGAATGTTGCATTTGTTATTACAATATCATCTGTGTCCGATTTAAAGCTTAACAGCATGATTAAAATGATGGAGTGGCTATCAAGCAGGTGAATATTGTGGTCAAAAAGAGCGTGGACAGGTCAAGGAGATCGAAAGGAAAAGAGAACAGACGGAGAGAAGGTTCAATTTAAATCTTGCGTCTATCCGTCGAATCATTTCGCAATCTTCTTAGCAGGTGTCGCTGTACAAATCATGATCTGATGATTGAGTATGTAGATATCCAGGCCTTAATTATGAGGATCGCTTTGTTTGCTTTGTTGATATTGAAAATGAATCAATTCTGTTTTTTTGAATATCCTTTTTATGGGAAACCGATATGGTATATTCTTCCTGAATATTAACATTAAATTTTGTGAATTATGAAATTGCCAACTGTGTTTTACCATTATCGACTAGTTATTGATGTATGTATTATGCATTATGGTACTCTCATGTATCTTAACAATATATTTACATTCTGATGTGTAATTGGACTGTAGGCCTTTACTGAAATATCCTCTCTCGCATTTGTCCATATTTACAGGATTCAGGGGAAAAAAGAAGGTACTTACCTGCAATATAGCTACTAGCCACAGCCTGCTCTCTGTAACTTCATTTAACGAATGAGTACCGTATCTGCCTGTTGGACGTTATGATATCATTCGCAGGTGACTTCGCTCTATAAATAGCCCAGCGTATTTTCCCGTTATTTCATAACAACCATCACGAGTGTTCTTCTTATCTGAAAATATATCAATATGTGATAATAGCAAATGACGGTATAAATCTCAAGTCAATGACAAATATAGATATGTTCGTAATAAGATATCATTAACATATTAAACATCAATTTGTCATGTTTGGAGAATCCAATTGTTTAAAAAATTATAAGACTTTTTATTTAGGTTCAGACAAAAAATTCATTGCTGGACGGTTTTTCGTTTGTTATATTTTAAGGTTAAATTTTAAGGCGAGTAGAATAACAAACAAGAATATAAAGAGTTTAAATTTGACTGAATACTCAATATAACATAAGATTGGGGACGACAAGATAATTGTGGTAAGTAATTTTTGGCAATGTTGCTGCAGTTAAAACGTTAAAGGAACATTATATGAGTTATGAAAATGTAAAATGTAGTATATCTGTTTTAAAAACCTACGGGAGGGGGGGGGGGGGGAGTCATTATGAGGTTCATTCTTCAATCATGCTTCGATGTGGTTATTTGGGTGTCAACGCATTCATGTTTACACATGGAAGTATATGCGCTTGTTTAAAAATCCAAATCAAAAAGGGATTAAGAAAAGGGCCATTAGAAGATAAGTAGTTGCGTGTGTAATTGTTTTGGAATTCATTGTTATTCAACACCCGCAAATTTAGTTTAAAACCGATGATGTAAGATGGAGGTTTTAAAAGCTTAAATTGGCGGGTGTCGAATAACAATTAATCCACGAAATATTACAAAGGCGACTATTAATAAATATGGTTTTATGATCATTCGTTATAAGAATTTTTACAAAGATGTCTACTCTAGAAATACAATTTTTTCAGAACAGATAAATTATTATTATACCCCAAAATAGTCGTTCTGCAGTCAACAATTATTGCATGTCATCATGGCATCAAGGCACGGAAAGTGTGAATATTATTTTCGCTCGTTTTATTAAATGGAAGGAAGTTTTGTATTCTGTTTATTACTTGCCCTAAAATCACGCAAACTTGCCGAAAATGTGCTGAAAATAACAGTTCCGCGACTCGGCACCCATTGTGACGAAGCGCTTACATTGTGACGTCACAACAGTTCACTTCTTCGACGTCATACTTGCATTGTGATATTACACTAGTTTAATATTGCCGTATAAATATTACACTGCCGTATCTTACACGGGCGTGTAATAACTACAGTAACATAACGATGATATCATATGCAAACTCATAACGTTGGCTTAAATTCCTGAAAAGAAGATTGCATCTGACGCTTTTATGTTCACCACTGTATGAAAATATTCTGCATCTGAATATCGTAAAATGTCAAATGAGTGAGTGAGTGAGTTAGTTAGTGCTTAACGCCGCTTGGGCAATATTTCAGCCATTAGCGGCAGTGTCCAATGATAAGGGAGCACTATACCATTAACCATACTTTATGACATAAAGTCTTATCGCTATATAAGCTTATGTTTATGTTTACATGCAATATGTACCTATTAACCTTTACTTAAATACTTATTCCCGAGCACTGTACGTAGATCAATTCATTGGTATAGAGGAGATCCACATACAAAATTCTCCCTTTAATAATTACTTCGTTTAGGAGTAGAATATTATGAGGGAACCAGGTTCTTATAAGGTCACTTAATTTGTTAATTAAAGGGGCAGTTCTATCGGGTTATTTTTTGTAGAAAAAAACTTGATGGTACTTCCCTGTTTATACATATATATGATTAAGATACGATATTTCACACTTTCTTTCATATATATACACGTGAGGGTAGCATTTTAGTTGCTCTAGATTTAACAAATGAACAACGAATAGAATGCATCACTCTGTCCTCTTAAATTTCGTTTCCATAAAAAATAGGACTGTCCCTTTAAAATGTAGTGTTGCATTGTTTATAAATATAAATTTATTGTTCATTTTCATCAATGTTTGAGGTTGTATTTAACAATAAATCATTTTATTTTTCATAT
The DNA here is from genome assembly GCA_916613615.1 of Steromphala cineraria. NCBI lineage: Eukaryota > Metazoa > Mollusca > Gastropoda > Trochida > Trochidae > Steromphala > Steromphala cineraria. Next base: position 54,557,914 of record OU744731.1, on the reverse strand, counting down.
TGTAAAAGGTAAATTGACACATTGCCAATAAGCCTTAGGATGTTTTCGGAAAAAAAGAAGGTTGATATAGTATTCCCAGCTCATGTACCCTCATTCCATAGATGGAAAAAATTAACGAGACTTTGTTTTAGTGATAAAGAGGCTTATCCTCAAAGCTCTGTAATCTGTATTTTGTTGAAATTCAGGGGCGGATACAAGATGATTAACAAAGGGTCAACCGTATTGCATTTAGGATAAAAAAAAGTATGCCTTATGACTCGATAAATGTTTACAATGTACAGTGTGCATTCTTTTGTAGGGTGCGTCTTGACCAGCCAATAAAATTGCTATGTCTTCCAGATTCAGATTCATTTATTACTCAAATCGCCACCAACTGTGGTACAAGAGCATACAATATATATACAAATTGAACAAGATAGCGGAGACAGTGAGAATTACACGTAGACACCTTATTGATATAACATAAATAAACATATGGTGATATATACACATATATATAGAACTACAAGCATTTTACATTACAAATTCTATTTGAAAAGCAATGTTATTAGCATTTAAAAAAAATGATGTTGATAAAGTTAGCAAGTGTCTTCAATACTTTAACTTTATAATAAGTAAGCATTCGTTTACATGTTATAAGGCTCGGCCATTGCGAATAGTTATTATCAGTAAGAGGAGATAGATCATTGTTCGGAGCTTTAAATATCAGTAGATGGTGATCATCACCAATTACAGGGGAGTATATAAACCCGTTCGAGTAGAAAGTAGTATTAATATCAGTCACTAAGTTGAGTCATACGTCAAATAGATTACCCCAAAAAGTTCTAGGTCAATAACAACGTTTCATAAGTGATAAGCAAATTCAGAGTACAATTTACAACTGGATTTTTTAACAAAGCATCCAGGGTCGATTTGTCACATTTATAGGCCATCTGGTAATAAATGGTTTATTGTGCAGAATTTGAGTATGTAACAGTAAACTCAACGCAAAATAACATGTTCAAAATGAGCATATGTCCTTATCTGCCTTGTGAATCATGATAACGTGCTTATTCTAGTTTCTTAGTGGTTTTGATTATCAATGTAACACATATTTCCATGAATCATTGACTGTTACTTAGCTTTAAAATGAGCCAATAAATATGTTTTACTTTGTGTTTTGTAAATAAACATTCAACGAACAAATCTAGAAAAATATTCAGTTGCTGAAATTAAGGAGTCTATAGTTGATATAGGAAAGGAGCCCCTAACAAGTGGTTATATCAGTAGTTCACTGCAGATCTAGATGACTCTTGTAGGATGTTCAGGACAAAATATTATAACTACAATCGTTGTGTTAGACTATGCAAACACATGAACTCGCAGAGGTAACAACTGTGTACTGTGATGGTTGTAGAGTAAAAATTGACAAACAACTTAGATAATTATTTCCCGACCCTAGCATAATAACAAAAGAAATAGGTTCTTGATAATTATATAATCGATTACATAAAACCATACCATGAGAAAATGTATGATGCGTTTTCGCAACTGAGTAAAGTATTCAAACACATTATCAACAAGTATTAGTTAAATACAAGAAATAAATGCAAAAAATGAATGGTAACAAATTTACAAGGAACACAAAATTGTCTTTATGTTATGAAAATAACCAACCATCCACACCATTCTAATTCAACCGACTGACAACTTCTTGTGCCTTCCTTTCGATGACTTCCTGATCAGACTGTTCAATCATTGATGCTGTGTTGTTGAAGGGATTGGTAGGATCCATCACAATGGGTCTGAAAAGACGATAAGATTTGATGACAAAGTGTTGAATTGAATCGGGGTAGCGTCCTCGCCATTTAAAAAAACCTATTGTCCAGTATTTAACCATGTAACAATAAACTCAACATAAAATGTTCAAAATGGTATCAAAGTCGTATGTGTCCATCTTTGACACCGACATTGCGAGTAAATAAAATAAATAGATAATTTTAGAAATAGTACAGTTGGTTTGCGGTAAATAGTTCCAAATTCAAAGTTTTCAACAAAACGAAAAATCAATCAATTTTACAAATCATCATTGATGACATGACCAAGAAGGAATTACAAGCCACAACCCAGTGAACTGTTCCTGTTCAAAACCTACCCACTATCTCCTGTTGCACGAGAGTTGGACCAGGCTACGTTGATGTTGTCCATGTGGGCAAACTGAGTCATGGTTCTCTTGAAGAGCTGATCCAAGTCTGGTTTGTCAGGTCTGCCCATTCTCTCCCACTCCTTGCTGGAGACAATCTCCACAGTGTAGGATGGGATGTTCAACTTCTCACTCTGCAAACATGAATATGAGTTATTTGACTTCTCAGGAGTAAATTATCATTTAAGTTAACTTGAAGGGTTGGGATGATAGTCAGATGTACTTATTCGTCCTTAGCATATCAATAGTTTTACTGCTATTTGCAAGTATTGTAAAGTCTCTCTTACTTACCAGGTCCAAGATCTTTGCAAGTAGGGATAGAACCAAAGTTTTGAAAAAGGAGTTGTGCTAAAGTACTAAAGCAGAATTAGTTTACCGTCTTCCAGTCCTTGACGAGACGAATGGCATCTTTCACCGACTCTGGTTTCTCTCTAGTGAACTTGACCTGATCCTTGACAAATGAGACGGAGAAGTAAGACCTTTCCTCCGCACCCAGACCTGCCATCCTTCGGAATGTTGACTGAGAACCTAGGAATATTTGATACTTTTTTTTATGAATTCAACACTTTGCAATACGCATAATATCAATATATCATACTTAAATGTTAATCCCTTTAACTGGAACAAGATCAAGTAGTTTGAATAAAAGACGATTGTGCACTATTTTTGTAGGTGAAATTAAACAATCTTTTTTTAATTTTGTACTTTTTATTAGCTACTCTTTTTTTATTATATATCCGTGAAAATGTGTCGACCAAGCAAATCGTCCACAGATAAGTTAAATTGAAAACTAACCATATACATTTGAAGTATTATGCTCATTATTGCACAGATTCTAAAATGAAAAGGTAAATTTAGTGATATAGAATTATGTAATTGTTTTCTAAATTGTAAGCGAAGTTCTTATTTTTACCATATAAGCATAACACATACCTTCTGTAATTTTGCAAGCAGGTAAAAGATCCACTGGAATCATATCTTTACCATCATCTGTTCTGAGACTGAACCGGTTGCTGTGTTTTGTGTCATAACTGTAATGCACTTGTTTTGGGAAGGACAAATCTTTTAAGATGTGTTTCTTCATTTCTTTCATAACCTCCGTGTGTTGAAGTTGAAGATCTGATACTGAGGTGAATCTCTTCATGAAGACCACGAGGTCTATGTCTACCTTCTGTCTGATGCTCGTACCCTTGCCCAGAGACCCTCCCTGTCCAGAAGGGAATTACAGGAATAGACTTATAAGTAAGTAAGTATAAAATCAGAAGTCATTCAAAAATTAGGATCGATGAGTCACTAGTGACTGACGTTTCATTGTTATTGTCACTAGTGACTTGTAACCCTGTTTATTTTCATTGATAGATCTCTTAATTACACCGCTAATCATATACTAAATTTAGCTGATGGCCACTGTAAGGTTAAATTCGGTTGTTTGTGAAGCTAGGTCACGCTTTCTTATAAAGTGTCAATATTAATACTAATAATATCATAGTTCATTCTGACTGTACATGCTAGACCAATGGCGACCGTTTTCATGACAGTATCAATGTAAACATAATCAACCCCTATGATTAGATTTTTTAATTGAATTTATGAAACTTTCTTATGATATATTCATATCCCTAACACATAAAACGTTATACAATTTTCTATATGATCTTGTACAAAGCTCTTCAGTTTAAAGGATCAACCTACCTTCACAACTTCGCTCACTCCACAGTTGTGCTGCATGAAATGAACAAGGTTGTGCACTATTGCGTTGCATCGTTTAATCTTTTCCGGATCCTGTCTAACTTTTTCATCGAGAAGACGTTTCAAATCGTTCCCACATAATTGCAGCTTAGTTAGAAACTTGGTATTGAGTTGTGGTTGCTTTGTAACAACTTGCCTACAACTTTCTGTATTTTCGTAGCTTCGTTGAGCAAGGTTGCCGCTCTTAATGTTTAACTTGGGTTCCTCAAGCTGTTTAGATCGAACAATTTCGCCACTGTGATTGTCTCCTTTTGGTTGGTCAGGATGTTTGGGTTGATCAGGCGGTTTGGGTCGTGTAGCTTGACTACTGTGATTGTCTCCCTTGGGTTGATCAGGCTTTTTGGGTCTAGCACCTCGGCCGCTCTGGTTATCTCCCTTGGGTTGTTCAGGCTGTTTAGGTATAGCGCCTTTGTTGCTTGGATTGTCTCCCTTGGGCTGATCCGTCTGCTTTGGTCCAGCACCTTGGCCGCTGTTGTTAGCTCCCTTGGGCTGATCAGGCTGTTTTGGTCCAGCACCATGGCCGCTGTGATTCCCTCCCTTGGGTTGATCAGGCTGTTTAGGTCTAGCGCTTTGGCCGCTGTTGTTGGCTGCCTTTGGTTGATCAGGCTGTTTTGGTCCAACACCTTGGCCGCTGTGATTCACTTTCTCTGGCTGATCAGGCTGTTTTGGTCGTGCAGCGTGACTGCTGTGATTGTCTCTCTTGGGTTGATGAGGCTGATTTAGTCCAGCACCTTGGCCGCTGTTGTTGGCTCCCTTGGGTTGATCAGGGTGTTTTGATCGTGCACCGTTGTCTCTGTGATTCACTCCCTTGGGCTGATCTGGCTGTTTTGGTAGTGCACATTGGCCGCTGTGATTGTCTCTTTTGGGTTGATCAGGCTGTTTTGATCCAGCACCTTTGTCGCTGTGATTCACTCCCTTGGGTTGATCAGGCTGTTTTGGTCGTGCACCTTGGCCGCTGTTGTTGGCTCCCTTGGGTTGATCAGACTGTTTTGGTCGTGCACCTGGGCCGCTGTGATTGACTCCCTTGGGCTGATCTGGTTGTTTTGGTCGTGCAGCTTGGCTGCTGTGATTCACTCCCTTGGGCTGATCAGGCTGTTTTGGTTGTGCACCTTGGCCTCTGTTGTTGGCTCCCTTGGGTTGATCAGACTGTTTTGGTCGTGCACCTGGGCCGCTGTGATTGACTCCCTTGGGCTGATCTGGTTGTTTTGGTCGTGCAGCTTGGCTGCTGTGATTCACTCCCTTGGGCTGATCAGGCTGTTTTGGTTGTGCACCTTGGCCTCTGTTGTTGACTCCCTTGGGCTGATCTGGTTGTTTTGGTCGTGCAGCTTGGCTGCTGTGATTCACTCCCTTGGGCTGATCAGGCTGTTTTGGTTGTGCACCTTGGCCTCTGTTGTTGGCTCCCTTGGGTTGATCAGACTGTTTTGGTCGTGCACCTTGGCCGCCGTGATTGACTCCCTTTGGCTGATCAGGCTGTTTAGGTCCAGCAGTTTGACTGCTGTGATTGTCACTCTTGAGTTTGCCTCTGTTGTTGGTTCCCTTGGGTTGATCAGACTGTTTTGGTCCAGCTAGTTGGCCACTGTTGTTGGCTCCCTTGTGTTGATCAGGCTGTTTTGGTCCAGCTACTTGGCCGCTGTGATTCACTCCCTTTGGCTGATCAGGCTGTTTTTGTTGTGCACCTTGGTCGCTGTGATTGACTCCCTTGGGCTGATCTGGTTGTTTTGGTCGTGCAGCTTGGCTGCTGTGATTCACTCCCTTGGGCTGATCAGGCTGTTTTGGTTGTGCACCTTGGCCTCTGTTGTTGGCTCCCTTGGGTTGATCAGACTGTTTTGGTCGTGCACCTGGGCCGCTGTGATTGACTCCCTTGGGCTGATCTGGTTGTTTTGGTCGTGCAGCTTGGCTGCTGTGATTCACTCCCTTGGGCTGATCAGGCTGTTTTGGTTGTGCACCTTGGCCTCTGTTGTTGACTCCCTTGGGCTGATCTGGTTGTTTTGGTCGTGCAGCTTGGCTGCTGTGATTCACTCCCTTGGGCTGATCAGGCTGTTTTGGTTGTGCACCTTGGCCTCTGTTGTTGGCTCCCTTGGGTTGATCAGACTGTTTTGGTCGTGCACCTTGGCCGCCGTGATTGACTCCCTTTGGCTGATCAGGCTGTTTAGGTCCAGCAGTTTGACTGCTGTGATTGTCACTCTTGAGTTTGCCTCTGTTGTTGGTTCCCTTGGGTTGATCAGACTGTTTTGGTCCAGCTAGTTGGCCACTGTTGTTGGCTCCCTTGTGTTGATCAGGCTGTTTTGGTCCAGCTACTTGGCCGCTGTGATTCACTCCCTTTGGCTGATCAGGCTGTTTTTGTTGTGCACCTTGGTCGCTGTGATTGACTCCCTTGGGCTGAGCAGGATGTTTTGGTCGTGCACCTTCGCCGCTGTGATTCACTCCCTTTGGCTGATCAGGCTGTTTTTGTTGTGCACCTTGGTCGCTGTGATTGACTCCCTTGGGCTGAGCAGGATGTTTTGGTCGTGCACCTTCGCCGCTGTGATTCACTCCCTTGGGTTGATCAGACTGTTTTGGTCCAGCTACTTGGCCGCTGTGATACACTCCCTTTGGCTGATCAGGCTGTTTTGGTCCAGCTACTTGGCCGCTGTGATTCACTCCCTTGGACTGATCAGGCTGTTTTGGTCGTGCACCTTGGCCGCTATGATTGACTCCCCTGGGCTGATCAGACTGTTTTGGTCCAGCACCTTGGCCGCTGTGATACACTCCCTTTGGCTGATCAGGCTGTTTTGGTCCAGCTACTTGGCCGCTGTGATTCACTCCCTTGGACTGATCAGGCTGTTTTGGTCGTGCACCTTGGTCGCTGTGATTGACTCCCTTGGGCTGATCAGGGTGTTTTGGTCGTGCAGCTTGGCCGCTGTGATTCACTCCCTTTGGCTGATCAGGCTGTTTTGGTCGTGCATCTTGGCCGCTGTAATTGACTCCATTGGGCTGATCAGACTGTTTTGGTCGTGCACCTTGGTCGCTGTGATTGACTCCATTGGACTGATCAGGCTGTTTTGGTCGTGCACCTTGGTCGCTGTGATTGACTCCCTTGGGCTGATCAGGCTGTTTTGGCCCAGCACCTTGGCCGCTGTGATTGACTCCCTTGGGCTGATCAGGCTGTTTTGGCCCAGCACCTTGGTCGCTGTGATTGACTCCATTGGACTGATCAGGCTGTTTTGATCGTGCACCTTGGCCGCTGTGATTGACTCCCTTGGGCTGATCAGGCTGTATTGGTCGTGCACCTTGACCTCTGTGGTTGTCTCCCTTGGGTTTACCAGACTGACCACTGTACAGATTTCCAATGAGTCGATAAGGCTGGTTGTTTTGACGGGCTTGACCGCCATAAAAATTGCTAAAGAGTCGATGTAGCCAGCTGAATTGAGGGGCTTGACCACTGTCAACATTGCCAGAGAATCGATGTGGCTCTCTGCTTTGAGAGGCTTGGCCGCTGTTAACGTTTCGCACGTTTTGGTTTGGCTGTCGGCTGTGAAATGTTTTGTCGCTGTGAACGTCTCGCTGATGTTGATCACGTGCACCTGACAGATAGAAGTTCTTCTTGCACGTCCCAGTCCCGCACGGTATGTCTCTGTGTCTGGACTTCATGTGCGATCTAATTTGTTGCCTACTTTCAATAGGGACCTCACATCTAATACACGACTTGCAATTACTGTTTCTTGTATCATTTCTGTGGCGATAGAGGTTAGAATCATTGCAGACTCCCTTTCCACATGGTCCACACACCATCCACATCCTGAAAACAAAAACATTGCCAAAAAGAACAAATATAATTAATTTACCCCCATATAAATACATGCATATAATCCGGAGTAAATGTGCCGTTATACTCTGGATCCGGAGGCCATCTTTTTAGAATAATTACTCATATGCCAATCAAATACACCTTAATCTTAAATTCGACTTTGTTATCATGATTCGTCCTGTTCTTAGTACTTTTAATAACATGTGGTTCACGATAGCCATCTTTCTTTAGGCATTTTGCGAGGGCTCCTTGGACACCTCGGGTCTTAATGATAGACGAGTTATTTACGAAGAACTCGAAAATCTTAGATGATGATATAACTTGGAACAGAGGAAACAAGCCAGGTCTGTGTCGGGAAGCATTTTAACCATAGAGAAATTCATTAAATATTCTTTGCCTTACTGAGAGTCGGCTTATATATGCTAATAGACAAAAGAAATGATCGCAACCCATTTTCTCGACGCCTTTACTGCTTTGATAATAATAACAGCTTTCTTATACCGCGCATATATCCATGACGAAGCATGCTCAAGCGCCAAGAGTATTATCACCCTGGAGGGATAGTATATTCGGTGCGGCCGATAAAAATTGCGGAAAGGTCCGCACCTCCCCCTACTTCAGGTACCCAACGACACCTGGTTAAACTGAGTGCAATGTGGATGCAGGAACACTAACCCTTGTTTATCGAGTATGATAGAAATATCATTCAGATAAAGGGGTGTTATAAGTGTGAATTGTTAACAACAGTTAAAACAACAGAAAATTATGCTTTGTGATTTCGGCTTCTGCACATGTAATAAGCATAATTCTTCATTAAAACGTTCCCAATGAAGAGAATAAAACACAGTTTCTTGTTCTCTGCTTGAGAGCGAGACAATAACCTTTGTCGAAACGTCACATACAATGAATAAAGAAGTTGTCATCCATATATTCGTCTTCATTATTGTTTTTCCAACTTCTTAAATGCCTCTCCAAGAAAATCATTCCTGCCAAGTATTTAACATCTGAGATTGGAAATGCAAGGCATGTGTAATATTTTTAATTTAAAACAAGCCTTACGGTTTTTGTCATGTATCAATAACAAGAATAGATTGACAAAAATTATTAAAGCACATTGAGGTACGTTGGTATGCTCAATTAAATATATATATATGGGCGCCTATTCAGAAATCCGCTCAGCTTGTGATGCTGCGTATTAGGAGCGTAGCGCACACGCCTTAATGATCACAGAGCGACGGACTCATAGGTTGTTCATAACTGATGGTGTATTCAATATTGTCAGAAATATAGAAATATTTGTTAACAGCGTCAAATGATTGTTAATGATTGTTGTTTTTATGTATGTAGCATTCTTCTTCTTATATTGCTCTCTTGTTAACTATATATCTGTCATCTGTTTCTAAAAATTGTAAATCAACTTTGTAACTACATAGGGGATGGTATTCTAAGTTGGATAACTTGTTCCTGATCCTTTTCTTCGTGAATAAAATATGTTTAAACTTAAGAATTTGCCCTTAAAGAGAAATGGAATGAGCCAAATGGACCTGCATTCTTTTTTCGAGATCCTATAAGGTTGAACAAGAAGACATGGTCATCAACATCCCCCGCTAAATAAGTTTTCAAAGCTCCCAATATTTTTTTTAATGGGCTGTAACTCTGCAACAAATAATTGCATTTACCTCATTTTTGAACTCCATCAAGGTATTGATACCCTTAAGACACACAGCAAATTTGGTTACCCTATGCTCTATCATATTTGGGAAAAGCTGTCCCCTTTAACTCGGACGGACGGACACACGGACGGACGTACGGTCGGAGCCCAAACCTAAATAAATAATAATAAATGCTGATGCATGCGAAATTGATAAGGCGACTTACGTGTAAAGAGTGTCTTCTCCGTTTGTCGGTTATAGATTAGGCCATTTCTCACGTGACAAAACAACGCTCTATATATAGTGCAGCGTATTTTCCAACTACCTGATATAGCATGTTACATAAATTACCTAGAAATTGACCCACTTACTCTTCTTGGAAGAGGACGAGCCAACTAGGATCGATTACAGTCCTATACAAACTCATAAACATTCCTATACAAGTACGGAAGGATAATTCTAAACACATGCTTCACTATAACAGGGAACTATTTGCTATTATTTTCAGGGGGAAAATCAGCCACAGGAAATAAAGAAATAATTAAATTTTATTGTATTTAGTTTATAGTTGTACCTACCTCTATGCAACAGACTTGTATAGGGGGTATTATCAACCATATGTTACATGCTTTACTCCATTGATTATCATTATCAATATAACATATTTTTTTCATAGGGGATCGTGATCACTGTACACGATATTTACTTAAAGTCTTAGTTTTGCAAAGAAAATATGTATGCACCTCTGGCAAAGACATTACTTGCATCAATCATTTCCTAGCCATGTGCAGTGCGCCAGATAATTTGAACCTATTGGGTATTTACTCCCTGTTTTGGTAACAATTTTGGTATTGTCATAGTGTACATCAGTAACATTGTACTCCCCTGATTTCTGACAATTGGGTATTTCACATGAGAAATGAGAATGCACTCTCAAGATTAACATAAATGCGTATTTCTCTGCCAATTAACATTATCTGTATAATGTATTGATACTAATGAACATATTTAAAGCAGTGGATATTGATATTTTGAAAAGTTATGTCCATTTGTGACAATTTTAGGATTGACTACGCAAGCTTTTACTAATCGCTGGTCACAAGCTATTTGATTGTTGATTTCTTGAAAATGTCTGCGTATCTGTTCTCCAAGCGTTTAAACTAATTGTGTTTTTTAGGATTTTATACGCAGCTTATCAGGAGTAATGCATGTGCAACACTTTTTACATTCCCCATGAATTACCCCCCTCAGTATTGATTTTCAAATCGAATCCGGCATGCATGAATAAATGAATGTTTTTATTTCCTCATAGGGCATTTGAAGATTACAAGATAAAAAACAAACATCAATCTTTCACATAAACATATACAAAAGGAAATTCACACAGAATAAAGACAATAAAAGTTCAATGGCAGCAAAGGTGTTGAAAAATCTTCACTCGGAGGGGTTTTCAGGTTTTAGATATATGTTGAGATTTCAAATACTCTTGTCTGACTGTGTTTCTTCATTGATAAGGCCTGAATTGACAAGAGGCGCACCACATATAGTGCTAAAATATCAGCATCACCTAGGATCTCAGTATACACATAGGCATCTAAATGAAATTAAATGTGTCAAGTGATTTTGAATAGAAATTATCTATCTGGAAGAAATTCATAAAAACTTTAAATTTTAAACTTTTTTGTTTGCAAAAGGCATTTTCTGTAGAGGGTGAAATAACTTTTTTTTATGAAATTGATAATATTTATTACATTTTTCATTTGTCATTATTTTATCAATACCCAAAAAAGGTTTTATATTTCTTTGTGAATCATTAATCAATTCCACTTTTCATTGAAACACCTGTAAGATTTTTGTTAAAACAGTAAGCGCTGTACACGACTAGACGAGAATGTTTCTAATTTTGTACCGTTTTCTGTTCATTTTCTTAGTGTTAGTTTTTATGTTTTCTTATACTTATGTAATGGAGAATGCATTAGGAGGAGTGTATGTGACAAGTGATTACACGATTCCGAATGAATCCCTCATCTTTATCCATGCGTGACTTCACCAAACTAGAAACTTTAGTTTTCTAATTTTTTAAAAATATTTCTCATATTAACCTTTAAAACTTTGCAGTTGTTGGTACTCAGTCTTTAGATATGATTCAACAAGGCCACACTACACATTAATTGGTTCATCAATGCACGTGTATTGCAATTCTCTCAGGACGGCGAAGCGATTGACAACTTATGCGGGCTGCATTGCACGTGATGAAAGTTTAGAAACTTAATTTCATAAGAATGCTTGGTAAGTGACGCCTCAGTTTTGTTGGTCCCTCGGTTTCTCTCTTTGGAATAGTTACCTTTAAGTTGTCTTTCAGAAAGTAAGTATTAGTCCACTAACTTCATGTACAAGCCGCATATGGAGAGTCCGACACACCTTAGAAGATCCTGACCGTATTGTATGGTATTGTATTAGGATGGTATAGTATAGTTTGGTTTGACATGTTAAGGTAAGATATGGGATGGTTTGTAATATAATGGTATGGTTTTATATCATTTGTATGTTATGGTATTAAAATGCTATGGTAAGGTACCATAATGGTATGGTATGTTATCAAAATGATATGGTGTAGTATCGTATCATAAAAGTATGGTTAGATTTGGTATGTCATGGTATGGTATGGATTGGTATGATATGCTATCATATGGTATCGTATTGTATGGTATGATATCATAAGGTATGGCATTTCAACGTGTCTTGGCAACTTTAACCGTCAATATACATATACAAGAAATACAAATCATTTAAAAAAACTCAAATTTTCAATGGTCAATAAGGGTTATTTCAAGCCCATGACTATTGCATAAATATAAGGTATTATATATTTTAAACCCTATCAAAGGATGTTGCAAGACTTTTCCTTGATGGACTACCTTGTTGAGTAGGCGCCGTTAAGGCCGGACATGTCTGTATAACAAATCCCTTATTTTTCCAATGACCAAATCGAAGTTTTTTCTAAAATCGAATAGCTTAAATTACAATTTTTTACAATTCTTAAGAGACAATTTATCACTGTGGATAATTTTAGTGTTGTGATTTTGAAGGAAAGAAAAAAGGTTTTATCTTCAGAATTATGATATGAATGACGCCTGATATAAATCAGTTTTCGATAAAACAGTTATACGAACTTTGATTTGTCACGGAACAGCATTCCATTTAACCTTTATACCAACTTTGTCAACAATCACCATTTGATCAAATATTTATACCAACTTTGAGTTGTCATCAAACAGCATCCGATTAAACCTTTATACCAACTCTAATATGTTAACAATTACGTTTGATCAAACATTCATAACGATTTTCAGTTGTCACCAAACAGCATTCAATTAAACCTTTATATCTCCTCTGTCAGCAATTACCATCCGATCTAATATTTATACAAGCTTTGAGTTGCCATCTCTCAGCATTCAATAAAGCATGTACAAGGTGTGTTTGTTTGTTTGTTTAATACAACAATTGATTGTTATTTGCTATTTTTCCCTATATACAACCAGATAAAGCGTCCCAGTACTAACTAATGTTTACCCCTGACAAAGTTTGCCTCTGTTGCCAATTCTACTATTTACCAAAACAAATATATTTTAAACAATATTGACTTCGATTTCAAACAAAGGACACACTAGCCATGTAAACATTAAAATTAACATGTAATAATCTGTGTTGGTTAGGCCCCCTGTAACATACAATTCGCGATCGACAGGTATAAATCATTTTATGTTCTTCAGATGGACCATTCTCTCCCCATAGCGGCAGATCAAGTTATGTTGATTTAGCTTCTGTTATATTAAGCCGAAATCCGTGGGTTCCGGCAGTTTCCCCTGGCGAAGTGATGGTTCAACAGTTCACGTTGATTAGGCAACAATTGAGCAGTATTATGTTAAATCCTTTACCAGAAATGTAAATGAGAAACTGTTTCATTTACAATGTTACCTGTGGGAGTGAGGAAAAAGTATATAAAAATGATGAATGCGATACATCCGACAATCTATCAATGAATGAAAAAAGATGGAATGATATTTTACTAGCGTACAATATTGACATTGATTAGTCTATATATTATGAATAACATGAAATTGTTCCATGAGAAATTGATAGTTTTACAACTGTGTCGTAAGAAGTACCAACCCACAAGATGAAGGCATTACCATCTAACTGGGTGGCACTGGTCTAGACTTTATTCCAGGGAATTAGCTTGATGCTATAGGATCCAACCTCAGAGTCCTGGGAGAGCATCTTATAAGTCAGGCAGAAGTGGACAGAGACACACACAAGATGATGACGACATAGAGATGATGGTTTATTCGTTATGACAGAGTAGTTGTTACAAAAGCAAAGACGAGTATGTCAGCTGTGTCAGGCACGATCATTAGACAATGGAACAAAGCAACATCCTTACACAATGAAACAAATTTGATATTGTGATGAAACTTAAATACTTGAAAATAATAATAAACATTTTCATAGAAAAATAATAAAATTATGGAGAATATATATACATATACAAGCAATATGATAACTGACCGCACAACAATGTTTCTTAATGAAAATAACAAAATATGGGTATAATTATTTCAATTTCAGAAAATACATTTTCAAAGGACACATGTTTGTTAAATATTAACTCAGATATTCAACAACTTCTCGTGCCTTCCTCTCGATGACCTGCTGATCAGATTGTCCAATCATTGATGCTGTGTTGTTGAAGGGATTGGCCGGATCCATCACAACAGGTCTAAAATGAAGACAGAATTCGATGATGTCACTGATAACTCCAACCTATCTGAACTAAATGGCTTCCTTATTAGGACATTGCAACCTTTCTGTTGGTAAATATATATTTCTTTAAGGCAAGATAGGTGGCAGAAAGCATGAAAATGAATGTTGACAGCCAGATTCAGCCCTCGTGTTTTATTCTTGTTGAAATGAATATCAAATATATTATTTACTCTCTGTAAAAGAATCAGGGAGGTACTGACTGAAGTGTAAGGCCAGTCTTAAGACAATAACTATTTGTGTTTATATTCTAAACATGAACTCATGACAGCGGTGGCTGATATAAGGGGAATATGTTATAACCTCTGTTTGCAAAAGTGGTTGGGTAACCCTTAGAGATCACACGTTTTGGTCTTATTAAAGTCTACAATACCATATGAAGAAGGAGAGGATGGTGAGTTGTGTTCACAACCTTCCTGTTCAAAACTTACCCACTATCACCTGTTGCACGAGAGTTCGACCAGGCTACGTTGATGTTGTCAATGTGAGAAAACTGAGTCATGGTTCTCTTGAAGAGCTGATCCAAGTCTGGTTTGTCAGGTCTGCCCATTCTCTCCCACTCCTTGCTGGTGACAATCTCCGCAGTGTAGGATGGGATGTTTAACTTCTCACGCTGCAAACATGATGGTACTTTCTGATGCTGATATTCAATTATTGGTTTTATTTTATGTAGAACAGTGTATAATGCATTTAAAATTAAACAATTTAGGACTGGAGTTAAACTTGATGTCTTATGGCACTTTTCATTAACACCGTAGGGATGTGATCCACCTCAGATATATTGGCACATCTTTTACTTTCAAACACTAATCTTACCGTCTTCCAGTCCTTGACGAGACGAATGGCTTCTTTCACGGGCTCTGGTTTCTCCTTTGTGAATTGCTTCTGGTTCTTGGCAAATGAGACGGAGTAGAATCCCCTAGCTTCTTCATCTACACGCGCCATCTCCCAGAATGTTGACTTAGAGCCTAGATAGATGAAATACTTTAACATTTAGACAGAAGAATTAATAATGAACTACAAATCAACCTCAGTCCAATTAAAAACACGTGCTTTTTTCATTTTTATGTTTACAATTCAATTGTTATTTTTCATTATTCACATATTTGTTATGTCACACGTAACACACGTCTGTATCATTGTTGACTAAGGAAGTAATAATGTACTTATCATAAAAGAATAATGAAACCTTAATACCTCCTCCGATATCACAGGCAGGAAGTAGATCCACTTGAATAAGATCTTTACTATCATCTATGCGGATACCAAATCGGTTGCTATGTTTAGTGTCATAGTTATAATGTACTTGTTTTGCAAAGTTTAAATCTTTCAAAATATGTTTTTTGAAATCCTTGATAACTTCTTCACGGCGTTCCTGCAAGTCTGCTACAGATTTTAAATCTTTCACGAAGACCACGAGGTCTATGTCCACCTTCCCCTTGATACTGGTCCCCTTGCCCAGAGATCCTCCCTGTAAATAAAAGGTAAACTATGCATATATGTATCTTCAAGAACGAAAAAGCGCTTAGTGGGAAATCAATAACATGTTTCACAGTACACATTGCACTCTCTCCCAACGGAGGGAGGCCAAGTCATAATATCCTCACCAATCCTCAGCTGTAATACAGGCAGTGTTCTGGCTGGAAAGGGAGAGACCTGACTAGATTGAACCAAAGCTACTTGTGAAATCAGCAGCCCGTTTCAAAGGAAATGAAAAGCCTCAGTCGTGTACTTATCCTTTGAGAAAATAGACTTATTTATTATTAGACTTTATTCGACTACATACTATCAGATTGACGTGACACGGTCATGTCAAGTCAAAGTCAAAGAAGTTTATTGTACTATAGGCCTCCGGCCCATATACAAATGGTACAAAAGTACAAAGGTATATGCATACATTATACAAATATAATTTACAATTCTGATAACAGATTGTTTCTTAAGATAACAACTTGCTAATGGCATAGGCCTCGGCACGGTAACAATCATTCCATACAGCAAGTGCCAGAACAGAGGCTTGATAAGTAAAGCATTATATGGGCCACCTGCAGGATTACCATATAAACTTAGTCGCATTCTACTTTACACCTACCTTAACCACCTCGCTCACTTTGTACTTCACGTTGTGCTGCATAAATTTGACAAGGTGATCCACTATTTCATTGCATCTTCTCGTTTTGTCCGGATCCTGTTTGACCTTCACGTCGTGGAGACGTTTCAGGCTGTTACCGTTTGATTGCAGGCTGGTTAGGAATCGGGTGTTGTGCTTGGGCTGCTTAGGCTTCTGGCAACTGCTGGGTGTTGTGTTTGGCGATTTCTTCTCTGAGGGTTGCCCTTTGTGAACGTCTCGCTTGTGTTGATCACGGGCACCGGCCAGATAAAACTTCTTCTTGCATGTTCTAGTCCCGCACGGTATATCTCTGTGTCTGGACTTCATGTGTGATCTAATTTGTTGCCTACTTTCAATGGGGACCTCACACCTAATACACGACTTGCAATTACTGTTGTGTGTGTCATTTCTGTGGCGATAGAGGTTAGAATCATTACAGACTCCTTTTCCGCATGGGTCACATACCATCCACATTCTGAATAAAAAAAAGAGACAAAATTATGATTAAAGCAATATAGAGAAAAAACTAATTTACGATGTCAAACAAAGCATTTCAACGATACACAAAGCTTACTGTTGCCCTACGTTGTTTAACACGTCATTCATGTTTGGAATGAAAAGCAGACAAACAGTTTAATTGGAGAAAACAAGTGTATTTCAATAATATCCTATCATCTTTGCCTACTTACAAATTAAAATGTTGAGCCATTTGGAGTATTCTAAAAGTTTAAAGAACGACAGTAACATACGATATGTTGATCCAGGACATAGAAGTCTTCAAACACGTTTAGAGCAAAACATTATCATTGAATACATTGGAGCCCAAACAAACAAGTTTACAAACTGTTAAAGATAATGCGATTTACCTGTTTAGAGTGCCGTTTCTGTATGTAAGATAAGGATTTAGTCATTCCTCATATGAGAAAACGTCATTCTATAGATAGCAGAGCGTATTTTCCAACTCAAATATAAACAGCATATTACTCATACGTATCACGTTTATCTGAAATTCGATAAACATTGCGACAGCTTATGTAGATAAACAAGCTGGTTCAATTCAAAGGCTGTCATTATGGAAGAATACATTTTTCATAGGTTTAGTCTTATATTTGTCCTACAATAAATATTACGTTGATAGTGACATACAAACAAATCATACCTTGATTAAACTAATAAAGGAAATACTTACTGTCATATTCTTATATCTAAACCTTTCAATTCTGCCTACCTGAAATACAATATCCATAAATTAATTTTCATGAAATAAATTATCAACTTTAACTTCACTGAGAGAACATATCACCATTTCTATGTCTTATCTTTGAAACTTCAAAATGTCAGGAAACAGTTCAAAACACAAAATTGATTCTTTTAAAGATATTTATGAGTAAAAAATTAAAACAGTGTTTTGTCAATCAGGATTGAACATTGCAAAGTATTTACATAAGGTAAACTAAATTTCGAAGCTTTTTACACTTCTGTATATTTGGATTCTCCTTTAATTAGCACATAGATTCAAATTGTAAAGAGAGAGTAATTGTAATGATATGGTATGTCATGGCATAGAATGGTATGGTATGGCATGGTATGGCATGGTATGGCATGGTATGGGAAGGTATGGTATGGTATGGTATGGCATGACATGGTATGGTATTGCATGGTATGGCATGGTATGGGAAGGTATGGTATGGTATGGTATGGTATGGTATGGTATGGTATGGTATGGTATGGTATGGTATGGTATGGTATGGTATGGTATGGTATGGTATGGTATGGTATGGCATGGTATGGCATAGCATGGTATGGCAAGGTATGGTATGGGAAGGTATGGTATGGTATGGTATGGTATGGCATGGTAGGGTAGGGTATGGAATTTCATGGTAATGTATGGTGTTGAATAGTATGATAATGAAAAGTATGGTATGGTATTATAATGGTATTGTATCGTATGGCGTGGCATGTTATATGTTATATTGTAATTATATAAGGTATGGTATTGTAATGGTATTATATTGCATCATAATAGTATGGTATGGTATGAGGTGGCATGGTAAGATATCATTCGGTATTCTGTATTGTATGTTTAGAATGGATTTGTATGGCAATATTGTGGTATTGTATTGTATCAAAATAGTATGGTATGGAATTAAAATAATATGGTAACGTGATGGTATTGTAAGGTATGGTATAATATGGCAAGATATGGTATCATGTTAGTGTGGTAAGGTATCATACTGGTATGGTATGGTATCATAATGCTATGGTATTGAATGGAACTGTATGTTCTGTATTGTAGCATAAGGGATTTTAATGGTATGGTAAGGGACCATGAATGTATGTTATGTTATGGCTATGGTATGATATTATAATGGTCAGGTACGGTAAGGTATGCTGTGTATGATATTGAGTGGTATGGTATTATAACGGCATGGAATAGTATGTTATGGTCCGTCAACCTGTCCTTTAACTTCTGTTTTTTCGCCTGCGTGTACAAAACAATTAGCTCTATAGAGCTGACATCATGTTTACATACATGTACTCCAGTGTGGTATTAAATTGAACACCTTGAACTTATATGGGATCAGTATATATGGTCACGTGTCAAGCCGTTAAAAGCTTCGTTTAGTCTTTTGCTCAATATTTTTTTCACACTCACAGGAGATAGAGCCTGTTTGAAAGAGAACAATTTTAAGACTTAGCAATGGCATTCATGTTTAACTCCGACGAGAAGATTATTTTTATATGTACATTATTTGAAAAAGGGAAATATGCATAAAGTGAATATTCTAAAGACCAATATATGTAACTTTTAGTTCTGTCGAATTGTTGATGCGAAACGTTATGAAATGTAACTCTTTACAAAGGGAAATAGACATAAAGGGAACATTCTATAGACTTATGCGAAGAGGCTATAAAATGCAACTCTTTTATACCAAGACTTTCCCCAAATAAATCATCGATAAGTGATATATCACAAAATGAACCCTAGCTGTTTTAACCGAAACTTGGAATCGTATTTGATATAACATTCTCTTGCATTCCATCATAATATCATGTTAAGGCTGATTATATTGAAGTTTGATCTGAAAGAATACAACTGTAACTTATTGCCAAATCACAAAATGCACAGCCCTTGACGTATAATTAAATGAAGTCTATAAGCATTTCTGTATATGATTTGCCAATTTGATTCTTAAAATAACAAATTGTGATGTCTGTTAATCCAAATCAATGAATTTTAGGTTATCCTTCTCGTGCCTTTATGAGCCGTTTTCAGTAAGATTCAATTCCAAGTTTGTGCATTTATAATCAATAGCCTACCTATGATTTATTATTCAGAGTTGTCTCCCTTGACTTTGTCTCGCTGTGGGAAGAGTGACCACTGATCATATTTGACACTTTTGTGTCCGCTTGTCTTTATGAAGCAGTGTATTCGTAGTGTGCAGGTATTATTGTTCAATTTATATAATTTTCATGCTTAATTGTAGCTTTGTAAAGCTAATTTACTCGTGCGAACATGGGTTCATGATTGGGAACATCGTCATAATTTACCCTTGTGTCACCTGTTTCCGTGTTATGAAGAATTATGGTTCAACGCTTACAAACATCATGAACGTGATATTATTGATAGAATACACATTGGAGCATCTCCCCAACGTCAAAAATGAAGTAAACAGGTTGTTTTTACCTTGAATGACATATTGGTTATTCAAACAACTAGCTTCTTATTTGTTTCAAAAATTATGTTGCCACCTGTTTTTATGTCTTTGGTCAAATTATCAAACAACTAAAATGTTACCTTCAATAAAATACAAAATATAAAACGTTCGTGTTTGTAGGCAGGATGTTTTCGTAGACAGTGGGTTAGTAAAATGATAAAATGGCTGGTTCTTAGAATAAAAGTAAAAAAAAAGGATGAACAAATTTTATCTAGCGACAGTGGCGAGTATGACTTAAAGTTAAATAAATCTGAAACAATGACTGGTGTACTGGCAAAACAATGCAGTTTGCGGTATAAACAATGACTTTTGAGATAGATATGACCATAATTCCCTCATAAAAATATATGAACATGTAGAAAATACTCAACCAGATTAATTCTGTTTGTGAATATTTATGAAACTGAATGCCATCATACCTCACAAATTGTTTTGTCATAATCCAATGGTTTGTAATATTTCACTGAATAAAGAATTAAATTGATATGGAAGCAAAAATTTAAACTTGTATAGACACCTAATCTTGATATATGTAAAAATCAAGTTACAATAGAATAAACTTAAGAAATTAGAATTATTATAAACAAGTATAGGCTTCTTACTTTATTGTAACATTGTATCAAATCGATCATCCAAATAATCAAACCATAACCTTGTTGGAATCGTTTTAACATAGAATATTAAGATGATATGACTCTTCATCATTAATCATGTTTAAGTTTTGTAATCGTAATTAGACGTATTTTATTGCCCTCTTTGAGTGGCTATGAACCCACCGATATTTCTGTCCATGAAATCCCCTTGTCTATGAAAAGAAATACACACGTCACAAATAGAAGCTGATACAAAATACATCATAACTGTTTCTGCTTTAAACAACTTACAAAGACTAAAGTTCAGAGTTGTGTTGATTTTAGTTTAAAAGAAAAGGAATCATCATTGCCGAAGTAAGTTGAAAGGAACTTTAATTAAGTAACAAAGAATGCTCATTATCATTTTAGTTAGTTACATATATGAGAAAACTTAAATTACAAAAGATTGCTCATTGTCATTTTAGTAATATACCATTCAGCACACATCTTTTCTTGAATTAAGTATATGTGTCTTTAACTTTTAAAATCAACCTATGTTAATTGCAATTGTCAAGGAGAATATGAATGTTGTTCAACATAGTTTTACTAGATTTTTATGGTAGGGATATCTAAAGATAGTTGTAGATTGAGAAATGTGTTACAAAACTTTTTGATTCTTTCAATTCAACAATAACGGTTGGTCCCCTTTTTCAATTGCTTATTTGCTATTTTGGCTTAACATTCTATAAACAAGTATTCAATTTTGTGTAAGTGTAAGAAGATTTTTAGTCATCATTTTCATGCTCAATGCCTTTTGTTATAAAATGTCTTTGGCACACAATGAAATAGAGGTCTTGAAATTATTTTATTTAAATTTTTATTTGCAGGTACTCCCAACTCCAACATAGTTATACAGATAGCCCTATTCAACAGTCTTAACATCTTGCTAGAGCAACTTCGAAGAGAGATAACATTTTCAGTGAACCACAGTCAACAGTGATAACATCTCCATAGAACCACTTTGTACAGTGGAAACATTTACAGAGAACCACTATCAACATCTTTTAGAAGGGATGACATCTGTAGATAGCTTCTTTCAACAATGAATACATCTACAAAGATCTGCTTGGAACAATGATAACAAACAGAGTTTGAACAAGGATACATTCACAGTGAACTGTATAAGAAATGATAACATCTACACAGAGGCAATCATAACCTTGATAACAGGGACAGAGAACCATTGTAAACAAAAACGTCATTTTCTGATCTTCAGGTACTGGTCAACCTTTCATCATGGCAGAAGAGATGATATGTAACCCTGAAGAACCTTCAACACCCATGGCAGACGATAGTGCAATAGCTTCTGGATCTCATGTTTGTCACATTTGTGGGGAGATGTTCACAGACTCCTTCAACTTGACTGGGCACATGAGAGTCCATTTTGAAGAGGAACCGTACAAGTGTGAAGTTTGTGATGCAACGTTTCCACTATCAAGTGACCTGCAGGAACACACACAAACCCATACTGGAGAGAAAGCTTATGAGTGTAATGAATGTGGTAAGACCTTTGACGAGTCCGATAGTCTGCAAGAACACATGAGAACACATACCGGAGAGGAGGCTTATCCGTGTAGCGAATGTGATCAGACCTTTGATGAGTCGGGTGATCTGCAAGCTCACATGAAGACCCATACTGGAAAGAAAGGTTACAAGTGTGATCTCTGTGATAAAAGCTATGCTGTGCCTAGCTTGTTGCTCATCCATGTGAGAACGCACACAGGAGAGAAACCTTACAACTGCAGTAAATGTGGTAAAAACTTTCAAACATCCAGTAATGTAAAGAGACACATGGCAACTCATAATGAAAAGATTTTCACTTGTTCTATTTGTGATAAATCATTTTCACAATCTGAAAGCCTGAAATTACACATGAGAAATCATACAGGAGATAAACCTCTTAAGTGTGACATATGTGGCGGTAGGTTTAACCTCCCCAGTAACCTCAAGCGACACTTGCTAATCCACACTGGAGCAAGACCATTCAAATGTGCTGAATGCGATCAAACGTTTACACAATCAAGTAGCCTGAAGAAGCACATGAGAACTCACACGGGAGAGAAACCCTACAAGTGTACACAATGTGATAAAGCTTTCACATCATCTAGCAACCTGCAGAGTCACTTGATATTTCATTCAGGAGAGAAGGCTTTCATATGTTCTGTATGTAATAAAAGTTTTTCACAAGCAAGAAACCTGCAGGCACACATGAAACATCATACCGGAGACAAACCACACTCATGCGATCAGTGTGGTAAAAGTTTTACAGAAGCTTGTCGTCTGCGGCTACACATAAAGAAAACTCATGGTGCTTTGCAGTGCAGTGAATGTGCTGAAACCTTCGAGATTGCAAGTAATCTTTACGTGCACATGCTGACCCATTCTGGAAAGGAACCTGTCAAGTGTGAGTTTTGTGATAAACAATTTGTATATTATAGCGCTTTGAAGATCCACTTGAGGATTCATACAGGAGAGAAACCATTCAAGTGCGATGTATGTGACAGAGCCTTCAATCAATCAAACGGCTTACAGAAACACATGATAACTCACACGGGCGAGAGACCCTACAAATGTACACTTTGTGACAAAGCATTCACAGAATCTAATTCCCTGAAATCTCACATAAGGAAACATACTGGGGAGAAACCGTACAAGTGTACTGTGTGTGATAGACGGTTTGCAATGTCAAGTCCTCTGAAGTCACACATGAGAATTCACAATCGTGTTGATCCTTTCAATTGCAGCTTGTGTCCCCAAACTTTTCAGCGGGAAAGAAGCCTGGAGATTCACATGAGAATTCACAATGGAGGGAAAACTTTCCAGTGCAGTGAATGTCACAAAATATTTCAAAGAGCATACGCGCTGAAGAGACACATGATCTGTCACACAGGAGAGAAACCTTACCAATGTCCTGTTTGTGGTAAAGCATTGTCCGAGTCCGGCAGCCTGCAGACCCACATGATGATCCATACAGGGGAGAGACCCTACCAGTGTGGGGAATGTGACAAGACCTTTATCACAGCAGGGCACCTCAAGGCCCACATGCAGAGTCATGTTGTGGAGGAAACTCTAGTCTTGGAATGATGAGACATGGGAACCATCTCATGTGTAAGGATGGCCTAATCTTGCACACTTCCTTACCTGCAAGGCTGGAGTTTTGGAACCTTAAGGTTTATCTAGTGTTGCTGCATAAACCTAAACTTCATGCTTTACGTGCAATCCTTGTGCAATCCTCTCCAATGCTGCTTACCTGAGCGTTGTTGCATGGCACCAAACTTTATGCTTTGAGGGCAACACGGTTGCAAATCTCTCCATCACAGTTTAATATCAGTGTTGCTGCTTAACTATAATCTTGCCTGAGTGCAATGTTCAATCAGCCTATGGTAGCAAGCTTGAAATAGGGAGAGGCTTATTTGCTTGCAAAGAAAATGGATGAGGGATGCAGAAAGGCTTTTGTGAGTCTGAGATGATACTTGGCTGGCCAGGGAAGTTAATTGTACATATAGTTTAAGAGTCTGACGTCATGAAAACATGGTCTTATGTAACGCAATGTCATATGACGTCACACTGTTACCTTGACGGTGGGCTCGTCGAGCAGTCTCTCAAAATGAATTAGCCTTTTTGGTGTAATAAGAGGGATTTCATCATATGATCGATAGACTAACTGTCAAGTCTACACAAATACTAAGTTTGTCTCATCTGGTGAAGTATAAAACTTTTTTTTTTACCTCACTCAATGAATTAACATGGTTATAGTCAAGTAAAGACAGATATCCTCTATGTAGTTTGTCATGATCACAAAGAACTATGATGTTACAATATCAGTGCATTGTCATTGGAATTGTTTAGAGAATCTTCAAATTTTTCTCTTTGATCTGAAAAGGATGTGGTATTTTGTCAATCTAATGATATTTTTGTTTTGTAAACTCAAATCTGTTTTCTTCAGAATTTGGTTATTGTTAGTATACCCATATATTGATTTAAAGGTACTGGAGCATATATATTTGTTTTGTGTATATGCTTTTGATGTGCATATTTATAAACATATGAAGACATATGCATTAGCTTTTCCCTTTCTGTCAGTACAATGAAATGCTTAAATTCTTTACGATTGTCACTAAGGGTTGGTCCAAATTCTCAGTAAGTTCACAAAATGGGAATTATTGATTGTTGAAATCGGCTGAAGGAGTAATGTTATCAGCTTAGAATATGTGTTACATTTTAACTGAGAACAAGGACAGATTTAGTATTTATTAAGGTGTGTCTGTGTCAACCCTGTAGCTGAAGTTAATACATATATGTTATACAAATATTATTGCCCTAAAGGAATTGTACTTTCATAGCAGCTACCAAGCGCTTAGCGCAACCGTGTAAGTCCGTACATGCTGTTTTCAGTTAGCATTTTAACTGCTGGGGGACTGAGTACAATGTGGCTGAAGAGCCTTGTTCAGGGACACAACACATTATGAGACAAAGGTTACAAATTTTTGGTGTCTCCATTGGGATTTGAACCGGGGCCATTTGGTGGGAGGGCAGGATGCTTACAGTTTCACCACTGTGTGCCACATTTTAAGAGATTTCAATGATCTGACAAGAAGTTGATTATCAATATGAATATGTTAGTGATATTCGCTCATGATTGTAATTTCAATTTATGTATATGAGTATTGTATATGACCGTGTTCCTTTCTTTTTTGACAAATCTGTAAATGTTGTGGTAACCTAGCTGTGTATTCTGTCATACATCAAGATTTATGTTAAACTTAAACACAAATTTCCTATATGATAATAAGAATTTTTACCCTGTCTCGGTTGTTTATTCCATCTTTTTATAAATTTTTCTGTGTGTTGTAACTTAATCAGATTATGGAAAATCAATTATAATCTTCTTTTTTCAATGAACTATAACTTTGTTACTTATATAACCTGTGCAATATTAAACTTGTCTGTTGTCTTGAAATAATATGTAATATGTCCCCTACAGCAACTGGAATTGCTAATAGGTTCAAGTTAGTGAATACAACACACAATGTCTCATTTTTAAGTGGAAATAAATGAAAAAAATCAATAAAGTTTCAGACCATTCTTGATTGCTTTCTTAGTATTTTAAACCCATATTCCTTTATTCAGGATGATGATTTTTTATTGCTCTATTTAACCAGAGAACAGACCTTATTATAAACAAATAAGGAAGAGTTTTATGCCTTTGCAACTTCTTTAGTTGATTCAAACAGGGAGGCTGGATAGCGCAATGGTTAGCGCGTTTGGCTTAGGATTAGGATGTCCGTGGTTTGAATCTCGCCAGGGGATCAGCAACTTTGTCTACAGTAGAGAACTGTTCTTCACGCAGTCAGGTTTGGGTGCAATGCTACATTTAATTATAGTTGCTTTCTCCTTGCAACAATACTAGCAGCTGCGATATATGTGAAATACTCTAGAAAACGGTGATAAACACCCCATCACCTCACCTCGATGCTAACACCTAACACTGTTATCAAGCAAATGATGCTTGATAACAGTGTCATTTGCTTGATAATAGTGTCATTTGCTTGATAACAGTGTCATTTGCTTGATAACGGTGTCATTTGCTTGATAACGGTGTAGTATTGACACTGAAACATCACAGTCACGCAATAAAGTTGGAAATCAATAGAACTCGTATTCATCTAACAACTTCGTTATAACTCTGAAAAGGTCTGACTTCATTTGGTTGACACACTGCCAATTAGGAGTCAAATTGACTTGTCTGTTTGCTGACTTTCTTTATGTACACAGTCCAGTAGCTAACCATAATGGTCAGGTATTGTTATAGCATCGTTATGATATATTCTCAAATATAACTCAGATTGGTAATTTGAAAAAAATCACAATATGCATAAATCTTGCATAAGTTTACTCGTCGCTGTTGGTCTCGGCTATGTATAGGGTTGAATTTTTAGCTCATCAGGTCTGAAAGACCCGATGGGCTTATGGCATGGCGTCCGGCGTCCGTCCTTCCGTAAAATTTTCACTTTTTCGACTTCTCCAGAACCAATTACTCAAGAGAGTTGAAATTTGATGTGCAGACTCCTTGGCCAATTGGGAATTAAATTGTAGATTTTTACCTTAAAAATCCTTTTTAATCTTCTTCTCCAGGTCCAAAACGTCTAGAGAGCTGAAAAGTTGTGTGTCGACTCCTTGGCCAAAGAGGATTCTAAATTTTAGATTTCGTGACCCCATGACCTCAAATAGGGTCATAGGTGTAAAATGGAGCCACAGGGGTCAAAACCTGAAAAACTTATTTTCATCTTCTCCTTTAGTTCAAAAAGATTTAAAGAGCTGAAAAGTTGTGTGAAGACTCCTTGGCCAATGGAGATTCTAAATTGTAGATTCTAAATATTAAATTTGGTTACCCCATGACCACAAATGTGTTCGCAGGGGTCAAAACAGCTACAGCTACAGAGCCAATGGCTCTTTTTTTAGCTCATCTGGCCTGTAAGGCCCGATGGGCTTATGGCATGGCATGGTCCGTCCGTAAACTTTGTGGAATTTTGACTTCTTCTCCAGAACCATAAGGCCTAGAAAGCTGAAACTTTGTGTACAGACTCCTTGGCAAGTGAGGATTATAAATTGTAGCTTCGGTAGCCCTGTGACCCAAAATAAGGGCCACAGGGGCCACGCCCTAAAAACCTATTTTCATCTTCTTCTCCAGAACCATAAGGCCTAGAAAGCTGAAACTTTGTATACAGACTCCTTGGCTAGTGAGGATTATACATTGTAGCTTTGGTAGCCCTGTGACCCCTAATAAGGGCCACAGGGGCCACGCCCTAAAAACCTATTTTCATCTTCCTCTCCAGAACCATAAGACCTAGAAAGCTGAAACTTTGTGTACAGACTCCTTGGCTAGTAAGGATTATAAATTGTAGCTTTAGTGGCCCTGTGACCCCTAATAAGGGCCATAGCACGCCCTAAAAGCCTATTTTCATCTTCTTCTCCAGAACCATGAGGCCTAGAAAGCTGAAACTTTGTGTATAGCCTCTTTGAAGAGTGAGGATTATAAATTGTAGCTTTGGTGGCCCTGTGACCCCTAATAAGGGCCACAGGGGCCACGCCCTAAAAACCTATTGTCATCTTCTTCTCCAGAACCATAAGGCCTAGAAAGCTGAAACTTTGTGTACAGACCCCTTGGCTAGTGAGGATTATAAATTGTAGCTTTAGTGGCCCTGTGACCCCTAATAAGGGCCACAGGGGCCACGCCCTAAAAACCTATTTTCATCTTCTTCTCCAGAACCATAAGGCCTAGAAAGCTGAAACTTTGTATACAGACTCCTTGGCTAGTGAGGATTATACATTGTAGCTTTGGTAGCCCTGTGACCCCTAATAAGGGCCACAGGGGCCACGCCCTAAAAACCTATTTTCATCTTCCTCTCCAGAACCATAAGACCTAGAAAGCTGAAACTTTGTGTACAGACTCCTTGGCTAGTAAGGATTATAAATTGTAGCTTTAGTGGCCCTGTGACCCCTAATAAGGGCCATAGCACGCCCTAAAAGCCTATTTTCATCTTCTTCTCCAGAACCATGAGGCCTAGAAAGCTGAAACTTTGTGTATAGCCTCTTTGAAGAGTGAGGATTATAAATTGTAGCTTTGGTGGCCCTGTGACCCCTAATAAGGGCCACAGGGGCCACGCCCTAAAAACCTATTGTCATCTTCTTCTCCAGAACCATAAGGCCTAGAAAGCTGAAACTTTGTGTACAGACCCCTTGGCTAGTGAGGATTATAAATTGTAGCTTTGGTGGCCCTGTGACCCCTAATAAGGGCCACAGGGGCCACGCCCTAAAAACCTATTGTCATCTTCTTCTCCAGAACCATAAGGCCTAGAAAGCTGAAACTTTGTGTACAGACCCCTTGGCTAGTGAGGATTATAAATTGTAGCTTTGGTGGCCCTGTGACCCCTAATAAGGGCCATAGGGGCCACGCCCTAAAAGCCTATTTTCATCTTCTTCTCCAGAACCATGAGGCCTAGAAAGCTGAAACTTTGTGTACAGACTCCTTGGCTAGTGAGGATTAGAAATTGTAGCTTTGGTAGCCCTGTGACCCCTAATAAGGGCCACAGGGGCCACGCCCTAAAAACCTATTTTCATCTTCTTCTCCAGAACCATAAGGCCTAGAAAGCTGAAACTTTTTGTACAGACTCCTTGGCTAGTGAGGATTATAAATTGTAGCTTTAGTGGCCCTGTGACCCCTAATAAGGGCCACAGGGGCCATGCCCTAAAAGCTTATTTTCATCTTCTCCAGAACCATGAGGCCTAGAAAGCTGAAACTTTGTGTACAGACTCCTTGGCTAGTGAGGATTATAAATTGTAGCTTTGGTGGCCCTGTGATCCCTAATAAGGGCCACAGGGGCCAAGCCCTAAAAGCTTATTTTCATCTTCTTCTCCAGAACCATGAGGCCTAGAAAGCTGAAACTTTGTGTATAGCCTCTTTGAAGAGTGAGGATTATAAATTGTAGCTTTGGTGGCCCTGTGACCCCTAATAAGGGCCACATATGCCATGCCCTAAAAACCTATTTTCATCTTCTTCTCCAGAATCATAAGGCCTAGAAAGCCGAAACTTTGTTTGCAGACTCCTTGACTAGTGAGGATTATAAATTGTAGCTTTGGTGGCCCTGTGACCCCTAATAAGGGCCACAGGGGCAACGCCCTAAAAGCTTATTTTCATCTTCTTCTCCAGAACCATGAGGCCTAGAAAGCTGAAACTTTGTGTACAGACTCCTTGGCTAGTGAGGATTATAAATTGTAGCTTTGGTGGCCTGTGACCCCTAATAAGGGCCACAGGGGCCACGCCCTAAAAGCTTATTTTCATCTTCTTCTCCAGAACCATGAGGCCTAGAAAGCTGAAACTTTTTGTACAGACTCCTTGGCTAGTGAGGATTATAAATTGTAGCTTTAGTGGCCCTGTGACCCCTAATAAGGGCCACAGGGGCCATGCCCTAAAAGCCTATTTTCATCTTCTTCTCCAGAATCATGAGGCCTAGAAAGCTGAAACTTTGTGTACAGACTCCTTGGCTAGTGAGGATTATAAATTGTAGCTTTGGTGGCCCTGTGATCCCTAATAAGGGCCACAGGGGCCAAGCCCTAAAAGCTTATTTTCATCTTCTTCTCCAGAACCATGAGGCCTAGAAAGCTGAAACTTTGTGTATAGCCTCTTTGAAGAGTGAGGATTATAAATTGTAGCTTTGGTGGCCCTGTGACCCCTAATAAGGGCCACAGGGGCCACGCCCTAAAAACCTATTGTCATCTTCTTCTCCAGAACCATAAGGCCTAGAAAGCTGAAACTTTGTGTACAGACCCCTTGGCTAGTGAGGATTATAAATTGTAGCTTTGGTGGCCCTGTGACCCCTAATAAGGGCCACAGGGGCCACGCCCTAAAAACCTATTGTCATCTTCTTCTCCAGAACCATAAGGCCTAGAAAGCTGAAACTTTGTGTACAGACCCCTTGGCTAGTGAGGATTATAAATTGTAGCTTTGGTGGCCCTGTGACCCCTAATAAGGGCCATAGGGGCCACGCCCTAAAAATCTATTTTCATCTTCTTCTCCAGAACCATGAGGCCTAGAAAGCTGAAACTTTGTGTACAGACTCCTTGGCTAGTGAGGATTAGAAATTGTAGCTTTGGTAGCCCTGTGACCCCTAATAAGGGCCACAGGGGCCACGCCCTAAAAACCTATTTTCATCTTCTTCTCCAGAACCATAAGGCCTAGAAAGCTGAAACTTTTTGTACAGACTCCTTGGCTAGTGAGGATTATAAATTGTAGCTTTAGTGGCCCTGTGACCCCTAATAAGGGCCACAGGGGCCATGCCCTAAAAGCTTATTTTCATCTTCTCCAGAACCATGAGGCCTAGAAAGCTGAAACTTTGTGTACAGACTCCTTGGCTAGTGAGGATTATAAATTGTAGCTTTGGTGGCCCTGTGATCCCTAATAAGGGCCACAGGGGCCAAGCCCTAAAAGCTTATTTTCATCTTCTTCTCCAGAACCATGAGGCCTAGAAAGCTGAAACTTTGTGTATAGCCTCTTTGAAGAGTGAGGATTATAAATTGTAGCTTTGGTGGCCCTGTGACCCCTAATAAGGGCCACATATGCCATGCCCTAAAAACCTATTTTCATCTTCTTCTCCAGAATCATAAGGCCTAGAAAGCCGAAACTTTGTTTGCAGACTCCTTGACTAGTGAGGATTATAAATTGTAGCTTTGGTGGCCCTGTGACCCCTAATAAGGGCCACAGGGGCAACGCCCTAAAAGCTTATTTTCATCTTCTTCTCCAGAACCATGAGGCCTAGAAAGCTGAAACTTTGTGTACAGACTCCTTGGCTAGTGAGGATTATAAATTGTAGCTTTGGTGGCCTGTGACCCCTAATAAGGGCCACAGGGGCCACGCCCTAAAAGCTTATTTTCATCTTCTTCTCCAGAACCATGAGGCCTAGAAAGCTGAAACTTTTTGTACAGACTCCTTGGCTAGTGAGGATTATAAATTGTAGCTTTAGTGGCCCTGTGACCCCTAATAAGGGCCACAGGGGCCATGCCCTAAAAGCCTATTTTCATCTTCTTCTCCAGAATCATGAGGCCTAGAAAGCTGAAACTTTGTGTACAGACTCCTTGGCTAGTGAGGATTATAAATTGTAGCTTTGGTGGCCCTGTGATCCCTAATAAGGGCCACAGGGGCCAAGCCCTAAAAGCTTATTTTCATCTTCTTCTCCAGAACCATGAGGCCTAGAAAGCTGAAACTTTGTGTATAGCCTCTTTGAAGAGTGAGGATTATAAATTGTAGCTTTGGTGGCCCTGTGACCCCTAATAAGGGCCACATATGCCATGCCCTAAAAACCTATTTTCATCTTCTTCTCCAGAATCATAAGGCCTAGAAAGCTGAAACTTTGTTTGCAGACTCCTTGACTAGTGAGGATTATAAATTGTAGCTTTAGTGGCCCTGTGACCCCTAATAAGGGCCACAGGGGCCATGCCCTAAAAGCTTATTTTCATCTTCTTCTCCAGAACCATGGGGCCTAGAAAGCTGAAACTTTGTGTACAGACTCCTTGGCTAGTGAGGATTATAAATTGTAGCTTTGGTGGCCCTGTGACCCCTAATAAGGGCCACAGGGGCAACGCCCTAAAAGCTTATTTTCATCTTCTTCTCCAGAACCATGAGGCCTAGAAAGCTGAAACTTTGTGTACAGACTCCTTGGCTAGTGAGGATTATAAATTGTAGCTTTGGTAGCCCTGTGACCCCTAATAAGGGCCACAGGGGCCACGCCCTAAAAACCTATTTTCATCTTCTTCTCCAGAACCATAAGGCCTAGAAAGCTGAAACTTTGTTTGCAGACTCCTTGGCTAGTGAGGATTATAAATTGTAGCTTTAGTGGCCCTGTGACCCCTAATAAGGGCCACAGGGGCCATGCCCTAAAAGCCTATTTTCATCTTCTTCTCCAGAACCATGAGGCCTAGAAAGCTGAAACTTTGTGTACAGACTCCTTGGCTAGTGAGGATTATAAATTGTAGCTTTGGTGGCCCTGTGATCCCTAATAAGGGCCACAGGGGCCACGCCCTAAAAGCTTATTTTCATCTTCTTCTCCAGAACCATGAGGCCTAGAAAGCTGAAACTTTGTGTATAGCCTCTTTGAAGAGTGAGGATTATAAATTGTAGCTTTGGTGGCCCTGTGACCCCTAATAAGGGCCACATATGCCATGCCCTAAAAACCTATTTTCATCTTCTTCTCCAGAATCATAAGGCCTAGAAAGCTGAAACTTTGTTTGCAGACTCCTTGACTAGTGAGGATTATAAATTGTAGCTTTAGTGGCCCTGTGACCCCTAATAAGGGCCACAGGGGCCATGCCCTAAAAGCTTATTTTCATCTTCTTCTCCAGAACCATGGGGCCTAGAAAGCTGAAACTTTGTGTACAGACTCCTTGGCTAGTGAGGATTATAAATTGTAGCTTTGGTGGCCCTGTGACCCCTAATAAGGGCCACAGGGGCAACGCCCTAAAAGCTTATTTTCATCTTCTTCTCCAGAACCATGAGGCCTAGAAAGCTGAAACTTTGTTTACAGACTCCTTGGCTAGTGAGGATTATAAATTGTAGCTTTGGTAGCCCTGTGACCCCTAATAAGGGCCACAGGGGCCACGCCCTAAAAACCTATTTTCATCTTCTTCTCCAGAACCATAAGGCCTAGAAAGCTGAAACTTTGTTTGCAGACTCCTTGACTAGTGAGGATTATAAATTGTAGCTTTGGTGGCCCTGTGATCCCTAATAAGGGCCACATATGCCATGCCCTAAAAACCTATTTTCATCTTCTTCTCCAGAATCATAAGGCCTAGAAAGCTGAAACTTTGTTTGCAGACTCTTTGACTAGTGAGGATCATAAATTGTAGCTTTGGTGGCCCTGTGACCCCTTAATAAGGGCCACAGGGGTCACGCCCTAAAAAACTTTTTTTATCGTCTTTTCCTGAAGTATAAGGCCTAGAAAACTGAAACTTGTCGCCTATATACTTAATTTTATGATTGGTGCCCCTGTGGCCTCTACAGAGGGGGAATCACATTGGCCACACTCTACAGCATAATTGATGATGAAGCCTGATGAGCTACAGAGCCAATGGCTCTATTTTTAGCTCATCAGGTCTGAAAGACCCGATGGGCTTATGGCATGGCATGGTGTCCGTCCGTCCGTAAACTTTTCACATTTTCGACTTCTTCTCCAGAACCAATGACTCTAGAGAGCTCAAATTTGATGTGGAGACTCCTTGGCAATTGGGGATTCTATATTGTAGATTTCATGACCTCATGACCTCAAATGGTCTCACAGTGGTGAAAACCTTAAAAACCTATTTTCATCTTCTTCTCCAGTTCCAAAAGGTCTAGAGAGCTGAAAAGTTGTGTGTAGACTCCTTGGCCAATGGGGATTCTAAAATGTAGATTTCATGACCTCATGACCCCATTTGGGGTCACAGGGGTCAAAACCTTAATAACCTATTTTCATCTTCTTCTCCAGTTCCAAAAGGTCTAGAGAGCTGAAAAGTTGTGTGTAGACTCCTTGGCCAATGAGGATTCTAAATTGTAGATTTCATGACCTCATGACCCCAATTGGTCTCACAGGGGTGAAAACCTTAAAAACCTATTTTCATCTTCTTCTCCAGTTCCAAAAGGTCTAGAGAGCTGAAAAGTTGTGTGTAGACTCCTTGGCCAATGGGGATTCTAAAATGTAGATTTCATGACCTCATGACCCCATTTGGGGTCACAGGGGTCAAAACCTTAAAAACCTATTTTCATCTTCTTCTCCAGTTCCAAAAGGTCTAGAGAGCTGACAAGTTGTGTGTAGACTCCTTGGCCAATGGGGATTCTAAATTGTAGATTTCATGACCTCATGACCCCATTTGGGGTCACAGGGGTCAAAACCTTAAAAACCTATTTTCATCTTCTTCTCCAGATCCAAAAGGTCGAGAAAACTAAAAAGTTGTATGTAGACTCCTTGGCCAATGAGGATTCTAAATTTTAGGTTTGGTTACCCCTTGACCCCAAATGGGGTCACAGGGGTCAAAACCTTAAAAACCTATTTTACTCCATCTTCTCCAGTTCCAAAAGGTCTAGAGAGCTAAAAGTTGTGAGTAGACTCCTTGGCCAATGAGGATTCTAAATTTTAGGTTTGGTTACCCCTTAACCCCAATTATGGGTCAAAGGAGTCAAAACCTTAAAAACAAATTTTACTCCTTCTTCTCCAGTTTCAAAAGGTCTAGAGAGCTAAAAAGTTGTGTGTATACTCCTTGGCCAATGGGGATTCAAACTTGTAGATTTTGTGACCCAATGACCCTAAATGGGGTCACAGGGGTCAAAACCTTTTTCCATTAAAAGTCTGATGAGCTACAGAGCCCATGGCTCTATTTTTTATGTATTCATCGGCGTCAGTCCATACGTGCGTCCGGATACTTGTTAATGTGAAAGCTCACAAACCGTTGCACCTAATGTCCTCAAATTGGTCATTACGCAGACACCCGTCACTTTTGGTGACCTTGACCTGATTTGCAAGGTCACAACAGCATTTTGACCACTTTTGAAACTCTTGTTCACGCGACATCTCTTGAACCGTTTCACAAACTGTCTTCAAATTTGGTCACAGCCTACATTTAAGGATTCCGCAGACATCAGTCACTTCGGGCGACCTTGGCATTATTTTCTAGATCGCTACGACACTTTGGCTACTTGTGAACCACTGCACCTATCTTCAATGATCAATCTTCAATCTTCTGATGTTTTTGTTGAAAATATTCATATTGAAGTCTCTTACACTGATATGAATATATCCGTGAGGGCTGGTTCTGAATGAGCGAAACTAAGAAAATATTGCAGTAATATATTACCTAAAAGAAGTTAAGAAATACTGAAGTAGTACCAACTTTAAATGTCAGAAGGTCAAAGAAAGGTTTTTGTTTGAAGTTTGGTTTATACCCACATGCATACCTTTTTTATGTGATTAATTTAGGAAATTTGGTATTTCTAATCACATTTGTTTAGGAATATGTCTTCAACTTTTTCTCTTCAGTGAAGCAATATGACAACATGTCTTCATCATTAGGATTAAGATGCTGAAAATTGTGTTTTTTTGTTCCATATGAATATTTTGGAGACATGTGCTTTTATCCATTTTGAATATCCCAAAATTACTGTTATGTTAGTGTCATTCTAACCCCAAATATACGAAATGCTCATTATTCCTTACAACAATTATGTAAATTTTTTTTTAGCTCATCAGGTCTGAAAGACACGATGGGCTTATGGCATGGCATGGCGTCCGTCCGTCCGTAAACTTTTCACATTTTCATCTTCTTCTCCGAAACCAATGACGCTAGAGAGCTGAAATTTGATGTGCAGACTCCTTGGCCAATGGGGATTCTAAATTGTTGATTTCGTGACCCCATGACCCCAAATGGGGTCACAGGGGTCAAAACCTTAAAAACCTACTTTCATCTTCTCCTCCAGTTCCAAAAGGTCTAGAGAGCTGAAAAGTTTTGTGTAGACTCCTTGGCCAATGGGGATTCTAAATTGTTGATTTCGTGACCCCATGACCCCAAATGGGGTCACAGGGGTCAAAACCTTAAAAACCTACTTTCATCTTCTCCTCGAGTTCCAAAAGGTCTAGAGAGCTGAAAAGTTGTGTGTAGACTCCTTGGCCAATGGGGATTCTAAATTGTAAATTTTGTGACCCCATGACCCCAAATGGGGTCACAGGGGTCAAAACCTTAAAAACCTATGTTCATCTTCTACTCCAGGTCCAAAAGGTCTAGAGAGCTGAAAAGTTGTGTGTAGACTCCTTGGCCAACGGGGATTCTAAATATTAGTTTTTGGTGACACCTTGACCCCAAATGGGATCACAGGGGTCAAAACCTTAAAACCTATTTTCATCTTCTCCTCCAGTTCCAAAAGGTCTAGAGAGCTGAAAAGTTGTGTGTAGACTCCTTGGCCAATGGGGATTCAAAATTGTAGATTTTGTGACCCCATGACCCCAAATGGGGTCACAGGGGTCAAAACCTTAAAAACCTATTTTCATCTTCTCCTCAAGTTCCAAAAGGTCTAGAGAGCTGAAAAGTTGTGTGTAGACTTCTTGGCCAATGGGGATTCTGTATTGTAGATTTCCTGACCCCATGACCCCAAATGGGGTCACAGGGGTCAACACCATGAAAGCCTATTTCCATCTTCGATTCTTCTCCAGTTCCAAAAGGTCTAGAGAGCTGAAAAGTTGTGTGTAGACTCCTTAGTCAATACCGATTCTAAATATTAGTTTTGGTGACCCCTTGACCCCAAATTCACAAAATACTATAAATTGAAGTGGACTTGAAAGAAATGCCAATTTAAATTCAAGTTATTTTAACACGAGTCTGAAGTTTAAAGGGGCAGTAGCACGTTTTAAGGGGGAATATAAGGTGATGTCAGGAAAATGAAAGTTAATGGTTTCAAATGAAAGACAATGTATTTAGACTTAATGGAGCAGTAATAATTCAAATATATAACGTAATGTTTGGCCATGCGATTCGTTTTTCTTACAAAAATGAATTAAAGGTGTTCACAAAAAAATGGCCGCCAATGGATTTTATGTGAATCTTCATACTTTGTCCTCTGACTATGGGTGATTGGCTTGTGTAATGTGATTATTGACACTGTCAATATAATACATTAGGCATTTACTAACAATTATAAGCGCAATTTTTAAAATATAAAATTACCAAAAAACGTGCTACTGCCCCTTTAATGTCAATCGTGAAAACATGGCCTCTTAAGGCTGCAATACTGCCCAAGCGGAGCTAAATAATAAGTCACTTACTCAGTCATAGTCATTAAAAAAATTAGCATTAGCATGCAACAGTTTCTGACAGATAGAATGAATAACAAAATGTAACAAGAAATCAAAAGTTTATTCATATTTCGACAAATTGTAACTCTTTCAAAAATAGTAATAGTGATTTAATTTAACAATTCCTCAAAGCATTAACGATTCCGTAGTGATAATTATTCTATCTCATATATGCAAACTAATATACTAAAATACTAAATGTGCTTAAAGAGGTGCTTTCAGAAACGAATAAGCTATCTTAATTCATAGTTAAAAATAAAGCCATTGGCTCTGTAGCTTGTCGGGCAATCTTTAATTATACACATGTCAGAGTTTCAACACATGAAGATTTGAAATAAATCAAATCTTATTGGCAAATCTTATTGGCAAGGATATACATGTATGTACACAAAGTTTCAAATTTATTTCTAGAGAAAAAGATGAAATAGGTTTTAGACTGTAGTTCCTAAAATATTGTGTGAAATATCAATAACAATAACATCAATAAGACTAACTATACGTGAAAATAGCTTTATCGTTTTAAAAAAAAAGAAGAGTTATATCCCTTTTTTTAAAGCTTCAGCTCAAATACACATCTGAAGCATGCAAATATGATAAGGAAAAATAAATAATAATCATAGACCAAGTTCTACCAAAGTATATACCCACATATTCAATCGTACCCATTAAGCAAAATAAGGTGAAATTATGACAGAAAAAAACACGGATTTTCCGATTAAAAGGAGTATCGTCTTGAACACCTTATATGAAGTTGACAACAAATACAACATCAGAACTTGTTCTCCTTAATACAACACTGGTAAATGTGCTGTCAGTTTTTCATAACCAGCGGACTACTTCTCGTGCCTTCTTCTCGATGACCCCTTGATCAGAGCGTCGTATCAACGATGCTGTGTTGTTGAAGGGATTGGCCGGATCCATGACGATAGGTCCGCGAGTCTGGTCTGATTGCCTGTAATGATAGTTACCCGATTTGGTAGTCTGTACTGGTACCAATAACATTAAAACTGCATCCTATCCTAGACAAAATTAGTCGGTCTTTATAGATAATACAGGTCATCTGCTGAAAATGTAATTTTAGTTACACCAGTTATAATTATCTATCATCCAGTCGTTACGGCACACAAAAGAAAGTTGACTTAAGAGTTCCTGAGATTGAAATGAAAAATAAGATAAAAAAATTCACAAAAGTGACATGATTACCTCCCTGAAAAATCATTAGAATATTAAGGAGAAAGAAGTTAAACTTATATGTATAAAAACCCTCGCTTTAGATGACTTATCCCGTTACATATGTCAACGGTGTTTGCAATCACTTCATGTCATAAGTACGTGTTTTGGGGCAAAATGGTCCTTCTCAATACCATATTTTCTTTAGTAAACCGGGGTTTCCATGACAAAAATAATGTCATGTGCCCTATTATTGTTGCTGTTGAAGGGAATCGGTTTTAACGATGTCAATATCTAATTCAGTTCGGTATTGAGTCTAGAAAGGTTAGCCTGTATCGAATTGTAACAACTGTTAATCTTGACATATTTTAAAAACTTCAAACAAAACAGCCATAATGCTATCCACCTGCTATATTCGGCTCGATCATTTGGCCAGGTTATATTGATGTTGTCCATGTGAGAAAACTGAGTCATGGTTCTCTTGAAGAGCTGATCCAAGTCTGGTTTGTCAGGTCTGCCCATTCTCTCCCACTCCTTGCTGGTGACAATCTCCACAGTGTAGGATGGGATGTTCAACTTCTCAAGCTAAAACAACGGACATGAAGATGGTGTTACTTTTGTCAGTTTGCAAAATTTATTTAATGTATTGAACATCTTATCTTAGAAGGTGTTTTGGAGTTCTAGTGTCCAATCTTAGGTTTCCCTCAGTCATAAAATACCTCCTTTAAGCCACGATTTTGCACATCAAGAAGCATTAGAAAATCATTAAAAGGTAGGTAAGTAGGTTAAATTAAGCGCGACGTTTAGGCCAAGAATTACCTACATGCGCCCGGCACTAGGAGTTAGGCCTAGGGATAATTGTGCAAGCTGGTCAGCTTTCTTGTTTCCATGGAGACCCACATGTGCAGGAACCAATACTATATCACAGCTTATATAAATATTAAACAGATTTATGCCAGTGCTGCCACTTAGCAGAAATTAGCCTTAAGTGTCTGGCTTACCATCTTCCAGTCCTTGACGAGACGAATTGCATCTTTCACCGGCTCCGGTTTCTCCCTGGTGAATTTGACCTGGTCCTTGGCGAATGAGACCGAGTAGAAAGATCTGGCCTCCTTATCTTTACCTGCCATTTCATCGAACACCCGCTCTGATCCTGGACAAACACGTCACTCATTATGAAATCAAAGACCTAAACATCGTGGTCATGTTATCTAGATATTGTACAACCATTTACTCTTATACGAAAGGGCAGTGATTTCTTTATCATCGAAACCAATGTTTAATTCTTTTGTCAGAAGTTGCCAATTCATCGTGTTAGCAAACTTTATCGGATTATCTTTTAGGGACTTAGGCAATGTTGAAAGCTTTTTAGAGCAGTAAGTTGTAGTTCCGTATTACCAGTTTCTAAGAGAAACTAAGCTTAAAAGGGTCAGTATAGCACCTTTTTTGATAATTTTATTTTCTAAATTTTTCACTGATAATTGTAAGTTATTGCTAAATGTCTTATTTTGACAGTGTCAGAATTTTCATTACACTAGCCAATCATCCACATTTAGAGGTCAAAGTAAATGGATTCACATAAAATCCATTGGCGGCCATTTTGTGTGACCACCTTAAATTCATTCATTAAAAAAGGAATCGCGTGGCTAAACTTTACGTTATATACTTGAATTATTACTGCTCCATTTAGTTTAAATACATTGTCTCTCAATTAAAAACATTCATTTTCATTTTCCTGACATCAGCTTATATTTCCTCTAAAAACGTGCTACTGCCCCTTTAAGCACTCATCATTAATCACTACTCGGAACCAAAACATAGTGAGCATTCCCATGATTGTATTTTGATCATTAAGGGTACGGTTAAACTGAAATCCTTACCTCCTCCGATATCGCAGGCAGGAAGTTGATCCACTTGAATCAAGCCTTTACCACCATCTATGCGGATACCGAACCGGTTACTGTGTTTAGTGTCATAGCTATAATGGACTTGTTTTGCAAAGTTAAAGTCTTTCAGAATGTGTTTTTTCAGGTCCTTTATAATGTCTTTGTGTTTTTCTTGTAAGTCCGCAACAGATGTAATGTTCTTCATGAAGACAATGAGATCAATGTCAGCCTTTTCTTTGATACTCGTCCCTTTGCCGAGCGACCCGCCCTGTCAACAGAAAGTTATAGCATAAAATCAATCTCTATCAATTCCCATCTTTTAACGTCTTTTCGTATGACGCGATCGGGAATCGAACCCCGGTCTTCCGGATGACAAGCGGACCCTCTACCACTGAGCTACGCCCCCGTATTTACCGCATCATCTTGCAAGAACCCCACCCACAACATCGTGTGCATCGCGATAGCGTCGTAGATTTTTAAACGATTCTGATACGCTTTTTGAAGGTGAATGTTGGGGGTACATAATCGCACTTAATAAAATCTACCTTCATCTTGTCGTAATCATTTGACTATTGCTTTTTCAGCGGTATCATGGGGTATTTTCAAAATTGGAAAAATATGGCGAAGTTTTGGAACTGACTGACACCTGAATGAACAAGGTAAAAGTGAGCCCCGCTCACATACCCCACCCCACATACCCACCACCCAATAAGATAACTAAAGACATTCATTAAGACCTGTGAATGAATGAGGATAACGGTCAATGAACTAAGGGTGAGGTTAAACAAAATAACAATTGACGTCTTGAAGCCGTAGCTTTGAAAAGCTACAGAAATAAAGTCAGGACATTGGACCATTTTTTGTCAAAATTTGAATATGTTATGCCTACCTAGGGTTTCAATCCATTAAAGTCACATCAACAGGAAATAGGAATATCAAATTTGGTATTGAGATGGTATATGAAGTTTCAGGTCAAATACTTTTCGAAATATGCTCCGGAAACTGAACAGAATGTGTAATAATTTCAAAACGTGTTGATACCCTGCTATTGTAACCCACAAAACGCACATCTGCACCACATAGGTACATGTATCTCAAATAGAAAATTCAAAGTTTCCGCGCCCAGTAGTTATACTCCGGAAACGAAAGAGTGTCGGAAATTCGGTGGGCTAAAATTTCAAAATAGTTTTAGTACCCTGGCGTTGTAAGCCCTAAAACGCACATCTGCAACACAAATGTAAAATCTATTGCAGATTCTAAGTTTCTGATTAAAAAAAAAGTTATCAAGTTATGATCCGGAAACGGGACAAAAGCAGAAATGCGGTTATTTTGGGCCCAAATTTCTAAAACATTCTCAAGAATAACATTTACACCATACAGTTAAAACCTATACCAAATTTTAAGTTTCTGAGTCTAATAGTGTTCAATTTATTCTCCGAAAACGGAACAAAGTGAGCAATGAGGCCTTTTTGCGGGGCAAATTAAAAGATATCATGGCACCCTGGAATTGTTACCACTGCAAGGCACAGGTAAAATTAAAAAGAGGAGCGCTATGTTAAACAGGTGTTACTTGACGTACCTTCACAACCTCGCTGACTCCACAGTTGTGTTGCATAAACTGAACAAGTTCATGTACAGTAGCTTTATACCTTCTCATCGTGTCAGGGTCCTGTCGAACTTTCTCATCTAGAAGACGTTTTAAATTGTTCCCACATTCTCGAAAGCTTGTCAAAAAGCGGGTGTTGTGCTCGGGTTGTTGACATTTTTCATTGGCAGTACTCGTATCCGAGTCTTCATCCAGTTCGCTTGGTGTGGAGCAGTCACTGCTAGTTTCATCTGGATCCTCATCCAGTTCGCTTGGTGTGGAGCAGTCACTGCTAGTTTCATCTGGATCCTCATCCAGTTCGCTTGGTGTGGAACAGTCACTGCTAGTTTCATCTGGATCAAATAGAACCGTCTCTTTGTCGGTGTGATTAGTATCGACGATTCCATTGGATTGATCGGAGGTCACAAAAGGGATGTTGTAATCACCACTGCCAGCGTATCCCTTGAAGTGACCAGAGGTGACATTCGGGATGTTGTAACCACCTCTGCCACGGTATCCCTTGTAGTGACCAGAGGTTACATCCGGGTAGCCGTAACCACCTCTGCCACGGTATCCCTGGTGGTGACCAGAGGTTACATTCGGGTAGCCATAACCACCTCTGCCACCGTATCCCCACATTCCCTTGTAGTGACCAGAGGTTACATTCGGGTAGTCGTAACCACCACTGCCACCGTATCCCTTGGGTTGATCAGACGGCGTGTTGAATACAGACGTTTGTTCCTGAGGTTCTTTACCGCTATGAACGTCTCGCCAGTGTTGATCCCGAGCCGCTTCCAAATAGAATTTCTTGTTGCAGTCACTACAAGGGATATCCCTGTGATTCAGTTTCATATGGGTTCTAATTTGTCGCCTACTTGTTATTGGGACGTCACATTTTATACACTTCTTGCATTGACTTTTAGGTGTATCATTTCTGTGGCGATAGAGATTTTTATCATCACAAACTTTCTTCCCGCATGTGTCACAAACCATCCACATCCTGGTTACAATAGGGAGAAAAGTACTACGTCATTAAGTAGTTTATCATATCATTGATGAACAAAGCACACAAAGTTGTCCATGGAAACGATTCATAAAAGTGTCCTGTTCAGTACCCATATTCATGACTCTTAGGTCAAAGAGTCCTGATATCGTATGCACAGATACTTTCGTTTACTCTCATAATTAGGTTTTAAAAGTTTATCAACGAAATACACAAAACAAAATTATTAAAAGTGTCAATCATCATATAAGCAACGCTTAATACATGAAATACATACACAATGAATACCCTAATGCTAACACTTGTGCATGAATTGAAAACACTTGATCACCTAATTACATGTATACAGAATCTAAACTAGCAATAACAAAATGTCATGGTAAATCAAATAAATTAACTTCATATTGTCAAATGGTTATATATACAATGTATATTGACTATCATTTTCAAATAAAAATCTCCCTAGGCAACCTTTAAGGAAATATGAGGCAAAATGTACTTGTATTGAATATTTATCAATAATAGGTTTTGTCCATTGAGAGAAACTTAAGAAACAATGAGCCTATGAAATCAAATTTTGTAAAAAAGGTTGATGCAAAATCGATATTCCTACACAAAACAAGTCTTTATCATAGGAGGAGAGGCAGATATTCAAATCAAATTCCTTATTCAAAAAAATGACAAAATACATAAACGTTAAACTTTCGTGAATAAATGTGAGTTTCATGAAGTTTAAATTGTTTATCAAAACATTTTTGCTCGTTGTAGTGTTCATGGAGCAAACTTTTTAAAAGTGAAAGATTCCCTTTTTAACGTGTGACTTTGGATAAAACGTCTTTTTCTACACTTCACTTTTCACACTCCATTTCAAAAATGAAAATAACCACAATGTACCAATAATCATTGACTTTTTTATTCAATAATAAGGTAACTTTGATCTTGACAACAGAAGACCAAGCTATTGTTAAAGTTGTTATCCAATTACAGTGAAACGTTAGTAGATTGTTTTCGTAACTTCACTGCTAGATAATTGTTTTAGTTAATATTGCTAATTGTGTTTCCTCAAAATGTGTCTTTTTGACTGACACGTATTAAAAAGCTGCGTGTACTTGATTAAATTTGTGTGTGTACACGTATATTATACATTCTGGAACTTTTATTACGATTGATATTGCATTTAAAGATTTGCAGTCGGCCGGTTAACGCAAGTACATGTTTTCTTCATTCACAGTACAACAATGAAGTTGCAGTTGTATACGTGCGATTGGGACCTCTATAAGAGATATATATGTAAGTGCCTTTGTGTTCAGTGTTCACTTCACCAACATAACACAGGGTCGAAAACATCTGAATTGGGCACCTTGAATAACGCAGCCCAACATGGGACAACGCCCATTTGAATTTAAAAAGAAATCACAGTTCTAGGTAATATATGCTGACTAACGTTAAATATGGCTTTGATACAAAAATAATTGCCGTTTTCATGAGATACATTCAAAGATTCATTCTCTAAGTGGTATTTATATGATACTTACTTTTGAATTAACATCTTAAATCAGTCCCATAAGTTCTCGGAAGCTTCACAATAATTCTAGTTATATGACCTAGCAATTGGCTCCGTAGCTCATCAGGCTCATATCAATTTTGCATTAGGGTGTGG
Organism: Steromphala cineraria; assembly: GCA_916613615.1. Lineage (NCBI taxonomy): Eukaryota > Metazoa > Mollusca > Gastropoda > Trochida > Trochidae > Steromphala > Steromphala cineraria. Next base: position 54,513,591 of record OU744731.1, on the reverse strand, counting down.
CAAATATGGTTCTACCTTAGTAGGGGCTACAAGGTCACCAACTGTACTATTAAAAATCATCCCTATTCAACTTAGTAGTCTATAAACAAGGTTTCAGCATTCTAGTCCTTTAAGCTTCTGGAGAAGATGGAAATAGGTTTCAAGGGTGAGGCTCTTATTAGGGGGCCAAAGGCTATAAATTATAATCCTTTCTAGTCAAGGAATCTGTACATAAAGCTTCAGCTATCTGGGACTTATGCTTATGAAGAAGAAGATGAAAAAAGGTTTTAAGGGCGTGTCCCCTGTGGCCCTTATTATTACAGGTATGAATTATAATGCTCCCTGGTCAAGAAGTTTGTACACAAAGTTTGAGCTTTCTGGGCTTTGTGCTTCTGGAGAAGAAGATGAAAATAGGTTATGAGGGGCCACAGGGGAACCAAAGCTACAATTTGTAATCCTCACTAGTCAAGAAGTTTGTACACAAAGTTTGAGCTTTCTGGGCTTTGTGCCTCTGGAAGAAGTCGAAAGTGTACAAAGTTAATGGAGGGACGGACAGACGAAGAACATTTCGCCAATAAAAACCGTTTGTCGCTATCGTCATAATTGTAATTCACTCAATTTGCTAATGCAAATGTTATTTTATGTCGGTTCATAATGAGTGTTTCTTTTGCACGGTAGTTTATATGACCTGTAGGTAGTGAATTTGTGCTCGTTAATATGAGAAAAATGCATTTTGATACATTGTAAAAAATATTGTTTCTATCGAAGTTCAAAGCAACCGGAATCTCCTCTCTGTCAGGGTCTGATTTACAAGATCCAAAAAGATTAATTATTAAAAATAATATAAAAATATAACTCAGTAATCTGTATGGGGGCCGAGAGCTCCAAATCAATAAACTTCTTTTCTTGATAAGTCGTCTTTTCATTTTTTTCTTAAACCGCCATATATATGGCACTTTAAACCCTAAACAATCATTACAAAAGGTAAAAGTAAAAAGGAAAGAAACGTAAATTTTAAATACCGGAAAAAACTTACTTTTATCAAATATATCAACGCTGATCAGGAAACTGTCCCCATTCGATAAAACTCTCCTTCAATGCAGGAAGATCAAATCGATCTAAAAGGTATTAAACTAGGGTCCACTTGATTTGCACACAGCAAATCAGGGGCATATGATAACTCGTCTGACACTTGTCTTTGAACGGCGTAACATAGTTGATTCAATAGCTTACTGTCGAATAAGGCACTTTGGGTTTTGCTTGTCGCTGATGCATATTTTTGTGTCGGCTAGTGAGTCGCGCTGCATGTCACGTGCAAAGCTCAATATGGACTTTCAGCTGGTTAGGACAAATCAAGTGTACCCATGTTAACTGGAAATCGAAAGGCGTACACGTTCTAGGAAATATATGTGGGTGTTATTTACGTGTCATTTCTCATTGTGTATTTTTTAAGGTTATGACAGCTTAGATAAAATAGCAATGTCTTTGCATGTTACATTACGGGACATTTATACTCCTTTGTTGACATTCGCTTCGATTTCAATGATTTGCTGTCTTCGGCTTTGCACTATGTATCTTCATTGATTGGGTTAAATTGTACGATCAAGGACGACCTACCTTTACAAATAGTGCTGTTATAGTTACTATAGAAGTCTTGCACAGGGACGATATTTCGACCTATTCATAAACTTTTGTCAGAGCTTGTTTAGAAATACTTACAATCTCCATTTCTTTAACTCCATAACATATCCGAGGTAGGTGAACGAGGTCATGTGGTCTGGGGAAACACGCCTGTTTGAGAATAAATGAAATCGTATTAAATAGAGTTATTGTTGCCAAAGACCTTACTAGTGTTTAATCGTTTGATCTCATGTGACTCCATATGATCAAGCGTTGAGGATCGCAACATTGTGACTTATAGGTACCGAAGACATGTTGCCAATCGCAGTTCTGTTTTAAATTAAGTTTAAGCCACCTACGTTAAAGGGGCAGTAGAACGTTTTTTGATAATTTTATATTTTTAAATTGTCACTGATAATTGCAAGCTAATACTAAATGTAATATTTTGAAAGTGTAAAAAATCTCATTACAATCACCCATAGTCAGGGGACAAAGTATGAAGATTCACATATAATCCAACGGCAGCCATTTTGTGTGAACACCTTTAATTCATTTAGCGTAAGAAATAGCAATCACATGGCTAAACGTTACATTATATATTTGCATTATTACTGCTTCATAAGTTTAAATACATTGTCTTTTAATTGGAACTATTAATTTCATTTTCCTGACATCACCTTATATTCCCCCTAAAAACGTGCTACTGCCCCTTTAAGCGTTTTACTTGAAACCGACTGAAGGAAAACGTCTATCTGTATGTTGCGGGCGTCCCCCGTCACGATATCTAACTAACAATAACAATATAACCATGTTTTATCCGAATAAAGCGTACAATTTGTGAATATTTTCATTTATCCTATTGCACCGATAATTGTAAACAAAAATACCTATATAAGTATTCAAGTCAGCTAAGTTTAAAAGAATATAGCTCTTCACGTTTCCTTTAATGTCGATCCACGGTAAGAAAATAATAAGAGTATCCTAACCAAAAATCATATCAATGTAAAAAATGTATTCATTGAAAATATAACACAAACATTGAACATTTTGCATTTTATCGACAACAGTCACGCTAAGAGTACTGTTACTTTTGTTACTGGTTAAACACTTTCAAGATTGCATAAAATAGATTTGAATCAAATCTAAAGCCCGAATATGTACAGTCGCACACGTATATTTTCTTCCCACAAAGGATACTTAACTCATTTCAGGCTAAATAAAGTCAGCCTAGTTCCGAGAAATAGTTTTAGATTATTAACACAAGCCGCCGACAAAAGCCATCCGTATCAAGCTAGGGGCAAGTAACTCCTGTCTTTGACATGATCACCACAAGCGGTCTTTTTTTTTTTTTTTTTTTATTTTTTTTTTTTTATTCCTGTAATCAGTTTTATATACATACATGTAAACAATAGAAAAGACACAGTTTTTTTTTTACACATAATAAGAAAATAAAAGACAAGACATATCAGTCACTCACACATCCACACCTTTGCATTCCCTATAGACCTAAGTACTTAACATTCCAACAGTTTTAAATACATTGCCCATTTTTTCCTGAATTCAATAAACTTAGTCTTATTCCAGTATCTAACCTTTTCCATTGTGTAATAGTATTTCAGCTCTTTTTTGAAATGTAGTAACATGGGTATCGTCTTCCTCAATTTACATTTGTAAATATAATATTTAGCCAGAAGTAGGATCAGATCAAAAGTTTCATCAGTATAAAATGAGGGTGCAGACCCGAAAAGGATCAAATTGCATTGCAAATGTATAATACCTGTGTGGACACAGTTTAATTCAAGCCACTGTGAAAACTGTTGCCAAAAATGTTTAGTAGTTCTGCAATTCCAGAAAAGATGAAGTATTGATTCAGGTTCTGCTGCACAGAATGTACATAAATTACTTTCAACAAGATGCATCTTTACCAGATGAGTATTTACAGGTAGAATTCTGTGTAGCAGTCTAAATTGCATCCATCTTAATTTAGGATCTGAAGTAGTCTGGAATGGTTTAATAAATATTTTCAACCAGTTAATATTTAACAAGGTCTCTTCTTCCCACTTTTCAATTACCTTAAGTCTTTCAGCATTGTCTGTTAATTTGAAGTAATAATTTTTGGATCCTTTTTTACATGAAAAAAGATTTCTAATACAAAGGCTTTTATTATTGTCTAATATTGTTTCAGATATTTTATCAATGCCGAGGATTTTTTGGTATTTGTTAACTGCTTTCAAAATTCCATGAAAATGAAGAAAGTTAATTTTGAAATAAACATGACAAAAATGTTCAAGAGACATAAAATCACCATCATCATTCAGCAAGCAGGAAATATTGACAATATCATGTTCATGGAATTGTTTACTTTTTATAGGATTTCCATTGACAAGGATGTTTCTATTGTACAAAAGCGGTTCCCGAAGGAAGTCATCATAAGAACATGGTTTAGTAGAAAAACTGTATTTAGCAAAAGCATTCAATGTATCTCTCCAAAAGTTATTTTGCATTGATTCTGCTAGCATAAGTGGAAATTCACTACCAAATGTTAATATGTTCAAGTACTGTGTATGCTCTTTAATGAAGAGATTCTTCCACTTCCTGTTATAGTCAGAAGAAAGTAGTTTTTTCATCCATGTTATTTTTAAGGCATCAACATAAGAATATATATTTATCATTCCAAGCCCTCCATCAGCTACAGGTTTACAAACAACTGACCGCTTTATTTTGTCAGGCTTGTTATCCCAAAGGAAGCTAAATAAAATACTGTTTAATTTCTTAAGGAAATCTGTTGGTGGGTTGGGAAGAGTGAGGAAGAGAAAATTTAATTTAGAAATGAGCAATGATTTAATAATAGCAATTTTTCCTAGAGGAGTAATGGTTCTTTTCATCCATCTTTTAATAATTTCTTCGATTTCATAGATTTTGCTTTCAAAGTTGAGTTTGATCATTTTCTTGTAGTCAATACTAAAAATTATTCCAAGAATTCTAAAATTTTCAGGATTCCATCGCAAATTTAAGTCGGGTCTAAATTTGACATCACTATTTCTTGAAGTTCCTATCCAGACAACTTCTGATTTATCATAATTGATCTTCAGTCCTGATATTTGTGCATATAAATCTAAGGTGTCAATTACAGCTTCGAAAGATTTCTTTGAACCATCCAAGATAAATTCAGTGTCATCTGCATATTGTGCAATAAAATATTCAATGTCATCTATCATAATTCCTTTAATGTCTTTATTTTTTTTTATAAGCGCTGATAAGACTTCAGCACATACCACAAGCGGTCTTATGACATGATCACCACAAGCGGTCTTATTGCTTGGTGCCCCAAAGGGCACCAAGTATTATGATTTGATTCTCCTAAAACTTTTCTGAATTCTCTCTATATTACTCTTGATATTTTCAAAGGGAAGCCGCGCCAATCACATGTGTTGTATCCAAATCAAAAGACCAATGAACAGAGCTGTAGCAAAAAATGCATTACGTCACCATGTGGGTAATACAAAATATTTGGCACATTAAACTGTGGAATATGATTTCGCTTTAAATGTTATATTAAAAGAGAAACAATGTTTTCTATTAAAGATGCTGATAAATGTTAACAGACTCAATCAAAAACATCTTCATTTGAAGAAGAGTCTGCATTTGTTCCAGATAAAGCATTAATTATTTCGCCTTCAATAATCGTAGAATCTACTTGTTTATAACCCACGCGATTTAATTTCACGCTGGGCTCGCCTGGCGAATTAAAAGTAATGTTTGTGTAAGTACGATGGTGACATCGAAATAAGACTTATGTTTACTAATAGGTAGATCACTTACGACCACGAGACAAGTCATACTTAACGATGTCACTAAATGTTTACGTTGAAAACATGTATTTATTATCAGAGCTACTGAAATTGACTGGTGCTATATTTAGAATATGACCTACATCGCTGGTTCCATACGGTTACTATAAGGCCGCGGCTAAGCTCAGCGGAGCTGGGTTGAAATCCCGTCAGATCATCGGAAAGTATTTTGTTTATTATCTGTAATACTACAGTTAATAATTAACCAGCATGACAAGGAGATATGGTTTTGGCAGTACGTTTTGCACAATTTCCTGTCATTGTCAACGCTACATGGCAACCCATGCAGTGCTTTTACTTCAAGTAACAACATCACAATGCCATAACATCATAAACTGTCACTGTCACATCACTGTCTTGAAAATCTAGTGTTGTTGTTCAGAGATTTACGTTTTTTCTCTGAGATCTCAAAAAGAGTGAATTTGAATGATAAATAGAATATCACCCTCGTGTGTTTTGATTTGAAATATACCAACAATAGTTGATGAATGTAAACAATATTCATAACTTTCAGCAATTCGTGTTGATAGAAATTAATTTTGTGAAATTAACTTTGAGTAATACTCGTGTTAATATTACTGCTGTTATCCAGTGTTGTATATATTATCACCCAAATTGTTCGACAAATCACAATCTCCTTCATCTGCCTATGTGGCACCAAGCATGCCTTTTTAAAGGCTTTTCTTGTCGATGTTATTGGTCCGACTGGGTTTGGGTTGTACTAAATTGGTAAGAAACATTCGAGGTGCGGTCGAACCCAGTGTAGAGGATTTCAAACCACCGTGGAGTTCTATTTGAATATCTTATTTCTCGAAACAAGGCAGATTTAATCAGACTGTGGAGGATTTCATAACTTGCAGAGTTACTTATTAGATATTTTGTTCTTCGGAAGGTCGATTTCAATCAGACTTAACTCATTTCATCTGACTTTACATCTGTTTTCCCTGCTTGATTGTACCGGTAAGAGACTCCTGATAGGCTTGCATTGCAATCAAAACTGTGTGTTTTTCTTTTCATGCAATCAGTCTCAACCATTGCCACCCAGAAGTCCACAGTCACTTCACCCTTGAGCTGCGCACATATTTCTGACATGACAATCCTGTGTAGCCTGAAACCACGTGGTCCTGTGAAATACTTAGTTGACCGCTTCAGGGTAGTTCAGCAACAACGTGTGAAGCGTGCAGGATGGGATGGTGACCCGCTTCATATCTGGATATTCTGAAAGTATGAGGTTGATTCCCTGCTCTACAATGAGGTTTCATCTTTAAGCTACCCACTTATTTCTGAAATGGCAATCCTCGTCTAGCAGTAGCAGTCTAAATTGCATCCATCTTAATTTAGGATCTGAAGTAGTCTGGAATGGTTTAATAAATATTTTCAACCAGTTAATATTTAACAAGGTCTCTTCTTCCCACTTTTCAATTACCTTAAGTCTTTCAGCATTGTCTGTTAATTTGAAGTAATAATTTTTGGATCCTTTTTTACATGAAAAAAGATTTCTAATACAAAGGCTTTTATTATTGTCTAATATTGTTTCAGATATTTTATCAATGCCGAGGATTTTTTGGTATTTGTTAACTGCTTTCAAAATTCCATGAAAATGAAGAAAGTTAATTTTGAAATAAACATGACAAAAATGTTCAAGAGACATAAAATCACCATCATCATTCAGCAAGCAGGAAATATTGACAATATCATGTTCATGGAATTGTTTACTTTTTATAGGATTTCCATTGACAAGGATGTTTCTATTGTACAAAAGCGGTTCCCGAAGGAAGTCATCATAAGAACATGGTTTAGTAGAAAAACTGTATTTAGCAAAAGCATTCAATGTATCTCTCCAAAAGTTATTTTGCATTGATTCTGCTAGCATAAGTGGAAATTCACTACCAAATGTTAATATGTTCAAGTACTGTGTATGCTCTTTAATGAAGAGATTCTTCCACTTCCTGTTATAGTCAGAAGAAAGTAGTTTTTTCATCCATGTTATTTTTAAGGCATCAACATAAGAATATATATTTATCATTCCAAGCCCTCCATCAGCTACAGGTTTACAAACAACTGACCGCTTTATTTTGTCAGGCTTGTTATCCCAAAGGAAGCTAAATAAAATACTGTTTAATTTCTTAAGGAAATCTGTTGGTGGGTTGGGAAGAGTGAGGAAGAGAAAATTTAATTTAGAAATGAGCAATGATTTAATAATAGCAATTTTTCCTAGAGGAGTAATGGTTCTTTTCATCCATCTTTTAATAATTTCTTCGATTTCATAGATTTTGCTTTCAAAGTTGAGTTTGATCATTTTCTTGTAGTCAATACTAAAAATTATTCCAAGAATTCTAAAATTTTCAGGATTCCATCGCAAATTTAAGTCGGGTCTAAATTTGACATCACTATTTCTTGAAGTTCCTATCCAGACAACTTCTGATTTATCATAATTGATCTTCAGTCCTGATATTTGTGCATATAAATCTAAGGTGTCAATTACAGCTTCGAAAGATTTCTTTGAACCATCCAAGATAAATTCAGTGTCATCTGCATATTGTGCAATAAAATATTCAATGTCATCTATCATAATTCCTTTAATGTCTTTATTTTTTTTTATAAGCGCTGATAAGACTTCAGCACATACCACAAGCGGTCTTATGACATGATCACCACAAGCGGTCTTATTGCTTGGTGCCCCAAAGGGCACCAAGTATTATGATTTGATTCTCCTAAAACTTTTCTGAATTCTCTCTATATTACTCTTGATATTTTCAAAGGGAAGCCGCGCCAATCACATGTGTTGTATCCAAATCAAAAGACCAATGAACAGAGCTGTAGCAAAAAATGCATTACGTCACCATGTGGGTAATACAAAATATTTGGCACATTAAACTGTGGAATATGATTTCGCTTTAAATGTTATATTAAAAGAGAAACAATGTTTTCTATTAAAGATGCTGATAAATGTTAACAGACTCAATCAAAAACATCTTCATTTGAAGAAGAGTCTGCATTTGTTCCAGATAAAGCATTAATTATTTCGCCTTCAATAATCGTAGAATCTACTTGTTTATAACCCACGCGATTTAATTTCACGCTGGGCTCGCCTGGCGAATTAAAAGTAATGTTTGTGTAAGTACGATGGTGACATCGAAATAAGACTTATGTTTACTAATAGGTAGATCACTTACGACCACGAGACAAGTCATACTTAACGATGTCACTAAATGTTTACGTTGAAAACATGTATTTATTATCAGAGCTACTGAAATTGACTGGTGCTATATTTAGAATATGACCTACATCGCTGGTTCCATACGGTTACTATAAGGCCGCGGCTAAGCTCAGCGGAGCTGGGTTGAAATCCCGTCAGATCATCGGAAAGTATTTTGTTTATTATCTGTAATACTACAGTTAATAATTAACCAGCATGACAAGGAGATATGGTTTTGGCAGTACGTTTTGCACAATTTCCTGTCATTGTCAACGCTACATGGCAACCCATGCAGTGCTTTTACTTCAAGTTACAACATCACAATGCCATAACATCATAAACTGTCACTGTCACATCACTGTCTTGAAAATCTAGTGTTGTTGTTCAGAGATTTACGTTTTTTCTCTGAGATCTCAAAAAGAGTGAATTTGAATGATAAATAGAATATCACCCTCGTGTGTTTTGATTTGAAATATACCAACAATAGTTGATGAATGTAAACAATATTCATAACTTTCAGCAATTCGTGTTGATAGAAATTAATTTTGTGAAATTAACTTTGAGTAATACTCGTGTTAATATTACTGCTGTTATCCAGTGTTGTATATATTATCACCCAAATTGTTCGACAAATCACAATCTCCTTCATCTGCCTATGTGGCACCAAGCATGCCTTTTTAAAGGCTTTTCTTGTCGATGTTATTGGTCCGACTGGGTTTGGGTTGTACTAAATTGGTAAGAAACATTCGAGGTGCGGTCGAACCCAGTGTAGAGGATTTCAAACCACCGTGGAGTTCTATTTGAATATCTTATTTCTCGAAACAAGGCAGATTTAATCAGACTGTGGAGGATTTCATAACTTGCAGAGTTACTTATTAGATATTTTGTTCTTCGGAAGGTCGATTTCAATCAGACTTAACTCATTTCATCTGACTTTACATCTGTTTTCCCTGCTTGATTGTACCGGTAAGAGACTCCTGATAGGCTTGCATTGCAATCAAAACTGTGTGTTTTTCTTTTCATGCAATCAGTCTCAACCATTGCCACCCAGAAGTCCACAGTCACTTCACCCTTGAGCTGCGCACATATTTCTGACATGACAATCCTGTGTAGCCTGAAACCACGTGGTCCTGTGAAATACTTAGTTGACCGCTTCAGGGTAGTTCAGCAACAACGTGTGAAGCGTGCAGGATGGGATGGTGACCCGCTTCATATCTGGATATTCTGAAAGTATGAGGTTGATTCCCTGCTCTACAATGAGGTTTCATCTTTAAGCTACCCACTTATTTCTGAAATGGCAATCCTCGTGTAGTATGAAACCACCCGGTCCTGTGAATTGCTCAATTTACCGCTCTTTAGAGTAGTTCAACAACAACGGCTCCAGTTCGCTGATAGGTAGATAGCCGCTTCATTTTGTTACAATCTAAAAGTTTGAAGGGTTGACTCCCTGCCTCACTCTGAGTCATGAGTTGAGAAACTTGTGGTGTTACCCTAATATGTGACTTTGTTCGAAGCGTTCCTTTGTCCGCCCTTCGGTTATTGAATATCTAAAGTACTGTCAGGGCTACAGATAAGGGGCGTACACGCGTAATGACTAATGTACGCCTATAAATCAACTAGGTACGACCCAAAATAAAATTTCATGCGTATCATGTACGCACATAAATGCATGTGTACGTCTTACATTGTATTTCCGTGCGTATCGTGTCCATGGAATTTATTTTACGATGTCATATCAATAAATGTCAGTCATGATTTTAATTTATTCGGTCCGATTCATTCATGTAGCACGTATAACACGAAGCACTCTTTGACACACGAGGAGATCCCAGCATTGGGAATCCCCTGCGTTGCTATGCAACAGCTTACGTCACTATTTTGTGATTGGCTAAAACTTACTGCAACCCAACTGGACGTTTCACCATTACAATTTCGCATACAAATTATTTCACGTCCCATAATAAGTACAAATTTTACTTTTTGACTCTATAATATTGGTACAATGTGTAGGTATTATCGAATAGACTGTTATTAAACAGATTATAACAAGAATGCATTACGCTTGATTAAACAAGTCATATGAAGTAAAATATAATAGTATCAACAGACAATAAATATACGAGATTTAATTCGGACGAAACGTCATTTAGTTTGATATAAACAATCCAAAATGGCGAGTCGGAGAATTACAGACTTCTTTGGTTCTAAATCGGGACCGAGTGTATGTTCGTCATACAAATTAGTTGAACAACTAATCAATGAACTTATCTGTGCCATAACACGACCACGAAGTCATAAGGGGGGACAAAACTTACAAACAGCGACTGAAAAGACTTGGCAGAAGTCATACCCGTGGTTAGAGGTAAAGATTGATGAATCGACTGGTCAGAAGAAATTGTTTTGTTCACTATGTAAAGCACAGAAAAAACACAATGTTATGGCGACAGTTGGGACAAACAATGTACAAATATCTGCAGTGAAAAAACACAGCAATCATGCAGAACACCAGGCTGCAGAAAAATCGAACTTGAAACGTTCACTACATGACAACGTCAACATTAAGACAGTGGATAATGAGACCGATGGAGACGATGATGGCGAGATTCGGGATGTTACAGACAGTGATAAAGTACTGTTTAGAACAGTTTACTTTGCAGCCAAAGAAGAAATGCCGACAAGTAAAATCAATAAACTGCTTAAATAACAGACAATAAACGGGGTGGTGACAGATTATCAGAATCTCTCATGGGACTCGCTCAGTGATATGCAGAGTAGCATATCTTCAATTCTTACAAAGGAACTGGTAAAAAATGTGACAGACTCCAACTTTTTCGCAATTATGATTGACGAATCCCAAGACATTGCAGTTCACAAACAGGTTATTGTGTGCATTCGCTTTGTAATGAACGGTGAACCCGTCACAGAGTTTTTGACCAACGTGCAAGTTGATGACGGCAAGGCACATACAATTACCAGGTGTGTGGAGCGAGCTCTTTCTGATCTGAACTTGGACATGACAAAGTTAGTCAGTCTTGGTACTGATGGAGCGGCCACTATAATGGGAAGGAAAACTGGTGTCGGGGTTTAGATTAAAACCAAATTTGCTCCATTTATGGTACATAGTCACTGTCAGGCCCACAGGTTCAGCTTGGCATGTGTGGATTCAATCAAGAAACTAGCGATATTAGAGACATTCAAATCAAGGTTCAATTCACTTTATTTGTTCTTTAGTACATCTGGTGTCAGAACTGCAACTCTTGATAATGTACAAGCTATCCTTGATGACCCCACTTTGAAGATCAAAGAGCCTCACAGTGTCAGGTGGCTCAGCATCAGATCAGCAGTGAAAGCTGTCTACAGTGTTATGCATCAGTGCTTGTCGCCTTGTCGCAGTTAGGGGAGACAAATGCAGTGGCCAAGTCCCTCCACACTTACTTCAGTGATGAATCCACTGCCTTGTTAACAGCATACATGTATGATGTGCATGACCAGTTGGCTATTCTCAGTTGTCAGCTCCAGAAAGAAGACCTTGTCTTCAGTGAGGTTAAACCTCTGATGGATGGATGTATTGCTGCTGTAAAAGACTTAAAAGAAGGTGGACAATATTTTCAGAAAATGAAAGCAGAACTTGGGGAGACCTGTACATTGAAGGGTGTTGAACTTAAGAAAGCAAACTCTAAAAGAGCGTCAGATCTGAGTGGTTGTATGCAGAAGTATGTCATTAACCTTTGTGACAACATTGAGGCCAGAATGACGGAGACCTCTGACCTGTTATATACCTTTGGTGAAATCCTGCAACCAGAGTGTTTTGATGGAGAACTTGCTGAGGTTGCAATCAAGGATCTGGGAACTTTCTATGGAGGTGCAAAACAGACCAAACTCATCCATGAAGATGGAGATGAGCCTGAAGTTCATGACGTTGAAGCCCTCGTTGACAAAGATGAACTTGTTAGAGAATGGCCATTGTTCAAGGGAATGCTGTGTGGCACTTACAAGAAATTGAGATGTCGTGAGCTGTGCAGGAGGGTTATTACATTACACAAGGACTTGATTCCTAACATTAGCAAACTGTGTGAAATTGCATTATGTCTTTGTCTGACTAGTGTGAAGTGTGAGACCTCATTCAGTGTACAAAACAGAATTAAAGACAAGCATAGATCTTCCCTCAAGACACCCACACTCACTACTTTGATGAAGATAAGTATGGGTCCTGCCTTTGAGTCATGTGAGGATGTAGTCATCAAAGGTGTGAAACCTTTGGAAGCGGCGCAAGAGAAGGAGATTATCCATGCTAACTGCAGGATATAAAGCCAGAGTCAAGAAATCTAAATTATCATAAATAGACTATAGTCACTTATTCATACAAAGACTGCCCTGTAAGACATTATATATGTCCCACCTGTGTGCAAATCATGATGAAAATAATTAAAACAGAGATGCCTATCTTTGATCCAGGCACACTGTTACTAAAAACTGTATTACAGTTGAACTTTGAGAAACGTATTACACATGATGATTATCATGATTTATGTTTGTTTGCGAAATAAACAACACATGCAGCAAATTGATTAATCTTTTTTTTATTTTTTCGAAAATGCAAAATGTACAGGTGCTCACACTAAGGCAGTACACATTCAGAATCCTCAGTACACCTCCACTTAAAACTTGAGGCTTAAGTACACTCACATCCCAAAAGTTATCTGTAGCCCTGGTACTCACGGAAATAGAAATAAAATGGTTTTTGGCATTTATTTCTTTATTTCTCGATTAATGTAAGTAATTATTACAGATGTTTAAATAACTAAGTTTTTCCCAACTAGGCCTTATGAAATCAGTGCAAAAATATACTTTAAATTGCCTTTGTCCAGGTAAAACTGCCCAAAATTTGCATATTTTCAATACATTTCGAAACCTGCTATAACTTACGTCACTCTCAGCAATGCGTGTGACAATAAACCTGCAACTACAATATATGAAAAAATAAAAGAAATTAGTACCATTTGTGGGAAGAACAGGTGACGCTCATATATACACCCAAGATTAATGTTCATAAAACGAAGTATTGGGAAATATAATGGATCAATTTACTAAGGTAAATCATTATGTACATCCCTGTAGCACTATATAGGATTTATGTGTATATGAAAGGGTGAATTTTAAATGAAGTGAAATGATATACATTGTACACACATGACATTGTGTAATGTTAGAAATAAGACATTCCATCAATCTATTTCTACATGATATGAAATTCGGCTAATATCTAAATATTTTCTACCTAAAGAAAATTCAAATACAACATCAGTTCGCACATGTTAAATAACAAGTATCGACAATAAGGAATGAAAAACGCAAAATACGGTTCTTTAGCAAAGTTCTCAAATACTTTTTCTTAAGGAATAGTTAATTGGAAACAAGGACCTGAATGATGTATTTTTATCATGTAAATGTTTGGCGACCCCCCTCCCCCACAAAAAAAAAGAAAAAAAAGAGAAGCTATGCATGTTTGTTAATATCTGGTTTTGATTTATCGAATCAAAAGTTTTCAAGGCACCAAGGTTGTTACTCTTATGTGATAACATGATGACACCATCACCATCATAGTTCTTGTGCTTTGATCCGATTTCCTTATGAACAAATTCTTTGAGGGATGATTTGAGATGTTTACGGACACAAGAGACACAAGGTAAGATCAATTGAAATGGTCCACAACTTCTCGTGCCTTTCTTTCGATGACCTCCTGATCAGATGATCCAATCATTGATGCTGTGTTGATGAAGGGATTGGCCGGATCCATCACGATGGGTCCACTAGGGTGAACTGATGACCTGAAACCAATAGTTATCGAATTGGATGGGACTATTGCATGGTAGAGAATTTCGAGAAAGTCCATAGTGTAGGGATGTCGTATTTCAATCAAATAGATGAAATAGTAGAGAATTTCAAGAAAGTCCATAGTGTAGAGATGTCATCTCAATCAAATAGATGAAATAGTAGAGAATTTCAAGAAAGTCCATAGTGTAGAGATGTCATCTCAATCAAATAGATGAAATAGTAGAGAATTTCAAGAAAGTCCATAGTGTCGAGATGTCATCTCAATCAAATAGATGAAATAGTAGAGAATTTCAAGAAAGTCCATATTGAAGAGATATCGTATCTCAATCAAATAGATAAAAGACGAGAAAGTCAAGTTAAGATTTGCGTATCTCAATAAAATTCATAAAAGAGCATGACATGTTTAAATGTAAAATATCACGACGTGGGAAGAAACAGAATAAACATGAATCTTTTAAAGACCTTAATCAGAGAAAGAAAATAATCACCTGTCCGTTTCGTCTCTTGCGTTTGGCCAGGTAATGTTGATGGAGCTCAAGTCACAAAACTGCGTCATCGTCCGCTTGAAGAGCTCATTCAAATCCACCTGTGGAGGACTGCCCATTCTCTCCCACTCCTTGATAGTGATAATCTCCACAGTGTAGGAGGAGATCTTCAACTTCTCGAGCTGCAAATATTGACTATTAGGATTGCAAATATATAGTTCACCCATATTTCATTAGTTTCAGAATTGATATCGAATTCTTATTGCTGATGACAATAAATCTTACTTTCAACCGAATTTTAAATAGAAAAGGTTTGTTCACATCATTGAATTAACTAAAGGCATAAACACTCATCTCACAGATAGATAGTTGTATCCACGTCAGTTCATCATACATGCTATCATAATCTAGAAATTAAAAAATATATTTAGTCACGTTTTTTTTCAGTTTTTTTGGTTGGTTTTAGTACGTCGTGCTTTATAATGTCATTATGCGTCAAAAATGAAAATTTACCAAAATGTCGACAACGTCTCTAGTAATTGTGTATCCACATTTCATTAATTTTCAACATAAATCCCAAATTTCTGATGATAAAACATCTTTAAAAAGGGATTTGTTCACCACTTGTGTGTTTGAACGGGTATACTAACTGAATAAGATGATGAGTAAACTTGTCATTTTCTTTTAGCAACCATACGTTTAGTCATGTCATTCATGATCAACGTTACCTGGCAGCAGGACTTAGGTTTTGGCTCTGAAGAAAATAAGGTGACGTTCCTCTTTTCGTTGAGTGTATATGGTACATGGTAACTAGGAAGCATTGAATCGACAATATGATCAATCATAAATCAGAGAAATAAGATGTAGAATTGTGTCTCAGTACTCAACCAAAAGTATATACCTTAAAGGGGCAGTAGCACGTTTTTAGGGGGAATATAAGGTGATGTCAAGAAAATGAAAATAAATGGTTTCAATTGAAAGACAATGTATTTAAACTAAATGAAGCAGTTATTATTTAAATATATAACTTAAAGTTCAGCCATGCGATTCCTTTTTCTTACAAAAATGAATTAAAGGTGTTCACACAAAAATGGCCGCCAATGGATTTTATGTGAATCTTCATACTTTGTCCTCTGACTATGGGTGATTGGCTTGTGTAATGAGATTGTTGACACTGTCAATATAATACATTTAACATTTACTTACAATTATAAGTGAAAGATTTGAAATATAAAATTATCAAAAAACGTGCTACTGTCCCTTTAAAGGGTTTAATTCTCTAACTATTCAAGAATGTGAATGTGCTTACCGTTTTCCAGTGCTTAATTAGACGAATGGCTTCTTTCACGGGCTCCGGTTTTTCTTTAGTAAAACGAACTTGATCCTTGGCAAATGAGACAGAGTAGAAAGATCTGGTCTCCTTATCTTTACCTGCCATTTCATCGAACACCCGCTCTGATGCTGGACAAACATGTCATCATTCATTAGCAACTCAGACACTATATAAAAAGTCATTTATTGTATGATTTAGGTTGAGATAAATTTATTATTCTATCAGTGTAATAAACTATTAAATCTTGCTACATTGGCGATAAACATTTCCTTTAATCTGTTGTGTGGCAATAAACTTTGACGTCTTGAAACAATTGTCTGAGGTGAGGAGTTCTTATCAGACGCCACAGTGTTACCACGGTTACGGGCTCTTCAAAACAACTGGTCAACATGAAATCGGCCACTTTTTGCATTATAAGAATGATTTCATCATATAAAATATACAGTAGCTGTCAAATCTTGACAAACACCATGTTAATCTCATCTCGTGAAAAGGAGTGAAATTTGTCCTACTTCACTCGATGAGGTAAAGATGGTAATATAAAAGACAGATAGCCTCTATTTATTTATTCTCGATATTACTATGACGAGGAGGAAAAGCAAATGTATGACTGTTGACAAAGCAGCACGTGACCATCTTCATAATGCATCTTTAACTTGTCACCGCATGTTGCTCATCTCTAAGAAAATTGGTAACACGCTCACACACTTTGAAAATGTAGAATGAAAATACGGACACTTTATATTGAAGCCATTTGAGAAATTTTGACAATACAATTTCACCTAAGACCTACCTCCGCCAATATCACAAGCAGGCAGTAGATCCACTTGGATTAGATCCGTGCCATCATCAGTCCTGAGACTGAATCGGTTGCTGTGTTTTGTGTCATAGCTGTAATGCAGTTGCTTTGCAAAGGTGAGGTCATTCAAAATGTGTTTCTTCAGTTCTTTGATGATTTCTTTTCTTCTCTCTTGCAATTCAGCCACAGACTTGATATTCTTCATGTAGACCACGAGGTCTATGTCCGTCTTCTCCCTGATACTCGTCCCTTTTCCCAGAGACCCTCCCTGTAAAAGTAAATTGGTCACATTATATACCAGCTGTTGAATCCGAGTATTGCTTAGAAGGTCAGTGGGATGCGAAATGTCGGAATTTCGCGTTTTGCATCCCACAGAGGACATAAGTTGTGATTCTTGTCAAGCAGTACTGTGATTGGTCTGCAGAATTGAATTCGAAAATGAACCGAGATACGATTATTATATGATACAAGAGAACAAAAGAGAAATGAAATGGACAATAAATACAGAAGAAGAAAAGATGATCCAAAACGCATTTAGCCTGAATCACGAATTTAGGAATTTCAATAACTTCTTTGTCGACCTACCTTGACCACTTCGCTCACTCCACAACCCAAGTGATGCTGCATGAAGTTGACAAGGTGATGTACTATCTCCTTGCATCTTCTCATCTTGGCCGGATCCTGTCTAACCTTCTCGTCGTGGAGACGTTTCAAATTGTTCCCATTTAACTGTAGACTGGTCAGAAAGCGGGTGTTTTCCTTGGGTTGCTTGAATGTTCCACTGCGGAGGCTCTGAGTTCTGTCAGGCGTACTTTCCACTTGGATATGTTCATCTTCTTTAGGCAGAATTGGTTGACTGCTTTTTAAGTGATAAAGTTCACGATTTGGTTGACTATCGACAGCCGTTCGACTAATAGAAACTTCATGCTTGGGTTGATAACGTCCTCTGGGGGATACGGTTGGTCCGTCATTCAAGTCTCGCTTTCGATGATCATACTCTCTGGGGGAAGTGGTTGGTCCGCCATTCAAGTCACGCTTTCGATGATCATACTCTCTGGGGGAATTGGTTGGTCCACCATTCAAGTCTCGCTTTCGATGATCATACTCTCTGGGGGAATCGGTTGGTCCACCATTCAAGTCTCGCTTTCGATGATCATACTCTCTGGGAGAATCGGTGCGTCCGCCATTCAAGTCTCGCTTTCGATGATCATGCTCCCTGGGTGTAGTGGTTGGACTGCTATACAAGTAAAGTCTTGGTGAGGAACGACCTATTGTAGTACCGATTGGATTGCCATACACGTCTCGATTTGCATGGTTATTAACCGTTGGTGAGATGGTTCGATTGCAATGCACGTCTCTGTTTGCTTTATAGTAAACTTTTGGTGAGATGGTTGGATTGCTATGCACGTCTCGCTTAGGTTGATCATGGACGTTTGTTGTTGGACTGTTTTCAATGGCTCGCTTAGGTTGATCATGGACGTTTGTTGTTGGACTGTTTTCAATGTCTCGCTTAGGTTGATCATGGACTTTTGGCTGGATGGTTGGAATTTTGTGGACGTCTTGCTTATGTTGGTCACAAGCAGCAGCCAAATAGAACTTCTTTTTGCAAACATCGCATTGGATATCTTTGTGATTCAACTTCATATGGGTTCTAATTTCTCGTCTACTGGTTATTGGGAAATCACATTTTATACACTTCTTGCATTGTCTTTTAGGTGTATCATTTCTGTGGCGATAGAGGTTTTTGTCATCACAAACTTTCTTCCCGCATGAATCACAAACCATCCACATCCTGGTTATGATAGAGAGAAAATCACATAGATAGAGTAGAAAGGTTCTGTATCATAAAAGGATGTTTGGAGATTGGACATGTCTGTGCGCCGAGGAAGGATATGAACATTTTGAAATAAGAAGTTACAACCTTTGACATGTTAATGACATAACTAAGAATTATAATAATCTGGTTACGTTATTATCAACCAGCACACAAGCTCGGGCTTTGCAAGTTTAGTTAATGTGAAACGAATCAGATAAAATTATGACATTTGGGGTATAAATGATCCGATTTGTGTCCTGTCGTGTCCATTTACAACATGGAAATGAGTCAATCTCATTAAAATGATATCATAATTTCAAGTTCACTACGTTACACAGAGTGTAGCAGGTAGATCATATTTTAATAAGATTGGGAAGTGAGTTAGTGTCCAAGTAAGGGCAATATCATGGCACTTCTTTGATTTTAAGCATACTACACAGACGGTTTCAGGAATGGACCCCTCCATCTCCTACAGAACCCACGCTGTAAAATATTAAATTGTTTTCTGATATCATTAGGATAAATTTTATGTGTCCATTCTCACAACTCTGGTAAAGTTTCTTCATGTAGCCCTACTTTAAACTATGTTTGATCATGTATTATATATCAAAATATATGCTTATTGGAGTGCATTAAATATGATATGTCGAGAAAAGATCTGATACTGTATTCGCGAGTGACGCGTGACTTGAAAACATAATGACAGATTATATAGTATGATTTGAACAAACTAAACTCATGTTCAAAAGAAACGATACCATGCAAATCCCAAAATAACTCAATCCACTGCAGATAAATATGACTAAAACATAGTAATATAATTTCTTCAGTAGTCAACTTACGTCTATGCAAAATTTGGAAACATTATCTTTTCATGTTTGCGAGAAACATGAATTTGAAAAACTCATCGATCTGGAATCTCCTTAACTAGGCGAGATAGCAGAGAGAAATTGGACACTTTCGCTTGTTTTAAAACGTTCTAGTGCAGTGACGCGTCAACGAATTTATGTCAAATAAAGTGTATTATATCAACAACATTTTTTTCTGACATAAATTCAATAATTTATCAATTTTAAAGTGAAATGACAAAAGTTCTGTTCATAAAACAATTTGAAATTTCGATTTATGCACTCCATGTACATTTGAAAAGACACAAAATCAAAAGTATCTTTTCCTGAAGAATGAAAATGTGCATACTTTTTTACAAGATATATGCCTGTTAGACACACTTAAATTCGACTCTGTCAGGTTATAGAATTTTGTTTCGGACGACTTTGAAAACTTGGTATCGTTTCTTTTGGACATGAGTTTATGTGTTACATGATCACTATTTTCATACAATCGCAAACCCACGATGAGGCTTCACCTTTCACATGCAAATTATGCTGGCATTCTAAAAAAAACAAAGTCATATTTTTTTTGACAGCAGTTACATTTTTTTTTTAAATTTTGCGATCTTATCTAGTTTGTACTTGGTTAAAGAATTAGATAAAAGCTCATGTTAATACCATTTCAGATATATATATTTAATCAGTCAGTCATGTGAACTGTGTACATACATTTGGACGTGCTAGAGCTTACCAATGTGTTCAATTACAAACAAATAATGTTATCAACATAAATATAATAAATCAGTATGTATACACAAGCTCTTGTAAAACTAGTTGCAAACATTCCTTCCCGTCTGTTTTTCCTTATTGCCATGTACTTGCAGCATAACATGATCTTAAAGGGGCAGTAGCACGTTTTTTGAAAATTTCAAATTTTTACTTTTACAATGATTATTGTACGTTAAGGCTAAATGTATGATTTTGATAGTGTCAAAATGTCATTACTCAAACCAATCATCTATAGTCAGAGAACAAATTATAAGGATTCATATAAAGTCCTTTGGCGGCCATTTTGGTCTGAACGTCTGCGTAAGAGAAAGAATCGCATGGCTGAACATGACATTATATATTTGATTTATTACTACTTTCATTAAGTTTAAATGCATTGTCTTCCAATGGAAACCATTTATTTAAATTTTCCTGGCATTACCTTATATTCCCCCTTAAACGTGCCACTGCCCCTTTAAACTACCGAACTATCTCAAAGGGACATTGAAATATACTTATTGTCAAAACTTACCTTCTTCAGAGGGTCAAACATCGTAGGAGAATTTATCCAGCGGGAACTGCTGGTGACCATTTAAGTGTGAACACCTTTTAATCATTTGAGATATGGAAATGGAATCGCCTAGCTTAGTCGAACTAAAATGTAACACATTTTCTTAAAATTGGTAATATATATTTTCGCTTATCCAAAACGCCTTTGAAAACCTAAAAATCGTGCGTCTGCAACTGTAGGTGACATAACGTAAACATTTGCTATGGACAATATCTATTACATGCAGAAAACTTTTCATGTACATGTAGATACATTTTTCGAATTATAATGTTTGGCACGAGCTACATTTACATTTTAATAGTCTAACTGCCAATTATTTGTTGTTTTCATAGACAAACTGGAATTAATCTTATAGAAATTGTTTTATTTATATAAACATTTTCGATTTTCAAGTCTTATCACCAAACGGAAAATTCGGTACTTAAATTTCCTCGAAAGGAAATATTGAAATAATATTTTTCATTATCTTACTGGGAATTGAGTGAACTTGGGTGTACTTATATGCTTATTTGCCTCATTTGTTATCAGTTTTCTATAACTGTCATAAATATATGGACAATTTCAACAATTTCACTTTAATATGTACAGCCTACTTCACAAGTCCCAGCTTCTAGTCAAGGAAGCTATCGAACATGGTAAACTAAATATCGTTCCTTCAATTCTGCTTTAGTTCACGTTATGTTTGAGTGCTTGACACTTGGAAGCAATGGTGCATAGCAAAAGAGCGATTTTCATCTAAAAATTGAAATAAAAAACTTAAAAGAAATTTGCCGATAACAATCCGCAATCTTGTTTTAATGACCCGAAATATTCTGGTAGCTATTTTTCAAATTATGTATGATTAAAGATCTATGCTTGACATTAAAGGGGCAGTAGCACGTTTTTTGATAATTTTATATTTTAAAGTTTTCACTGATAATTGTTAGTTAATGCTAAATGTATTATTTTGACAGTGTCAAAAATGTCATTACACAAGCCAATCATCCATAGTCAAAGGACAAAGTATGAAGATTCACACAAAATCCATTGGCGGCCATTTTTGTGTGAACACCTTTAATTCATTTTGTGTAAGAAAAGGAATCTCATGGCTAACCTTTACGTTATATATTTGAATTATTACTACTCCATTTAGTTTAAATACATTGTTTTTCAATTGGAACCATTAATTTTCATTTCCCCGACATCACCTTATATTCCCCCTAAAAACGTGCTACTGCCCCTTTAAGTACAATTTTATTAGTTGAATGAAAGGCAAGTGACAGATTGAGGTCTTTGACAAATGATTTGATTACACATAGTATACAAGTCCATTGCCTTATGTTATAGGTAACATCAGTTTCAATTCAAATACTAAAACAACATATATTACTCACTTGTATCAAATATATCGACGCTGATCAGGCGACTATCCTCCTATACTGAAGCATAAAGATATGACTTGGGTCCACTTGATTTGCTCACGGGACGGCAAACCAGCAGCCAATGGGTTATATTGTTACTCGGGTGTCAATAGCGTTATACTTGGTTTGAACGGCTTAACATCGTTGATTCAATAGCCGACTGTCGAATGAAGCATTATGGGATCAGAATTCACTTCTCCTTTTTCGACGATGCATTTGAATGTGTTAGCTTGTGAGGCGGGCTGCCTCAAGTTTGATACTCAATATGGACATGCAACTGGTTAGGACAAATCAAGTGTACCCATGTTTACTGTTTACTCGATGGAAAGTACCGTTCAAGTTTATGACAGCTTAGATAAACAAGCAATATCTTGGCATGTTACACTACGGGACATTTGATAATCCTTTGTTTCGCTTTCGATTTTATTGTTTCGCTGAATGTCGTTAGCTTTGCACAATGTATCTTCATTGATTGGGTTTTATGATGAGGAAGCAGTGTGAGGGGGAAGGAATGGAGGTGTAGGATCGGGACTAAACATGTAGAAGTCTCCACAGTGACGAGGGAGGAAGCAGTGTGAGGGGGAAGGAATGGAGGTGTAGGATCGGGACTAAACATGTAGAAGTCTCCACAGTGACGAGGAAGCAGTGTGAGGTGGAAGGAATGGAGGTGTAGGATCGGGACTAAACATGTAGAAGTCTCCACAGTGACGAGGAAGCAGTGTAAGGGGGAAGGAATGGAGGTGTAGGATCGGGACTAAACATGTAGAAGTCTCCACAGTGACGAGGGAGGAAGCAGTGTGAGGGGGAAGGAATGGAGGTGTAGGATCGGGACTAAACATGTAGAAGTCTCCACAGTGACGAGGAAGCAGTGTGAGGTGGAAGGAATGGAGGTGTAGGATCGGGACTAAACATGTAGAAGTCTCCACAGTGACGAGGAAGCAGTGTGAGGGGGAAGGAATGGAGGTGTAGGATCGGGACTAAACATGTAGAAGTCTCCACAGTGACGAGGGAGGAAGCAGTGTGAGGTGGAAGGAATGGAGGTGTAGGATCGGGACTAAACATGTAGAAGTCTCCACAGTGACGAGGGAGGAAGCAGTGTGAGGGGGAAGGAATGGAGGTGTAGGATCGGGACTAAACATGTAGAAGTCTCCACAGTGACGAGGGAGGAAGCAGTGTGAGGGGGAAGGAATGGAGGTGTAGGATCGGGACTAAATATGTAGAAGTCTCCATAGTGACGAGGAAGCAGTGTGAGGGGGAAGGAATGGAGGTGTAGGATCGGGACTAAACATGTAGAAGTCTCCACAGTGACGAGGAAGCAGTGTGAGGTGGAAGGAATGGAGGTGTAGGATCGGGACTAAACATGTAGAAGTCTCCACAGTGACGAGGAAGCAATGTGAGGTGGAAGGAATGGAGGTGTAGGATCGGGACTAAACATGTAGAAGTCTCCACAGTGACGAGGAAGCAGTGTGAGGGGGAAGGAATGGAGGTGTAGGATCGGGACTAAACATGTAGAAGTCTCCACAGTGACGAAGAAGCAGTGTGAGGGGGAAGGAATGGAGGTGTAGGATCGGGACTAAACATGTAGAAGTCTCCACAGTGACGAGGAAGCAGTGTGAGGGGGAAGGAATGGAGGTGTAGGATCGGGACTAAACATGTAGAAGTCTCCACAGTGACGAGGAAGCAGTGTGAGGGGGAAGGAATGGAGGTGTAGGATCGGGACTAAACATGTAGAAGTCTCCACAGTGACGAAGAAGCAGTGTGAGGGGGAAGGAATGGAGGTGTAGGATCGGGACTTAACATGTAGAAGTCTCCACAGTGACGAGGAAGCAGTGTGAGGGGGAAGGAATGGAGGTGTAGGATCGGGACTAAACATGTAGAAGTCTCCACAGTGACGAGGGAGGAAGCAGTGTGAGGGGGAAGGAATGGAGGTGTAGGATCGGGACTAAACATGTAGAAGTCTCCACAGTGACGAGGGAGGAAGCAGTGTGAGGGGGAAGGAATGGAGGTGTAGGATCGGGACTAAACATGTAGAAGTCTCCACAGTGACGAGGAAGCAGTGTGAGGGGGAAGGAATGGAGGTGTAGGATCGGGACTAAACATGTAGAAGTCTCCACAGTGACGAAGAAGCAGTGTGAGGGGGAAGGAATGGAGGTGTAGGATCGGGACTTAACATGTAGAAGTCTCCACAGTGACGAGGAAGCAGTGTGAGGGGGAAGGAATGGAGGTGTAGGATCGGGACTTAACATGTAGAAGTCTCCACAGTGACGAGGGAGGAAGCAGTGTGAGGGGGAAGGAATGGAGGTGTAGGATCGGGACTAAACATGTAGAAGTCTCCACAGTGACGAGGGAGGAAGCAGTGTGAGGGGGAAGGAATGGAGGTGTAGGATCGGGACTAAACATGTAGAAGTCTCCACAGTGACGAGGAAGCAGTGTGAGGGGGAAGGAATGGAGGTGTAGGATCGGGACTAAACATGTAGAAGTCTCCACAGTGACGAGGAAGCAGTGTGAGGTGGAAGGAATGGAGGTGTAGGATCGGGACTAAACATGTAGAAGTCTCCACAGTGACGAGGAAGCAGTGTGAGGGGGAAGGAATGGAGGTGTAGGATCGGGACTAAACATGTAGAAGTCTCCACAGTGACGAGGAAGCAGTGTGAGGGGGAAGGAATTGAGCTGTAGGATCGGGACTAAACATGTAGAAGTCTCCACAGTGACGAGGAAGCAGTGTGAGGGGGAAGGAATGGAGGTGTAGGATCGGGACTAAACATGTAGAAGTATCCACAGTGACGAAGAAGCAGTGTGAGGGGGAAGGAATGGAGGTGTAGGATCGGGACTAAACATGTAGAAGTCTCCACAGTGACGAGGAAGCAGTGTGAGGGGGAAGGAATGGAGGTGTAGGATCGGGACTAAACATGTAGAAGTCTCCACAGTGACGAGGAAGCAGTGTGAGGTGGAAGGAATGGAGGTGTAGGATCGGGACTAAACATGTAGAAGTCTCCACAGTGACGAGGGAGGAAGCAGTGTGAGGGGGAAGGAATGGAGGTGTAGGATCGGGACTAAACATGTAGAAGTCTCCACATTGACGAGGAAGCAGTGTGAGGGGGAAGGAATGGAGGTGTAGGATCGGGACTAAATATGTAGAAGTCTCCATAGTGACGAGGAAGCAGTGTGAGGGGGAAGGAATGGAGGTGTAGGATCGGGACTAAACATGTAGAAGTCTCCACAGTGACGAGGGAGGAAGCAGTGTGAGGGGGAAGGAACGGAGGTGTAGGATCGGGACTTAACATGTAGAAGTCTCCACAGTGACGAGGAAGCAGTGTGAGGGGGAAGGAATGGAGGTGTAGGATCGGGACTAAACATGTAGAAGTCTCCACAGTGACGAGGGAGGAAGCAGTGTGAGGGGGAAGGAATGGAGGTGTAGGATCGGGACTAAACAAGTAGAAGTCTCCACAGTGACGAGGAAGCAGTGTGAGGTGGAAGGAATGGAGGTGTAGGATCGGGACTAAACATGTAGAAGTCTCCACAGTGACGAGGAAGCAGTGTGAGGGGGAAGGAATGGAGGTGTAGGATCGGGACTAAACATGTAGAAGTCTCCACAGTGACGAGGAAGCAGTGTGAGGGGGAAGGAATGGAGGTGTAGGATCGGGACTAAACATGTAGAAGTCTCCACAGTGACGAGGAAGCAGTGTGAGGGGGAAGGAATGGAGGTGTAGGATCGGGACTAAACATGTAGAAGTCTCCACATTGACGAGGAAGCAGTGTGAGGGGGAAGGAATGGAGGTGTAGGATCGGGACTAAACATGTAGAAGTCTCCACAGTGACGAGGAAGCAGTGTGAGGGGGAAGGAATGGAGGTGTAGGATCGGGACTAAACATGTAGAAGTCTCCACAGTGACGAGGGAGGAAGCAGTGTGAGGGGGAAGGAATGGAGGTGTAGGATCGGGACTAAACATGTAGAAGTCTCCACAGTGACGAGGAAGCAGTGTGAGGGGGAAGGAATGGAGGTGTAGGATCGGGACTAAACATGTAGAAGTCTCCACAGTGACGAGGAAGCAGTGTGAGGGGGAAGGAATGGAGGTGTAGGATCGGGACTAAACATGTAGAAGTCTCCACAGTGACGAGGGAGGAGTGTGAGGGGGAAGGAATGGAGGTGTAGGATCGGGACTAAACATGTAGAAGTCTCCACAGTGACGAGGAAGCAGTGTGAGGGAGAAGGAATGGAGGTGTAGGATCGGGACTAAACATGTAGAAGTCTCCACAGTGACGAGGGAGGAAGCAGTGTGAGGGGGAAGGAATGGAGGTGTAGGATCGGGACTAAACATGTAGAAGTCTCCACAGTGACGAGGGTTCTACCTATTCACATACTTTACTATAATTATATAAGTTATATGAAATGGGTGAACTAGATCATCTGGTTTTGGGAAACACGCCTATGTTTGACAAATAATGAAATGGTTTGACTATAAAATATATGCTGTGAACAACCTAAGTATCAAGGGTTCAAACGTTTGATCCTCTAGAAAGGTAAGGGAGGACACATATATTCTGTCAAACGCAGCTTCGTTTCTCTTGCAATGTGTTTCAAAATAGGGTTAGACTATCTCCAATGAGTGTTTTAAGGGATATCGTTGATCTATCTATCTATCTATCTATCTATCTATCTATCTATCTATCTATCTATCTATCTATCTATCTATCTATCTATCTATCTATCTATCTATCTATCTATCTATGCGGATATAAAGAGTATCCATATTGCAATATGTACTACAATAAATTGGTAGATTTCAAATTGCTGATTTGGTATTATATCTCGAATCAAACAGAGAAAAGTACCACAATCATCGGAAAGGCTCTGTAGAATAATGTTTTACTGGGAACAAGGGTTTCCGCAATCATAGATGTAGAGTGGCACTTGTCAAACGTTCAATATATTGGATATTTTAGAAGGGTGTACCGTAGAGTAACGCTCCTCACCTTACCTGAAATATCGATCCAAAGAAATTATATAAAAGAATGCCAACAAAAATCATATCATTGTAAAATATTTAATCGTTGAAAAAATAACACAAACACAGAATTTTGCATAATGATATAGACAACAGTCACGCCTAGGGTACTTTTACATTTTGTTGTTGAAGATCAAGTAAATTTGACTTAAATCCAAAGCCCTACAGTTACGAGCGTACCATTTTCTCCCCACAAAGGTTACCAAACTCTATTCATCTGACTTAACATCTGTTACAGTTACAGTGCCTGTAACAGAGACTCCTAGGCGGTCGGAGTGAAAGTAAGCTGTGTAGACAGGAGGAGTATTTTCCTGAACATTCAGCTCATTCCACTTCATCCAGGAGACCGGTGCCCTGCGCACATACATATGATCGAGTCCTCGTGAAGCATTACAACATGTGGTCCTGTGCAATACTCAGTTGACCGCTTCAAAGAAGTTCAGCAACAACGGGCGCATATCACTGGGTGGGTGGGTGAAATGCTTGACAATCTGAGAGTTTCAAGGGTTGATTCCCTGTCCCACACAGAGACATGAATTGATAAACTTGTGGTGTTACTGTGCATATGTGACTTTGAAGCGTCTGCCCGTAATCGGGTGCCTGGTAGGATACGATGGTACTCTGACAGGCTACCGGTTGTTTCTCCACAGGGAGTGTTCTGTAATCATGGGCAGCAGGAATATGTCACTAAGCCGGACAATTATATGGCTATTGATATTATTGATGTAGTGGTTGACAAGCTCGCCTCTCACGCTTAAGACCCGGGTTCGAAACCTGGTGGAGCCGCAAATTATTTGTGACTTGTGTATCACCCTGGGCAAGGCACTTCATCCACATTGTACTCAGTCCATCCAGCTGTTAATATGGGTAACTGAAAACGGGATGTATTGACCTACATGGTCTTGATAGCGCTTGGCTAAGTAGCAGCTGTGAAAGTACATTCCTTATAATGTAGCGCTCTTAGCATATCTAAGCACGTGCAAAAGGCGCCGATGAGTATACGTATTATTATTATTATGAAGAGAATATTACAATAGGGTATAATTTATGGGAAAAGCAGGTACCACTCATATACGTTCAGAAAACGAAGTATTTGGAAATAATGTGGATAAAGTTACTAAGGATTATCATTATGTACATCCCTGTTTCACTTTTATCGCATTTATGTGAATATGGAAGGGTGAAATCAAAATGACATGAAGTGACATCATACATAGTTATTATCGCATGTATACTGTTAAATATAGGACATTCTATCTTGTTATTTCTACACGATAACAAATTCGGTTAATATCTACATAGACAAAGCTATTTTCTATCTTAAGATAAAAATTAAAACCCCATTAGTTTGCATATGTTGTATAACTAGTATAAAAAGGAATGAAATAATAGCAAAATATGATTCTTTGGCTGAGGCTAGCAATGTTCTTCAAATACTGTTCTGACAGCTTTCTACATCAGCGGAAATGTCTACGTATTATGTTCCAACCTATCCCCTGAAATCCATCGACCAAAAACTCGCGTATCGCTTTCTCAGCGTTATTTATAACCTGTCTGTTTTCAGTGGAACTATTTATAACTCCGTACATTGATATCTATCGATGCCTCTTGTGAAGATCTTATAGAACCATGCATTCAAGCTTATAAGGAGCGTGCAGCAGGAAATATTATAGTACTGCCATTGGCTAATTTGAATCACGCTATGAGCACGCGGAACGAGGCCAGGGAACCAGTATGCCGCTTTCGTTGAAAGGGCATCATTTGATTGGCTTGCTATGTATAGTGATACGCGAGATTTAAGTCGATGGATATCAGTGGATAAGTTGGCGCATAACACTTAGACATATACGCTGAATTAGCAGGATGTGTTTCTCAAAGTATAGTGAATAATAAACAAGTTTCATCATAGAAATGTTTGGCTTTCAACAAGAAGGCACTACTAGGAGATTTGTCGTCGAAGAGTACAAAAATAGCATGTTTCGTTAAGGTAAACGCATGTTCAACATGGCGACATACGCAATACTCTCTGTTTAAGGGTCAGCATTTTCCGTCATTGTAACATCTAAAGACTTGAGTCAATCAACCCGTGTTGACGTCTGGCTTAGATTGATAGAATTAAATGTTTCATAGGCACCAAGGTTGTTGTGTGATACTCACAGATGATGTCCTTTCAACTCAAACGACCTTCTTTGGTCAAGACACAAAGACTTTTTTGTCAGTTGGTGTGTTTTCAAAACACAGGTATTACAGGTATGGTTCGGTTGTATAGTCCTCAAAGGTCTTGTGATTAGACAAAGTGCAATTGTTTTCAAAAGAACCGATATTGATCTGTGTAGGATTCAATGTGTCAAATATAGCCTTTGTTTTGAAGAATCACCCAAGAGTGATATGGCTGTTACGCTGTTGCGTTTTGAATTCACCGCCAATGTACGGTTAAGGCGCTGACGTTGTGTTGAGCATCAAGGCAGAGACGAAGCTGGTTGTGGTGGTGACGTTGTCTTGTGCAAGTGAAGGAACGACGTCTAGGTTATAGAAGGGCACAAACCAGCCATTGAGAGCAATTGTGACGACAACCAGAGCGATAACGTTAATTGGGGCCCCTGCCTTCATCTGAAACATAGGAAGAATGAAGACGTTTGACTTAGAATGAAGATGGCAATAGGAAATGAAGACACTCACAAACACGTAACACTGGTATAACCAAAACCTAAAAATGACTTGATTGCATACATCACCTGAGTAAGGATGGACGCCCCTCGGGTCGATGTGATATATGAATGACTAACGATTAAATAAAGGGTTATCTAGTTCTCCAAATATTTACAACTTACACAGTTTCCACTTCTATTTAATGTAAAAAACTTATATTTTGAGAATGCACATTTCTCTGTTTTATAAGGCATATGAGGAAACCATGCATGATTTATCGTGTTCATCATTAAGCTTCGTAAATATTATCATTCAAAGGGCATAACGTTTTCCTACAAAACATTATGATAACAGTCTTCATGCTAGTCAGTCAATGGTCTGCTATCGCCCCATATCAATGAACTGTCCCACCCAAACACTAGACACGTATTTAACAGTGTCAATTTCTATCCTATACACTGCAATACTCACCATGTCCTTGACCTCGAGGTAACCGGAAGCGAAGACGATGGCGTTAGGGGGCGTGGCGACCGGAAGTATGAAGGCGAGAGACGTAGAGAGGGTGCAGGGGATCATGAAGTACAGGGGGTGCAGACCCATCGAGGTGGCCTGGAGGGCAGAAAAGAATATTGATTATCTAAGTACATCGCGCGCTGTTCAACACTTATGACTGACGAACTTCATGCATTGAAGACATCGAAAGTTTGCAAATCGGGGGAAAATCCTATAAATGTAACAAAAATAATTGGGAATTTCATAACAATTACAATCTATGAAAACAAGAAACTGACACCATGAGAAGGCTGATCAGTAACAATGCCAATAGAGATCAAATAATTGCCAATGTTCATCATGTCGATACCCGATCGCATGCTTGAAGTATGTTTAACATCAACTTCAAATTGGATCAGTTTGAATCATAATTTGACAGGAGTACGCGTTATCAACACATTTTTAGCAAAATGTGTTTCTTGTCATTCTCACTCAAGTTTTTTGGTGAAATGTTCCTGGAATAATCACACCGGGACCAGAAGTTAAAGGACCTTTGTCATCTTGCCAGAATTAAATGATTCCATTTTCAATGAATTCATTGCTAATTATATTGGCGACTTTAAACAGATGTGTTAAATAACATCATTTAAGATTACAGTCTTTGAAATGAGCACCAATTTGGCACACAACTGTCATAAAGGACATTGTAACTCAACTCGAAATTACGGCAATTTAAAACAAAAGTATAAAAACATAAGGGCTTAAATGGTGAAAGGTCAATGTTACCCACCATGTTGCCGACGATGGGGAGGAAGAGAGTGGCCGTGGCGGCGTTGCTGGTGACCTGGGTAGCCAGGGAGATGAGGATGGAGAGGACGAGGGCGATGACCCAGGGGTCAAGGGTCGCCAGGGACAACAGGTTACCGCTCACCCACTTGGACAACCCGGATTTCTGTAAAGCGTACGTAAAATCCTATCATAGTAATCATCTAATGAAATGATGTAGGCAGCTTTTATCGCGTGTAGGACGTGAACAAGGCGCCAAATAAGTATTCACATTACAAAATGATTTTACCTCACACGCGTCCGCCACTGCGAAGCCGCCTCCCATAAGTAAGAGCACCCCCCACGCCATCTTCTCGTTGACGATCGTCCAGTTGAGGATCGGTCTGTACGTGAAATGTTCACCACCTGGAGAAAACACGTGTGATTTGACATGGATGCTTACTTTAATACATCAAACAATGTAATAGGGATGAACAGTGTCATATACGGGGATATGTAGCACTTAGTAGGGCTTTAGAAAGACATGTGTCTTAAGACGTTACCCCATCACTATTGGAAGGAGATCATTCGATTCGGCCTAATGGCATCAATATATATTTGAATTTTAAATATCGTTTGGTAGTGTGCTCATCATTGGTGGATGAAGCAAGATAAATGTAGATTGTAAGTATTTATTTTTTTGCATAATCATGGTTGTCTTTCACTACAGCTCTATGTCATGCGAGTTGCATTTGTCAAGTTCTAGCTTGTGTCAGAGTTTGGCCACTGTTGTGCGCCTCTATGTGAGTAATATCCCTATGTACTGACCTCCCTTCCTGCAGCAGTACAGCGGTCTGGACGGGAGGATGAAGAGGAGGACACCTATCAGGATAGCTGGAGTCGAGTCGCCCGCAAACCTAGAGACGTAGAGAAATATAAAGTCTATGAATTTGACATACATACAACGCTGTTCTTAATGTTAGCTTCTTGGTATAAGTGGCTAAGCCTTCTGGATCTTTGAACAGTTATGGAACTTTCTTATAAGGATGCTAGGTTGCAGTTTGTAAAGTCAACCAATTATATCCTTGAGAAAAGCGTCCTAAATGAACAATAAGATTTGTTTTGGAAAAATGGAAATTTTGTCATAACGTCTCTACTCCTTGAGAAGTTATCAAAGGCATGACTTTCCTTTTCTATCGACTTGCTATTAAAACAATAAACTCTCAGCTCCTTTAAGATATTGGAAATAGGAGAGGCAACTGACTAAACAGTCCGTCAGACAGGCTGTCCCATACAAAAGTCTCTAAACATGTGCGTGTATGAGCGTGCACCCTTCGAGTGATCACTATCTTCAGATTATGACATCTCGCAGATAGTACGTAACATATTGATGTACCCACCCTTTAGGCAGGAGACTTCCCCATCCAGGGATGAAGCCAGGCTGTCTTGTCACCCACAGGAGCGCCAGCAGGATAAAGTTAATCAGAACTATCACTTCCGGAAACCTGAAATGTGTATATAGATATTTTTCATCTCATCTTCAAAGGTAATAATTAAATGACTAAATAACCACTTTGATAAATTTCTTTTACTTTATTGTCATCTTTAATTTACAAATATTGTTTTACAAGAATACATGAAACAAAGCAAGAAATGTAATCTTTAAAGTGTGAATTGAGAAGAGTTTCCATCTTGTAAAGTACCGTTAACATTCAAAGTTTCTTGATACAATCCCCCCAGCGGGGACCTTCATAGTGTACATACATACAAAGATGAGATGTAACGTGATAAGGTCTCACTTCATGGTTCCTAGTTTCCTGGCTTCTCTGTGTATGACTGCTCGTACTGCATCGTACGATTCCTTCTCTCCGCAGCACTTGAACGCCCTAGGGACACAAGTTATTATATATTGACATAGTTAAAGTCAAGTCAAGTCAATTGTTTATTAGGTTAAAAACCAAAACAATACAAACTTATTTTCTTCTTTACACATGGCGTGGCATATATTTTTCAATGATAACAAAGTAGTTCATAATAATAAATGCCCAAGAGTGTGGAAAGGTAATTCAACCACACAAATTCAACTTTGTTTCTTTCTTTAAAGGGGCAGTAGCACGATTTTTGATAATTCTATATATTTAAATTTTCACCGATAATAGAATGTTAATGCTTTATGTATTATTTTGCTGGTGTCAAAAATCTTATTACACAAGCCAATCTGCCATAGTCAGAGAGCAAAGTAAGAAGCTTCACCTAAAATCCATTGGCGGCCATTTTGTGTGAACACCTTTAATTCATTTTGTATAAGAAAAAGGAATCGCATGGCTAAACTTAACATTATATATCTAAATTATTACTTCTCCATTTAGTTTGAATACATTATCTTTCAATTGAAACCATTAATTTTCATTTTCCTGACATAACCTTATATTCCCCATAAAAACGTGCTACTGCCCCTTTAAAGATGTAATAAATACACTTTGCAGCGTCTTCATCGATTTACATGTATGCTTTGGTATTGCTGGATCTGTTGTCTAATGTTTTCTTTGACGCTAGAGTCATACTGATATCAGACTTCAAATCATACGTGTTAAATTTTTCTATGAAGTAAAGAAAAAAAGCCTTAAAGAAATGGG
Source organism: Steromphala cineraria (assembly GCA_916613615.1). Lineage (NCBI taxonomy): Eukaryota > Metazoa > Mollusca > Gastropoda > Trochida > Trochidae > Steromphala > Steromphala cineraria. Next base: position 54,479,558 of record OU744731.1, on the reverse strand, counting down.
CCTTTCTCAAATATAAGTGCGTTTTATGTGGTAATTTTTCATGCTGGGGTGAACTATATTTGGTTAGACAGGATACTAGAAATCATAAATGCAATTCAACCATTCCTTTCTTGTACAATGTACATTAAGAATATTTTTCATTGCTCATAGGGAAATAAAACACACCATTAATTTCGTACAGTTAACATAATAAATCACTCGATATCGTCCTAACAGCATTGGGAATAAGTATAGTTTAGATACCATTAGATTCTGTTAAGAGTATTAATGTGTTTTTTTATGCATAATGATTCTACCCGATTATCCAAGAATTCTGCTTGATGATTCAAGAATTCTACACGATAATCGAGGAATTCTACGCGATGATTCTAGGTGACGAGCTAAGAGTTTTTTATGTAATGATCCAAGAATTCTTCTGCTCGATGATCCAGAAATTCTATTCTATCATTTATGAATTCTATGCTATGATTTGATAATTCTACTCGATAATCTTGGAATTTCATACTATGATCCAAGAAATATACTAGATTATCCATGTTTTTCGTAGACTGTTGCCTTACTTTCCCCGGACAGTGTATACGTAGAGCCACATCCAGGTGAAGAAGAAGAGGATGACTGCCACAGGGACCCCGACAACCAGCCAGTTGGCGAAGTTGACCACAGATCCACCCTCGTCCTTGAACATCCTGGGGAAGAGACAGCAATTATTAGACTTTGAAAGTTGACTTACATGGCTTGATTGATAATAGGCCGTCACTGATTTTTCAAATGGTCCCAATACTGACCAATCTCCGTTGAGTTCATCAGAGAAACAAGAACTAAGTTTACCCTTTAATAGTGAATCTTGGGAGATCAATGAATTCTTCATGATTTTAGTGTACAAAGTGTTTATGGCTAAAGCAACCTTACAATATCCTATAAACCTTATCTTTGTCTAGTTAAACGTAGCTGTTGTGATTTGCATACTCAAGTTAACAGTGATTAAGGGCTATGGAAAAACAATATCACAAATTCAGGGATATCAAACCATTATTTCAACAATAAGGTCTAATTGAAAGTGCATACCATGTAAACCATAATGTTGAATTATTTTTATTGCTAAAGATTGATGAGATTGTATACCACGCAAACCAATTATGATACTTTTGAAAATGTTAATATACATGTAGATCATATCTGTAACAAGACTTTATATGGCACCCTATGAACAAAAAACTGATAAAAAACAAACAATAAGGTCTAGCTAAAATACACTCACAGGTCGGCCTGACCCTTGAAGATGATATTAGGCGGGGTGCCGGTCAGTGTAGCCATACCCCCCACATTGGCGGCGAAGGCAATACACAGGCTGAAGGACTTGGCCATACGGATGAAATCCTCGTCTCCCTCCTTCTTCAACTCTTCTCTGAAACACGCACATAGAGAGATTACCATTGTGTCGTATGACCGAAATTTAGCGAGAGCGAAATTGTTAAATATTTAAATAAAAAGAATCACATGACATACCTCCGAGTGTAATGATCTTTTCATTAATAAATTCAACACAATTAAAGAGTGAATATTACCGAAGGAAGTTTGTCAAAGGGAATTTTGTATCTATGGAGCGAGGGCGATGTTAACATTTGCACAATTTTAGGTAACACCAGATGACACCATTTCGAGTGTAATGATCTTTTCATTACACTTTTCAACGCATACATAAAGGGAATATTGACCGAGTTAGTGTGCCACATGACCTTGTATCTAAGGAGCGAAAGCGAGGTTTCATTAAAATGTGCACAATTTTCGTAAGGTCACACTGCACCCTATCTAGTGTAATGATTTATTTTATCACTTATTTTATAGTATCTCAATCCTTAAAGAGACACAGAGTATGTTGATAGGATCAAATATGTCAAAGTTTGAAATCGATGTTATAACATCGGGAACCACTAACTGTTACTGAAAATAACAAGTTCAAGGTCAATCAGTACATTAGGCCAAAAATACGGCCATTCAAAGTCGGGATTTTGATCGAAAACCGGACAATGTGGCTCGAGAGGCGCGCGCAAATTCGCCAAACGTAATTTTGAAACCTTGTCATAAGCTGACAGGAAGATATATTCGATTCGATAGTGTTTATTAGGTATTGTAACTAATAGGTAGATTAATTGGATGCATAATTTCGAATATTAAACGTATTTAAGATATTTTATTGATTGTTCCATAAAATCAAGCATTTTAGAGATATTATGCATAAATGGATATATTTGCAAGTCAATTGATAAGATATGAACTTCAATCGGCATATAAGATATGTTGTAGCCTATGAAAACCAAATACAATTTTAAGAAAGATACTCTGTGTCACTTTAAAGATATAACCTGGAAACGGTCTTCTACCGCCACGTCAGATAAAATTGATTTATGACGTCAATACGGTGATATTTGAGGCTTCTGTACAGCGAATGAACGTTAGATTTTGTGAATGAATGTCAAGTGATTGTGACGTCATCAGAATGTGCGTTTTCAAGCGCGATTCAGTAATAGAGAGGAACACTGTCCTTGTTTGCGTTCCATGGTGAGGATAGATTGGGGAATACCCTCTTCAAATCAAAATTTCATCTAAATTCTAAAACAACTGAAAAGGACCGCTGCTTAAAGTGCTTTGAATGGCGAGCTCGTCGTTGAGTTGCCAAACGCTGCTAGGAGCTAAGGGCTGCAAGGGAGTTAACTCTAAAACATATGCACAGCTCATGCCCTAAAGTGGTTAAGCACGCTAAGATTCGTCGACAAAACCGGAGAGACGAAGTTATTCTCACTCGTTTAAGACTTGGCCATTGTGGACTCAATGCTTACAAGCACTTTATAGTCAATGATTCATCTCCTTCATGTGTTCATTGTTTTAATAATTGTCCAGAGACTGTCCTTCATTATCTTGTTGAATGTGAGGGACATAAAAATCATCGTGAAGAACTCAGAGAGGTTGTTATGTCACAATCAAATAATTTCTCACTGAGATTTATTCTTGGTGAAAATTTGATGTTTGGTGAAGTCCAAAGATCAGTTTTGAATTTTGTCAAGAACACTGGCAAATATGATCTCATATAACATTTTATGCTCAATTTTAACTTTTAAACGTTTTTAACTCTCAATAATCACTCCTAGTGCCGGGCGCATGTAGGTCATCCTTGGCCCAAACTTCGCCCTTAATTTCACCTACCTACCTACCTAGTGTTTCGACGAATTCGAACTTGTTGCCGATAAAGATGACATTGCTTATGCTTACGGTATCACCAAAACATTGGGCTGCTTTATCGAAATTATGAAGTACTGACGCTGACATTTAATTCAAGAATCGACCGTAATCGGAAGGGATCGCCTTGCCTATCGAATGCCGATCTGACCCTGATTCCGAGGTCGTGTTTACATTTGATGAATGTTGTGGAGATCTCTGACTCTTTGTATTGTTTCTCGGACAATTTAATCATAAACAAATAAACACGTTTTTAAAAAGAATTTTACTTTTTATCTCGTTTATTTTTCGTTCGGACTGAGAACAACATTCTTGATTGACATCATCAACCGATAACTGCGACGGCAGGAAAGTAGTTCCGGATGCGATCGCTTTCACGTGCAATGTTTCACAACAGTGTTGAATAACATGTCATTGTTTCACAACTGCAGTATCTTCAACGAGAGTGTAATAAAACAGATTATCACAGATTTTTCAGTGAAATGAGAAAGAATCAGACATAAAATCATCCTTAAATGAAGGCAATCAAAACCTTGCTCTCAACTTGTATCAATTTTCACTTAGAAATGCAACTCGTAGTATTTTTTATATGAATGAACTGGTTCATATTGTATTACATTGTAGCTTTGCCTCCCTCCAATACATCCGGGTCCTCGTCTTTGCTCTTCTCTATTTCCGGTTCCGGCACTCCGCCATTCTCTACATTCTCCATCATCATCGCCGTCTCGTCCGTCCCTCGCCCTGTTCACATGGATATTGCAGTAAATATAGGAATGTCAGCTTGGTGACTCGTGTCACTGTTTATATAGTAGTAAACATTAGTACCAATGCAATTTTATAGTAGGACAGGTGAATGATAATAACATTAATATCTTATTGAGGCACCAGTAGCTTGTTAACGAGTAATAATTTGCTGAAAATTTGAGATCTTCCCCGAAGGGAGTACTCTTGTTGTTTGTTATTCCGCTGTTTGAGAAGCTCTTTGGGGAGCAATCCCCTTAGGTATCGAGGATGTATGGCAGGGAACAACCCTACAATCAAGAAAAAGCGGAACATGTTTTCCATGAAACTTATATAAACCCACAGAGTTTTTAAATCGTTGATGTAACCTAATTTAAAATTTTAGAAAATGAATCTGAATTTTTGCACCTACATGTAAGATCGCTTTTATATGTTATGACAAACATTCATTCCAAATGTGAACCAAATCGGTGAAAAATAATTATCGTGAACGACACCAGATTAGGATCCTGAACATTAAACACAGGTGTATCAATATTACATGTCTAGATCTCTGTTTGTTCTTCTATAATTGCTTGTCACAACATATAAAAGCTTTAAATGCAAATATCCAAATTAGTATTTCAATTTTATAAAAAAATAATTAGATCAAAGCAGCGATAGGAGCCCTTGTGCTAAACTCCTACCTGGGTGGCGAGAGATGCGGATTTGCTCGATGATGGCGTTCACTATGGGCATCATCATGGCGGCGGTGGCTGTGTTGCTCATCCACATGGACAGGAACCAGCACGGGAACATGATCCCGAACATCAACCTGGAGGCAGACACATAGTTAATGAGGACATGGCGCTGTATTCAGTTACTAGTACCTCATAATTAAACTGAAGGAATTGTACTTTCAAAGCAGCCAACAAGCGCAAAGCACTATGTAGGTCCGTACATCCTTTTTTCAGGTACCCATTTAACTTGGATGACCTAAGTGCAATGTGGATGAAGTGCCTTGCCCAGGGACACAACACAGTATGACACCAATGTAAGGAACTTGAAGTGACTGTCAATCGGGTTCGAACCCGTTGGCGATCATGCTAACAACTACAACACTGTTCTCCATCGATAAATATATAAAGTATTACATGTGCGATGGCTATCCTTCGTTCTTTCTTTATACAGTTGACATTGTCGTTGTATCACTACACCTACTTGGTAAAACAGTAATGGTGTTTGAAATGAAACCAGATGTGTATCGTGATCATAAGAATCATTTCCGATTGCATAAAATTTTGAGAATTTTCTTTTGCAATTCGAATGCAACCCAATGATTACCTGTTAATAACATTTGCATCGCCATATTATAAGTTACCTTTAATAGCTTAATGTGCTTAAAATGTCACTGGCACAAAGGTCAACTTTAGGACATGCTTATGCTGAGCTCAGCTATTTCTTACAAACAAGGAAACTATTTTTCATCTTTATCGAAATGTTATTGACCAATGAATGTCTGTCTCTAATCTGTTTGACTGATATTCGAAAGTGGAGACAACAAAGTACAATATACCATGTATACTTGATAAAGAACCAAGAATCGAAACATCGCACTTTCAAACTAAATAAGTTGTAATTCGTAGAATATGTACTTGGTTAGCTTTTTTCCAAGTTTGGGACGACAAACGCTGACCAGTTTAGACTCACCACATGGGCTGTGGTCCCACCAGACAGAGCGTCCTGAGCGCCACACGACGGTGAAGATTCCATCTCTCTACGGCAACAGCTACTATCAGACTGCCCATAAACAGCATCAGGGTGTCCTGTAATAGAGATGTTTCACCTATGGTTAAAATATCACCTCTGATGTCAATGAAAAAACACAAAATATACATCATGACTGTGAATGATTTGCAACAAAAGGAGATGATGAGATTAAATTTAACAGGTACTACCAGACTGCCCATTAACAGCATCAGAGTGTCCTGTAAGAGATGTTTCTCGTGTAGTTTTATAATTGAGGTCAATGAAAAAGATCATAAGTAACATCATATCATCAGATGTGAATGATGTCCATCGCGAGGAGAAGCTTAGATGCGTGAGATTTTATGACGAACTGTGGAACTGTCTTAAATTAGGTACTATCAGACTGCCCATAAACATATTCAGGGTGTCCTGCAAGAGAGAAAACCTGAACAAGTATAGAAACATGGGAGTTATTGGTGCCAACCGCTTTCAGATCTAACGTGGATCAATCTATTACGTGAAGTATATAGAATCGCTCTCACCAGACTGTAAGTGGGCGATTTATAGCCACAGTCATTATCGAGTAATCGACATTAATAAAAGACATTTGAATAACATTGTAAATCTGTATGGATATAAAATAAGAGATTTTCGTTTTCTGATATACTAACTGACTTGAACATTAGATCCAGTTTCCAACTTTGTTCGATAAAGTACTGGTCCATACTCAACTAGAGGGTACAATAAAAAGTATACACCTCAATTGGTTCTATCATGTGTATGATTTTCAAATGTTTTACAAATATTTGAAGTATTTGAATTTGATTCAAATAGCTGAGACGTTATATAAGAGATTAATCATCATTCAAAGAAGGCTCTTGGTTCTTAAAATGACAAAATTTGAATTAAATTTTCTTAACAAATCTATTTTGATAATTCACAACTATTTATAGGCATATAACATATGTTCTATATGTACCAACATTAATAAACGGGCCTCATTCATTCACACATTTACAACATTTCAAACATGGTTGGAGTCATGTCGATATAGATTTTAACTTTAACCTCTACAGACGTTGAATAGAGATAGCTTTTGATTATACATTAACCCGACTCCATAATATTCGTTTAAACTACTGAAAATATGTGTTATTGTGATCAAACGATATTCAAACGTATTACATGTATTTAAGATATTTAATGGATCGAAACCAATATGTTCATTCTGTTATACCTCAGTTTGTGTAATAACTGTTAGGAAGGCAATACAATTGTATGTGTGTCTATTTAAATATCCGCTCTATATCAGATCGTAAACATGCCAGACATGCAACGTTGTTATTACCTTACCAAAAGTAACATCAATTCCGCTGTAAAAGTATGTTACGCAAACACAAGCAAATACATATTTAGTCTTTTATTATAGAAGACTCATCAGCATGGCATGTTTTATGTTTTTATTCCCTTGCTTTATGCAATCGTCTGGCAGATTACCAAGCAAGATGAAAGTCCATCAGCCTTCCACGGTATCGACAAAGTATGATGACATAAAACATGGCTATTTCAAGAGTTCTTATCTCAAAGCATTAGATCAACATTGTACAGCGTGAACCAGGAATGGCCTGGACAAACACTGGACCACTTTTAGACAGATGGTGAGATAGTCCAGGTGGAATTGCACAGTCCCATCTAATAGTTGACGGCTGAGGGGATATTCTTTGATTGGCATTCTAGAAGTTGGTGTAATGATCAATGAGGAAGATTATTTTATGGATGACCAACCTCTTTATTCTTTGAAAACGACGTTTCGACATAGATCCTAATGTCGTTGTCAAGCAAGTGATACAGTGGTGGTGTGACAGAGCAGCTATATACACAATGTTGATTGGTTAGGGTAATTGATGTACAGTGAGATTAAGTTACTGATTAGATGTTTACACAGTGAATGAGTTTGATTGACACAAGTTGGTGATGAATGTTTATACAATTGAGGAGTTTGATGTACAAACGAAAATATTTCAAAGAATAAAGAAGTTGATTATCCATTAAATAATCTTCCTTATTGACTGAGGGGATGTATTTGAAAGTAGATAAAATAAATATTTCTCCTTTAAATTCATCCTATTCAATCAATTGACCACATGGAAGTATGTATGTGGCAGAAATCTGTTGAAATGGGTTGTTTACTCTTCCAACTGCGATATAATGACAGTTTATATGTTTATATGTTCAAAAGATATGTTTATCATATTTGTATTTGACAGTAGATTTGGGGAGTAGATTAGCATCTGGCTGTTTCTCCCGATTTTATTACATGTCTTGGTACTTCTGAGTTCCTATTTTCTTTGACAGTATGCATTCCAAGTACGATGTAATGAGATGTGCAAAATAAGGGTCTTTAACAGTAACTGGGTAGTTGGTATGATTGCTTCCTGACAACTGCGATGTAATGATGTGTTTATAATATGTGTCTCTGAAAGTACATTGGGAGTTGGTAAGAATTGCTTCCTTCCACAGCGATATAATGTCATTTTTAAAATATGTGTCTCGGACACTATCTAGGGAGTAGTAAGAATTGCTTCCTTCAAACAACGATGGTAATGTCATGTTTATAATATGTGTCTCTGAAAGTACATAGGGAGTTGGTAAGAATTGCTTCCTTCAAACAACGATGGTTATGTCATGTTTATAATATGTGTCTCTGAAAGTACATTGGGAGTTGGTAAGAATTGCTTCCTTCAAACAACGATGGTAATGTCATGTTTATAATATGTGTCTCTGAAAGTACATTGGGAGTTGGTAAGAATTGCTTCCTTCAAACAACGATGGTAATGTCATGTTTATAATATGTGTCTCTGAAAGTACATTGGGAGTTGGTAAGAATTGCTTCCTTCCACAGCGATATAATGTCATGTTTAAAATATGTGTCTCGGACACTATCTAGAGAGTAGTAAGAATTGCGTCCTTCAAACAACGATGGTAATGTCATGTTTATAATATGTGTCTTTTCCCAGTATCTGGGATGTAGTTTAGTAGGTGGCTTTTTCTTCCAAAAGTGATACAATGATGTGTTCATAACATGTGTTGAAACGATGTTGGTACTTTTGAGATCATGCTCTTGTTGTACTGGTGAACATAGTGTCGAGTAGACAAGAATTTTTTCTACGTCAGTTTCTGCACCTTGCAAGGTTGCCAGTGTCAACATAAAATTCAGGGTTTGTTTAGAAGTGATATATGAATATGGTATGAGGCCCATAAAATGTTTTTTTACAAATAAATGTGGTTCTACAATAATCGTCATTGACAAATAAAAATCGCCACACTTTTTAAGTATATGATCTGATAGTCTGATGGTAAGACAATGGCATTTAATTCTGTTGTATCCGTGGGTACGGTTCCTGGTTGCTCAAACTAAGCAAACGACGTTCGGATATTTCATAATTCATGAAACAAAATACTTTACATTCACGTAAATATCTGTTTTATCAATATCCATTTTCGTTTTAAAGATGCATATAAGGATTAATAATAACGTTACTGGAGCGATACAGATAACAACGAGTTTTGGTTATCATGCGCCCCATCATGTCAACCACGTCCTTTAAGAGTGATCACCTGGCTATATATAGTACTTAACACGATGTCAGGGTGTCTTAGAGCCTCGGAACTGATATGCTTGTGAGGTAATATATATATATATATATATAGTAACACGATGTCAGGGTGTCTTAGAGCCTCGGAACTGACATGCTTGTGAGGTAATGTATATATATAATAATATATAGTAACACATGTCAGAGTGTTTTAGATCCTCGGAACTGACGTACTTGTGAGGTAATGTATATATATATATATATGTATAGTAACACGATGTCAGGGTGTTTTAGATCCTCGGAACTGATATGCTTGTGAGGTAATCTGTTGCTGTTTTAAGAATATTCTATCACTTCATACACATTACTTGAAAAAGACGCATTTTTGATATGCAGTGTTAGGTTTAGGAGAGGCGTACTTACCTAATCTGCTGTTATGCGAACTGTTGGCATCAATTTGACAGCAAACATTACTTATCTGAGGAATTTGCTTCTTGCGAAGTATTTTTCAAGCTTTGTGATGTGCAGCATTAGAATAAGCTCTGTAAATGTTTGAATTATAGTCCGGCAAAATGGATAGCACGTTTTTAACCCCAATTACCCCAACTCGGTAATATCTTATCATGATTTCAACAAAAATCTAAAATATTTCAGCCTTGAATCATACTGTGTCCGCAACATAACCGCCTGGAAAGCAAGTCCAGATCTCAAAACGTCAAGATACTTTTATATATTTGAAAAAAAAAGTTAAATTCAAACACAGAGTGCATATATATGCCCACCTTGTAAAGACGATTCAAATATGCATTAAAGAATGTATGAACATTTATTACCGATGTAAATTTGAAATTATAAATAACTACTGAGATCATGAAGTATTATAATTAATCAAATTGATAAACAACTTTTTACACAACATGAGCATACATTAAATACATTTCAGTAGACACTAGAATGAAAGTCCCTTTAGTAGATGTTTTAATTGGAAACCTCGCCACTGTTAATCAAATTCGAACCTCTATACTTGTCTAGAAGAATAGCTACAACGTTCTATGCAGCAAAGGTATACATTAAGAATATGTTTCAGTTTCCAAATGATTGAATTTGTCTTCAAGAAAATCCTGGTTTTGGGAACCTAGCTGCTGTTCATACCTCTATACATGTAAAGATGATGCTGTACAATAGCAAATTTCTCCTCCAACTCATCATTAACTATGGGGAGACACGTACAGAGGTCAGGTCAAGATTTTGTACAATAGCAAGAACATTTTATGTATATGGCATACATTAAAATATGTTTCAGTTCCCACATGATTCAATTTGTCTTCAAGAAAACCACACAATCCTGTTTGTACGACGATGCTGTTCAACAAAAAATTTCTCTTGCAACTCATCATCAGATATGAAGAGACACGTCCTCAATCTCAACATTAATTATGGTAAGACACGTACATGTACAGAGGTCAGGTCAAGTTCCCCTTATAAACCATCACGCTCCTCTCTTTACATCTTCAAAGTGAACACAACATGATATTTGCTCTGAAACCATCCAATGTCAGAGGTCAATGTACCTTTCATTAGCTACACTGACCACCAAAGTAGTTACACCGGAGCTGATGTTATGTGTCTTGTACTCCGATCTAGACCTATTTTTAGACTCTACAAAAGTAAATCTCAAGAACGATGATTTTATTCAATATATGAAAGGGGACGCATGACTCTTTTAGTGTGTAATTGACTTCAGATCTAGATTATTACCAACTACATTACAATGTGTAAGATATCTGTATCCACTACCCTATCCTAAACGCGGGGTAAGTACTTCAGATTGGTCAGAGCAGGTGTGACGAAAGAGGGCGTTTTACTTGCTTTATGAGTTTTTATCACGATGTTCGATCCCTGCCATGAGAAGATTTTAGTAAGGTTTATAATCAGTTAAAGCAGTTATGATAACAAAAACGTCAACTTGAACAGTGAATATGTTGTCATAGATGATAATGATAACAATTTAATGATGTTTAACAAATATTGTGATTTAAATTCCTCTTCAAGATATGAAACCGACAAAAGCTCGCCATATTTGTTGAAGCAGAGGAGTTCTCAAATTATAGTAAGCGGATAATATTTATTCAGTCATACTTGTGTGATATCTACAAAACACTCTTCGACCAACGTTTGGTTTTTAACTGATGATCGTCTGTCATACAAATAATACTGATATTTTACAAGAACAATATCCACTCCCATGTCCTACAACCAACAACAAATAGATTTTGTCTACTTATATATATACACGTGTCGTGCATTCTTATATATATATATATTAAACATATATATAAAATAAATGTAAGGTGCCGCAAACAAAAGGATTCAGTTTGTGTACATTATTAGAAGAAATAATTGCCCTGATTAAGTTTGGCATTCATATAAATAAACATATATGTGTAAATCATGGTGCCGCGACTCAAATGTTTTAAATTGTGTGAATATACGAGGAAACAACACCATGAGGACAGAGTAACAATACATGATGATTGATAGCCAGATCAAAGCTAAGAAAACAAAACATGATGTTTTCTGTACGGCGCATACATTCCAACTAACTGCTCTATAAGAAATACATTGTTTCGTTTGTGAAGAATGATAGAAACATCAACATCTAACTCTTTCTGACAGTTGACCTTACAGGGCACACACAAACAACAATCCATTCAACCAAGACCATTTTCATTTCAAGTATGGTTGAAAAGTATTCAAGTCCCTGTTATTTCGCAAGAGGTTAATTTTACATCGATGTCTTTGGAAGTTAGTTTTAGTGTTAAAGGATTACAATTTAACCCATTAAAATAACGTCATCTGGAGCGATGTACCGTAAGATAAGGTAAGATAAGTTTGATGAAGTAGCATAGCAGTTTTCGTTCCTTAGAAGTGATGAACTTTAGCAAAACAAAACGAAGAGGGAGAAAAAAGTGTCAAATAGATATTTTGCCTTAGCCTATGGTTACACGAAGAGACGCATCTTGGCATAATGACCTCAGACCTCGAAGGAGGAAAAGACAAGAGCTTTGTAGACCGGAAAACATTGTCTCAGAGTATCTGCCGCGGACTTCAGAAGCGGGAGGATAGGAGACATATGGATACATGCTTTAGCTAATCGATACATTTTGGCTACCTACCTTACAATAACTTTATCGTTATATCGAAAAATGCCGACTTAGCGTAGCTGTTTCATAACTCGTAGATGCTTGACAGAGAGTAAAATAACCATATTGCCTTAGCCTGTCGTCATATTGTATTACCCTTCTTAGCATAGGTGCCAAAGACCTCGGAGGCGGAGAGGATGAGATTCAGAATGAAACATGCCTTAGAAAATTTCTATATCGATACACCTTATATTAGTTCAGGGGTGAGGCAAAGATACGTATAGATAAATGCCTAAGCCTATCGTTATATATTGTTACCTACCTTAGCGTAGCTGCCGCAGACCTCGGAGGCTGAGAGGATGCCGAAGAGGGGGAAGAGGACGACGGGGAGGAGGGAGGTGACGGCCAGGGGGATCACCTCCGTCACCCAGTATGTCCCGATCAGCAGCACACAGTACCCGCATTTCGCTACCTACAACATACAAGAAGAAGTTTATTAGTACATCAATCAGCAGCAATTACACAGTTGTACACATAAAATGGCATATCACATTGTTTAGCATCAATTACTTCATTAAAGTGTCATTCCTCACATTGAAATATCTAATAAACACATAACAAAGACTACCATTTCATGCATTGTGCTCAAAATTCGATCTACAGTGTATGGTGACGACGATGGTGATACTTAAAATTGCGATAACGAATTCATATTTACACAGACCTATATAATGTACATATACATGTACATATTGCGTAAAGTCAGTATAATATAAAATTCGTCCTTTTGGAAAGTACCTCGACCATCGTCATGTTATGTTTATTGTTTATTGAAGCACCTTTTGCATATATGATGAAATGTTCCACTACCTTAAAATTCATTTAAATTGTTTGTTTGAGAGACGAAGTGTCAATGCACATGATGTAAGTAATATCAGCTGGAGACAGGGTTATCAACTGCATGTACACCAAACATGGCGGGTGATCTGTGAACCAATTTGCAACTCGAAATCTGTAATGTGAGCTGCCTTATCTTTAAAATAGGTTTTAATGTCGGAGTTTCGTTTATGATACCACTGAAAGAAAGAAAAAGAAATGCTAACATAGGAATGTTCTTAAATCTCTTACGTCTTACGTGAATATATGCCTTTCCGTTGATAGATTTTATGAAACATAAATTCAGAACAAGTAACCACAACGTTTTTTTGTGTACACCCAACCATAATACGATTTTTTTACGAATATCAGAATTTAAAATAAAACATTTACGCAATGCATAATTACAATTTTTGTATCAAATTTATTCTTCTTTTTTTTTGGGTTCAAAATGCTTGTAAGAGCCGCCGTAGATACAAAATAACCAATAGGTTTGGACCTGGAATCTTTTGAGCATGTAAGCAAGGACTGAATGACAACCATGACTAATTTTTATATTTAGAAAGCTATTCTCGACCTTCTGCTGATTCCAAGGAACATTTACGATAACAGACACGTAATATATCGTTGATTCATATCGTAAGTGACATTTATGTGCATTTAAGGTTGAATATAATAATTATAAACATCCATTCTTGTATAAATAAAGGTTGAGCCATTACGAGTAATGTTTTGTCAAGCAAAAGCAATATATTACAGAGGATTGGAATGTTCAGCTGGCCGACAAGAGCACTTTACATTCCTGACCAGATCCCCAAATATACATCAGTGTAATTACATATATTGCTCTCCATCGTCAAAACAATGGACATTAATCTGACATGATTGTAGCATAATGTCAACATTTATCATATATTTATATCAGTGGCCACTTGTCGTGCAACCTAACAATAATCGTGATAATATCCTTACATTGCATTCATGTGTGGGAATCTTGCATAGCATGATATGTTGTGTCACGGTAGAATTTGGTTGTAAAGGCAACATTTCAGAGAAGTTTACAGCAAATGGACAAACCCTATTGCTTTATTTTGAATATTAATTTATACAAAAGAAGACCAAATTGCCATACTGTCTCGTGATTTTTATACAAGATAGTTTAGGAATGGGATAAGCATTGAAGTCACTGATACGGTCAATATAAAAAAATAAAAATAAATCTATTCTGGTAAATGATATAGGTGAAATAAAACGTTTTTAAGGACGGAGTATTGAAAATTCCGTTTTTCAAAGAAACCCCACTTTGCTTAGCAATTAAGAACGACTTATACTTTCTTTGTTTACTTTTTTCAATAAAGTTAGTATCAGGCAACATTGATACAATTGGAACCGTGAGAAATTGAAATTCACATACAAGGCGATACATGCCTTTTAACTCATCAACTGCCATCAACAAGCAGTGACCGCGAACCGAACCACCAAACTCTATCTGCAACCTATTACTAAGAAGGACGAATATTTACGGATAAAAACTTCTTTATTTTTTATTCATGCTTGAAAACGTCGAGTTCTCATAATAAAGAAGTTGTTGTGCAGAAATAGCCGTCCTTATCTGACTTCTAACTTCTAAAAGCCACTCAAAGAAGTTAACCTATTAGTACTTTACTTTTACGTTTTTCAAGTACCTTATCACACAAAAAAGTGCAAAATATACCACATTGTTTTGGTGATCTCAGACACGCAAAATTTTATCTTTAACAGAGGAACCTTTAGCTTCCATGTTTATTATCAACATTCACCACTGCAGACACTGCAGCTATTGAAGCGTATCCTTGCAAAAACTCAGTCCATACCCTTCAATGAAAGAAGTATTTATGGGGATGAAATGATCTTATATAATCCATTATATAATCTAATACCATTGTATTCATGATCCCATATGCCAGCCTTTACAGTTATACCACGTGTGTTGGTCGGGGGCTCGTCTCATACAAGCAATGATCATATAAACAGTCTCTGTTTTTGTGAGTTCAGGTTTGACGTGTGCAGAATATAGGTCACAAAACTAGCAGACCCTGGCCCATATCTGCTTATTACCAGTCTAACACCCAGACTAAAGTTTATGATATTTTGTCCTTATCCTCTTTCGTCTAGTCAACTAGCCAATTGCCAGAGACTCATTTCCATGACAAATAAAATTATCCTTTATGGAATGATTTTTCAGAGACTATTATTCTTGCTTATTGCAAGCAGGTGGCGTTCTACTCTTCAGTGAATACACTCAATCAGCACTGTTGTTATGACCTACTTTAAAAGTTATGTGTTCATGTTGCATAACTTCTTTAACGTTGCTTTTTAAAATTTAAAATTTGGTTGGCAAAATATCGTTCTGTAGTCCTGCTACATGACTTGTAGTGAATAGGAGAACTAGAATAATATCAATGATTGAAAAGTACTTATTTCATATTTCATAGACTAAATTCAAGTTTTATCTTTATTTTTAGATACTTAAACATGGAAACAATTAACAAGTATTATGTATATCCAGGCATAAGTTCCTGCTCAAAGCGTTAATAACATCATTACCCCGATGGAACTATTCTTTCAAAGCAGCGCTAAGCGCGACCATGTAGGTCCGTACATCCTGCTTTCAAGTGCCCATTTACAAGCTGGGCAAACTGAATGCAATGTGAGTGAAGTGCCTTTACAAGGGGCACAACACAGTATGAGACCCAGGTCTTAAATGTTTGGTGTTTCCACCGGGATTCGACCCCGGGCCGGGCGTGAGAGGTCAACATGCTAGTCACTACACCACTGTGCTCCAATAGTTCGTCATTCGAATTATAATTCTTAAAATTGGTTAGCATGGCGAGCATGTACATAGATTTAGAGATTATTACCCGAGGAAGTGTGACATATGACTTTTACGAAACGATTGTGAGTTTTTGTTTTACCCGAGAGCGAGGGTTGTACAAAAATTTGCACGAGTTCTGTAAAAGTCATATGATTCACTTCCGAGCGTAATAACTTCTTTATTACCGATTCTATTGCGTTTTACCATCTTAGAAATATCCAAGAAACGGGACGCTGCCCTTGCGAGGACCGGCTACAGTGACGTCACGAACAGTGGTTATGACGTCACAGGCGAAATGATACGGGAACTAACGCTACAACAATCGTTGCTAGGTAAAAATGATATGTGCACTAGTGCTCATATCGAAAATATGTCACCACTTATTTTCCACCATATGCGTAATGAATAACAATATGCACTAAGAAATTAACATGATATGTTTTGTAGGTTCAACGCGGACCTTATAATTGACGGGAACTATTTGACTGACCTTTAAGAAGGTGCAGTGACAACAAAGACGCGAGTTTATGGATATTTATTTTGTGTTGTTATGACGTATCGGTATTGATCCTTATGCCTGGTGAGTGAGTTATTTGGGTCAAATAGGCTAAACTTTGTCAACTGTGTCAATTCATAGAGAAGTATCGATTGTCTTTGAAATAAGCATGTTAAGGCATATATTGTTAGTGACGATAAAAAGTTGTGATAAAAATTTGACAATGATGCGTGTCAAACAGTCAAATGAGAGTTACCAGTTTATAATGTTTGATAGGTTATTTAACGTACATTGAGGTGTGATTTGGCTTCTGCGAATATACATGACTGTTTTAAGATTTTCATTGGAAATGGGCATTTATCTTATATGTACGATTTAGGGATGAATATGTCAGAATTTAAAAGTTTATCACCTACGAGGGCAGTCATATCGATGTTCATATTTTTCATATGTAGCCGAAGGGCAAAATATCACTTTTTCATTGTGACGTCACTTTATAAACAATGCTTTGACGAAAAGGTTCATCTACATTTATGATATCACAATCTGTACGGATGTATACAGAATACTATATTCGTGTCCATGACATACTATGTTTACGTGCCTAAATATCAGTATATCCCTTGCTCTCGCTCGGGCAATTCTAGTATTAAGCCACTCGTGTGATGGAATTTTGAAGTGGCCCTTTAACCTGTATAGCAAAAGAGAGGAGGTAACTGTGACCAAAGCGTGGATTTTTGTTGTCAACTTGCTTTCAAGTAGGGGGTGACTTTAGCCTCTAAAGTGTATTGATTACAGTCAGGTCGGCTTCTTATCAGAAAACAGCTACCCATGTAACCCCGTAGTTGCGGGATATTTACATTCCTTAAAAAGAGTGTGGAAGTATTTCCGGCATTTTCATTCTTGTACGTGTTTCTGGGTCAAATGAAATGTCAATCTGGGGGTTTACCTTCACTCGACGCTGAATGTCACTGTAACACATTTCTATGCACCGGGAAGAAACTACAGTAATGTTAAGAAACTATCAAGGACATTGAACAGTCTAGATATTTTCGTCATACTGGTGTAAACAAATCAACATCATGATGTTGTAAATAAGTGAAACAGATATAAGGGTCTAGTTTCCACTGTTTTATCTCTGATATCTGGTAACTAAATCTCATAGGTCCGTATTTTCATATCAAATATCCTTAGTAGTAGTTTCCTTGTGGTGATTTCTTTCATGTTGGCATTTCTTTATTACACGCAACAAGGCCAACAGGATACAGATTTATTGCACATGAACAAATGTGCTAGACTTGAACAAGAGTTGCTGTGATTGTCCAATGATATTTCAACTCGATGCACGATATATAGTCAAAGAACACATACTGCAGTTAGCGTAAACACCGGGGTATGTCTACTAGAACATATGTATTAAATAAACCTGGGAACAAGTTACCATTTGCATTATTTAAGCAATCACTTCATTTAATCATCATATTCTAGAGCATGCATGTTACCGTTCCGAAAATAAGAGCCTTAAGACTTATAAAAAAACCTGGAATGCGATGAGGTTGGAAAAGGAAAAAGACCAAATGTTGAATATCGATTAGGACATTAAACAAAATATATTAATCGATGAAACGCCTTAGAAGAAAATGCTGTGACATATCTACCTTGTGATTGATATTCGATTCACCTTTAAGCTATGCTATTCAAAATCACTGTCAAGTATGATAACAGAAATTACAATTCAAATATATCCACAGTTACAGAACCTGCTTGCAACTGCAACTTCGTGCCTATATAACTGTGTCTGTCGTACTTATACGTTGCTTTGTTTCACCTCGTAAAACACTTTTTGCTATGACAGTAACTGCAGAACAGATACACGTTGCAATACCTTAAGGGTCATCTTGACCTAAGTATTGTTTTCATAGGTTTAGATATAAAATATAAAATGGATTGCTGGCAAGAAGAGTTTAGCACTACCTCATCTCCAAATTGTCGAAATGTCTTAGAAAGTTTCTACACTAATTTCTGTCAGGTCAGATAAATTATTTGAAACATTCTAAAACGTTTCTTCCCTGATAATAACTTCAATTTAAAACAGTATTTTGTTTTATGTAACAGTAATGTCACATATATTTTTCTTCAGAACCTATAAGAAGGTCTATCTGCACGCCATGGTGTTGAAGAGGAGTGGATCACATTACTCTCTGCAACATGTCTCATCTCCTTTGCTCAGAGAAGTCACTAGCATGCGGTAACAGGCATGCAGATAAAGATGTCATTACAACATATGGAATCTAAACTTGTTAGGAAAAATAAGTAAAATAAACCAAGAATAACATTACTTTGTATTAATGAAAATACGTTTGGCCAACTAAAGAAAAACATTTAAGAGACTTAGTGAAATTGGCAAAAGCGAGATTAAAGCAGCTGTTATCAAATAATTTACGCTTTTTGAAACTATGATATCCAATTGAATGATGTAAATATTTGATTGTAAGCATGCACATGTACATAGGAACAGTTTCACGTGTTGGGAAAACCCTAACGAAACTCTTAACACAGTCATTATCCTGATTTAGGTCTGAACATCTGATAGATTAGTTTTAGTTAACAACTCCGACAACATGTAGAAACTGAACAACAAGGTAATAATGTATAACAGAATAATCACACAGCATGTACAAACGTATATAAAGCATTCGTGAGAGAAAGAAGTTTTTATACAAAGCTAAGAAATAAAAAAGAATCATCGATATTTTCTATGATTCATACAGTGTATATGTTCCAGTACATCTTTCTTCAGATATTTACAAATTCCAAGTTAATAAGAGAGAACTTGTCCTTGGCGAATTAAAGAAACACCATCCAGCTGAACATAGCACAAAGTCATTAGCCTGCTGTAGGGTTGAGAACATTTGATACATGGGTATGATCAGAATATAAGTCAATGTAAACGACTATGAGAACAGTTAGGGTTGGGCTGAATGTAATGATATATTACAGACTGATCAGACAACATGTACAGACATATATTAAGCATTAAGGAGAGAAAGAAGCATTTGTATGCAATTATATTTGTGCAAAACAAATACCTATCAAGAAAGAACAATTTATAACAAGCACATAAGTACATTTATATTCAGATATTTACACATTCATTTCTAACTTGCTGAAGTTGTCCTGACATAAGTTATTTATAATTTTAACGTAATTAGACACAATTTGAAGTTGTCTTGGTCGATTAGGGTAACACCATCCAGTGACTGTTTGAGAACGGGCAAAGGTGAAACCTAACTTTGCAGAATACAAAGAAGACTGTTCTTTTTGTCAGATAAAGAGAGAAATACACCCCAGTATAATTAACTATTGTGGTGTTGTGACTGTCAAAAGAACAATGATCAGCTGTGAGAGCGAACGAGTGTCACATATATCGTATTACGGTGAAATGACGGCGAACCGTCGGCTTGACGGTGTACATTTCCTGTAAACGTGCATATAAGGGTAAAGTAAGTTATAAGGTACACTGTTATGAAGTCGTGGAAGCGGATAAGATTGTGTGATTAGACTGAAATTAATACTTGAAAAAAGTTGAATATTTTGAAAAAAGGTTGAAACCCTTTTTAATTTGGTTAATTCTGGGTCTGATGTCTCATGTTTATTGATAAAATCTAAACTTACTTTATACAACAAAGAATGCATTGGAGACTCTTATTTCAAACACTGTCATGGACAAGGGCAAGGGGAAATGGTTAGCCAGTAAATGAGTATATGGAGTTCAGCCTCGAAAAACGTAATTTTAGGTGAAAGCAACGTGATGTAGAATATAACGACGCCTGCAAAGGTAAACCGCCAGACAAAAGAATATCCACACCACACGTTTCTTTAAAAGTTATCAATATAAAGGGGAAAATATGATTTTATAAATGGTGGTATGTTTACAATAATGTATTTGCAGTATTTGAAAAATTAGTGTCTGGTTAATGTTTTGTTGAAATATCTTTCTTTAGGCAGGGGTAAAAATAGAGTTTACATTATCATAACCCCTACCAAGCATAAAATCTTGTCAATATGTGAAGAAATAAGTACGATATTGATTTTCATATACAATATTAATTGATGAATATTTGTGCATCAATTTTAAGTTTGGAACAATTTGATGACATAAAATGTCAGTTTTTTAATGTCAAAAGCACTTTAAAATATTCTCTGAACAATGATTTAATACTTATCAGTTTGAGTATACAACATAAAAAACTTGTAATATTTGTAATTAAAATTTAATGAATTCAAAGTGAGTACTTTCTTTGCCTGACAGTTTATTACCGACCACAATCAGGTTTCGATCATGCTAAACTTTTCAACATAAATTAATATATTATGTAGGTTATTCTAAGAGAACTTGAAGGCTATTAATGGTCTTAAAAGTGTGTAAACAGTGTCAGGTCACGCCTTGTGGGCATCGAAAGAGATGTAACATGTTGACAAATACTATAAATATTGATTATTGGCACATATGCTGCTTATGATACACATGTTATAGATCAAACGAATTTGTTGAAGGAAAACTACAAACAGTGAGCATTCAATCAATCTCTGTTCTTGTATTTGCTTTAGGGTTTCATAAAAAGACCTTGATTAACGTTTAAAGCTAAATAACAACTTTGATACCAGGAAAAATATGTGAAATATGGGTATATTATTATCTCGTACAACAGATGCTTTTTTGTATAACAATCCTAAATAAATCCAATATGTGATTGTTATTACAGAGCAGACATACGTTCTATCACATCAAGGGTCACATGAAATTTATCAAACAAAAACATCTCAAAAGATGACAGCATAATGCAGGGATTGAGTAACAAGGAAGAGATCCTCGACAGCAAGACTTGGCATACCGAATAAACACACCTACATGTATATTTATAGAGACCAAGAAGCTTATTTATATTGGGATCCATTGAATCCATATGTGCTTTGATTAAGTGATATATTTATGCCAGAAAATTATCTTTATTCTAATTGAAGGGAATACTATTATCTTGTACAACCGATGCTTTTGTGTATGTATAAATCCAATATGGGATAGTGACTACAGAACAGACATACCTTGTAACACACCAATGGTGACATCGACCGGAGTATTGTTTACGTAGGTTTATACATGTATATACAATGTAATTTGAAAGACGAATTGTAAACAAACATGAACAGTGAACATTCTTAAAATTCCCGAGTCATCTCAAAATTTGTCTGAACATCTGAAATAGTCTTTTCTACTATCAGCCATAATAAGTTTTACTATAAAAAGCTCGTGTATATCGTTCATGAGATAAAGTAGTTTTTGTATACAATAAGGTTCGTGCAAAAAAACTCATTGATATTTATTTTTATGCATCGTACACGATTATATTCATCTTCAGATATTTATAAATTTAGCGTAATTAGACACAATTGGAAGTTGTCCTGGTCGATTAGGGTAACACCATCCAGTGACTGTTTGATAACGGGCAAAGGTGAAACATAAACTTGCAGAATACAAAGAAGACTGCACTTTTTGCCAGATAAAGAGAGAAATACATCCCACTAGAATTAACTATTGTGGTGCTGTGACTATCAGATTACTGGTTTAAGTCAAGAACAGAACAATGACACAGGGGACAGGTGAGGCAGTTGAAACTATAACAAACTTCACTTGTGTAGTTTCTGTCAACTGAACAATGGTCAGCTGTTAGAGCGAGTGAGTGTCACACATATTGTGTTACGGTGAAATGACGGCAAACCGTCGGCTTGGTGGTGTACATTTCCTGTAAACATGCATATATGAGAAGAAGTAAGTTTTTAGGTACAGAGAAATCAAGACCTCTCAGTAGATAAGAGATATGACCTAAAATCAAACTATAAAATATAAAATATATTGAAACTCCTTTTAAAATGCTTAAATCTTGGTCTTGGTGTCTCACGTTTATTGAAAAAATCTAAACAAACTTAATATTAACACAGACATCACTGGAAACTCTTACCAAAAACTCTGGAACGAGAACTTCTGTTTACAAATCCAATCTCTACCGTGGTAAAATACGCTATTAAATTTTAATGGACTCGACTAAAAAGGATCCTTCTGTTTACAAATCAAATCTCTGTCGCGGTAAACTTGTCACTTGAGAACATTTATTTAAAGTACACTCAGGAAATACTACTGGTTGTATTGAAGTAGGGAGAACTAGACTTACATTCAGTCTATGAGGAAATTTAATATTTGAACAAAAACAAATAGGAGAATAAAAGATATTGGATTTTCACATGCTATTTTTAAATCAACATTAAAACATGCATTTCAACAGATTATGTTTGCCTTGGGTCAATTTTATAAACTATTATATAAACTAAAGTTTGTGGGTTATAGTTATAGAGAACATAAAGGCTATAAGGTATAAAATGTGTGAACGTTTTCAAATCCTGAAGAATAATAACGTGCTGATTGGAGGGAGACGTGCCATGTTGACTAAGCAACAACGACGGTAAATTGAAACGAAAAATATAATATAGATTATTTGGGCACACATGTTTAATATTGATGAAGCGCATTTTGTGTGACAGAGACAAATTCGAGGTAGATAGACACAGTTAATAATTACCTTTCGTCCAAAAGTGTATCTTGATAATGGATATTCAGATAATAAGTTCGAATCTTTGGAAGTAAAAATGTACACGATGTGACTCTCAGTTCATGGTTTATTTTAGGGATCCTTAAACTAAATCCGTGATATAACATGAAACCGTTAAACATCAACTTCATTTTTCAAGGAAATTATGTAAATATGGTATAAACAGTACAAATACAGCTAATGAGGCGAGATTATGTATACTCTCTCAAAAAAGAAACGCAACCCCTCTCTCAATATCTGACAACATCCTCTGAACAAAAAATGTGAATGTAAATTGGATTTTGTGTCATGTATCCTTGATATGTTCTCGTATGATAAGTAATAGCTTCAAACGCAGCCTTATTAACGCACGTCGACATTTTATCCGACTGCGAAACAGTCATATGCATAATAGTAAAAGTAAACTGCACGTGCAAATCAAGGGAATCAAAGATTAAGCCGAGGTCTATAAAACGACGCGTTGGTTGGCATTATATTCAATTAGTTTATTCTGAAAATCAAGGTCGAAAATGCCCCAACTGAATAGAGCAGATCGCAATTTTGCCATTGGTCGAATTCAGGCCGGGCAAAGTTTTGTAACAGTTGCCCGCCATCTTAATGTCCATAAAACAACGATCTCCCGACTTTGGAATCGCCGTAGACAGTTCCATGCAACCGAAGACCGTCCTCGGAGTGGTAGACCAAGGATCACCACATCGGCTCAGGATTGTTTCATCCGGGCCACCCACCTACGTAATTGGCGAGCCACACCAACCGTCATTGCAACACAAGCGCCTGGTTTGAGGAGATTGTCGACAATAACCAGCATTTTTTGGACCTGTTCTGAGACGCTAACATCGACATCAACGTCTCACTTACGTGAGGATATGAACCCTAAAGAACTGGAGACGTGTCTGGTTAGGTGACAGTTTCAGTGTCCTACTTCAAGCAACGTGTATACAGACGAGGAATTGAACGTTTTGCACCGAACTGCGTTCGACAGGTCGACAGATTTGGAGGGAGGAGCGTCATGGTTTTGGGAGCCATGTCTTAAATCAGACGATCACACCTGGTCATCATTCCCGGCAATTTGACGGCCCAACGCTACATCAATGACGTTTTACAGCCACACCTCCTTCCGATAATCGACCAACTGAGGGAGATGTTTCAACAGGACAATGACCGCCCTCACACAGCTCGTGCAACAGTGGATTTTCTATGGAATTCCATTATCAACACCTTGCCATGGCCCTCAAGGTCGCCCGACATTCACAACATCGAACATCTTTGGGACCATCTTAATCGTCGTATCTGGGCATGTACACCACCACCGCAGACGTTAGATTTACTGGCCACAGCACTACAGGATGAGTCGAGAGCAATACCACAGGAAAGGATTCGTCGTCTGATCCATTCTGTTCCGAGGAGGTGCAATGCTGTGATTACAGCTCGTTGTGCTCAAATGTATAACGGTTCTAAATTAATCAAACATTATCATATGTTTTTTACCATACTTGAATATAAATTAATTAATTTAAAAAAGAGTTCAATGGTTTATCTATTCATATTGCTAAATAGAACTTTCCTTATTTGAATACTTCAACAGATGCTGAGAAAACTAACTTTTCACCAAATGCAGATTTGCCCATAATCCTACCTGTCTTCTTATACATCATTAAAAGGAACTATATTGAAACGAATAGGCAATGAAATTAGAAAAGCTTGAGCTGGACGTCAGAGTGACCGAACGACCTTCGACGGGTTCTGGTATCATGAAACACTTGAAATAGACAAAAAATAAGTATAAATGAACTTTTTAGAGAAGGTACTCTAACTGAAAATTCATTTGTATTTCTATTGTTGATATTTTGCTCCCAATTTCAGGACAACAGACAACAACGTGCCATGAAAGAATTATCTTAGGAATATACCAGGTGGTAGCGGGTGCTTTATTTAATGCTACGGCAGTAAAATAATTCTAAACTGTTTTCTTTTGTTCAAAATTTGAAAATAATCATGATTTCGTTTTTACCGTGCGTTAAGTTCTAGACTTTCTTTCCGAAGTAAACGTACCATATCACGAGCATGAGTAGACGTGATACGGTATACATGGTTCCGTCAAATAATAGGGTAAAATTGCTTCGAAAACCTAGGCCTTTGACAAAAAAGCTTTGCTACACTAGTGGTTCCGGATGTATGACACTTGTGACAGATCTAGTTAGATATACAGCAAAGTATGTCTGGTGACAACCTCTCTTGTATCCGTGATGTAC
Source organism: Steromphala cineraria (assembly GCA_916613615.1). Lineage (NCBI taxonomy): Eukaryota > Metazoa > Mollusca > Gastropoda > Trochida > Trochidae > Steromphala > Steromphala cineraria. The sequence goes on along the minus strand of OU744731.1, from coordinate 54,453,973 downwards.
TGACGTGCCAGAAGATCGTGGTCCTGATAAACATCTATATATGTTAGCACAAGGCTCTACAAAGATGACTCCAGATAACACAACGAGACCTGCCTGTGCTCTCTCTGTAACTCGAATATCAGACTGGCTTCCCCAAAGGCATACATTTTCTGATGTTTTAGGTGAATATTACCTGAAAGAACCTTGGTTCTTCGTAGTACCTACAGTTCAAATAGAAAGGTCTAGTTCACCTCAATAAACTTATAGTTAGTCTCTGAAAAATATTGATTCTCATAAACGATTATTTTTATCAAATATGAAAAGGAGCCTCAGACTATAAGCTAGTTCGCTACATATCTAGACTTGCTGTTCAAGAGATGTTTTGTTATGTCAAAATGTTATTAACTACTATCTGGGTATAACACCCCGACTGTATACGTAGTTTATAATAACTTGTCCTTAACCTCTCGAAAAGCAAGTCTAAAAGTCTAGATCTGCAGTGTAATACAAAGCCATTTGTCAGAGGCCAATTTTCTATTATAGATGAAAAAATATTTTTTTTGTATGGAATTATTATTCAGAAATCGAATATTAGTCCAGTGAAGAAGTTGATAAAGCAAAACACTAACTGCCGTTCTATCAAGTGAACTCCTCATACTTTATTTACTATACACTAACAGAACAACTAAGACAAGCCACTGGTAACATCAATATGAACCTGTGCCATCGAATAATGGGGGTCAACTTACTACTTGGACGATTTCAAGATTTGCAGAACATTAGTCTTGAGGCGTGTTTAGAATGACACCAAAGAACGTTTACAGAGCTACGAAATTATTTAAAGCCTTCCCGAATACATCATGTCTATTTTCATTAACCTGTTTTTAATCATTCCACATTTACAATGTCAAGATTCATTACGGATCAAGTTACACCATACCTGATGATAATTAATGATATGAGATATCTCCAATGATACGTGATATACTTAGAGAATCATGTTTTGAAGGGCAATTCACATGAACGTCAGACCAAAAGTCAGTGTCCGAATTCTTTTGGTCAAATATGAGAAATCAGAAACTGTCAAGATGTTATATCAGGCTTGTTTGGTTCTAGATTGATTTCATGGATTTTACAGTCTGTAGACTACGTGTGTGTATAAAATTGTGTACAGAATCTCAGTTGGTAGGAATGTAAACAATGGGTAGAGAGGCAGGTGCTCGCCAGATGGGCGGGGTGCTGGATGGCAGGTCTCGATACGTCAAAACATGACCCTGACCTTGGCCAGTGCTGACAGACACATCATATCATAATACCATACTCGTGTTGTAAGAAGAATGTAATGCTGATAATCTCTAAACTGTACATTTTTTATATAGACTGACATAGAGTCCTTGACATAAGAGTTCATGTCTTATTTTAAAATTTATATTTGAAACATAATCAAAATGAGTCCTGTACAATTCTTAATACCAGGCTAAATCTGAGACATCTAGACTTGTCAAATATTCTAGACTTAGGAAATCTCCTTTTTCCTTTAGGGTCAAGATGAAGTTAGTTTGGATATGTTAAATTGTATAACAAAAGACATTAAAATTACTCTTGATAATTCTTCATTTACAGAATTCGTCTTATGTGGTATATCAGAGGAATTACCACTGTAAAAGAACCCAAGAAATATAACAATTTTCTTTATTCAGCATAAAAATCATGATAAGGTTAGAATTAAAAGTTATGGTAGAAACGTACGTTGTCCTGAAAGGAAACAAAGATAGAAATCTCCTTTTTCCAACACGAAATAAAATAATTTTAGCATAGAGATTATGGCATATAGTCAACAAGTTTCAGGAAATGCAGGAAGAGCTAAATCCCCGGTGAAATGATAAATGCATCTTATCATGACGTCCATTAGCTGCTAAGTAGACCTCTCTTCGAGCATGACTCATGCTAAACAAACTCTGCCAGTCCGTGTTCCATCAATCAAGGATATCCACGTTATCACAGAACTCTCATACAAGTCTTCGATTAACATTACATATAGAGACGTAGCATCATGGTGTAGTTTAAAGGGGCAGTAGCACGTTTTTATGAGGAATATAAGGTGATGTCAGGAAAATGAAAATTATTGGTTCCAATTGAAAGACAATGTATTTAAACTAAATGGAGCAGTACTTATTCAAATATATAACGTAAAGTTTAGCCATGCTATTCCTCTTTCTTAAACAAAATGAATTAAAGGTGTTCACACAAAATGGCCGCCAATGGATTTTATGTGAATCTTCATACTTTGTCCTCTGACTATTGATGATTGGCTTGTGTAATGACATTTCTGACACTGTCAAAATAATACATTTAGCATTTACTTACAATTATCAGTGAAAAAAATAAAATATGAAATTATCAAAAAACGTGCTACTGCCCCTTTAACACTGACCCTCTACTTTATAACATTATAACATTATGAACACAACCTGTCGAAGAGCAAGTCTAGATGCAAAGCGATTTGTAAGAGGCTCCTATTAGATATGATAGAGTAATAAAAAAAGAATAATGAAAACTTTCATCATAACATTTTCGCATTAATTTCCAATCAACATGATGATATATAGCATAACATTTCAATATTTTTTATTAAAAGCTCAAAAGATAAGCCAAATTATGCATAATATCTAAAATAAAAATTGTATAGCTTTTGCAATATTGTCATGTTTATTTGTCTGTACCCGTAAGTAAATAGTAATGCGTAGGGATTTGTTAACCCTGAATTTTATATATTCTGGCCAAAAGGCCTTATACATGTACTGAATAAAATTTCAGAAACTGTATATAAGTTTACATCAAGTAGGTGTTATAATTAGAGACGTAAACAAAGTCTAGGTCCTCGATACTTTAACAGGACTTATTTCATGCACTTACATTCAAATAAAGATATTCAAAACCTCAGAAACAAACATAAAGAACGTATAAAGACAACTCTTATTCTAACAAAGACGTACATGTACAGCTTTACCGCTTGACGGACATATAAAAGGCGAAATCTGCAGCTTGACAATTGTATTACGTTTTTTTGACTAGCCAAGTAATGAAAACACCTGGTTTTAGTAGTTTGGTTCTATTGACAGCATGGGTAACTAACGCTTGCACAATCACAAAGACGGAAAGTCAATACATGTGCAAGATTGAATATGCATTACGTCAGACGATGAAAAGGTTGTTACATTTATGTGCAGGTTTTGAAATCGATATTTTAATCCGCGTAGATTTTATAGCAAATCACGTCGGTGCTTATTGGCTAAAATTTGATTAGACAAACTTGTCAATGTCATAATCCACTTCACCTTTTCTTTTCTCGAATGACGTGTACATCGTCCGGTAGTGTTTGTTAGTGAACAACTTGATATTTTTAAAATGGGTCTAGTTCAAAATCAACACGTCTTGTCTCTATACCTTATGAACAAAACAAGACCAGAAAACGTTTATTAAGATATTTTATTATTCATTAAGTCAAGCGTTGCTATATTTTAGCAAATTATTTCAAAGACTGACTTCTAGTCTACTGGGCAAATGACATATAGCCTTGCTACAACTACATGCTATACAGGACATAAACGAAAATCTGGTGCAGTTTAAATATCAAATTAACAAGCGTTAAATCGAAGACTGAATCCCACTGCAGCAAGCTGTTAGTAAAGTCTATTGTGCGATATTCACAGGAGAGTCAGGGTTTGTGGCCGGGTTTGTTTTCTTTGTCTAAGAACACATCTGCCTTCAATGGAGACGCGCGCTCAATATCTACTGTGTGTTTGGGGCAGGACTAGCGGGCTGGCTGGAAGGGAGGGAGGGAAGGAGGGAAGGAGGGGGAGACAGGATAACACAATTTTCACGGAAAGAACAAAATATTTCACAAAACATCTCGGAAAATATTAGCGGTTTAAGACACCAAATCTCTTGCTTTCCTTATGTCATGTTACTATAGTTCGTGTTGCTGTCACGACAGTTCTTTCTTTGTGACAGTGCCACTATTGTTCATGTAGGGATTTGCCAAGATAAGATATCTCTGTCATGTGATAAAGACAGCTTATGAGAATAAAATTTACATTGACATGTGATGCAATTAAGCTATTAGTATTCATCGTGCATCAATTATATTGATTTTGCTTCATAAATACAAAACCAAAGTACACATACTTGACGCCGATTCATTCACATAACCTTTCTGCACTTCGATGTTGTGTTAACTGTTTTGATTCCTTACAGTCTAGACTTACCATTTGAAGTCTAGTCGTGTAGCTACACATTATAAGCCAATGGACACAAGGAGGAATGTTTAATGCAATTAATAAGAGGAGGATATTTCAGAGTATAGTATCCGTGTCCTTACCACATGCTATATACATGCACGCGATGCTGATCTTACCTTGGTGGGGGAGGCTAGCGGTAGAGGCAGGAGAAGGATTGGAACCAGCAGGGCCAACCACAGAGTCCGGGTATCCAGGAATCGTAATAGTTTCTCTTTGAACGCCATCACTGAGGATGTCACACTAACACACTCAAGCCCCACGCACGTGGAAGTGTTTTGACTGTGAAACTAGGACGGTTGAGCGTCGTTCTCCACAGAACAAGTAAATGCAATTCACCAGTCTCTAGTCCCCTACTCTACTGCCCTGCACGACTGACGTAATACACGTGCTACAATCATATGCAATGTGCTTTTGACATTGCGTTGATATACAGAGCGATAACGTTGGTGTGACTTTGTTGCACTGTGCACTGATATAGTGGTGCAGTACGCCAGCGGGCCGGCCATACAAACAGTTCAGAAGTTTAAACTGCGCTTAGTCTTTTAGTGGTAATCTGAGATTGTCAACGCTAACTAAATACCGGTATTCATTATCCGGGCCGTCACGCTCGAGTTTTTTAACTGTTTGCTGCAGATTTCTATATCAATCAACACGACACGGCGTGTAGCGACCTTATAGAGGTACATGCTCTTGCTCCAGCGTTACAGCTAGTCGTATAAATACTATAGTTAATAACATTTAAACATTAATAAATCATCTTGGAAAGCAGGTCTAGATCTGCAGAGAACTACATTTCAAATAGCCAATTATCTGAGGGGAATTTTTTTATGTTTGATCAAATAATTGTTCATGAGAATTATTATTTTTCAGAGACTTAATATAAGTCTACGTTATGGCCTTCGCGTTATAACAACAATACAGCATACCGAAACAATTCTGTTATTGTTTGTTAAAACATGACATAGTAACTGTTAAAAGTGGTTTTAGATTAGAAACATTATTATTAATGACGTTTAAACGAGAACGGAATATGTTTTGAAAATGTTAATTTTGCAACTTATACCGAGAAAGGTTTCCTGCCGAGACATGTTAGAGTTTACAGTTAATCATCTCAAGTTAATATTCGCTATGCATTGCATAAGTTTTCATACCGATATTGGTTTGTATACTCGTATTTAATGTACCTGCGGTGGTTTCACACCTGTTGTTACCAATTAATTGCATCGAATGGTTAATCAACTAACGTGTAGGTTTATGTATTTAATATGTCATACACAAGATGTAAGCTCCTGTAATGAACTGTATGGTTATATGAAGTTGTCCTAGAATGATATTTGATACCTTAAATACATTTTAAACATACAAATACATGTATAAATGCTGAAAGTAATTAATCCATCAGCGATTAGGTAGATTTAACTATTAATATACCGAATTAAATTCAAGAGTATACTAAACTAAGAACGGTTAAAATTGGAATTACTTTAATGCTATTACCACCACAAAGTGCACGAATAAAACAACGAAACGCCATTGAATTTGAATGTTATTTGAGGTTTTATAATAAACCTTCTTATAAACCATATCTTTGAAAATGTGATTCCTAAATCTAAATGTTTGAAGGTATCACCTTTCGTAGTTAGGGTATATAGTGTTTCAAATTGAAAATTTACACCTGATAATTACTTTTAACTTTATCATTACTTAGTTTAAATGCACAGACGTTAACAATTCTTGTTAAAATAATGCTAAATATATCCACTATTGAATTCCCTATTAGTTTATAGTAATTGAGGGTGAAGCGAATCTGAATCAAAAGCATGCATACTACCTGCCTGCCTGACACAAGGCTAATATATGTGTTAATGCATGGGGTTACGACCTAAGTAGGTTTTAATAATTCACGCATGTAAGGTCTTAAAATTTATCAAAATTTTCATATTGTTAAAATGTAAAACATCTTTGAGTGATGTTTTTTTTACCACAACATCACTCACAGCCGTGCCAGCCATAGATGAACAGTGGGTCACGCTTTTCAATTGGATATATAGCACATTTCTGCAATCAGATGTTGCATTGTTTACCAGTAACAGTATCTAAACTAAATAAACCAGTCTATCTTGGTAAAACCTCCGAAAGGAAAGTGGCGTCAAGGATAAAACACGAAAGCAAGGTTATACTTCAGATGTCAAACCCAGAGGAAAGACAACCGATCCGTAATAAACAACGACAGCGGAAATCAAGTATAATTTCCCCTGAAACTATTTGATGATGTAGCTAACATTACTTTACTTTGATTCTTAGATTTAATAAATTCTTATCGATCTAGTTTTCAACCGACTCTTTGTAACAGACTTAGTAAAAACCTCACGTGCAAAATATTCATCGAAGCCTGAGGTTGTACAAAAGAAATGAACACGTCTAAGGGTTTACACTTACAATATATATGCTGATTTTAAAAGCATTTTAAAGTAAGTAGGTCCTTGCTACATTACGGTACAAGAAAAATTACTAAAATCGGAAAGCCTTATTTTCTGTTTGGCCCGTTATGTAGTTCTGTGCTAGCTTACTTGTCAAAGGGCTATTAATTTCGATCCCAAACTTGCAAGAATTTGTACGATAGTTTCATAATGCTTTAATTAATAATAATACTAATTTTTGACTAATACCGTTATATGATATACTATTTTTTTAGGTATCGTGTTACATTTAGAATATAAAAATAACTTTTCGCAACTTTAAAGATGAGGTCATACAGTCTTTATCATCAATGTGTTGAAAGCTTGTTTGTGGTATTCCTGGAAAACAAGATACTTCCAAAACTCTAGACAGAATCCCAAATAGGGTTCTTATCAAAATTGTTTCATGCAACTACCAAAGCGGGATAAAAGCTGTACTTTTAATTTTCTTGATAGAATATCTCATGACAAGGACTTGGAGATGTCATGTTGACCTAAATAAAAATAAGAGAAAGAATAAAGAGAAAGTACAAGATTTGGAAGGATTTTACGTCACTTCATTATTGAGGCACAAAGTATGCACGATGTACATGTATATTTAAATGTTTATTGGATATATATGATTGGAAGAAATAGTTATAGGATGTGAAGTTTGTTGCAGAAATTGTTTGTCAAATTTCTTTCATTTAAATAAAAATTAAGGTAATGCATACATGTTACGAAAGAAATGGCTAAAAATCAACGAAGCTCAATAAAATCTCACTCAAATCTCACCATATGAATTTGAACTAACAAGATCTAAAAACCAAACTTATTCAATCACTGCTTTTGCATAAACTGGATCGAAGGAGATGATCCTATATGTTACGGTTTTGTTAGATTTTGTAAACAGAGAATGCAATTAATCAACATAGAATTCCTTTTCAGTATATCCAGTTACTATGAGTGAAACTGCAGTGTATACATCATAACTTTGGACAGATAAATGTCATTTGACTTTATTTCTCGCTACGTCACATATATCAACTCTTGAATTCAAGCAGAAATGATAAAACGAATATCCAGCTGTACCCTTTGTGCTAAAGTTCGTGTTCAAATTGTGCTTTGTTGTGATTTAATGTATTGTTTTTACGATGTAACCAATTTTCCTTCAAGATAATATAGTATTATCTTATATTATCTTATGTGTTTTACGACGCGATTATTGGAAATATAACATTGGGGCTCAAGTAATTAATCTGGTTTAATCAGATTTAATCCACAATGATTATTTATGCGTCCGATTTGAATAGCAATAGTGTGAACTCACAGAGGATTTTTCATCAAAATTATGAATGCAATGCCGCAGTGGAATGTAATACAGTTTTCTTCATGGGTAATACAAGGAGTAGCATGTCGGTATAAGTAGCACTATACGGACGTAGAAGGAACCTATAGATATTCACAAAATCACAATTTTTCTTCGAGATTTAAAATCAGATTTTGACATCATGATGCTTGGAATAGGAGTTATAATCCAACATCCAGCGTGAAAGACTTGCGTCGAAGTAGTCTATACATATATACAGATAAGTATGAATAAAAAAACACTTCTATTTCAAAGTTGAAATTAAATTTATTTTTTTCATAATGATAAACCAATACCATCTGTTTGGTCAGAGAAACTGAAGCCGCAGTTGTTAATTCATCTCAAAGCGGACTGACAGAACTTTTCATAATCCATCAGTTCCTATGAAGAAAGGAATTCCAAACATGGTAATGTAAAATCAGAAGTATCAATACACGAAACAATCCACTAGCTGTTACAGTACTTGGTTGCGTATTTCATAAACAGAGACCTTTCCGTCTTGCTTCCAGCAAGACAGCGATCTTGGATACAGAACATTGTTTCTTTGCCTCCAAATGTCATGTCCTAACGTGCTACACCTTTGTTGTGCCTATACACTACCCTATTCTCATCTCTATCAGGCTAATAGCTTCGTATGAGCACTCTTTTTCAGCCAATAATATGCAAGAATCTTGGTTTAAATATCTCCAGCTATAGCGAAAGGAGATCGGAAAACCAGGTTGCCACCAACCTAACGGGCATGGTGTTGTCACCCTGCATTTGGTCTGTCATATTTCACGGTAGTAAAGGAGCTCTGAAGATACAAAAAGCGAGAATGTAGCGTGGTTAGGTCCATGCCATGAAACCGGTTATTACAGCCATGTGTATGTTAGGAGGGCGGAACTTGGCCCCGCTGAGCCTCCATACATCAGGCAGTGCGTACTGTTCCACCGGAAGTTCAGACATCTTGGCCGCCTCACGCATCTCCTTGCACACTCGAGCTTACTGGCGGAATAAGATTCTTCGAAGGAGGGGACTTGACTTCGGGGGAACATATCATCAACAGCCCTGAAATGTGCTGATAAAAATATCAAAATTAGTATCATGATTGATTAAGGTAAGATGGATCGATGAGTGGCTTCACAAACCTACAAACTTGTTTATTAGTTAGAGGACTTATCGCTCTAAAGTTTAATGCTACATGCTCAGCTATAACAACATTTACCAAAGAAATATCATTTGCGAACCGGATTGTGTCCGTTTAAATCACTAACGGTTCCGTCTTCCTTTTTTTGTATCGCTTTACAGACAACATTGTACGTTTGTTTACATAAAATGTCTTGATTACGGAAATGAAGTTTAAAATGAAAAAAAGTGACTTTTAAGCAATTTGAGGAAGAAATGACAATAATTTGCATACTTTGCAGCAGAGATAGAATTATGTGATCTTTTTAAACAATCAAGTTTACAATCAAGACGCATACCGGTGGTGTTGGTCTGTTTATTGGCGGAACCAACTACTGATACAAGACAGACCACGGCATTAGTACTGCGGACCCGGATGTAGCGCCCAGTTACGACGTGGCTGCAGACTGATGTTCGAAGGGGCGAGAATCCGGAAATTCCGCTGACCACGTGACCACAGGTAACCCCGTTCATGACGTCACACATGTCCGCCAAACGCTCTCCAACACTTATCGTCATGTTTACTGCAAGATCACATAAATGTTTATATTTTATCTTCTTAAAAAGAATTCTATTTTTATATGAATATATATCATTTCTCCAATGACTTTAATTAGCGACAGTAAATTCTTAGATTATGCCTTACATTTATTTCAACAAATTCCTATTCTAGAACTGTTTGTTAGTCTAATTTATGCACATTTAGTCAGAATAACTTAACATTTTTGCTATATAAAACTCAAAGAAGATAAATGAAATAGACGAGACACACTGATACGAAATCCCGATATTTCGTTCAAACGTTATTTGAATTTCCTTTACTATTTTGCTTTCAATTTAGGTAGCACAAGCTTCACTAACAGAACAAGACGAAGCGTTAAGAAGAAGTACTCAAGTACACAATCAATATGAGATCATAATGGTCACTACCAAAGTGGGTGTTGTATATCGCCACGCTGACCCTGCTGACGTCATATTGTTCCCCCAAGTCTACCAAGATGACGTCATCAAAGCTGACGTTGTAGCACACGTGATCCCTCCAGAGTGAGGAGTTGGCCAGGTTGATGTTGAGGCCCCCTGCCCAACACTGGAACACAGTCGCGTTCCCGGCCACGTTACCAACCAGCGAGGCATTGGCTGGACTTTGGTACACTGTTGAAAGGCAAACACCCAGTCTGATTAATATCGACCGTTCTCCGAGGAATAATATATAACAAATATTGTCTCTATCGGGGTTCGAACCGGTCTGGATATTCTCCCCGTCTCGGTCTGAATGCACCCACCTCTGTCGCATGTTGCTATAACCAGTTTAACGCAGACATACCCAGGCATAAGCTATCCAATCACATCCTTGTTTTTAATTGGTGTTTAGCGGCAATTATGTATAACGAATGGTACACTGGAGTTACCTACCCGAAAAATCGAAAGCTTTTGCAGCGCTCCTTGTGATTGGCTAGATGAGCTTGCGTCAGAAAATGCGGGTAATAGGGATGCCTTCAGACTGTGAATGAGAGGAAAGCCGGGCTGGTTGAAGTTCGAACCCCACTAGAGATAATATTTTTACACTTTCCCCCCTTGAATCACAGTTGATTTTAATCAGACTACAATAGTTCAAGTTCGAGTTTGAATATCATGTTTTAAAGGTTTGTCTCATTTTTCATTTGTGACATTTGAATTAAGTGTATTGGTGTAGATGACATGTTATGTTTCAATATGTACAGGGACGGTCCGTTAAAACGAAATGGCTACCAATTGTCTACAAATGCTCTACTGCTCAGCGTAACAATGTCTCCGATTTGGGATTCACGTGCTCTGTTTAGCAGAACATTATTTCCCACCTGCAGGTGAGTCTCAATTATGTGCGCTAACTCCACCAATCTGTACCCTGGGATCAGAAGCTAGATTCGCTCGCGCGGCCCGACTTTGGATATAGCCAATCAAATCATTTTCTCGTTGAAAGTTTATCGTGAAGGTGGCGAGAAAATGATTTGATTGGCTATATCCCATTTAGTGGAGTTAGCGGAACATTCCTACCCTGAGACAGGATCTCAATTTCTTTTAAAATCATTTTAGATGTTCACCTTAAAGTCAAAAGGTATGAATCAAACCTATATTTTGAATATCATAAGGCCACACATTTATAAAAAAAAACAAAGGTCGTCTCATTTTTGCAGTTAAATTTTTTGAAAAATTGAAGAACATATATTTTGTATCAAAGTTAACATCACAAAGTTAGTGACTCACCCTGACAGCGTGATCCAGTGGTAGCATTTATACATCTGCACACGCCTCTACCATTGGCTATCTCGCACCTGCCCGCGTTCTGGCAGTCCAGGGCACAGGCTGAAGATATTTGCTTCATATGTGAACGGAATTATAACGGGACAACATCTTGGGGAAAAGCATAAATCAAATTATCCTACCTACCAAGCTCGAGGCTGATATCTCCCCATGCACCCCGCCTCTGAATGGTACAACTTATATTATACCTCATTGGTTATCAACATTTATTGTCAACAAATTGATAAAAATATTTAAGAGGTTATGTAATGCATTCTTTTAGAATAACAGATGATGTATCTCCATTAATATTATATATTGGAAAAAAAAGAACCCAAAATCGAGACAATGGGCATTTTAATGTTAATAAACGTACAATGTTGTGATCGATAGTTTAGAATTTGATGTTTTCATGATGGCTTAATTCTATTGATACATCGATTTCGAATCTATATAAGATGAAATGAAACTCAGACATCAATTGGTTGAACAACTCAATCAAGAGGCTAACCGTGGTTTCTTACCATTTTCAATAATAAATACTATATACTATATACATGCCTTTCATGGCTTGTGTCGCTTGCTATAAAGATTATACAGTCCAAATGTAAAGTTCTATTTGTGTGAAAATTGAAACCCAAGTAGTAATGTTTATCGATATTTCATTTCATTCCTTTTTGCCACAGCAAATTACCATGTTAAAAAAAACCACTCCTTTCATCATCATTGGCAGTCCGATTCAAATTTCTCACAATATACATGCACATTTTCCAGTGACTTTTGTACAGTGGACGGCGACATTAAAAGAAATACTGTACTTAGTGTATAGTCTTCATTTAACAGTACAACCACATCTTCCCACACTAAGTAACTTGCAATTGTATATCTAGTTAGGGCGAGTCCATTATTTTACTCAAGTTATAGACAGACAGACAGTTTTTATCCGTATAAGGCCATTGGCCAAAAATACATAATTATCAAAGTATCACCCTTTGTACGCCTCATTCCAAAATTTCTATAGTTGAATATAGTGCAGGTTTATCTTACCATCGCAGGTTGGTCCGGAGATGCCCGAATGACAGTGACACTCGGAACCGGTCGTCTCACATGTGTTGACCGCTAAACATTGATTGCAGGTGTCTGACATTGTCGACGCTAAAGGTGCCATTGCAGTCGTCAGCTCACCTGTAATGTAAGTTGTCGTCGTGCTTATTTGAGAGTAGGAAATTAAAATTCGGGGAGATCGTTTTCCTTAAACTTTCTTGTACTACCAAGTTCAAGTATGCCTCTCAAACAGTTCAATATAAGATCCGCTGTGCGTCTAATGCCAATATACTTTTCTACATTGCAAAGAATCAGGTTATTGATCCTAATTGTCAGCGACTACAAACCCTTTTTCAAATAATCAACTTCATGATATTTGAGAAAAGTCACCGCAGTGACTTCTGTTATGTTCATCCAACGAATAGTCGACCATGAACACAAAAAGTTCTATTACCTTTTAAGACGTGGTGTACTATTAGGACTAATTTTTTTGGCTAAAACTGTTTGAATATGATATGATGTTACACGATATATAACTAAACGTACACACATTGGAACTGTAAGATGAAAACAAACAAACCATAGCCGTATTTATTTTAATGAGACACACTCAGAATGAAGAAATTTTGAACTCAGGAAAGCATATAGTGATCCTGTGCATGCCTTAAAAGGTTTTGGTTTTATCTATGTTCTAATTCCTGTTTTAAAATATTTAAAACATGTTTTTTTGTCTCATGTAAATCCTTGTCAGTTTCATTAAATAATTGAACACGGCTTTCATAATTCAAATCTTTAAAACTCTAAACTGATTACGTTTTAAGCTTGTTTCCAGTTTAAGTATCTATATATCATCGATTGCAGAATACAAATGATTCCTCAGCTAGCCCAGAAAATATAAAAAGGATTGCATGTGGTCAAAGTTCTTAATATATTGTTCCCTCACCTGTAAATTGAGCTATACACACAGAACTGATCACAGTAAGTGGCCAGAACATCATCACCAGGGTCGACATCTTTGTCTACATGCAAAGATGAAAATGTCAACTGTTTATATTTTCATTCAGAAAATGGAGTGGTCCATCTTTGTGTATGAAACCAAACCATCTGCCATAGTAAGAATTATTGTATTGTTATCGGAACGAGTTTCTCAAAATGTTTGTATTTGCAGCATATGCATCTATAGTGAGATATATATCGCCATCACCAAACTACTTAGAAACCTTAACCAACGTTCTTAAGGCAGTAAGATCTTAACACATAACCATCGACACTTTATTTATTTTATTTGTATATAGAAACTATAGCAATGGAAGTTAAAACGAATATACATTTAAAAATTATAAAATATCAATTATTTTTCCATTTTGAACAAGGCACATTACTACAATACGCAATATCTTATACCTCAGAACAAACATCAGTTAGTCTAGTTGTAATTAAGTTAACGCCAAATTTGAGACTATATGCACATTAATTACTTTAATTTGAATGTCTTTTTTCCTAAAATAACGGCATAAGGTACAATTGTAGACAGCTGACATATCCTTAAACATACAATTCCTTAACGCAAAATACATCCATTTCCCTCCACAAACAACACAGCTGATAACTTACTTGTGACTATCTTGAACCAGTCAGCGTGGTGTTATGCTTTCAGTCACATAACGTTCATAGAGAATGGTTGAACTGCAAGAGAAGTTATAATGGGAGAACCACGCACATGCATATCACACCATCAGTGACGATATCTGCTGGAATGGTTTAGTATTTGTATAGTAGATTGGATAAATCCTCCACACTGCAGCATTGAACATTTCCCAGTCAACAGCTGAATAAATACCACGGTGTGTAATAGTGATGCCTTTATAAAGAGGTGGACAGAAAGGAATCATTAGCACACCGTCCATCTATGGTCTTCTGTATGCTTAGCTCTAAATAACACCCTGGTCCGTGCATACAGTACTGCATACAGAGATGAAGAGATCGGATCAGAATGAATCCATCAGTTGTAATGATCATGGTAATGCTAAGTATTTGTAAGTTCTCACACAGGTACATGTATTATGTGTTGGTGTTAACTCTCACATCTGTAAGGTTTTTGTAAAAAAATCTACATTTAGTGCTATCAAAATACAGATTGTTATCTATTAGTCAGATTTGAGGTGGTTAATCGAAAGACTTATCATACAATCGTTCTGAATCGAATCAGCTAAACTTGCATGTGCAAGTCGAAGTTAAACTGTGGGTAATGATAATTGTCCACTGTGATATTATAGACGAATGATGATTGGTTTACATATTTTGTTCATAACGAATAGGATTGGGTTCTCTAACTCAGGATACCATACCCTTAGTACTTACAATATTATACATTTCATCATATAAAGATGACAAACTGGACCATCCATCCATCCATCCATCCATCCGTCCGTCCGTCCGTCCGCCCGCCCGCCTGCACGCACGCACGCACGCACGCACGCACACACACACACACACACCATACACATTATTTCCTCCGGTGGTATCCGAAGATTACATATAAACATCACATTGGATCAAAGCTTACAACACAAACATATTTACAAGATTATGTACAACACTTCTAAACATTCAATATTTCATGTATTAATCATCGTTATTAAAGACAAAGTGAGATTTTATTTCATGTACATAGGGAGAGAAGCGTAACAAAACAGTTTCCCATAGTATTGGATCTAAGGCGTTATAACAGTCATTTTCTGCTCCAAGAGAAATGATAACATATCTTGATCATCTTGCATTTCAAACATTACGTAAGTTTCAACATCAAGCAGGTCAATTCAGCATGTAAAGAAGTCATTTCGTTGCTGTAATAAGTTTTCACAGTGTAAAAGTATATGGAAATCATAGTCAAAAGTTTTGTTTGTTATACAGAGGGCGCACTCTCTTGATATTTTACTTCTTGATGATATCTTGACACAAAGTTGCAAGGCTGATTTATAATCAGGGTGTTTATATGCTAGTTGCCAGAGCACATGATAAGAGAGTTTAGTATGAATTGTTGCATAAAATGACATATTTGAGCGATTGAGATTGCCACAATTGTTCTTCATATCTATGTACATTGGTATTAACAATTCTTCTCCATCCATCCATACATACATAAATTTACATACATACATACAAACGTACATACGTAAATAATACATATGTACATACATACAGCTTATGTTTTGTAAACTATAAATGTTCTCTCTTGGTTAAAATCAAGTATATGACGATTGTGTTGTTACCATAAAGTCTTTCGAAATTATCTTTTGTTTTTCAATATAGCAGAATAACGCATCTTAATTATCCCTTATTGCGTTTTTTTAGAAACTTGAAAACACCTGTCAAATACGACACATACGCAAAAACATTAACATACGTTGTCGTTTTTATATATTGTAATCAGGTTTAATAAGTGTGTATATTTCCACATTCAATTTAATTGTTTTACAATTCAATTGTTTAAATGCGTTTTACAATCGCCTGCGAACTGTATAAAACAGACATAAATTAAACAGATTATTGCATACAAGTGTATTCTAAATAGACATAGTGTGTTGGTATTTCATTACAAGTAAGTTCAGTTCTAGTCACAGATTCCTGTAACAGCTGGCATTGAATACAATAGCTCTGATACATCAGCTTTACCGTTGTCGTTGAGTCATAACAAGGCAATACTTCTCTACCTTGATCTATGTAATCACATGGCGGAACTCACTTCCTCCTCTGTAGGACTACCTCGAACACATGTCTCCTTATAGGGTAGAAGAGCGAATATTACTTGAATTAATATATTGATTCCTTGATTTTAAGGTTTAAGTAATTTAAATCTACACAACTAGTGCAGATGCAAACATATTATTTTGAGGACTTCAGTCATAAAAGGTGATAAAAAAAGCAGACAGGCTGACCTTGGTCTATAAACACGCGCATGCTCAGTCGATGGTTTCCCCTTTACCTATGATAGAGTTTGTCGAGCTCCAACTAAACATGAAGCAGACATAGTGACCTGGATCTAAAAATAGACTGATTACATACACCCCTGTTAACTCACGCCCCTGTTCATAGAACAACGTGCACCACACGTCTCATTATAGGTTAGGCGGGCGAATACTACCTACCTAATTTATTATTTGAATATATAAATTGATTTTGAATTGCAATCGATAGGTTACCATCTAGTGTGGATTTGGATCACATTCATTTTGAGAAGTTCTGTCATGAAATGTGATAAATCAAGCACGGCAGACAGGGTGATCTGGATCTATTAATACACTTCTTAGAACTCGCTTCCGTGTTCTTAGAACGTCGCCTACCACACGTCGCCCTATTCATGTTTTAGTGGCAGGACCAACAACCCTCTCAGGTAATCTTTGATTATAATGTATACGTTTTTTATCATAATCGTGTAGTTTTCGAAGACTACGAATCTCAATGTTGATTGTGACTATATTACTCCTCAGAGTTTCTCTTCGTGTTGGACAAAGGTACACAGATCGACTATACAGATTGGCCATTGCACAACAATTTAGAAATAAGAAATATTTCACAGTCATTCGCAATCTGAGAAAACCTTGCATGTTTTGATTGAAAATGTAACGATCGTGTTTTTATATTAAATGTTAATAGCTTCATTTCATGAACTCAGTATTATGGAAGAAGGACATTATTTGGTTCTCAATTAGTTGAAATATGCTTGGGCAATATTTGAGCCATTAGCGGCGGTCAGTATCAAATAACAAGGTAATAAATAGCAACAGTATATACAGGTGGTGAAACACCCTACTATTGTAATTTCGTCTTAATATTCTGTTACTCAGTGTTATTTGAAACCCATACATATTGCAGCTACACTAGGTAATCTTCCTGATGTATACGATATGGCAAGCTACTGGACATTATTTTGACGAGGGCAGATATCCCGTAATCATTGGTACCGACTTGGTTATTCTATACCCATTTTGAAAAAAAGGTAATAAAAAATAACTGAAAACATGCGATTAAGAAATCGTAGTAGTGATGTTGTAAGTGGCACCAATCAGTGTGCCAAATCGAACATTTCTTGAGTGAATATTAGTCAAAAACACTTTACAATGTAGTTCAGTTACAATACAATACGTAATACGCCGCTCTAGGCCTAACACAACGCTGCATTAGCCGACACAATGTTGTTACGTTAAAAACCGGTTATTTTAAAAAAAAACTGTAACTGATAAAAGAGCCAACAGTACTTCAATAGCGGCGATGAGTAAAATCCGTACATGTATACGTTTACAATTCAGATCATAGTCTTTGTAGCTATTTATGTTGTCCATTTTGACAATGTTTTATTTTCAACTTTTAACACGTAATGTAAACATAAGCTATAATTTACATTTTCTTGTATAATGTTCAATGGCGTTCGGGTCGACGAACAGGAGCAAACATCAAGCTTTAGTACAATTATATTCACTCTGTAACAGAACCATCTTGTGTTTTAAATATAGATAGATAGAGGAGAATTGTTTGTTCACGTAGCTTTGCCGTAATCATTTACAAGGTCTAATTTACACTCGGAAAAACTCTATTTCAGGATGGATACATATAAGTGTACAACATGTGCTAAAGGATTCTCCTCTGACGACAAACTTTATCAGCATAAACTAAAAACCTTACATAAATGTGAAACATGTCAACATGAATCCATAAGTCGTGACGGCGTGAAAAAGCACATGAGAACTCACAAACTGCATCGATGCACGATACCAGCCTGCAATAGAGGTTTCTTCCTTCGCTCTGCTTTACAGCAGCATATGAGTGATTCATCCCATACGAAAAAGAGAAGGACACGTACACGTACAAGGAAGACGGGAAAGGCGACACCTAGTTTCTCCTGTACAAGGGAGACGGGAAAGGCAACACCTATTTTCTCCTGTACAAGGGAGACGGGAAAGGCGACACCTAGTTTCTCCTGTACAAGGGAGACGGGAAAGGCGACACCTATTTTCTCCTGTACAAGGGAGACGGGAAAGGCGACACCTATATTCTCCTGTACACTTTTCTCCTGTATAAGGAAGACGGGAAAGGCGACACCTATTTTCTCCTGTACAAGGGAGACGGGAAAGGCGACATCTAGTTTCTCCTGTACAAGGGAGACGGGAAAGGCGACACCTAGTTTCTCCTTGACAACAAAGCCGTTGTTCCTCAAGGAGTTGGCTCAGTGTGGTACCATAGAGCGGCTTCTGCAAGAGAGGGTGGAGCCCGACAGCGAGACTGTGACCAATTGCAAGAAGGTGGTGGACGACATCGTCAACTTCCTGCACCACAGAGTCGGTTTAGATGTTGCTGAAGTATTCAAGGTACATTGTAGATGCTCGCTCTTTAAACTTGATACGTAGAGAAAACAAGACAAGTCCCAATTTGATTGATATTTTTTGGGCAAATGGAGTATTTGTATCTACCAATTTCATTTACGAGGGTTATTGCGTGTGATGAATTTGACTGAGTGACCATATAGAAGACAACCTAACGACTATGACGTCACATTGATCGACAGCACGCAGGTATCTTTAAATCGATAATAAACAACTAATTTATCATGAACCAAACGATATTATTGTCATGTATATATTGTAAGGTAATAGTACCAATATTGCTGCATGGTCCAGAAAGCCTAGGCACACTTCATTAAGAAGTATCTCTTTTTGTTAACATCATAGCCGACGAACAGTCAGCAAGTATATTTGTTAAATAACATTAAATTTTCGTATCAAGAAAATATATAATTTTAATTTTAGCTGTCCTTTTTTATTTGTTTTAAAATGGTATGATATGAGATGAAAAGGTTACAGGATATAATTTTTTAACTGTTGATCAATTTTAACCCTGCCTTTTACAGGGCGGCTCCCAGGCCAAGAGAACAGGCATCAAGCTGATGACCGACATTGATCTGGTCGTGTTCCTGAACGAAACAACAATGGTGGAACTGGAGTCTGATATGAACGAGAACCTGACTCGTATGAAAGAACTACTGATACCAAACTTCGAGGGAAAACTCACATTTCAGAGTGGACGTGAATTTACCCGACACAGTGTCCAGTTTAAGCTCGCTTGTTCAAGGAATGACATTCCCCATGATGTTGATCTTCTTCCGGCAGTCGACCTGATTGCTAAATATGGTAAGTGTTACTTCCTCATGAAATGCATTATACTCTTAGTCCGCTTGTAAATGTCGATAAACATTTTTGAAAAACCTTGTTTCCTTGAGATACAGAGCAGATTTTGAATACAATCAACAAAGAGCACAACACTTATCAAATAGTTCAAGCTTTCCTATGAATGTCAGTTTGGTCCACATCTTATGCTGCTTTGATTCGAAACTTTTAAGAAATATACCTAAATGCAAATAAATCAAAGCATTTATCTAAAAATGTTACATTGACGTTTGAGATGTCGGTTTTTAAAGTCATACATGACAATCAATAAATTGGCTATGAGTGTTCTGACAACATTGTTATGACTCAATGACAACGTATTCAAATGTATTCAATGCCAGCTGTTACAGGAATCTGTGACTAGAACTGAACTTACTTGTATCGATGAAATATACCAATTCCCAATGTCTATTTAGAAAATACTTCAATGCAATAATCTTTATAATTCATTTCTATTTGATACAGTTTGTAGGCGATTTTTATATGTATTTAAATTAAACATAAAACAATTCATATGCCAAATTTTAAAATTGGTGAATGCCACTGTAGGTTCCAAGGAAGAAGTATATAAGAAGATGAAGACAGATTCCAAATCTAGACGATTCTACTCGGCGTGTTTGACAAAGCTCCAAGTAGACTTTGTGGAGGACAAGTGCAAGACTGCACCGGAACTCAGGAGCCTCATCAGACTGGTCAAACACTGGAAGGTGGTCAGTAGAGGACAAAAACTTATCCCAGCTTAGGATAGGATATGTTGACATATATTGGCTCTTGGTAAAAGGTTAAATTAATTTAAACAAAGCTTCTACATAACAATTAATCAGAACAATATACACCAATTGGCATGTCATACATTTTCTTTGAAACATGTGCTAGCACAGAAGGAAGAGTAACTCCGTGTTATATTAATTACACACACGTTGCATATCAGACGATAATTGATGTTGACTACTGGACTGACAGTACGGACTGGTAACTAGGTCCAGTATTTTTCTAAGATTGTTAAAAATCAATTACAAACTTTCCTCTGAATGTTATTTCTTCTTAAAGTTATCTAGTTCAGATACAAATCAGCCATGTCTTAACCGAAGTCCAAAAGAATATTTACATTAAGGTATTAAACAACGAAACACGACAGAAATTTGTAATCAAATATCTCTGATAAATCGACCAATTATCACAATAACCAACCATCTAAAGTAAAACCATAATGAATCATGAAAATGTTTTCACAATGCATATGTCATATAAGTGGTGTCTCATCGAGTTATAACTTACTCCTGGCCCATTCCTTGGGATTGAACAATGAAATGTTAAATTGGACAAATGCTAGTTATTACCATATTATATCACAGACAGAAGACCTGCTGCAGCTCAAGTCGTATTCCGTGGAGTTGATTGTGATCAAACTCTGGCAAGATTGGGGGAGACCAGAATCATTCGACTTGAGAACGAAATTTAGAGAAGTCATGAGAGCGTTGAGTAACCTTGGCTCTATGAAGATCACCTGGCCCGAAGAGTATGATATTTCCAAGTACAGGAAATTGCCGTGAGTACGATACCTGCTTCTGCTGAGAATATGCTTGTGAAACTGCTCTTCGACAGTAGTTAAATCACAAAATTTGGCCCAATACTTTGTCACTTGAAATTGTAAGTGTTGAAACATTAACAAACCCCGGATAGTTTGTAAGATGACATAATGGAAAATAAGAAAAGCGTACAACCTAACTTCAATGGTTAATATATATTCATGCTTTAAGTCAAAATATGTATGACAATGTTACTTTAATTGTATAAATATCCTGAATGGGACCTTAACAACAACGTATCCAATACTCTAGGTGATCTGTGTAGTCACAATCATTGGGTTTTATTCATATATGTTTTGTTCCTATATGTAAGCTATTTATGAGTAAAGCGACACATATGGCTAACGGTTAGTGTGCGCACACCTGTCACTTTGCCTAGCAACGATTGTTTCGGCACGGTAACAGTTCTTTGTCACGTCAAAAAACATTGTTCTGACGTCACTGAAGCGGACTTTCGCAGGGAAATAGGCCGTGTTCTTGATATTTTCCTTGCGCTTCAAAAGGGATCGAGTTTACAATAGAGAAACAATTACATCCAATACTGTAAAACGCACGACGTTTACGAAACTTCGGGTAGCCTATAATACTCGCTCTCGCTCAAGTAATACACAAAAGTCATTCATACACTTTCTTGGTTAAAATCGCTTAATTACCGCCTTGCGTCCTAAGCCACAAAAAAAAGGGAGCTCACAAGCAAAGGTTTGATGCAAAATAGCAATGATGCGATGCAGTGCTCTAAAACATACGTCACTATGTACAGTGCTGTGTTTATAATGACTCAAATGTTGTTGCAGTTTTGCACGTTGCCCACATAACTTTAATTAATCAAATCACTTATTAATTAATTAATTGATCATAAACCATTATGCGAAAGCAATACAAATGTTCTTGGAGCATCCATTTGTTCAAATATTTCAACAGTGTTTAATATACATATGGAAAAAAGTTAAGCAACCCCACGATTTTTCAGCTGCAAAAGTTGCCTGATAAGAAAGAAGGCAATGTGGTTGTAGAAATTATCGTATGGTATGATAGAATCATAATTTAGCAGTTAAGGTAAGAACGTTTCATCCGGATAACGTTTCGCATCTTTTGGATATTTGCATTCATAAAATTGTTGTAGTTTTATTTTCAAAATCAAGTTACATTATTCTGAGAAAAGAAAGTTGTTTTTGGTAGTTGTGATCTTGGCTATTCAATTCTTTCGAGCCCTCCAGTCAAACTTTAGTATCACAGTTTGAGTCAAAAGTCACTATTTAGACCTCTATTAATCTTAAAAGTCTCAAATTCTCCAAAAAACAAACCAAGGAAAATGGTTTAATAACTAATGATTGTCAGTGTCAACTGTAATGACTCCTAGAAATCAATGAGAAGTGTTTGATTGACAGAAAGAATCCAAAGATTATTCCAAAATCGTATGATTCCAGCCATTTCGTCAATAATTGACAATAACTGTGGAAAAAAGGGATGCCATTTCAACGACCAGTTACTTCCTTATTTTGAAAGATAAGAGTTGATTTGATGTGTGGAAGTCAAGTTGGTAACACAAATGTTTTTTTTGATGTCTGAAACTGATTGTCTATTGCCTAGTTTTGGCACTACAAATACACCATACTTATTTTGGGTGAAATTTCAGTACCATTACAAATCCAATCGTAATTTCATAAAATGTCTACATGAAGAAACTATTAACAAAATCAGCAGTTTTATGTTAAGAGTCATAAATTTATTCATGGTACAGTAACTTTGGCATAACATCTTTTTTTAGTTTTCGAAATTAGGGGGTGCTTAACATTTTTCCGTATGTATAGAATGATAGAAAGTGTTTTCAAGGTCACATATTATTTCCAGGGGAGACAAGGTGATCATTATGGACCCAGCCAATCCATACGGGAACACTGCTGAGATGTTGAAGAAGAATAAGACAATCGCACGCATCGAGAAGAAGGCGAAGGAAACACTTGAGCATCTCTGAACGTGATTGCCACGTCACTGTACATAGTACTTGCGTGGTTGGTGCAAAACGAGTTATAGCGTTGTCTCTTCTTCAGTGTGAATATGAGTTTAGCATTAAAGTCTAAATCTCATGCACGTCTTAATCTTTTATAGTATCAAAATTGCATATGTATATAGAAGTTATTTTTTGTAGTTTATATACGTATCGCAATATAGTTTCCCCCTCTACAAACACAAACAAATTTTAAACTTTTACTTTTCTCAATTGAAGGTTAGTCGACTTTCTCCATGTAACGATTGTGAAAATCAACGATGAGATTAAAATTGGATGTTGAGATTGATGTCAGATAACCATGATCATTTTATTAAAATATGTTTGAAACTAGAAAGCAATTGTGAATTATGGGTCCGATTTTAATATTTTACTACCGCTTCAAAATCTTTGGTCTGTATGTCTCTTGAATGACACTGTGGTAATAAATAATTTTCTTTATGAGTGAGTTTTTGTTTAAGGCAGTAATGTCTTAAGATAAGTTGTTTAAGGGTTGTTGAAATAACTGTAAACCTGTCTGGTTGATTGATCCCATTGTCACATTTACAAAAGTTAAATGCCAGCAGCTTGCTTGTCAACAAAAGGCATTTAATCAAGCTCGAATCAACTTTCTAATCGGCTATTATCACAAGGACGTGTAATGTCGAAAACAACAGAGTAAAAGGCTTTTTTTTAGTCGACAAAAAGCACATATTTTTTATATAGTATTATGTGCTGGATCGTCGACTAAAAAAACGTTTTACTCTGTTGTTTTCGACATTACACGTCCCTGTGGCTATTATTAACATAAGTTTAATGAAAAACACTGTAAACCTAGAACATCCAATTGCACGAGTGTTGCCACACACCTGTGCAAATTTTCATTCTATGTAGTGTACCTTCAAAGGTACCTTTGCAAGAATCTTTAGGTCATTGCACATACACTACATATTAGGCCTTCTGATACAAAACGCCAGTTTATGATCCATAATGTCATGTCTTCCTGATATTACCAACGTATAGAATGCGTCTTAGACACAGTTGAATATCACAATCTGTGGATTAGAAAAACTAAAATAAACCTGAAACATCCTGTCTTACTTTACAAAACAGGCCACGAGGTTGGGAGGTACATGTTACCAGATGATTGACATTTCAAATGGAAATTGTGACGTGTAGGTGAATCTATATCTGTCACGACTGACACAACAATGAGTACTCGTGTGTTATTTCGTCGTTGTGACCACAAAAGAGGTTTCTGATGAGAAGTGTCAAGCATCAATATAAAGCTCTCCGATATGTAAAACGACATTTTCTCCCCACAGAGGCCGATCCAGTCAAATGAAAATGACTTGATATGCCTCTGTGGGGAGAGAATGATAAAACGATTCAATGACGTCCGTTTTTAATGAATATTGTGTAAATTATTTTGTCCCAAAGACTATATTTTCTACGACAAACATACTTTCGATATATTCGCAGCATGTACAATGTAACACTTCTGTATATTCAGGATAAGTTTACACAGCTTTAACGTGTAGTGTTTACGCAAAACTCCATTAGAAACAACAACAACGTATTTGTAAGTATTTTGTAATAAGGGTTGCAAAGATGAACATCATGTTTTCTCCTTGATCGTTATCAGATTTTTCGAGCGTATTATATGATGTATAACTGCACGATCTGTATACTGGTTTCTCAATGGCCAAATGAAAATGTCATCAAATTAACATCTGTAAATGTGTGTAAATAATTTAGATTTATAAAAGCGCGACGTAACTCATACTATAAATCCATTGTAACATAGGCAGTATGGCCAACATTTCTGAAATCTAATTGGCCGTTTTTCTACAATATAACATTAGTTCTTGCCTGATAATTGCAAGATTTTGGAGGTTGAATCCAATTCATCTCATCTTTAATTACACGATTTTAACTAAATTTATTTCAAGAATTTAGCTAATGTCATTTAAGATTTATCTGTGTATATGCATGTAGATAAAAACATCTCCCATAGATTACTGTTAAACATCATCGTGACTCTGTGTTTATGGGCATTTTTAGGATGCAGGCAAGATGTTGCCTAACTGATGTACACAATTTTAAAAGGATATAAGGAAAGATAAATAAATAAAAATGACTTATGCGAAAGTTAATCTACATGCAGGTGTACGGAGATGGCGTTACCATTCGAATACTTTTGTCCAGCAACTGTACGTTTGCTTTTTAATCATTAAAATGCCTGAAAGTAACCACATTTAGCCCAAGGAAACCTTCAAAACACCAAAAAGTCTTCTCAATCTCATCGGAGTTGTTATGCTATGTGAGACTTTATTCGTCCAACCACTTGATTACTTCGGAGAGTAGCTTTTCTAAAGTAACACCTTATTGCCAATGAAAACTGGTTCAGTAAAACGTAACTATCTTGAATTTCAGTGACCTGTTTCTCTTGTTTCTAAACAGTTTTTCTAAACTACTAATAGTTATTCATCAAATTTATGTGACATGTGCCTCAACTACTTTTAGAATATTATTGTGAACAATCAAAATTAAATGTTAATATGGACAAAACTAAAATAATCGTGTTTCAAAATGGTGGGAAATTATCGAAAAAATGAAAAATGGTTTTATAGAGGCTGTCAAATAGAAACAACAAATGCATATAAGTACTTGGGTGTGCACTTTACAAATCAATTATCTTGGCAAACACATACCAAATATGCATCAGTACAGGCACATAAAGTGTTGATAGGAATATTAAGACAACTGCATATTCTGGGAGATCTTAATTTCACTTCGTTTTTCAAAATATTTGATGTAAAAATAAGTCCTATATTATTATATGGAGCAGAAATTTGGGGTCTAAACCATTTCGCCCATTTAGAGAGAATACACTAATTCGCATGTAAATCGTTCCTCAGAGTTAAACAAAACACAACAAACGTAATGATCTACGGGGAATGTGGCAGATTCCCTTTGTATTTAACTTCATATGTTAAGGTTATTAAATATTGTATTAAAATTTGTATACATGCTATCTTCTCGCTTACCAAGGAAATGTTATAATATGATGCTTTTATATGATAGACATGGAAAAAAAACTGGGTTACAGATGTAAAGAATATTTTATTTTCTACTGGATTCGGAAATGTTTGGTTCAACCAAGAAAGTGGTATTCACACACATTTTATTCATCAATTCGCACAGAGGATCAAAGATATATATTTGCAGACATGGATAGAAAAAAACAGTCTATCACGAAAATGTGACTCCTATATATGGTTTAAGACTTATTTTAATACCGAATTTTATTTGTCTTGTTTAAATGTAAAAAAGTTTAGAATATGTTTAGCAAGATTTCGTTGTTCATCCCATGATTTAGAAATCGAACAAGGTAGATATACCAACACCAAAAGAGAATTAAGACTGTGTAAGCTCTGTAGCCTAAATGTAATTGAAAATGAATACCACTTTCTTCTTATATGCCCCATGTATAGTAGCATTCGCTCTAAATAAATTAATGAATTTTATTATGTCCATCCAAACGAGTTAAAACTATCATCCTTGTTAAATAGTAAAAATCGTTTTGTTATTCAAAACCTGTTTATGTTTATTTATTATGCAATGTTGTATCGCAAAAGTTAATTACCAAACTAAATGCTATGTATTGTCTTTATATATCAAACGAATGTGTAAATACGTTAATATGTATATTCTAAATGTACTATAGGCCTGAGGCCTTTTAAGTACCGACTAAAGATTGATTGAACTCCTTTTCAGGATGAAACATGCAGATAAATGTACAGTTTGTGATAAAACCTTCATCTCTGACCATGAACTTTATTTGCACAAATTGGATACATTACATAAATGTGAAGACTGGGGATATCAATTGCACAGCAAACCCGACGCGAAAAAACACATGAGAAGTCACAAGCAGCATAGTTGCACGGTCTGCAAAAAAATGTTTTTTCTTAAATGTTCTGTGAGTGATCACATGAGGTCAAGTCACTGGAAGAAGAGCAAGGGAAACTTTCTTCAGGATTTGAGACTGTCCGACAACCTAGAGCAGATGCTGGAGGAGATGGTCGAGCCTAAACGTGAGACTATCTCCCACAGCAAGGAGGTAATAGACAACATTGTTCGTTTCCTACATGGGCTTAATCATGCTCAAGTGTCAAGGAAGGTTGTTTTTACTTTAAAAATGGATCACATGGACGCGAAACGCTGCAATAATGTGGATGATGACATCGATAACTTTATGAGTCATGAAAGTGGTTGGGTCGTCTTCCGGGTGTCCAAGAAAGATGTTGACACTTTTGTAATGAGTCACGAGACTGTTGGACACTGCAAGGAATTTTCAGAAGGTCTTACAGGTCTTTCAGACACCGTAAAGGTCTTACAAAATAGAATGAACTTGGCTAGAGCGTTCCAAAGAGAAGATGTTTACACCTTGCATGTGGATATTAAGGGCGGTAACCTCTGCAAAGAGGTGTCAAAAGAAATCGTTGACTTTGTGAAAAGCTTGAACGTGGCGGAAGTTTTCAAGGTTAAGTTATCATTTTATTCTAATCTATTCATAGTAATTAACTGTGATGTGATGGATTAACAAACTACATTCGATGTCTAATAATGCAGCTCATCACATTCTTATGTCTAATGTACAGCTTTCGAGAGAAGAAAATTATCAAAAACAAAAACCAAACCATTTCTGGGACGAACGTATTACAGTTAAACGTCCTTTCCTTTTTTTAAGAGATTAATATCTCTGTACAATTTGCATTTTCATTCAATTCAACAGGGCGGGTCCCTCGCCAAGAAAACAAACATCAAACTGAAGAGCGACATAGACCTGTTGATGTTCCTGAACAACACAACAATGGCCGAACTGAAATCAAGGATGAACACACGACTGATCCATCTGAAAGAACTGCTGCTAATCTTCTTTACAGACCTGACATTTGAACCCGGACAAGTTACACGACACAGTATCCAGTTCAAACTTGCACATTCAGAGAGCGATGTTCCTCATTCGGTTGATCTCCTTCCAGCAGTCGATCTGATTGCTGATCATGAATACGGTAAATATACCTATTGTTTGAAACGCAATTCCATTATATCAGTATTTTGTTTTCTAATTCTTGGAAAATCAATACATATAATTCTTAAGATTATAAATCTGACATTCTTAACCAGATAAAAACAGCAGTTTGCAATTATTATACCTTATGGGTATCATGAAAAGTCAATGTTGTATGTAATATAGATTATGTACTTATGGAAACCCAAAAGCAATAACTGTTGACCGTGTACACTTTTTGAAAACTAGGTTATTCAAATATATTGGTATGGGATGTTCATTTACTATGTCAAATTCAACATTCAATATCAACTTCACTTTGATGTTGTGTAGGTTCCAAGGAAGCAATTTATAGGAAGATGAAGAAGGACACCAAATGTAGACCATTTTACTCGGCGTGTTTAACAAAGCTCCAAGTAGACTTTGTCAAAGATCAACTCAAGACTGCACCGGAACTCAGGGGTATTATCAGACTGGCCAAACACTGGAAAGTGGTAAATAGAGGACAGAGACTCTGTTATCATCCAAAACTGTGTTCCACAGGAGATATCGCTTTTGGAAGATCAAGCGATATCACCTAGGAGATATCGCTTTAACAGAAGATTTTGAGCAATGCGCTGTAATCAGAAAACACATGTCATTACAAACGTTTTAACATCATCAGAAATGCCGTCACACTGCTATGACGTAATAAACAAAACAACGTCATTAACACGATGACGTCACGATGCTATGGCATCACTGGTTTAGGAGTTTTAGGGCTCTGCAGTGTTCAAAGATGTAATTTTGATAAATAAAATTTCACCCTCTTATATTCTGATATCAAATATATCAACACTCGTTGATAAAAGTAAAATATCCTCGGCAAGCGTCGGGTATTGGTTACATTTAATAACTTGTGTTGATATATTTGATATCAGAAGACACTTTGGTGGGATTCTCTATTTACCAAAATTATCAGTGTTGTGACGACAAACATATCCACCATGACGTCATTTCAACGGCGCCATGTATTGTTATTGATTTATCTTATTAGTATACATGTATTAATGTGCAAAAGCATTGTGAATTAATCATAACGCAATTGCTTAATTCCTTTGACGATGTAAATGTTAATGTTCATGTGAATTTCTATGTGATAAAGAAATAACATTATTTACTGCGTGTGGCATACATGTACTTGACCCCAAAAACACATTTTTATTTGAAAGTTCTTGGTGTCGAAATTTGAACAGAATATGACAAATTCAGTGTCTGTCTGAGATATTGTGTTGCTCTTAGTTCTGTAATGTGCACAAAATACGTATAAAGTTAACAGTAGTAGAGATACAGGTTGGGTTAGACTTTAGTACAAGCATCAAGCAAAACATAGAGGTCAATATACAGTTATACAAAACAATTGAAAGATTTATGACTTAGGAGCAATAAAAGTTACAGCAAGTGTCATCCAAGAGAATTGAAACTTTAAGTTAATGCTAGCAATAAATCAATACGTTTTACCAGTACTTTATAGTTAAAAACGAAACTTATTTCTATATCCTATGTTGACAGCTGTATTTATTTACAGAAAGAAGACCTGCTACAGCTCAAGTCGTATTCGGTCGAGTTGATTGTGATCAAACTCTGGCAAGATTTGGGGAAACCAGAATCATTCGACTTGACAGAGAAGTTTACAGAAGTTATGACATTTCTGAGCAATATCGGTAACATGAAGATCACCTGGTCGCATGAATACGATATCTCTCAGTTTCGAGGTTTGCCGTAAGTATGTAACTGCTACAGGTTCAGCTTGGCATTTTAAAAACATTTTGGGACTGGAACATGAACTTGTTGACTTCATTCTTTGACAGCTATTCACTGTTACTGTCATTAATAATATGGTGATACATAGAGAATCACCTCAAGTTTTCATATCAAATATATCAATACACATCAATAAATGGAACAAATATCCATAGCTTGCCGATGATATTTTACTTTTTAAAACTTATTCCATGTATTGACAAATTGCTGGGCACTTTTAGAATATAATTATTTCCAAAAGCTATATCTCATGTGGATCACATTTTTGTATGGATATAGACATACAAAGCATCAAAATTGAATATATTTGTACTTAAATGATAAGCTCCTGATAATTATTGATTTTATCCATTGTCAACGGTCTGACTTGTCTATCAGATTTTTTCAAATACTTGTACTCTGATGACCCGTATAGAAGAAAGTGCAGGCTGGTAGTAGTGTTATAGTACGATGTAAATACAAGAACAAGTGAAATTTTATACATTTTAATGTGCATATAGAACACGAAGGCACACCACACAAATAACAACAACCATTTGTTCTTGGAGCATTTATATATGTGGTCATCATATGATAATTTTACATGTAAACAATTGTTTTTCAGAGGTGGGAAACCTGTAATTATGGACCCTGCTAACCCTTATGGGAACACTGCTCAAAGGCTGAAGAAAAGTAAGACGGCTATCAAACGCATTGAGAAGAGAGCGCAGGAAACACTCCAGCATCTGTGAACATCTTGCTTCTACGGCCATTGGTCACACTCAACATATCAAGAATACACCTTGTTGATAGTGTCAGAACCGCAGATTGATAGGGACAAACAAATATATAGTTTAGTCGAAAAGCATTATAGTTTTCATTTCTTCACTCTTAGAAAACATAATTAGTTTGGAAGACTAGCATTATAGCCTTGTTCTTCAGTCTGAGAGAGCATATAAGGAAAACAGTTTATTCTGAATTACTAATTTGTAGGTTATTGCTTACCCGATATCCATGACAAAGCACCAAAGCTTATCATTAGTAATATTTGATGCTCGTGTGGTTGTCAAGTAATCGTTATGATTGATTCACTCAAGTGTTGAAACCCACGGGTCTTATAGGTTTCACTTGAATATTTTATGTACGCTTATTTTAGTTGGTTCATGATTTGCATCCATGCAGAAAGAAAAAAAATGCATTTTAGTATGCATAGTGGTTATAAGCGTTTATATGTTCACCCCGTTAATAGTTTGAAAGGAGAGAAAAGACGAACAAATAAAACAATAAGAATTCATTTATTTTAAAAAAGCAATATCATAATGAGTTAAATGATTAGTGCGTCACCCAAAAATTTGAAAGTCATGGAATTATTTATAGTACTGCCGTCGGGAAAGTTCGATTTATTGTATAACAAAACGAGAAAAAAAACAACTTATGCCTGTCACCCACTTTAAAATGAAAGCAAATGTAGTATTCAATAAATCGAAAGGGCTTGCATGGGGCGCTTAATTCACCAATGACTTTGTGACAAACGTTTATTGTTTTATATATGTGTTACAATGTATCACACGTGTGTAGGCTAAGTTCTGTGGAGAACAGATTGAAATATAATAAACTTAATATTACAAGAATTCAACGAGCCTTGTTAAAATACTGAAAGACAATACTCTTATATAATACAATTTCTCTTTTCCAGATGTTTGATCAGGCATTTAATACATTTATATTATTAATTTACAGGAAACCTGTAACATGGGTCAAATTAGCTTTAATTCATTTTAAGTCATATCTTTAAATAAAGATTTGGTTACAATAGGCTGTATTTGGAAGGACAATTATGAAAACTGATACAATAGAATAAGTACTATACGATGAAGGAGTAAACAATATTAGCAGAACTGGTTCTATTTGCAAAACTGTTGACTAAACACTTAGAAAGATTTAGATAAAGTAAATACAGATATTTGAAAGTCGATTGCTTTCAATTTTGTAGATCCACTTAAAACTTGCTTGAAGATTTTCAAAAGGGTTCATTCATTTCAAACCTGTCAACTAATTACAAATGTGCACAAGCTTGATATGCAGCTAAGGAAAACTGTATATGATGACATTTTGATTAATCATTACAATTTTATTTATGTTTATCAATATCGATAGAATTCTTTAAATTACAATCATCTAATTCCCCAACTTTAGACAACTATTTAACCTCTTTCCCTTCTCCATTCACCTGAGCGATCAATGTAGGCAGGGAAACTGAGGTCTTGTAGAAACATTAATTCAATAAATTGGGGGTGGATCACATAGTAATTGAATACTACATTCAACCTTACAATTTCATGGTTCTGCACAGTTTCAGAGACAAAAGAATGAGATTATGTGTAACAACTTGCGTCAGACCTAGCTTAATGTGTGGCAGCAATTAGCAGTGGGAAGCAGTGGAAGATAATCGATAAATCAAGTAATTGGGAAGGTTCCTGATCTTACATCCACCTACAGTATATGTTCCTACATCACATTGCATAGTAATGGATCAATACACATCTTCTTAAGACAGTGTAACCTGTTTTGAGATTATCCTGCCAGACTGTTCTTTTAAAATTCTTCATTTTGTTTGCCTTCAGAATTAAGTAATAACAAGGAAAGAGATTCGTCATTTTCAGTTCATGTTCTTATAACTAGAGAGCCAAACTATTACGTGAATGTATTCCTAGGAATGACTATTTAATGAATTTGAAACTTGTTGCTACTTCCTACAATAAACTCAGGTAGTACCGTTTAGTTGTGATGAAGTTTGAATTTAGTTATGTCACGTTTTCAAAAGCAGAGAGTGTATGTTTTTCATTTCTAATTCATCTGATGATGCATACATCCAGTTATGAAGACAAACGTCAACAATTGTTAAATAATTATGATAATTGTGTTATGATGAATTTATGAAAGATAACGTGGCCTATTACACAAGCAAAATATCAGAGTGTTATAGATTTCGACATAAAGCTAATACAAATATGACACAATATCACTTAAGCTACTCTAATTAGTTATCTGAATATATATCGGAGTCCTTGATCAGTTCCTAGTTGACAAATGTTCAATCAGACAAAGAGTTCTGAATGCTAAGAGAGGAATTAGTCTTGTAATGGTATTAAAATGATCTTAAATATGCCAAGCTTAACTACGTCCCTCTCTACCTCGTATTCAAGAAATAGGGGAATCATCCAAGAATCAACCAGTTTACTTTCTTAAAGATGTGTAAGTGTAACCAGCTTAACAGTGCAATGTTATGTAAAGCTGTGACTTATTTCATATCATAACATATTTAGTAAAAAAATCCAAAAGCCCATAAGAATGTGATATACTTAACAATATGTTTTGACAAAAAGCTGTTTTTTGTCATTTTCTTCTTGAAAGTAATATTTCATAGAAATCTGACGTACTTAAAATTTAATCGATATTTCACTACCATAAACGTGTAACATGATCATCTGACAATCATTTTATTTTTTTCTGTTTCTGAAATGTCAGAGGAAAGTCATTATTTGTTGATGTCAATATTTCAACAGGTTTTGATAAAAAAGAAATATGTTTAACTCCTTGGAGTTATTAAAATACACAAACACACGT
Source organism: Steromphala cineraria (assembly GCA_916613615.1). Classification (NCBI taxonomy): domain Eukaryota; kingdom Metazoa; phylum Mollusca; class Gastropoda; order Trochida; family Trochidae; genus Steromphala; species Steromphala cineraria. The sequence continues at coordinate 54,420,113 of OU744731.1, read as the reverse complement.
CCTGTTCCACTTTCCAAGGAAGGCAGAGGAGTTGTAAGGCACATTTATTCAAGTTAATGATAAATTCCAACATCTTGTAACATCCTGTAACTTCTTCAATCCATGTCAAGAGGTTTGTTTGTTTCTATCATCCAACGTCATTTAGATGCCAATAACTTCTAAACTTACAGCTCGATTTTCATCACTTTCAGCATCACACTATAAATATCATCTAAATTGTAGCAACCTGTTTGTGATTTATGAAATAAAAATCTGTGAAGTGATATGACTGTGATGGAAACTTTAGATTTGTCAACATTTTCCTACTAACGTTGATATGTTCGTAAATTTTATGTGCTGTTAACATAACATGCACTAGTAGTGATTACATTACCTGATATCAACTAGGCCCATTTTCTCCTCACATTGAAAACTTTTCATGGTAAAGATCATTTCTACAGATAATAAAATGTTCAAATTATCATGAAAAATTGTAAACATCAATGCTGGAGATTTATCTAATGTCATCTTAAAACTTGGTTTTTATGACAGATGCTGCATTTACAATGATCAAAACATGTAGAGTCTTATATGTCATAATTTCAGTATTTTCAGCATGTAAATAATATTCACATTTACATTCATATTGACACGATCACGGAATTGTTTTCCAAAACACGACAAGATTTGTTTGTCAAACAAGCAAGCATTGCTATAATTATGATTATTACAATTTGTTTACAAATCCAAATAAATTCAACATATACAGTTACTTACTTACTCCCAATACTCTAACCTATATTTATCAGAGCGAAATCATGTTTACCTTTTATGACTTTCGTAGGCCACGTTGAATAGTTAAATACTGTAGTATTGTGTGCAGTCACCCCTAACATTATGTAATTCTGATTCTAGCTTGATTCTTCTGAACCAAAACACCAGAGGAATACCAAGAGTTACAGTAAATGTCGATTTTTGAAATACTTGCCCATGTCATGTGTAGCATCAACTCTTAATGACAAGGATTATGAACATAGCACAATCAATCGGTGCCCTTAGAGAATCTAAAAGGTGACGGCTAAACAGCACTTAAGGAAAATTTGGATGCCAGAGAAGTTTTCGCTAGGAAAAATAAAAGTAACATTCCCATTATGGAATTACATTTTTCTGTTAAGAACATCTTGATAAATGCATAAAAACAGAACTGTGGGAGGAATCTGTTGATGTGTTTCCTAATGTCTTCCTAATGGGTTGATGTCTTAATTGCATCAAAAGCAGAATTATTAACTCTATTCACTTCAATGTTTGCAGCTCCTCTAAGACATTTGGAATGCTGCAATCTGCAACTTATAATTCTTACTGTCATTAGCGATTTGATAGTGTGAATCGTTACTTGACCAGGAGTCTACTACTAGAATGTGAAATGATCTAAGATATCAAATTGAGTTGCAAATTATATATTTGAATTCAATTGCATGATCGTCTTCTGCCTTACTTTTTCATAGCGACTGGGTACTATATTGGCAAAATATATATTCCTTTGAATACTACCTTCTTCTGCCTTTCCTCTGACAACAAATGAAATGAATGAAATCTGAACTTCTGAAAACGAATGTTGAGTGTAGAAAACGATCCATCTAAAAGATTATCCTAACCTTCTAGTTTTTATAGAAATAAAATGATTTTATGTTACAAACTCATCGTAAATGAAGAATATGATTGCACAATGCGAAATACTTGTATAACTTTGATGACTTTGATGACAATCTTTCGAGATATGCATATTGCACAAATGAACACTTTCTGAGGCATGATTAAAGTTTTGGCAACAAATAAAAATCTAATAGTTTTAAAATAATGAACATTATGAACACTAGATACCCTGCGTATGCCATTAGATGATGATCTTGGTATGATTTGGCAACCAACGTATTAGGAAATCAATATTAAATACATTGACATTAACTAAAATACTATTAATTCATTGCATCAACTTGATGAAAAACTAATTCCTTATGCAAAGGCATATTTTAAAGGGTTTCACTTAGTTTAGAGAAAAGATATTGAAATTGAAAATCAATTTTCAACCAGATGTTCATACGAATGTTCAAAGCAAGGTCTAAAGAATAAATGCAAAGATTTTGGAACATACTGTATTAAGACCTCAAAGAAACAATGTCCATTCAGTATTGTCAACTCTATTATCAATTGCCGGTTGCTTTTGATAATCATAAAGTATTTATGTATGTCTGCAAGTCACCATTATTTTCGTTGATAATTTATCAAAAGTTTCATTTTCTGAAAATTATATTTCATGGTAAAGACACAATTTGTATAATTTTATTACTCATTTCACTTCGTTCGTTATTCTTAACATGAATTATGTTCAAACTGAGAGGTATCATTTCAGGCCCATAGTAATATGACCTCACGGTCTCACATACAAGCCTCAAATGACCCAACCAAATCGTTCTTGATTTTTTTTATTTTGATATTTTTTTTCCATGAAATGGGTACAGAACACCGAGCTGAAAGATTGCTAAAAAATGTATTGACATCTGCTCCGAGTTGGCAAACATCAAACGGCACATTCGATTGAATAAAATCATATTTCACGAAATCGTACTGAATGAAATAAAAATATAGAAAAGATACAAATTATTTTTGCAATGTCATGGTATTTACACTGCTTATATCATTTTATCGTTGTGTTTGTATAGTTCAATTAACCGTTACAAAAAAACTAATTCAGTACATGTATGTCACCACTTTCACAACCAATTTTATGAATTTTTTTAGCATAATTAATTCAGGGCTTTTATATTGTATGTCAATCCTGATGTTGTCACCTTATATATAAATATTCAAGAGCTGAATGAAGTTTGAATGAAGCAAGGGGAGAACTGGTTATTTTCACTATGCCGATGACAACTGCCCTAAAAAAATTCACATCATTTAAATTTTGATATCTAAATTATTGACATACATGGTATTGTATCATTACAATTATTTGAAAGATAAGATCTGTTTGAATTGTTTTTGATTATCTCAAACATTTAATTATGATTTTAAACGCAAATAACGTAAAAACATATACCAAGAAAATGAAGTAATGTGGTATCTGATTTTGACCGATACCATAACAACTTAGTGTTATATCATATCTATAAAAATAACCATCTTTATGCATACATCAGTATTATTCAAATAAGCCTAGCTTAAAGACACCCAGTCAAATTTACCCAGCCCTAAAACCAATAATTAGGGAATATTTAGGGAAAGGGGGTACCCTTTAAAACCTCTTACAATGTGATTGTTCTCTCTACCGCGAGAGTCATGAAGAATTTGGGTCCCACTCGGCCTCACATTGTACCACCAAGATGAACATTTTATGAAACCAGATGAAAAATATAATTTCATTATTTCACATCTTTAGACTTTTGTCTATGGATTTCCATTCACAAGATTATTCATGACTTTAAACTGTGTCTGCATGAAACCCTATAACAGGCTGAAACAAGTTTAAGAGACCTGTCGTATCAACCTAGCTGTAGTTATCTAACTAATTGATACATTGGCATTAGTCCAGCCACTAGTGAATTGACCTGATCGCACTTTGGATGACTCTACCTAGTAATGACAAATAGTCCTCTTTCTGTCAACTATACAGTCACATTGGTAGTATCAAATTCTATGCAAGTAGACATTCAAATTTTGAGTTTGATTATTTACTTTCCTCTGATTTTTTAATGTCGATTAACTATGGTAAAATATTTTTTTTAGATCAGACAAGGTTTTATTTCACTTAAAATTTGATAGGTTAAACCTCTAGCCTGCAGTGTCACACAAGCTGAGGAACTTCTTTTTCGAGTTATGGTTTGAATTTGCCTTAGTTGTGAATAAAAGAGATAACAATTTGCAATTTTCAACATTAGACATAATATGATAATCATAATTTTCTGTTTTAGATGGCTATTCCTTAAATACCTTCTCTACAATCAAATATAAAATTATAAATATATGTGAACAAATACACACACGTGCACAGAAAACGGCAATATATATATCATAACATTTTAAACTCTTTCCAAATATTCTTAAAACTTGTACCCAATACATTTGGAACATCTCCAAATCACTCATTGTAATAAAGAAAACTGTTAAGTAATTAAACAAATGTCGTAAAATTAATTTTGTTTGAAACATGAAAACAATGTATAATGGATATTTAGTCAATGGTTTGATAAATAAAGAATTGTGTCTGAGCAAAAAGAACAATGTCAGACTGGTCACACGCTATTAACAGCAGATAAACCAATGGGCGTCAAACTTCGAGGTTTGTAATTTCACAATTTTGAATTTAATCATAACAAGAATACATTTTACTTCTTTATGAGCGTTCGATGTGGTTCCATGCATGAAAACTAATGTCGTAAATAAATAAATAACGGTATAAGATATCGGTATACCTTTTAGTAGATAAACTGTTGACCAGTAATAGTCAGTGAACGATTCCTAATTGATAATTTACAAACAGTATATCGCTGATTGGCATTGTTCCCTATTCTTGTGTAGTTTTTTAACATTGATAATTTCATTGATATGTTTCCTCTTCCTAATTCTATTATTCGCATAAGCAATCAAAAACAGATCAGGAGTTAACTGAATCTGAAGCAAGGTCTCCAGCCCTTCAGATAGTAGCTGATGCAACTTGACTGTCAAAGCTTTTGTAAAGTAAATCACGATTCGGCATTACGTCAGCAAATTTATGTGGTGTATGTTCAATAAACTATTCATTGTTATTCAATATTTCAGATCCTTTGTCCTGTGCTAGTAGATTGTAACAACAACTGTCATCTGACCTGATGATCTGAATTATTGTATAGAATTGTTAAAGAATGTATATTTAGCATTTTCTACGAAATTGAAATTTGGAAATAGAGGTCCTTTTGTTGATACCTGAAGACTAGAGAAGACTTAATCACTAGATCAAATAAAATCAAAATCTATGCAATTTTGGTTTTTGTTACTCATTGTGATCAACAATTCAATTTATCAGTTTGAGTGATCGAATACTGGACAACAGTCCCTTCTATTATCAGATGATCTTGAATCATGTTGATTCAACCCTGATCACTTAGTGAAAAAAACAAGTTGTAAAATTACTATTCATAGCAATATTGCGATACAGGAAGCTCAAGATACGATACATATTGTGATACTAAGGTCTCGAAACCATAATACTACGATGTCATACTTCGTAATTAAACATTCACAGAAAGGCATTCTTAATGAGGATTTTCACAAATTTAAGATTGCAATCATCGATATTATCTCACGATTTACATTGTAATTTTCAGCATCGTCCTATGAACTGAACCAATGATGCATTGATGCATCTAAGTATCGTAACATCCCTTCATTACATTAAGCAATTCTATTCTTTTAATTTTGATTGTTAAGAAACACGTTTGTGTAACAGTTCACCTGACCAAGTGCATTTCAGTAACTTAAATGGATTAAAAATTGTATGGTTACGTGGCAACAGATGAGTTGCTAGTAGTTTTGAGACATTAAATACTCCTGCATTGATAAAGAACATGTCCTCAATGGAATGTCCATTAAGCAATTGATTTCTAATCACTTTGTAGAAAAATACCTTACAATGACTCGACATGACCTTGTGAAGCGAATTCCATTGTAAAACTTTAGCAATTGTTTGGAACTGATTTTCTTTGACTCAGATTCAACAATAAGGTCTCTCCGAAAATTTAAAAGCTTCAAAGAGCCTTTCAATGTCAGCATGGTCTTTTCAAGTTAAACGGACTTTTAGTTTAAAAGGACCAGTAGCACGTTTTAGGGGGAGAATATAAGGTGATGTCAGGAAAATGAGAATAAATGGTTCCGTTTGAAGGACAATGTATTTCAACTTAATTACATAGTACTAAATCAATTATATAATGTTAAGCTCAGCTAAACGATTAATTTTTCTAACACTAAATGAATTAAAGGTGTTCACAAAAAAATGACCGTCAATGGACTTTTTGTGAATCTATTTAGTTCGTTCTCTGACTATGGATGATAAGTTTGCATATTTTTGACACTATCAAAAAAACAGATTTAGAATTAACGTACAATTATTAGTGACACATATAAAATATAAAATTTTCTGAAAACGTGCTATTTCCCTTTAAAGGGATGGTGAATGAGAGCTTCCACGTTTTATCATAAATGTATTCGAATATACTAAACTGTCAATGTATTATATCGTTACCTTCATACATTTATTATAACATAACATTGTTATTGATATATCAACAATTGAAATATATTAATCCAGTCACATCATTCATCTATATTACGTAGTGTTATTACCTATAAATATGATTAAAAAGGCTATAGTGTGTCATTAATATTGACCTTAAATTATTGTTGAGTATAGCTATGCGCACACATACAAGAACATGGGATACATCCAAATATCCATATATCTCTTCAACAGTCTAATTAAAATTGGCCTTGTTCTGAGGAATAAAAGATTCAAAACATCAACTCTATAGTGATATGAAATCCTTTATACTTGGACTCAGTAGAGAGGATACCTATCGAATTAACATGTTCGAGTTTCGATGGAGCTAATATTTAATGATTTTCATTCCTAGGCCGATTTTAATCAAACTATCTCATCTATATGTTGTTGAACATGTTCTTTAAATGTAACATTATCTATGTAAAAGGAACATGCTTTCAAAAATATTTTCAAAGGAATCTCAAGATTGTAATGACAGTACCGTTGCTGAAATGAAATTACAACCTATACGACCTACGGATTGAGAATCATGATTTATTACTAACGATAAATTATTAAGTAACATTCCAAGTAATTCCTTTTTACGATGTGTAAAAAAACGAATATTTGTTATTCAAAATAACTAAGATATTGTCAAGCATCTTTTATTCATATCGTCAATTCATTTGTCTCTGGGCTTGCTCAAAGTTTAAAGGGTTTGGTAAGGGTCCTATTTTCAATTTGCATCTGATCTGCCCACTTTCCCCTTGGCAATACATGCAAAAAGGGCGAGGCAATAAGTGCATGTAACCAAGCACTAAGGCTGTTCATATGGACACGATTCTCGTTAAATGCTCATTCGCCTAATGAATTATTTATGCTTAGCAGAGGGTACCGAGTTATTAAGTTTAATTTGAATTTAATTGTTTACAGTAGAGTTAAGAGTAACACAACGAGAAGATAGTCAACACTGTTTAAGATGAATTCTAAAATTTTAATTGTACATGAATGGTTTCAAAATATTTGCAAAGCATCTTAGAATTACAACCTGGATTTTAGGACAAAGTTGTAAAGTTGATGTGTATGCAGCATGTCAAGTGACAGGGCCTAGGTAAAAATTCCTTTGTGAAATTTAGATCTACAACACTGTTTTCCTTTTGGGCACCACTGTTTGTGATTGTGATACTACTCAAAATAATGGCAAACATATATTTCTTCATGACATCTGTCATAGATAGAGAACCATTGAGGTACAATTGGGTGGTTAAAAACAAAAGGATGTTGCACAGATACTGTGTTGCAACCATAGACGGAAATGTTACTTAATAAGATCTTCTTTAAATTTTTGGCTACTTCTGACCATGACGCAAATTCCAAATTCTAAACTCAAATAGCCGATTATTTCTTTCATGCCATTAAACGAATATTTCTTTCGTGTCATTAAAACAACAGTGCTTGTCCTCTCGTTTTTTATTTATGTCTTTAAGTACTTTGTTTTTGACAGATTTTTACTTTGATAAATCAGAAAAGTGTTTTATCATGTCATGTCAAAACTCGTCAGCTCTTAATTTCAGATGTTTTGGATTTTGGAATTATAGTTTGAATACAAAAATCCATCTAAAACAGCCAAATATTTCTACCGGTAAAGAAAAACAAGGAACAAGATAAACAGTATCATGAACACCCCTAATGTTTTCTCTTATAACGTGTGTGAAGTGATTGTACTTGTTGATATATCTTTAATGTCTTAATATTTTAGTTAAGTGATCAATTAATCAAATAAGTTCAAACACCAGAACAACTGAAGTTATTTTATGTAAAATAGGTATTGTGCAATCGATTTTTGATCAAGACAAAACCTCAAGACCGATTTCGGTTCACCTTTTCATAACGAGAATTTAAGAACATCGATAAGGTATTTTTCTTAAAGGCAGAGTTTGTTAAATAAAAACAAGTTACAATGGATGTGAATGGATATTAAACAGACGTTGCTACAAATGTAAAATTGTTCTATTACAAAATGATTTGTAAAAATAAAAGGAGTGAACCTTTTACCTTATGCTGCAACTGATGTTCACTTATAATGTGTTTATCGAAGTAAGATAAGAAAAACAAGTTATCATTTTTTTGCATTCTGTATGAACAGATTTTGCTAAAGTAATAACATCTTATGTTAGCATCTGTTTCAATGCTATCGTTTCCCGAGCTAGAAATTGAATGCCTCTTTGACTGCGATCAGAGTTAGTTCGCTAACAATGTTGATGTTTCAGGAATAATCATATGAAAAGCCTCAGTCGTTTTTGTATACTTTGGATCAAACACGAATTTGTTCGACTGTGTTCTACCAATCAAAAAGGTGTTTTCATTGGTACACATATTCAATATAGTTGGCGCTTAAATGTTTTCCAGAAGCCCAAGCTCTTATTCAAAAGTTTAGGATGTATAGAATGTTGAAGGGAATGTTGAAGAGGATGAAGATATTGACAATGCTTTTATTGACACATTTGACACATATGTCAACCTCTTCTGCGACAAGGATAGAATGGAGAGTATTGTCTTTTATATGTGTTAGATGATTTCTGTGACAGTAGATCTTTCATGCAATCTAATTAGCTATCATACCTATTCTATGATAAAACTTGATTAAAAGCTCATAAGAACTGTCGGTTAAAAACAAAGAAATAGAAATGTATCACCCAATTGTATCAGATCTCATTTAAAGGTTAATGAAATCTATGTTTTATGTGTTATTGTTTCAAACAGAATCTAATGCCGAAATGGGAATTAATTATCTATTAATCTATCTAATTAATCATCAGAACTTATTTTACGAGTCATATATCGTATCAAGTAGCGACTTTTTTAACCTTGACTCAATAATGGAATTTTTATCTCGACGTATCAAGTTGCTATTAAAGGATTTTGAGAGGTAAAATAAAGATCATGTAACGAAAAGCTATTTTGAGCATTAAAGTGAAGCTGATAAATTAAAAAACACAGAATCATTTCTTTAACCTATCCTTTACCTGCTACCAGTGGACAACACCTTCTATTGTGTTTTCTCAATAGTCTTTTTGGTGATTGATTTCATATATATTTTTATCATATAATGGAGGGTGTTATCGATTCCAATAAAGCTATCGGATAAACTTGGTATCTGATTTGCTCAAAATCTGATTAAGATGCAAATTAGGTCAAAACCCGAACTATTTTCTCAAAACTCCATGCATTTCATGTGAGTCCTAAACCGGTCGCTGACCATTGATAACGTCATCGGGAGTTTTCAGGTTAAGTGTTTCTATTCTTTCAAAATAAAATATCATAAACAAAATCCGTCAGGGCAAACTTATCACACATTCGTATTTGAGAAATTATAGCTTGGTTATCGAAGCATATCAAGCTGTTTTCATCGTGCGTTTAAAAAATATAACGATATGCAGCAGACAATATTGGCTATCAAAAAAATATGTGCTTCAATTTTCGTGAATAACATCGGCCTAGATCGCTTTGACCGTGTCGGTTATCAACTTATCAGCAAAAACAAATCATATTCTAGTGTTGGTACAGATTAGTAGCGTAGTAACAAACGCAATAACCTCACCTTCGCAAACAGTCGGCGTTTAGTCTAAGGATACCGTAACTGAACTGGCGTAACAAAAATGACAATGCAGCTTTTCAAAATGCAGTTAGAGTTACTTCCCCTGTTGTAGCGACGTTGACAAGTTGTTCTTACACAATATACAAAATACAATATTTACTCGTGCACTGGGAATCATACTGAAAATATTGATAGATTGTAGAAGACGTTTCTAAGACTGTGAAGGAAGGAATGAAGGAATATTTCTAGTCTGTTACCAACTATACATCGCCGACAATATGACCTTCACCTTGGTTGTGAAAGTAATTACTTCTCGAAATCTAGGTCAAACATAGGTTTAAACCCGTTTATTTCAACATGACATTATATGATAAAGAAATTATTAACCTCCTGTGTTTCCGTATCATTTATATCATATAATAGGAATAGAAAAGTATGTATTTTGCTTGCCAAAGGCTCGCATAACACAAATTTTATTCCTATTATATGATATTAATGATACGGAAACACACTCGGTTAATAATCTCTATATATCACAGCTGCTAAACAAAAGTTTTAAAGTTGACATAGTTATCATATTTTAAAGAATCTCTAAGAATAATGCAAAGGAAGAACAATTTGAAAATTCTGATTTTCTCAGCCTACGCACCTGACATGTATGATACTTATGGGTTCGGTCGTGAGCTACACGACAGCAATCCTTTAGAGATACAAATGTTATCATCGAACTTGATATCAAATATCAAACCCTTCGTTATCAGTCTCTAGGGATTATGTAAAAAAGGGTTTTGGAACAATGTCAGTTTTTACTGATGTTGCAGGATAACACATGCTCTTGTATATACTAACTGTACAGTTGTTAAGACTTCAGATATATGACAAGTTAACCCAACATTCATGTTTCACGCATACAGCTAATTATATATTTGAGTTTATCTACTTGAATGCTATATTTGGAAAACCTTTACTGAAATTTAGAATAGTTTAAACTTCTCACTTACAAATGCGGAAAAAAAACAATTACAAATGTAATTGCAAGGTCAAGTTGTCATTAAGGTTGACAGTGATATGGTGATTGCATATTCTGTTCTGGTGTTCCTACTATTGTTGTAAACAGTTGTATCTGATATTTGACACTTTAACGACCGGAAACTGTCATTATAGTCCGCCTACGCTATACTTTTTGTTATGAAACAAAGCACCAGATTTCTTAACGTTTGCTTTTACATTTACATCAAAAGATTACATTAAATATTGTGCCATGCATGAAAATATCATTCCTCACTGGTAATGTGATATCTGCACAAAACATACTTTAGGAACAGCATATATCAAGGTTGAATTATTTCACCTGTCACCTGATCATCTAGATGAAAGAATGTTTAAAAACGCTTCCTAAGTAGATAACATACTTAAGGGAACAGAAGCAAGTTTATGAAAGTAATTATATAAATACAGAGATTTCACGAAACGAAAGTGAGGTAAGCAATTGCAAAAACAATATTTTTAAATCAAAAAGTTGCAGTTATTTACTTAACATATTCAAATATATTCTCTAGTTGTTTTTTTGTATAGGGGAATTAAGGAAAAATAAATGAACGAATTCGAAAAAAAAAATATTTTAAACTAAATGAAGCAGTAATAAATCAAATATGTAATGTAAAGTTCAGCCATGCAATTCCTTTATTACACAAAATGAATTAAAGGTGTTCACACAAAAATGGTTGTCAATGGACTTTATCTGAATCTTTCTAATTTGTTATCTGACTATGGATGATTGGTTTGTGTTATGAGATATTTTGTACACTATCGATATGATACATTAAACATTAATGTATAATTATCAGTGAAAAATTAGAAACATAAAACTTTCAAAAAAAGTGCTACTGGCCCTTTAAAACATACATGTGACAGCTTATAATTATTCAATTTCCTCCAGTGGTATATGCAAGTATACAACCTGATAAGTTCACACTAGAATTAAACAAACAAACAATTTATTTTTTCTTTTTGAAATGTTTATGTCTTTGAATTTGTTCAATAGTTTGAAGAGGATAATTAGCAAAACTTTCACCTTTGCGTACTCGGATGGTCGTATCTGTGGAATATTATGGAACATGTAAATAAAACTGTGTAGGTACCGGGAATTAAATATGAATTCATCCATTCACTAATATTTTTTCTCAATAGATTTCAAGCACAGTTTTATTAGGAACATACACAACAACCATGATGTTTAGTATTATTTCAACGTACTATTATGCATTGTTTGTGAGTGGAAACATCTGATTCACGACACTACAGTTAGAATCAACTTGGAAGTCAGTTTTTACAGAGCTGTAGCTAACTGATAATTAACTAACTTGTAGGTAAGGAAAAAAGTATCTGGATACAACAAAACAAAAATGTGTGAATAAAAAAACCCAGTTATGTCAATATGTAAGCGTGTTATCTTAAATGCATGTTAAGTTTAAAAACGAATAAACATAAACCAAATTCTGTTGTTGACTATGCAGATTTGGAAGCGATAGTGGACTTGAAAACATTTTCATCAACCTTCAAAAACTTGTTGAGATTATAGATGTCTTAGAAATCCAGCATATGGACAAACATATCGTTTGAGTGGCAGTCCAGAATTGCCCTTGCCTTCCTAAAAGAAAAACATATAGATAAAATCATATCCCAGTTGCACATTGTATGACCTGTTGACGGATGTAAGTATCAAGTTAGGCCTCAAATGTATTACAACTTGTAAAGGTGTATTTTCATGTGTGAAGAAGTAACAGTTATACATATTATAGATATTGTATTCTACGAGGTTTCGTGAAGAACTAGATCAAATATATTAATATACGAAAATTGTCTATTATTGTCATAAACTGGGGTGAAGCTTGTATACAGTGATAAAACAACCTTTCTGAATATTTATAAAGGGCTCGACTTATAAACAGATTTCTTCACTTGGTGAATGACATATAATTCTGATTTTTATCGATTGAAGTTTTGTTTATCTTATCAAAGTACAGGAAATTTGAATTTAAGTCTTAAATATACCTTAGTATTTTTAGAAAAAGGACATTGTTATCAGAATTGCAGTTCATATGGTAACTGTACGGAATTTCCAGTAACTTGTGTCTCTTTCTATACTGTCCTCCCCGAATTAAATTGAAACAATAAGTAAAAACTAAAATAATCATATTGACAAGATGTTCATTCTCAACTATCATTATTACTTTACGTAGTTGCTAATTAAAAAATATTGACTTTCAGAATGATTAGATTGAATTTCATTTCTTATATTTGTCTTCGAGAAGGCTTCTGGATGAAAGCATTTTCCTAAATAATTGTTCAAACAATATTTGAAACTTTAGTTGTCTTTTAAATACAGTTGAGCTTGTAAAAAAGGAGTTCATTCCTTAAAACTGGCGTTCTATTTTTTTCGTATTTAAGTTTGGGTCAATGTTTTGATTGACTTTTTCTTCCTTCCATCGCTAGTCCAGGAGATCAAGGGTAGATCAGGAGTAAATTGAATCTCAAACCAGATCTCATGCAAAACTTCTCACTAGGTATTAAGTGCTGCATCTTGCCGTTCAAGGCTTGCTCAAGTTGCATTAACATTCGGTAGTTGTTGAACAAGAGTCATCGTCCTGATGTGTAAATACAGTTCTCTTGTCCCATGTTACAACTGTGTTAGTACCTGTACATGTGTAGATGTTGACAAAATCTGTCATCTGATATGATGATCTTTAGAGCATTATTTCTAAAATGTATGTAAGACATATATGCATTCATTTTGTCAGCTAAAATATGTTTAGAATGCAACGAATCAAATCTAATAAGATTAATCAATCACTTAACTCATTGATAATTAAGGTAATTATTCAGATATTTAAGTTGATAAAGTCCAATGCAAAGGCAAACAATTAGTCATTGCGACAAATTGAATCAGTACATAATTTATCAATTCATAACTTTTAGATAACATCACATCATCTATTCTTTATCCCCAACTTAGAAAAGTATTATTACATGTTTAACAATTCCATTTGAATTGACATTTGCATTTTCAGAAAAGTTTATCAATGACGACAATTTCATCAGTGTCCACCTACGATTTACACATAGGTTTCAGCAAAAGCATTAAAGTGAACGTGTTGTCAAGTGTACATTACCATCAAAGGGCAACCTTAAGTGTTAAACTTATGGCATGCAAATATCAGTTTTGATGGATTTGCTGACATGGTGGTAAACACTTAGAGAGATTTAGATAAATTAAATACAGATATTTGAAAGTCGATTGCTTTCAATTTTGTAGATCCACTTAAAACTTGCTTGAAGATTTTTAAAAGGGTTCATTAATTTCAAACCTGTCAACTAATTACAAATGTGCACAAGCTTGATATGCAGCTAACGATAACTGTATATGTTGACATTTTGATTAATCATTACAATTTTATTTTATGTTTATCATCTAATTACTAACTTTAGACAACTATTTAACCGATGTCCTTGCTTCGTTCACCTGAGCGATCAATGTAGACAGGGAAACTGAGGTCTTGTAGAAACATTAACTTAATAAATGGGGGGCGGATCACATGGTAATTGAATACTACTTTCAACCTTACACTTTCATAGTTCTGCACAGTTTCAGAGAAAAAAAATGAGATTATGTGGAACAACTTGCGTCAGGCCTGGCTTAATGTGTGTCAGCCATTAGCAGTGGGAAGCAGTGGAAGACAAGCGATAAATCAAGTAATTGGCAAGGTTCCTGATCTTACAACCACCTACAGTATATACTCCTACATCACCTTGCATAGCATAGGATCAAAAAACGAGTTGTACATCTTATTTAGTCAGTGTAAGGTCACGTGGTCGCTGTATCATTATAACCTGATTATCCTGCCAAACTGTTCTTTCAAATTTTCTATATTTTGTCCTAGGAAAGAGATTCGTCTTGTTTAGCTCATGTTTTTATAACTAGAGAGCCAAACTATTACGTGAATGTATTCCAAGGAATGACTATGTAATGAATGTGATAATTTTTGCTACTTCCTACAATGAACTCAGGTACTATTGTTTAGTTGTGATGAAGTTTGAATTTAGTTATGTCACGTTTTCAAAAGCAGAGAGTTCATTTGGTGAGGCATACATTCAGACGTTAGTTATGAAGAGAAACGTCAAAAATTGTTTTATAATTATGTGCTATGATGAATTTATGAAAGATAACATGTGGCCTATCACACAAGCAAAATATAACAAACGGTTGTATATAACTATTATAATCTGATAAATATAATGATAAACAGAGTGTTATAGATTTCAACATAAAGCTACTACAAATATGACACAATATCACATAAACTACTCTAATAAGTTTTCTGAATATATATCGGAGTCCTTGATCAGCTTATAGTTGACAAATGTTCAATCAGACAAAGAGCTCTGAATGCTAAGAGAGGAATTGAACTTGTAATGGTATTAAAAATGATCTTAAATATTCCGAGCTTAACTACGTCCCTCTCTACGTCATATTCAAGAAATAGGGGAATCATCCAAGAATCAACCAGTTTACTTTCTTAAAGATGTGTAAGTGTAACAAGCTTAACAGTGCAATGTTATGAAAAGCTGTGACTTATTCCATATCATAACATATTTAGTAAAAAATCCAAAAGCCTATAAGAATGTGATATACTTAACAATATGTTTTGACAAAAAGTTGTTGACAAACAATGCCATTTTATTCTTGAAAGTAATATTTCGTAGATATCTGACGTACTTAAAATTTGACCAATGAAATCGATATTTCACTACCATAAACGTGTAACATGATCATCTGACAATCATTTTATTTTTTTCTGTTTCTGAAATGTCAGAGGAAAGTCATTATTTGTTGATATCAATATTTCAACAGGTTTTGATAAAAAAGAAATATGTTTAACTCCTTGGAGTTATTGAAATACACAAACACCGTCCTGTGCCACTTCCCGAGGAAGGCAGAGGAGTTGTAAAGCACATTTATTCAAGTTAATGACAAGTTCCTACATCTTGTAACATCCTGTAACTTCCTCAATCCATTTCAAGTGGTTTGTTTGTTTCAATCATCAAACCTGTTTTATATGCCAATAACTTCTAAACTTACAGCTCGATTTTCATCAGACTTTCAGCATCACACTATAAATATCATCTAAATTGTAGCAACCTGTTTGTGATTTATTAAATAAAACCTGTGAAGTGATAGGACTGTGATGGAAACTTTAGATTTGTCAGCATTTTCCTACTAACATTGATATGATCGTACGTTGTATGTGCTGTTAACATAGTCTCGATTAAACTACCTGATATCAACTAGACCTATTTTCTCCTCACATTGCTAAGTTGTATTTCTCAAAGTAAAGACCATTTCTACATATGATAAAATCTTCTCTACATGCACTAAACTGTTATCATGGGATTTAGTTCATGTCATCTTTAAACATCCTTTAATAGTCGGTGGGCCGAAACCTGTACGACACTTATAATTGCAGGTTCGCTGCAACTTGTCGGTAAATAAAAGAACTTTATATAAAAATGCTCTACATTATACCCTTATCCTGAAACAAAAATGTTCTACTGAAAATCTTTGTACATTATTGCGTATGCTGACTCATAAAAGATAGGTATTTACATGGAACCAATTATCGCCATTTTTGGAATCACTTTTATTTCTAAATTTAGAAAAAAACTTAGAAAATTCAATAATTATTACACATGACACATTTTGAGGTCTAGTCCTATCGGGAATTAAATATTTCCCTTAGAAATTGAACTTAACTGGTGTTACATAGGCAAGGAAAACAACGGGATGAGTACGGCTGACCGTACCATTTATCGCCATTACGCATGTGATGTGTCAGTTCACAGCTTCTTCACGTCCCAGTTCATTTAAATTCCTCTTGAATTAAAAAGCCATGAACATAAATTTATTGATAACTATTACTCTCGCTATTTTGAAGAGTATATCTGTAATATTTGTTAATGTATATATTTTTACAATTCATGCGACTAGGTCAGTTTCGAACAAGACGGTTCACATGATGCTTCAAATGAAAAAAACAATATCATGTTATATATTTGTTAATATTATAATGATTTGCAAAACGATGACTCGTAGTAAATTTGTTTTATTAAAATATAAATTTAGATATTATTGCAGTACACTTGACTTCCCTGTCTTGGTTTCAAATAGTGACGATAACTAGTACGCGGCGATAACTGGTCCCCATCCACTGAGATACCGCAGTGAACATTGTGATTATATATGAAATACATATTTGTTTACACTTAAACAATGAAGAGTAAAATTAAAAGAATCTAATGATGTATTCAGATGCAGACAATTGCACTATCAGCAGTGAATACTTTTCATTTGACAACATCTTGAAAACTTCACGAATAGCATAGAAAACATACTTTAATATCGCAAACTGACCGAGGTTCGGAAAAATTCCTACTCAATTAATCTGTAAGACTTTGTGAAAAACACTTTCAAATAGAAAAACTTTTGGGCAGGTTTTAATAAGAATAACAAACCAGTGTCTATGTTCTTACGCTGAAATAACGGCAATCATCATATTTTTCAGATATTCCTATGGGTCCGACAATTGAGAGATTAATTGTTGATTTTTTTTATTATTCGTACATTTAAACAAAGGAGTTTGCTCTTCCTATTTGTCTGGTTTGTAAATATAATTAATTTTCATCTTAATTCTTTTTTTTTTCTCTTTTATTTTTTTCTGTTTCGACTGTATGTTTTGAAAAAGACAGTTGGTAAATTTATGGTGTTCGGATAATATTGACCTAGTAATAAAGTAGAATATCATCCGATTTATGATCCCATTAATCCTAGTTTTGACACGTTTTTTCAAATGAATTAAATTTTCTTATACACTTATAAAATACGCCAGTCGACAATAACAGCAGTATTCAAAACTATTTTAAAAAATTGAAAACATTATTTTCAGTGATCCCTCCGATTATGAATTATTCAGTAACTACAAGACGTATACACTATTTTTGTTTGTCATGACTTCACAATCAATTTCACAATAAGGCCTATTGAAATTGACCCCACATTCAACGATATTAAAAGTTTGTAAAAAGGATGTGACAGTTTCTTTATGTACCTACATGTAAGCAGTTACCGGAAATTTTAAAACAACACATACTATCCTCACAGAGAAGTTGCCATTGGCGGATCTGTGGTCTAAACAGACATTAATTCAAAATTATATATTAAATTTTCGCTTCATTAATATTATGGATACAAATTCTGTTATTTTGGCTCCAGAAGTACCTGAACATCGTACCGGTAAACATGATTGTAACTCCCTATACAATTCAAGAAATACTTAAGGTTGATAAAATGTTTCTTTTACTCTATGACAAGTTCCAGCAAACCCACATTTATATGGTTGCACAGGTTTCGGTCCACGGACTAACATATATAGAATATTTTAAACAGGCACATTACAGAGTATTCTACATTCCACATCGGGAAAAAATACGTGGGGGGGGGGGGGGGGGGGGGGGGGGGGGTAAACACACACCACCTCATTTAGTTTCGATTAAACAACGATTTGAAATAAATAAGATGCATTTGATTATGGAATCATCAACATTAATCATATCTACAATATTTCATATGAATTGATCGTTGATTGATTCTTTTTTTGTTAAGATATCTTTGTTTAAAGAAGACCGGGGAAAAAAATGAAATTGACACTAACATGACCCCTACCATGTTAAAAAGGGTGTAAATGAGTGGAAAACAAGGTTTGTTTTGTGATTCTTTGGTAAGATATAGCTTATATATCGATGGACATTTGTTGTTTATTAAAATAAATCCCCCCCCCCCCCCCCCCCCTCCCCCCAAAATTTTTTTTTAAAAATTTCAATTTTCCTCCCAAAAAATAGAAATTTTATTCACGTTTTTGCCTGAAGCTAATTTTCACATTTCCTGGACTCGGCCCACAGACTATAATGGCAGATGTTGTTACGTGTTCCTGCATTTGTTACGATCACAATATGCAGTGAATTTTACTTACTGGTATAGTTTGTACTCACTTCAGAAGTTTCAGCATGTAAATAATGTAGGTAAAGTAAGGTAATTACAAATTAAATAAATTGAACGAATACAACAAACAAATTGTCTCTTCATAATTTGTGCAAATTAAAAGAAAACAAATCGACAGTTTCTTACCTACTCTCAATAATCTGTATTGTTAAATATTCTAGTATTGTGTACAGTCACTCCTGACATTATACTATGCTGTTACCTTGGTTCTTCTAAACCAAAAGACCAGAGGAATACCAAGAGTTACTGTAAATGTACATTTTTTACATACTTCCCCATGTTATGTGTAGCATCAAATCTTAATGACAAGGATTATGAACATTACGATAGCAAAATCAATCGTTGCCCATAGAGAATCCCTGTAAAATCTATAAGGTAACGGTTAAACAGCACTTAAGAAAAATTTGGATGCCAGAGAAGTTTTCGCTAGGAAAAATAAAACTAACATTTTCATTATGGAATTACATTTTTCTGTTAAAGAACATCCTGACAAATGCATAAAAACAGAACTGTGGGAGGAATCTGTTGATGTGGTTCCTAATGTCTTTCTAATGGGTTTATGTCTTAATTGCATCAAAAGCAGAATTATTAACTCTCTTCAGTTTCAATGTTTGCAGATTCACTAAGACGTTTTGAATGCTGCAATCTGCTATTTTTAATAATTCTTACTGTCATTAGCGATTTGATAGTCGAATCGTTACTTGACCAGGAGTCTACTACTAGAATGTGGAATGATCTTAGATATCAAATTGAGTTGCAAATTATATATTTGAATTCAATTGCATGATCGTCTTCTGCCTTACTTTATCATAGCTAATGGGTATTACATTGGCAAAAAAAAATATTCCTTTGAATACTACCTTCTTCTGCCTTTCCTCTGACGTCAAATGAAATGAATGAAATCTGAACTTCTGAAAACGAATGTTGAGTGTAGAAAACGATCCATCTAAAAGATTATCCTCTCCGAGTTTTCATAGAAATAACATGATTTTATGTTACAAACTCATAGTACAAATGTAAATGAAGAATATGATTGCACAATGCGAAATACTTGTATAACTTTAATGACTTTTATAACAATCTATCGAGATATGCATATTGCACAAATGAACACTTTCTCAGGCATGATTATAGTTCTGGCAACAAATTAAAATCTAATTGTTTTGAAAAACTGAACATTAGGAACACTAGATATCCTGAGTATGCCATTAAATGATGTGCTTGGTATGTTTTGGCAACCGACTTATTAGGAAATCAATATTAAATACATTGACATTAACTAAACTACTATTAATTCATTGCATCAACTTGATGAAAAACTAATTCCTTATGCGAAGGCATATTTTAAAGGGTTTCACTCAGTTTAGAGATAGGATATTGAAATTGAAAATTAATTTTCAACCAGATGTTCATGGGAATGTTCAAAGCAAGGTCTAAAGAATAACTGCAAAGATTATGGAACATACTGTATTAAGATCTCAAAGAAACAGATGTCCGTTCAGTATTGTCAACTCTATTATCAATTACTGGTTGCTTCTGATAATCATAAAGTATTTATGTATGTCTGCAAGTCACCATTATTTTCGTTGATAAGTTTCATTTTCTGACAATTATATTTCATGGTAAAGACACAAATTCATATCATTTAATTATTCATTTCACTTCGTCTCATTATTCTTAACATGAATTGTCTTCTTATTGAGAATACCAACAGTTCAAACTGAGAAGTATCATTTCAGACCCATAGTAAAATGAACTCACGGTCTCAAATAACTTTATCAAGCCTCAAATGACCCAACGAAATCAATCTTTTTTTTTTTTTTAAATGTTAATAATTTTTTCCATGCAATGAATACAGGACACGGAGCTGAAAGATTGGGAAAAATGTATCGACGTCTGCTCAGAATTGGCAATCATCATGCTGTTAATCGCAATCACGGCACTTTCGATGGAATAAAATCATATTTAACAAAATCGTACTAAATGAACTAGAAATATAAAAAGGCACAAATTGTTTTACAATGTCATGGTATTTACATTGCTTATATTATTTTATCGTTGTGTTTGTATAGTTCAATCAACTGTTACAAAAAAAACTATTTATAATAATAATAATAATAAAAATAATAATAATACTTTATTGCCCGTAAAGGGAATTTGTTGTACATCGGAGATTGCTTGATAATAGTTATGAACACACACAATAATAAGTAAATAAAATACACACACACACATTTCATCAACATCACGATCACAATCAATCAGAGCATTTGACAGCATTCACAAAACCAAAAGGACAATAAGAGTATTGTTACAAAGATAATTTTTTAAATAGTGTAATTCGTTGAGAAATATAGTAAGTCATTTAAGGTTGATTAAAATCTAGAAAACAATGCTATAAAAGGGTAATAATATATAGTACTAACAGTTAAGAATTTAATTTTAAGAAAAGCTAACACATATTCAGTACATGTATATAGCCACTTTCATAACCACTTTTATAAACATTATTTTTAGCATAATAATCAATTGAGGAGTTATATATTGCATGTCAATGTTGATGTTGTCACCTTATATAAAAATATTTATAAGCTGAATGAAGTTTGAATGAAGCAAAGAGAGAACTGGTTATTTTCACTAGGCCGATGAGAACTGCCCTAAAAAAATCCATATCATTTAAATTTCGATATCTTAGTTATTGACAGAGATGTTATTGTATTATTATGATTATTTGAAAGATTAAATCTGTTTGAAATCTTACTGGATTATCTCAAACATTTAATAATGATTTTAGACGCAAATAACGTCACAAAATATTCCAAGAAAATGAATTAATGTGATATCTGGTTTTGATTGATACTGTAACAATCAATCAAACAGTTTACTTAATTTTAGTACCAACAAAATGTACTGACGGATGAATACAAGTCAATCAAATACATTAGCCTATGACATGAAAAAGAACAGGACCATGAACTGTCTAAAGGCAAAAAAATCAATAATATTGATCACCATCAAAACACCTTCATCATATCTATAAAAATAACCAACTTTATGCATACATCAGTATTAGTCAAATAAACCTAGCTTAAAGACACCCAGTCAAATGTTCCCAGCCCTAAAACCAATATTTAGGTTAAGGGGTACAATTAAAAACCTTTTACAATGTGCTTGTTCTCTCTACCCCTTGATTCGTGAAGAATTTGGGTCCCACTCGGCCTCACATTGTACCACCAAGATAACGATTCTATGAAACCAGATGAAAAATATAACTTCATTATTTCACATCTTTAGACATTTGTCTATGGATTTCCATTCACAAGATCATTCATGACTTAAAACTGTGTCTGCATGAAGCCCTATAACAGGCTGAAACAAGTTAAAGAGACCTGTCGTATCAACCTAGCTGTAGTTATCTAACTAACTGATACATTGGCATTAGTCCAGCCACTAGTGAAATGACCTGATCGCACTTTGGACGACTCTACCTAGTAATGACAAATAGTCCTCTTTCTGTCATCTATACAGTCACTTTGGTAGTATCAAATTCTATGTAGACATAAAGAAGACATTTCAATTTCTGTTTGATTAATGACTTTCCTCTGATTTTTTAATGTCGAGTATTTATGGTAAAAAACATTTTTTATGATTGTTTTTAGATCAAACAGTTTTATCTCATTTAAAAGTGTGAAACTTCTAGCCTGCAGTGTCACTTTCATTTCGAGCTATGGTTTGAATTCTATTAAAAATATAGCTCTTGTCTTAGGAGGGTAAAACATTGGTTGTGAATAAAAGATATAACATTTCGCAAATTTCACCATTAGACATAATATATAATAATCATAATTTTCTTTTTTACATGGCTATTCCTTTAATACCTTTTCTACAATCAAATATAAAATTATGAAAAATATGTGAACAAATACACACACGTGCAAAAAAATCGGCAAAATATAAATCATAACATTTTGAACTCTTTTCATATATTCTTAAAACTTGTACCTAATACATTTGGAACATCTCCAAATCACTCATTGTAATAAAGAAAACTGTTAAGTATTGAACACATGTCATACATTTTTGAAACATGAAAACAATGAATACTGGATATTAAGTTAACGATAAACTGTTGACCAGTAATTGTCAGTGAACGATTCCTAATTGATAATTTACAAACAGTATCGCTACAGTTAAACTTTCCTTTTAATCACTTATTGGCATTGTTCCCTATTCTTTTGTGTGTGTGTGTAGTTTTTTAACATTGATAATTTCATTGATATTTTTCCTCTTCCTAATTCTATTATTCGCATAAGCGATCAAAAACAGATCAGGAGTTAACTGAATCTGAAGCAAGGTCTCCAGCCCTTCAGATAGTAGCTGATGCAACTTGACTGTCAAAGCTTTTGTAAAGTATATCACGATTCGGCATTACGTCAGCAAATTTATGTGGTGTATGTTCAATGAACTATTCATTGTTATTCAATATTTCAGATCCTTTGCCCTGGATATTTAGTCAATGGTTTGATAAATAAAGAATTGTGTCTGAGCAAAAAGAACAATGTCAGACTGGTCACACGCTATTAACAGCAGATGAACCAATGGGCGTCAAACTTCGAGGTTTGTAATTCACAATTTTGAATTTAATCATAACAAGAATACGTTTTACTTCTTTATGAGCGTTCGATGTGGTTCCATGCATGAAAACTAATGTCCTAAATAAATAAATAACGGTATAAGATATCGGTATACCTTTTAGTAGATAAACTGTTGACCAGTAATAGTCAGTGAACGATTCCTAATTGATAATTTACAAACGGTATATCGCTACATACTTTCGTTTTAATCGATTATTGGCATTGTTCCCTATTCTTGTGTAGTTTTTTAACATTGATAATTTCATTGATATGTTTCCTCTTCCTAATTCTATTATTCGCATAAGCAATCAAAACAGATCAGGAGTTAACTGAATCTGAAGCAAGGTCTCCAGCCCTTCAGATAGTAGCTGATGCAACTTGACTGTCAAAGCTTTCGTAAAGTATATCACGATTCGGCATTACGACAGCAAATTTATGTGGTGTATGTTCAATGAACTATTCATTGTTATTCAATATTTCAGATCCTTTGCCCTGTGCTAGTAGATTGTAACAACAACTGTCATCTGAACTGATGATCTGAATTATTGTATAAAACTGTAAAAGAATGTATATTTATCTACGTAATGGAAATTTGGGAATAGAGGTCCTTTTGTTGATTCCTGAAGACTAGAGAAGACTTAATCACTAGATCAAATAAAATCAAAATCGATGCAATTTTGGTTTTTGTAACTCATCAACAATTCAGTTCGAGTGATCGAATACTGGACAAAAGTCCCTTCTATTATCAGATGATCTTGAAACATGTTGATTCAACCCTGATCACTAAGTGAACAAAACAAGTTGTAAAATTACTATTCATAGCAATATTGCGATACAGGAAGCTCAAGATACGAGTTAACGCAATATTGCAAAATGTACTTCTAATGTCATACTTCGTAATTAAACATTCACAGAAAGGCTTCTTAATGAGGATTTTCACAAACTTAAGATTCCTTTCATCAAATATGATACATATTGTGATTCTATGGTCTCAAAACCATAATACTACGATACAGTTAACGCAATATTGCGAAATGTACATCTAATGTCATACTTCGTAATTAAACATTCACAGAAAGGCAACCTTAATGAGAATTTTCACAAACTTAAGATTCCTATCATCGATATTATCTCACGATTTACATTGTAATTTTCTGCATTGTCTTATGAACTGAACCACAATGATGTATTGATGCATCTTAGTATCGTGACATCCCTTTATTTCATTTTTAAAAAATTATTAATTTAATATTGATTATTAAGAAACACGTTTGTGTAACAGTTCACCTGACCAAGTGCGTTTCAGTAATTTAAATGGATTAGAAATTGTATTGTTACGTTGCAACAGATGAGTTGCTAGTAGTTATGAGACATTGAAAACTCCTGCATTGATGAAGAAAATGTCCTCAATGGAATGTCCATTAAGCAATTGAATACTAATCACTTTGTAGAACAGAATACCTTACAATGACTCGACATGACCTTTTGAAACGAATTCCACTGTAAAACTAAATTCCATTTGAGCAATAGTTTGGAACAGATTTTCCTTGACTCAGATTCAACAATAAGATCTCTCCGAAAATGTAAAAGCTTTAAAGAACCTTTCATGATGTTAATGTTTGCTCTACAATGTCAGCATGGTCTTTTCAAGTTAAACGAAATTTAAGTTTTAAAGGAGCAGTAGCACATTTTGAGGGGGAATATAAGGTGATGTCAGGAAAATGAAGATAAATGGTTCCGTTTGAAGGACAAGGTATTTTAACTGAATTAAGTAGTAATAAATCAATTACATAATGTTCAGCTCAACCATGCGGTTATTGTTTCTAACACTAAATGAATTAAAGGTGTTCACACAAAAATGACTTTATGTGAATCTATTTAATTTGTTCTCTGACTATGGATGATTAGTTTGACACTATCAAAATAACAGATTTAGAATAACCGTACAATTATCAGTGAAAAATTGAAAAAATAAAATCTTCTGAAAACGTGCTATTTCCATTTAAAGGGATGGTGAATGAGAACTTCTACTAATGCATTATTATACATGTATTCGAATAAATTAAACTGTCAATCTATTGTATTGTTTCCTGCATACCTTTATTTTAACATAACATTGTTATTGTTATTAAACAATTAAAATATATTAATCCTGTCATATCATTCATCTATGTAGAGTTATTGCCTATATATATATGATTAAAAAGGCTATATCGTGTCCTTACATTGACCTTAAATTAATGTTGAGTGTAGCTATGCGCACACATACACTAACATGGGATACATCCAAATATCCATATATTTTTTCAACAGTCTGATTAAAATTGGCCTAGTTCCGAGGAATAAAAGATTCAAAATATCAACTCTACAGTGATATGAAATCCTTTATACTTGGACTCAGTAGAGAGGATATATTTCGAATTAGTATGTTCGAGTTTCGATGGAGCTAATATTAAATGATTTTCCTTCCTCGGAAATAGGCCGATTTTAATCATACTATCTCTTTTATATGTTATTGAACATGATTGATAAATGTAACATTATCTATGTAAAAGGAACATGCTTTCGAAAAATGTTTTCGAAGGAATCTCGAGACTGTAATGACAGTACCGTTGCTGAAGTGAAATTACAACCTATACGACCAAGGAATTGAGAATCATGAATTATTACTTATGATAAATTACTAAGTAACATTTCAAGTAATTCCTTTTTTCGATGTGTTGAAAATGAATATTTAGACTTGATCAATTAAATCTGGTTTTTCAAAAATCACCAAAAACTTGTCCTTTTTAAATAAGAGTTATTTCATTTGTCCAAATAATAGCATTAATGTTATTTAAAATAACTAAGATATTGTCAAGCATCTCTTCATTCATATTGTCAATTTACCTGCCAATGGGTTTGCTAAAAATTTAAAGAGTTAAGCATCCTAATACAATTTGCATCTGATCTTCCCACTTTCCCCTTGGCAGAGGATCACTGTTTGAACCTAAAACATCAATAGATGCAAATAAGGGCGAGGCAGTCAGTGCATGTAACCAAACACTAAGGATGTTGACGAGGTTCTTGTTAAATGCTCATTTGTCTAATGAATTATTTATACTTAGCAGGGGAGACCTAGTTATTAAGTTTAATTTGATCTTAATTGTTTACAATATAGTTAAGAGTAACACAACAAGAGGATTGTCAACACTGTTTCAGATGCATACCTAACTTTTAATTGCACATGAATGGTTTTCGCACGAGCAACAAAATATTTGCAAAGCTTCATAGAATTACAACAAGGGTTTTACAGCAAAATTGTAAAGTTTGTGTGTATGCACCATGTATAGTGACAGAGCCTACGTAAACATTACTTGTGTAAAAATGGCATCTTCTTTGAAAATAATGTTAACCCTGCCCTCATTTTCGTAACCACTGTTTGCGATTATAATACCACTCAAATGAAGGATCAACACTACAGTATAGTTCTTTACGACAACTTCATAGATAGAGAACCATTGCGTCACAACTTGGTGGTTCAAAACAAAAGAATGTTGCACAGAGACTTTGTTGAAGCAATGGAGGGAAATGTTTTTCTGTTGTTACATTAATGAGATCTTCTAGAAATGTTTGCTTACTTCATATCAATTGAAAGCATCATCATCATGGTAATGTTTCTATTATCCAATTGTTCAGGAAACATGATAAATTTGAAAACATAACCAACTCTTAACCACATTTTGTTTAGGCAATGCATACAGTTTCATGGACCCTTGTTGTGAGCATTAACTGCCGATTTTTCAGGATATTATCAGGATATTATCGTACTTTTTGTTTGTTTGATATATGCTTTGTACATTGTCATGATATTTTTAGCCATTTCAACTAGATTTCTGCTATGAAATTTGAATTCATACCTTTTCAATAAAACAGGTCAGGTGGACACAACGTTTGACCCTTTAACTATTTTCAGTGGAAGAAATCCTTAAATGCAAAAGTTATCCTTTTGTGATTGTCATTCCCTGGCATTTAAAAAATCCTCTTGCATAAGTCATGGCTAATGATGTAATGTGACATTTTACTCTATGTTGAATGAACATTTTATGAAAGCAAAATCATCATGGTAATGTTTTCTATTATCCAATTGTTCATGAAATTTTGATACGACAAATTTTAAACAATGACCAATTCATAAAGGTGCGACCACATTACATGTAGCTTAAAGGGGCAGTAGCACGTTTTTTGATAAATTTATATTTTAAAATTTTCAGTGATAATTGTAAGTTAATGTTAAATGAATTATTTTGACAGTGTCAACAATCTCATTACACAAGTCAATCATCCATAGTCGGGAACAAAGTATGAAGATTCACATAAAATACATAGGCCGCCATTTTTGTGTGAACACCTTTAATTCATTTCTGTAAGAAAAAGGAATCGCATTGTAAAACTTTACGTTAAATATTTGAATTATTACTGCTCCATTTAGTTTAAATACATTGTCTTTCAATTGGAACCATTAATTTTCATTTTCCTGACATCACCTCATATTCCCCCTAAAAACGTGCTACTGCCCCTTTAAGGCAAAGCATACAGTTTCATGAACACGTGTTTTTCGCAGTAAATTGCGACTTTTCAGGGCACTGTCGTACTTTTTGTTTGTGATTAAGTATATGTTTTGTACATGGTTTCTATATCATGATATACTTCAGCTGTTTCAACAAGATTTCTGCTATGAAATTTGAATTCATAACTCTTCCATGAGGTCAGGTAGAAAATACGTTTGAGCCTTAAACTCTTTTGGAATATATCCTTTTGTGATTGTCATTCCTTGACATTTAAAAAATCCACTTGCTATAGTTAACATATGTCATGGCTAATGATTTAACTTTTACTCTATGTTGAATGAACATTTTATTATTTATTGACTCATATATGTATATATATTACTCTTATCTTTATCATAGAATATTATTTCTAAATAATCCGAAATTTACCTCTCTTCCTCGCCAGTTTTGAATATAAGAAACCATTGCTACACAAACTGCATTATGTCACATGTCTAATTGACTGAAACATGCTTCAAGTTTGAAATGATTCTTCCGATTTTGAAAAGCACCTTCTTGAAAGGCTCATTGATAAAATACAGCTTTGTCCTCAAATGATAACATAAGACTCAAATAGCCGAATATTACTTTCATGTCATTAACACAACAGTGTTTTTTTCTCCTATTTTGTTTTCGACAGATTTTACTTTGATAAATCAGGAATGTATTTCATCATGTCATGTCAAAACTCTTCAGCTCTTAATTTCAGATGTTTTAGGTTTTGGAATTATAGTTTTAATACCAAAATCTACCTACACAGCATAGTATTTCTACTGGTAAAGAAAAACAACAGCCAGTGTAAACAGTATCACGATAGGATGCAAAAGACAGAGACAACCTCTAATGTTTTCTCTTATAACGTGTGTGAAGTAATTGTACTTGTTGATATATCTTAAATATCTTAACAGTTTAGTCAATTCATCAAAGAATCAAATAAGTTCGAAGACAAGAACAATTAAAGACATTGTAATTAAATAATGTTTGATCCAGACAAAACCTCAATGAGGAAGACAGATTTTGATACACATTTACATTTAAGAAAATTTAAGAACATCAATAAGGTATTCGTTCTTTAAAGGGGCAGTAGCACGTTTTTTTGATAATTTTATATTTTAAATATTTTACTGATAATTGTTAGTTATTGCTAAATGTATTATATTGACAGTGTAAACAATCTCATTACACAAGCCAATCATCCATAGTCAGAGAACAAGGTATAAGGATTCACATGAAATCCATTGGCGGCCATTTTTGTGTGAACACCTTTAATTCATTTTGTGTAGGAAAAATGAATCGCATGGCTAAACTTTATATTATATATTTGAATTATTACTGTTCAATTGAGTTTAACTACATTGTCTTTCAATTGGAACCATTAATTTTCATTTTCCTGACATCACCTTATGTTCCCCCTAAAAACGTGCTACTGCCCCTTTAATGGCAGAGTTCGTTAAATAAACACAGGTTACAAAGGATGTAAAAGGACTTGTAGTGTTTGGTTTATAAAACAGACGTAGCTACAAATCTATAATTGCAAAATGATTTTGTAAAATATTTAGAAGGAACATTTTACATTATGCTGCAACTGGTGTTCACTTATAATGTGTTTATTGTAAAATATGAACAACAGGAGTTATATTTTTTTTGACTTCTGTATCAACAGATTTGGCTCAAGTAATAACATTTTATGTTAACATCTGTTTCAATGCTATCATTTCCCGAGCTAGAAATTGAATGCCTTATTGGCTGCGATCAGAGTTAGTTTCCAAACAATGCTGAATATTCAGAAATAATAATTTGAGAAGCCTCAGATGTTTCGTATACTTTGGATCAAACACAAATTAGTTTGACTGTGTCCTAACCATCAACAATATTTTTTCATTGGTACACATTTTCAATATAGTTGGTGCTTAAATGTTTTCCAGAAGCCCAAGCTCTTATTCAAAAGTTTAGGACGTATAGAATGTTGAAGGGAATGTTGAAGAGGATGAAAATATTGACAATGCTATATTGACACATTTAACACATATATGAACCTCTTCTTCGACAAGGATGGATTGAAGAGTGTTGTCTTGTATATGTGTTAGATGATTTCTGTGACAGTAGATCTTTCATGCAATCTAATTAGCTATCAATCTTATTCTATGATAAAACTTGATCAAAAGCTCATGAGAACTGTGGGTTAAAAACAAACAAATATAAATTGGTGACCAAATTGTATCAGATCTCATTTAAAAGTTAATGAAATATATGTCTTAAGTGTTATGGTTTCAAACGGAACCTAATGCCGAAATGGAAGTAATTATCTCGTGAACTATAAGAATTTATTTTATGAGTCATATATCGTATCAAGTAGAAACTTTTTTAACCTTGACGCAACAATAAATTTTTTATCTCGACATATCAAGTTGCTATTAAAAGATTTGAGAGGTAAAATAAAGATCATGTGACGAAAAGTTTTTTTGAGCATAAAAGTAAAGCTAATAAATTAAAAAAACATAGCATCATTTCTTAAACCTATACCTGCTACCAATGGACAACACCTTCTATTGTGTTTTCTCAATAGTCTTATTGGTGTTCCATTGCATATATATTTATATCACAGCTGCTAAACAAAGTTTTAAAGTCGACATAGTCATCATTTTTTAAACAGCCTCTAAGAATAATGCATCGAAGACATTTTGGAAAATTCATATTTTTTTCAGCCTACGCCCTTGACATGTATTGGCTCGATTCACCCCTTGACATGTATGATACGGATGGGCTTGGTCCACCCATTGACATGTATGATACTTATGGGCTCGGTTCACCCCTTGACATGCATGATACTTATGGGCTCGGTTCACCCCTTGACATGTATGATACGTATGGGCTCGGTCCACCCCTTGACATGTATGATACTTATGGGCTCGGTCCACCCCTTGACATGTATGATACATTTGGGCTAGGTCCAATCCTTGACATGTATGATACCTTTTGGCTCGGTCCACCCCTTGACATGAATGATGCCTTTTGGCTCGGTCCACCCCTTGACATGAATGATACTTATGGGCTCGGTCCACCCCTTGATATGTATGATACGTATGGGCTCGGTCCACCCCTTGACATGTATGATACTTATGGGCTCGGTCCAATC
Source organism: Steromphala cineraria (assembly GCA_916613615.1). NCBI lineage: Eukaryota > Metazoa > Mollusca > Gastropoda > Trochida > Trochidae > Steromphala > Steromphala cineraria. Next base: position 54,388,776 of record OU744731.1, on the reverse strand, counting down.
CTTGACATGTATGATCCTTATGGGCTCGGTGCACCCCTTGACATGTATGGTACTTATGGGCTCGGTCCACTCCTTGACATGTATGATACTTATGGGTTCGGTTCACCCCTTGACATGTATGATACTTATGGGCTCGGTGCACCCCTTGACATGTATGGTACTTATGGGCTCGGTCCACTCCTTGACATGTATGATACTTATGGGTTCGGTTCACCCCTTGACATGTATGATACTTATGGGTTCGGTTCACTCCTTGACATGTATGATACTTATGGGCTCGTTTCACTCATTGACATGTATGATACTTATAGGCTCGGTCCACCCCTTGACATGTATGATACGTATGGGCTAGGTTCACCCCTTGACATGTATGATACGTATGGGCTCGGTCCACCCCTTGACATGTATGATACGTATGGGCTAGGTTCACCCCTTGACATGTATGATACGTATGGTTTTGTTTCACCCCTTGACATGTATGATACGTATGGGCTTGGTTCACCCCTTGACATGTATGATACTTATGGGCTCGGTTCACATCTTGACATGAATGATACGTATGGGTTTGGTTCACCCCTTGACATGTATGATGCGTATGGGCTCGGTCAACCCCTTGACATGTATGATACGTATGGGCTCGGCTCACCCCTTGACATGTATGATACTTATGGGCTCGGTCCGCCCCTTGACATGTATGATACTTATGGGCTCGTTTCACTCATTGACATGTATGATACTTATGGGCTCGGTCCACCCCTTGACATGTATGATACGTATGGGCTCGGTTCACCCCTTGACATGTATGATACGTATGGGCTCGGTCCAATCCTTGACATGTATGATACTTATGGGCTCGGTTCACCCCTTGACATGTATGATACTTATGGGCTCGGTCCGCCCCTTGACATGTATGATACTTGTGGGCTCGTTTCACTCATTGACATGTATGATACTTATGGGCTCGGTCCACCCCTTGACATGTATGATACTTATGGGCTCGGTTCACCCCTTGACATGTATGATACGTATGGGCTCGGTCCACCCCTTGACATGTATGATTCTTATGGGCTCGGTTCACCCCTTGACATGTATGATACTTATGGGCTCGGTTCACCCCAGGACGTGTATGATACTTATGGGCTCGGTTCACCCCATGACATGTATGATACTTATGGGCTCGGTCCACTCCTTGACATGTATGATACTTATGGGCTCGGTTCACCCCATGACATGTATGATACTTATGGGCTCGGTTCACCCCAAGACATGTATGATACTTATGGGCTCGGTTCACCCCTTGACATGTATGATACTTATGGGCTCGGTCCACCCCTTGACATGTATGATACTTATGGGCTCGGTTCACCCCTTGACATGTATGATACGTATGGGCTCGGTTCACCCCTTGACATGTATGATACTTATGGGCTCGGTTCACCCCTTGACATGTATGATACGTATGGGCTCGGTCCACTCCTTGACATGTATGATACCTATTGGCTCGGTCCACCCCTTGACATGAATGATACTTATGGGCTCGGTCCACCCCTTGACATGTATGATACGTATGGGCTCGGTCCACCCCTTGACATGAATGATACTTATGGGCTCGGTCCACCCCTTGACATGAATGATACGTATGGGCTCTGTTCACCCCTTGACATGAATGATACGTATGGGCTCGTTTCACTCATTGACATGTATGATACTTATGGGCTCGGTCCACCCCTTGACATGTATGATACGTATGGGCTCGGTTCGCCCCTTGACATGTATGATACGTATGGGCTCGGTCCACCCCTTGACATGTATGATACGTATGGGATCGGTTCACCCCTTGACATGTATGATACGTATGGGCTCGGTTCACCCCTTGACATGTATGATACGTATGGGATCGGTTCACCCCTTGACATGTATGATACGTATGGGCTCGGTTCACCCCTTGACAGGTATGATACTTATGGGCTCGGTTCACCCCTTGACATGTATGATACGTATGGGCTCGGTCCATCCCTTGACATGTATGATACTTATGGGCTCGGTTCAACCCTTGACATGTATGATACGTATGGGCTCGGTTCACCCCTTGACATGTATGATACTTATGGGCTCGGTTCAGCCCTTGACATGTATGATACGTATGGGCTCGGTCCACCCCTTGACATGTATGATACGTATGGGCTCGGTCCACCCCTTGACATGTATGATACTTATGGGCTCGGTTCACCCTTTGACATGTATGATACGTATGGGCTCGGTTCACCCTTTGACATGTATGATACTTATGGGCTCGGTCCACTCCTTGACATGAATGATACTTATGGGCTCGTTTCACTCATTGACATGTATGATACTTATGGGCTCGGTCCACCCCTTGACATGTATGATACGTATGGGCTCGGTTAACCCCTTGACATGTATGATACTTATGGGCTCGGTCCACCCCTTGACATGTATGATACGTATGGGCTCGGTTAACCCCTTGACATGTATGATACTTATGGGTTCGGTTCACCCCTTGACATGTGTGATACTTATGGGCTCGGTTCACCCCTTGACATATATGATACTTATGGGCTCGGTTCACCCCTTGACATGTATGATACGTATGGGCTCGGTTCACCCCTTGACATGTATGAAATTTATGGGTTCGGTTCACCCCTTGACATGTATAGTACTTATGGGCTCGGTTCACCCCTTGACATGTATGATACTTATGGGCTCGGTTCACCCCTTGACATGTATGATACGTATGGGCTCGGTCCACCCCTTGACATGTATGATACGAATGGGCTCGGTTCACCCCTTGACATGTATGATACGTATGGGCTCAGTTCACCCCTTGATATGTATGAAACTTATGGGTTCGGTTCACCCCTTGACATGTATAGTACTTATGGGCTCGGTTCACCCCTTGACATGTATGATACTTATGGGCTCGGTTCACCCCTTGACATGTATGATACGTATGGGCTCGGTTCACCCCTTGACATGTATGATACGAATGGGCTCGGTTCACCCCTTGACATGTATGATACGTATGGGCTCGGTTCATCCCTTGACATGTATGATACGTATGGGCTCGGTTCACCCCTTGACATGTATGATACGTATGGGCTCGGTTCACCCCTTGACATGTATGAAATTTATGGGTTCGGTTCACCCCTTGACATGTATAGTACTTATGGGCTCGGTTCACCCCTTGACATGTATCATACTTATGGGCTCGGTTCACCCCTTGACATGTATGATACGTATGGGCTCGGTCCACCCCTTGACATGTATGATACGAATGGGCTCGGTTCACCCCTTGACATGTATGATACGTATGGGCTCAGTTCACCCCTTGACATGTATGAAACTTATGGGTTCGGTTCACCCCTTGACATGTATAGTACTTATGGGCTCGGTTCACCCCTTGACATGTATGATACTTATTGGCTCGGTTCACCCCTTGACATGTATGATACGTATGGGCTCGGTTCACCCCTTGACATGTATGATACGAATGGGCTCGGTTCACCCCTTGACATGTATGATACGTATGGGCTCGGTTCATCCCTTGACATGTATGATACGTATGGGCTCGGTTCACCCCTTGACATGTATGATACGTATGGGATCGGTCCACCCCTTGACATGTATGATACTTATGGTCTCGGTCCACCCCTTGACATGTGTGATACGTATGGGCTCGGTCCACCCCTTGGCATGTATGTTACTGATGGGCTCGGTTCACCCCTTGACATGTATGATACGTATGGGCTCGGTTCACCCCTTGACATGTATGATACTCATCGGCTCGGTTCACCCCTTGACAGGTATGATACTTATGGGCTCGGTCCACCCCTTGACATGTATGATACTTATGGGCTCGTTTCACTCATTGACATGTAAGATACTTATGGGCTCGTTTCACTCATTGACATGTATGATACTTATGGGCTCGGTCCACCCCTTGACATGTATGATACGAATGGGCTCGGTTCACCCCTTGACATGTATGATACGTATGGGCTCGGTTCATCCCTTGACATGTATGATACGTATGGGCTCGGTTCACCCCTTGACATGTATGATACGTATGGGATCGGTCCACCCCTTGACATGTATGATACTTATGGTCTCGGTCCACCCCTTGACATGTGTGATACGTATGGGCTCGGTCCACCCCTTGGCATGTATGTTACTGATGGGCTCGGTTCACCCCTTGACATGTATGATACGTATGGGCTCGGTTCACCCCTTGACATGTATGATACTCATCGGCTCGGTTCACCCCTTGACAGGTATGATACTTATGGGCTCGGTCCACCCCTTGACATGTATGATACTTATGGGCTCGTTTCACTCATTGACATGTAAGATACTTATGGGCTCGTTTCACTCATTGACATGTATGATACTTATGGGCTCGGTCCACCCCTTGACATGTATGATACGTATGGGCTCGGTTAACCCCTTGACATGTATGATACTTATGGGTTCGGTTCACCCCTTGACATGTGTGATACTTATGGGCTCGGTTCACCCCTTGACATATATGATACTTATGGGCTCGGTTCACCCCTTGACATGTATGATACGTATGGGCTCGGTTCACCCCTTGACATGTATGAAATTTATGGGTTCGGTTCACCCCTTGACATGTATAGTACTTATGGGCTCGGTTCACCCCTTGACATGTATGATACTTATGGGCTCGGTTCACCCCTTGACATGTATGATACGTATGGGCTCGGTCCACCCCTTGACATGTATGATACGAATGGGCTCGGTTCACCCCTTGACATGTATGATACGTATGGGCTCAGTTCACCCCTTGACATGTATGAAACTTATGTGTTCGGTTCACCCCTTGACATGTATAGTACTTATGGGCTCGGTTCACCCCTTGACATGTATGATACTTATGGGCTCGGTTCACCCCTTGACATGTATGATACGTATGGGCTCGGTTCACCCCTTGACATGTATGATACGAATGGGCTCGGTTCACCCCTTGACATGTATGATACGTATGGGCTCGGTTCATCCCTTGACATGTATGATACGTATGGGCTCGGTTCACCCCTTGACATGTATGATACGTATGGGATCGGTCCACCCCTTGACATGTATGATACTTATGGTCTCGGTCCACCCCTTGACATGTGTGATACGTATGGGCTCGGTCCACCCCTTGGCATGTATGTTACTGATGGGCTCGGTTCACCCCTTGACATGTATGATACGTATGGGCTCGGTTCACCCCTTGACATGTATGATACTCATCGGCTCGGTTCACCCCTTGACAGGTATGATACTTATGGGCTCGGTCCACTCCTTGACATGTATGATACTTATGGGTTCGGTTCACCCCTTGACATGTATGATACTTATGGGTTCGGTTCACTCCTTGACATGTATGATACTTATGGGTTCGGTTCACTCCTTGACATGTATGATACTTATGGGCTCGGTTCACCCCTTGACATGTATGATACTTATGGGTTCAGTTCACCCTTGACATGTATGATACGTATGGGCTCGGTTCACCCCTTGACATGTATGATACTTATGGGCTCGGTTCATCCCTTGACATGTATGATACTTATGGGCTCGGTTCAGCCCTTGACATGTATGATACGTATGGGCTCGGTCCACCCCTTGACATGTATGATACCTATGGGCTCGGTTCACCCCTTGACATGTATGATACGTATGGGCTCGGTCCGCCCCTTGACATGTATGATACTTATGGGCTCGTTTCACTCATTGACATGTATGATACTTATGGGCTCGGTCCACCCCTTGACATGTATGATACGTATGGGCTCGGTTCACCCCTTGACATGTATGATACCTATGGGCTCGGTCCAATCCTTGACATGTATGATACTTATGGGCTCGGTTCACCCCTTGACATGTATGATACTTATGGGCTCGGTCCGCCCCTTGACATGTATGATACTTGTGGGCTCGTTTCACTCATTGACATGTATGATACTTATGGGCTCGGTCCACCCCTTGACATGTATGATACTTATGGGCTCGGTTCACCCCTTGACATGTATGATACGTATGGGCTCGGTCCACCCCTTGACATGTATGATTCTTATGGGCTCGGTTCACCCCTTGACATGTATGATACTTATGGGCTCGGTCCACTCCTTGACATGTATGATACTTATGGGTTCGGTTCACCCCTTGACATGTATGATACTTATGGGTTCGGTTCACTCCTTGACATGTATGATACTTATGGGCTCGGTTCACCCCTTGACATGTATGATACTTATGGGTTCAGTTCACCCTTGACATGTATGATACGTATGGGCTCGGTTCACCCCTTGACATGTATGATACTTATGGGCTCGGTTCACCCCTTGACATGTATGATACTTATGGGCTCGGTTCAGCCCTTGACATGTATGATACGTATGGGCTCGGTCCACCCCTTGACATGTATGATACTTATGGGCTCGGTTCACCCCTTGACATGTATGATACGTATGGACTCGGTCAACCCCTTGGCATGTATGTTACTGATGGGCTCGGTTCACCCCTTGACATGTATGATACGTATGGGCTCGGTTAATCCCTTGACATGTATGATACTAATGGGCTCGGTTCACCCCTTGAAATGTATGATACTTACGGGCTCGGTCCACTCCTTGACATGTATGATACTTATGGGTTCGGTTCACCCCTTGACATGTATGATACTTATGGGCTCGGTCCACTCCTTGATATGTATGATACTTATGGGCTCGGTTCACCCCTTGACATGTATGATACTTATGGGTTCGGTTCACCCCTTGACATGTATGATACGTATGGGCTCGGTCCACCCCTTGACATGTATGATACGTATGGGCTCGGTCCATCCCTTGACATGTATGATACTTATGGGCTCGGTTCACCCCTTGACATGTATGATACTTATGGGCTCGGTTCACCCCTTGACATGTATGATACTTATGGGCTCGGTTCATCCCTTGACATGTATGATTCTTATGGGCTCGGTTCACCCCTTGACATGTATGATACTTATGGGCTCGGTTCACCCCTTGACATGTATGATTCTTATGGGCTCGGTCGTGGACTTCACCACAGCGGTCTTTAGAGATACAAATGTTATCATCGAACTTGATTTAGTGTGTTGAGGCAAATATCAAGTCCTTCGTTATCAGTCTCTAGGGATTATATAAAAAGGGTTTTGGAACAATGTAAGTTTTTACTGATGTTGCAGGATGACACATGCTCTTGTATATACTAACTGTACAGTTGATTAGATTTCAGATATTTGACAAGGTAACCCAACAATCATGTTTACCGCAAACAGCTAATTAGATATTTGAGTTTACCTACTTACATTTCATATTAGGAAAACATTTACTGACATTGAGAATAGTTTAAACTTCTCACTTACAAATGTGGAAAAAATACCAACTACAAGTTTAATTACAAGAACACATTTGTCATTAAAGTTTACAGTGATAAGATGATTGCATATTCTGTTCTGGTGTTCCTACTATTGTTGTAAACAGCACCACATTTCTCATCAACGTTTCGTTTTCTTTTTTACATCAAAAGATTACATTAACTACTGTGCTAAGCATGAAAATATCATTCCTCGCTTGTATTGTGATATCGTCACAAAAATACTTTAGGAACAGCATATATCATAGTAGAATTACTTCACCTGTCACCTGATCAGCTATATGAAAGGAAGTTGAATATGAACGCGTCAAAAGTAGATCTCATACGTAAGGGAACAGAAGCAACGTAATGAAAGTTAATACAGAGATTTAAAAGAAAGGAAAATAAAGGTTTGCAATTGCAAAACAACCTTTTTTAATCAAAAGTTGCATAACATGTTCAGATCAATTCTCTTACTTAAATGATTGAAGTTGTTTACTCTAAAATAGTTGCTAGCAAAGTTTGCTTTATGCTTAATACATTCCCCAAAGACTATGTGTTTTTCCCTCGTTCCGATTAAGACCTTCTGAAGAAATAATATTTAAAAAGAAACGTTCTACTGTCTCATTTTGATATTTTATACACCACCACCAAGGTCACAACTTACCCAATCCTGGAATATGACTACAGTTAGAAATTTATTGGATCAATGTGTTTTAATCTGTCCTTGGGTAAATTAGATTCAAGCTTGATTGGGAAAAAGAAATCTTACACATTTCTTCACTAGCTTCATTTACCTGAAAATAGACTAATGGACATTTCTTGTACTAGTCTTTCGGAGGATTGTAGATTTATATTCATCTATATTCATATAGGCAGGGTAAATAGAGTTACATGTAATGATGTTCGTATTTATGTTTGATGCTATTATCCTGCATTACAAAAGACCATGATCAAAGCAAACTTTGTGAATAAAGCCTTAAAACATAACATAGAAGCTTATTAAATTTCCCACAGTGGAATATGCAAACATACAGCCTGATGATTTTATAGTAGAATGACACAAACAAATAAGTTAAATATGTCTTTTTGTTAAGAATTTGTACATAATTGAGATGTGTACCAGTTTGTTTAATAGTTTAAAAGGGAAATTGAACAAATACTTACAGCATTCTTTTTTCAACAGATTTCAACCACTGCTTTATAAGGAGTTTACAGTTAATTTCACACTCTCCTTTATCATCATTTCAACTTACTAGTATGCATTGTATAATGTGTATTTCCATGAAATGCGTTAAACAGTTATATATATATATATATTGTATTCTAAGCTATGTATTCAGTGATAAAAGAATCCTTCGACCCGAGTTATAATCAGATTTCTTCACTTAGTGATTTGTATAATTCTACTTTTTATCGACTAAAGTTTTGCTTTGGTATCACGTCAAAGTACAGGAAATTTGAATGTAAGTCTTGAATATACCTGAGTATGTTTAGGAAAGGATATTGTTATGAGAATTTTAATTCATAGGTAACTGCCCGGAATTTTCAGTTGCTTGTTTGTCAAAATATCTTTCAATACTGTCCTACTCGAAGTAACTTGAAACCAGCAGTAAAAACTTAAGTAATTCTATTGACATGGTGTTGATTCTCAACTTTTATTATGACTTATCAAAGTTGGTATTTTTACAAGAATGAATTTCATAATGATAAGATTGAGTTTAGTTTCTTATATGTGTCTTCGAGCAGTTTTGTGCAAAAAAACGTTTTCCAAGAAAATTTTGTAAACAATATTTGAAACTTTAGTTGTCTTTTCAATACAGTTGAGATTGTAAACTAGGAGTTCATTCCCTTAAACTTGCGTTCCTTATTTTCTTTTGTGTGCTTAGGTTTTAAATCGATGAAATCGGTAGTATTAGTCTAGGAGATCAAGAACAGATCAGGAGTTAATTGAATCTCAAACCAGATCTTCAGCAAAACTTCCCTTCAGGTATTAGTTGCTGCAACTTGCCTGTCAAGGCTTGCTCAAGTTGCATTAACATTCGGTAGTTGTTGAACAATAGTCACTGTCTTGATGTGTTAATTCAGTTCTCTTGTCCCATGTTACAACTGTGTTAGTACATGTACATGTGCAAATGTTGATAAAATCTGTCATCTGATATGATGACCTATAGAGCATTTGTTCTAAAATGTATGTAAGGCATATATGCATTCACTTTGTCAGCTAACTCAAACGCTTGATAATTATGTTTAGAATGCAACGAATCAAATCTAATAAGATTAATCAATCACTTAACTCATTGATAATTAAGGTAATTATTCAGATATTTAAGTTGAAAAAGTCCAATGCAAAGGCAAACAATTAGTCATTGCGACAAATTGAATCAGTACATAATTTATCAATTCATAACTTTTAGATAACATCACATCATCTATTATGATTTTTCCCCAACTTAGAAAGGTATTATTACATGTTTAACAATTCCATTTGAGTTGACATTTGCATTTTCAGAAAAGTTTATCAATGACGACAGAAAGAAGTTACTTCTAACAATTTTTACTATCATCACTGTCCGCCCACGTTTTACACAAAGGTTCCAGCAAAAGCATAAAGTGAACGTGTTGTCAAGTGTACATTACCATCAAAGGGCAACGTCAAGTGATATACTTATCGCATGCAGATATAAGTTTTTCTTGACATGTGGTAGATCCATATACATCACAACAGGATATGATTGTAAATGTCACCTTAGAGTCCTGCAGTAAGATGTTTGGTTATATCAACCTGTTTTATGATAAGTATATTTATCATAAATTCCTGTGACACATATTTGTTGTCCAATTCTGAGGATGACTATCTTTACAAATTAATGTAATTATTGTAAGTGGCCATGTGTGATTGTAATGTCTGAAACGTCGAGCGACTGTTGCTACCAAGAGAACTAGGTGCCTCAAGGAACTTTACAATTCCTGATTCTTGAACTTGATTTTTAGCAAATAAGGTTAAAGAGACTCTAGGTGAGTTTCATGGTGATATTGAATCAATGCATCACAGGTATTAATCAGGAATAGCCATATTTATGACAAATATTAGTATTCAATATTCATTGAATAACACCGTTATGCAAGTATCACGTTCAGAAATATTTCATAAAACTTTAATTCCAGAAAACAATTGACATTTAACTCATGAAGTAAGTTTTTTAAATTAAAAAGTATCTAAATTAAGTAATGTAGAATTTAAAATTCCGTTAGACTAAATATATTTCAGAACATCTTATAAACATATGATACAATGCAATAAGCTTGAAGTAATTTGCTGACATCTATTTTGGTTTAAAATACTGATTCAACATGTACGATATTTTTAGGCATCAAGTGACTGTTAATTCCAGTTTTAACAACAACCGAATATTGATACAACTCAAGCAAAGTTTGACAAGCAAGTCGAAGCAGCTGATATCTGAAGGGGAGTTTTGCTGGAGATCGGGTTTGAGATTCAATTTACACCTAATCTGTTTTTGATCTCTTAGATTGATGATATGGAAGAAGAGTGTCAATCAAAACAGTGAATTAATCCGAACAACGAAATTGAGTCATTTATTTAGTTATGTGACAAGTTCAAATGTATTGCATCATCAATTCTTTACTGACACTTAATGCTCAAAGGTAAATATGAATGGGTCATTCGTTAATTTCCTTATAAAATTAGGTTCCATGCTCACATTTTCTAAATTTTGAGTTGCAATCATAATCATGCAATATAAACTTCTTAATTCATGTAAATGTTGAGAAGTGTTCAATTCGTGTACGTCAGGAGAGAGTACAAGAAGTAACACGATTTTCTTTTTCTATGGAAAGTATAACGATGTATAACTCACATTCTTTACCACAAGGACATTCTGTTGAAAAAACATAAGAAACAATATGATCAATATGTAACAGTTCTACAATTTGAAGAAATGGAAAGGGTACCGTAAGTAAGTAACGATTCATGTTACCAAGGCTACAATCAGCACAAATACTTTTAGATAGCAAACACTTCCATATTTTGTAGGGTTAACATTTAAAAAAATAATATGTGATTAAGTTCCACCAATTATGACTCAGGGAATGGTATGATTATGATTAAAACCACCTTAATTTGTCTTAAATGAGATTGTAACAACTTTATTTTCATGTCATGTCTCAATAAAGGAATATTGTTTCCCTTTGCTCGGAAGCCCCAATCACAAAATACCCAGGGGAAACTACATTATCAGTAGTTTGACTGAACATGCACGTCTTTCAAATCAAGAAAGAACATAAATGCTTGCAAATTGTCATGCAACGTTCCTCAAACTAATATGATAGCAAAATATAAATGGAGGAAGTAATGTTAAATGCACACTTCACTCTGTCACACACCATTGTCAGTTCACTAACGACTTCTTAGATTGCAGTTTATTATATGTTTTAATTGAATTTTTATGTTTCAGCCAATAAAATGTCGACAAAATCAATTACTGACTCTTAAATGACAATATCTCATAACATTTAAGTCCAAACAATTAAATATTCTTTCAACAGGACAACTGAATGCCAGGTTGTATTCTCTGACGAATTCAAGTACCCATAACTATAATAAATTGCTTACTCCTTACCCATCAGGAATTATGCTACTCGGTAGTAGTTATTCCCTGATCTTACTTCTAACCAAGTTTTGTCATCTGCAAAATATTGCAACATATGACAGCTTTATTGCCACCTTGAGAGATAGATCATGTGCGATTCAATTTCCCCTGATCTGTTGTTCATATCTCGGACTAATGTTAGCCATGGAAGAACAGAAAGGCAATCAAGACTTGAGAATAGATAATACATCTTACAATCTTAAGAATATGAATCCTTGGTGGGTGACATGTACAAATGCTAAGAACAAAACCTGAAACCTAAAAGTTATTATACCAAAACAATATAAGGAAGCAGCTAACATACATGTTAATTGATAATGTGTTAAGTATTACATGATAAAATTGACAGAAACGAGTTTACAATATTATGATATAAGACCATGCAATCACCGGAAAGAAAAAATTGACACATTTTTTGGCCAAACATTTGATATCTTCTATAACTGCAACAAATAAGGAACAAGGCAACAGCTGAAATCAAAGTATCATCACTGATGTCTCATAACAGGACGGTTACAGGGTCAAGGAAGAGGTGAGATGATAATATTTTCACATAACCTGCATTTGTTAAATTTTCAATTCTGGTTACATATACGAGGACGTTCATTCAGTAACAATGTTAAAATTGAAAAGTTTCCATATCTTACAAACAGATCATTACTAAATATTTCTACACATCTACAACTATGAATCACATCTGTCAAATGTAACACAAAAACTATCATATTATCGTTCCCACTGAACTTCTTGAACAATGATAGTTTATTTTCTAACACATAAATATCATGACAGGGAGGTTGAACACTAAAGCTTTGTTTAATGTATTGCAAGTGTTACAAATGTCAAACATATGTTAAAAAGAATAATACTTTCCAACAAGGCCCCTCGGCAAGAAATTAGTATTATTTCAACAAATTCTATATAAAAACAACATGATGTAACTGGCACTATAATCAGTAAATGAGTGAAAGACCTGTAGCAATAACATAAAATATGCTGGTGCGTGCTTTATCATCAGGACAATTGCAAATAACAGTCACTTGTTAATGTAATCGTAGAAAAACAAAATATTCAGACGGTTTCACTGACAGGAAGAGGTGAAAATTTGAAAGAAAATCATATTTTCACATAACCTGCATTTGTTAGAGGGTAAAAATCTGATGACATATACGAGGACGTTCAAAGTTCCCTTTGTCAAACATTTTAAAAATACAATATTTTACAAACGGCTTATTACCAAATATATCTACACATCCACATTTGAGTATAACATCTGTCCAATGTAACACAAAATATTTTATTATCTTTCCCATCGGACCTCTTGCACAGTGATAGATTGTTTGATGAAAAGATGTGAACATAAATGTGATAACAGAGAGGTTGAACGCTAAAGTACGAACGGAATTGAATGAAAACCATGTTAAATGTATTTCAAGACGAAGATAATAGATGTAAAAAAGAATAATTTGTATATAAGTTGGTGCGTGCTTTATCATAAGGACAATTAAAATTCAGTTATTAATGTTACGGTAGGAATAAAATATCCATCTCAACATAACAACTTACAAAATGTGAGGAAACATATATAAATAAGATAAAAATAATTACATGCATATGTGCATAGTTGAAATAGACATTTAGATGAACAGACAATATCATTTTGACTTATTTGAATCAATTACTGAAAACAAGATAGTTTTGTATGAAGCTTGCAAGTCAGATAAAGCACGACCTACACATAGTCTCACATGATGTCAAATGTTTCTTTGGTCATTGTATTACTTTTAAAGTGAAATCTCTATGGTAGTTTTACATTTTCCTTAATAAATTTGATGAACAATTTTAATTATCAAAATTTAATAAAATGTCCAAGTAATCTTTGAAATTTACACATATGTAGCCCACTGACATGTTTATAAATGGGAATGTACTACTGCATACTATAGTTATTATTATGTTTAAACTTTAATACAACATGTGAACACCTTCTCGTTGCAAACCTGACACAATTATTTGCTTTTGTCAGTAAACCAGAGAAAGGGAAAGTAGAAGTGCTATTAGAAACAGTAAATCAGTGACCTGCCGACCACAATGAATTTGTGAAGTTATAATAACACATACACTGACCTCTGCAATTCACATGGTTCACTAAGAACTGATATAAGTTTGAAAGTAGGATATTCTTGTTGATTGCACTTTTCTGTGCCCATTTGAAATATATCATACGTCCATCTTTAAACTGAGAAAAAGTTTTTCTGTAATTTCGTTATTTTCTTACAAACAGTATTAGCATTGCTGTTGAATTTTATTTAGTGATTGACGTGTCTATAATATTGCTGATATATATCGTCCTTCATTCCGATAAGGTCATCTGCTGTTTAGAATCAACTTTATAAACTTATTAATATATATTTTCTGAAGAACTAACATGTAAGATTGCATATGAACGGATCAAATGAAATCAAAAACACACATTTCAGTTAATGAATGTGAAGAATGATACCTAAGATATTGAATAAAGTTACGAGAAAGAGTGGCCATTGACCATTTCATTCCCCCTTTAAACGAATTGTTAACTTGCTATAGCCCACACTATATGGTGAATCTACTTTAAAACATAATCATGAACAAAACGTTACAATAATTGGGAACTTATAAGTCTTTAAAGGGGCAGTAGCACGTTTTTTGATAACTTTATATTTAAAAATTTTCACTGATAATTGTAAGTTAATGTTAAATGTATTATATTGACAGTGTCAAAAATCTCATTAAACAAGTCAATCATCCATAGTCAGAGGACAAAGTTTGAAGATTCACATGAAATCCATTGGCGGCCATTTTTGTGTGAACACCTTTAATTCATTTTGAGTAAGAAAAAGGAATCGCATGGCTAAACTTTACAATATATATTTGAATTATTACTGCTCCATTTAGTTTAAATACATTGTCTTTCAATTGGAACCATTAATTTTCATTTTCCTGACAACACCTTATATTCCCCCTAAAAACCTGCTACTGCCCCTTTAAGATGTGAGTAAATTGTAAACCAAACTACATAAAGGGGCAGTAGCACGTTTTTTGAGAATTTTGTATTTTAATTGTTTTGCTGATAATTGTTAGTTAATGTTAAATGTATTATTTTGACAGTGTCAAAACTCTCATTACATAAGTCAATCATCCATAGTCAGAGGACAAAGCATGAAGATTCACATACAATCCATCGGCGGCCATTTTTTGTGAACACCTTTAATTCATTTTGTGTATGAAAAGGGAATCCTATTGCTAAGCCTTACGTTATATATTTGAATTATTACTGCTCCATTTAGTTTAAATACATTGTCTTTTAGTTGGAACCATTAATTTTCATTTTCCTGACATCACCTTAAATTCCACCTAAAAACGTGCTACTGCCCCTTTAAGATTATGGTTGTTATATTTTGCAGTTCCAAGTCTTACCACGAGTGATTATTTTCACTAGTTACACAAAGATTCCTTGTCTATACTCACTACACTAACATGTTCTATGACAAACAAATATTTTGATATACATGTATACGGTAAATTATGGAATAGTTAAGGGTTCTATTGAACAATGTTCTAACCACTTATACGCAGGACAAACAAACAAACTGCCTTTGGAAACATGATATGGAATGGATCTGTTTCCATTCAATCGTTAGATCTCTGATATATATGATTCTTAAAATCATAAAATAATGTTTTTGCACTGCATTGTGAGAATAAAATATTTTTCTCTACCATTTTTGATGTTACAGCTCCTACAAAATCCAAGCAGTATGACTTTGGGTAAACACAAGATAACCTTCTATTTCTTTAATTAATTCAGTTGTAGAAACCAATGTTCGTCTATGAAAGCATTTGATGTAATGTCAATCAATGATTATGGCTGAATACTGTTGTATTAGGAGAGAAGATTACAAATACTGAGTGACTGCAGTCTCAAATGGTTTCTCTTTAACAGAATATGTAAATATTGTTTGGTGGTTCGGAGAAATTAGTAGTATGATTTAAAATAAACTTTAAAAGATATATTTTGTTCTCACTGTTGTGTCATGTACTATAGGTGATGTTTTAGTTGTAGATCTGGTCATTACTTTTGCAAATAATATATGATGGAAGGTTTTAGGAAAATATCTTGGAACGTAAAGCCTTCATTCTTTATCATAGTCCTTTCTTGCCTTATTGTCTTTCTTCAAAATGACATTTCAAAACAGATGAAGATTAGGATAGATATTGAGCACAATTAACTTATGGTTAAACTCTACTGTTTCATTCACACAATGGGATGTACTACCATTTTATCTTCAACTTAACTGATGGGTTTTGATAATGAAAAAAGCTTAAATATTGATTACAGTAGGTTATAAATTACTATTACATTCCCTCACTCGCATATACTAAATTATTTTATACTCATTGTATTAGGTTATCGTTATCATCCTTAGCCTTTTTCAACTGTGTTGGAAAATTGGTTTGTTTAAAACTTTACACAATGGAGAAGGTCATACCTTTTTACAGACGGTTTTTACAACATCACTTTAACATCAGACCTTTACCGTTTCAGCGCATTCTGACTAGTTCTGTCTACTTGTGATTGTGAAAGAACAAGGTCTATATGTTATCAACAATCAGTTGTGTGACACATCCATAACACAAATAGTATTGTATACAAAAGTTAGAACACCATTGCGTTTGTTCCCACATTTCATTTGCAGATATGTTTGTTCATTACAGACTTCAGACAATGTCAGAAAAACAACAAACTGTCTGTTCGTTTTAGGCAACAGCAACCGTTTCATTTAGTGAAATATCAGAAGTCAGCATGTCAGTATGAACATATTTACCAGAAAACATCAAAATTCGTATTCACCTACACCATCTTGCCAATTGTCAATTCAGAGTTTATAAGAGCAATAATTGCCCAATAATATCATTTACTTTTTTCACCATGTTTCTGGTCATTTCTTCTTGTGTTGTTCACAGATTTTAACAATATCTTATTCTGCTGTAATCCATTTTAACAATATTTCCAACGTTTTAAGTCAGTTAAGTTTTTATGTTTCAATTTATGAATAATGAAAATGTCACTTGTACTTTACTACTCATTTGTCATTTTCCTTTCTTTTGCCAATTTTGATTTTGTCATCCAATTTTAGAATACCAAATAACCTTATTACATCTCAAATAACAAAAACAACAATTTTTAAATCAAAATTTATTCAGGATAATTAACTTTTTCATGTCTGTTAACTGTTTGTGTAATTCTACATGTCAGTCAACTTAACCGTCCATCATTACAAGTCACTCATGTAGAGTTTCAAGGACCTGTGTTCATTAATGACAAGAATCATATATTTTTTCTAAAGCACTTTTCTTCGAATCATTTCATTTCACAGCAGAGTTGAATCGGGAGCACAAAAATCTTCTTTCGAAGAGAAAATCACCTATAAACGTTTATATATGTTTGTAGTGTTGTGTGAGTTGTGAATCATATCTTACAGTTAACTGTAACAATTGTTATTGGTCATTGAAAATAACTATTTTGTTATTTTCTGTACAAAATCCTTCAAATGTGATAAAAACCTTTAGGTCGAAGTCATATTTGTCAATGTCATTTTGTTGTTTTAGATTTTAGTTATATTAAACCAAATTGCTTAAAGCAACTGAACAAACTAAATGTTCATAGCTGTAGGTGAATAAAGAACTCTTAAATAAATAAATAAAGAAACTAAATCATCTTTAACAACTTAAGTTTATTTTTCAGTGCATCTTGAAGTACTATCTCTAATAACACCTTTATCATTCCCAGTCAGAAAATTCACATGCCAATGACTATATTTGCTTTACAGGCTGGCTTTGTGAATCATTTAACATTGCAACTGATCAACTCCACACATGCAGAAACTAATTGTTCAGTCATTGATATACCGACATATCACACAATTATGAATAATGAATTATCAACACTTTCAAAGAGAAAATTCAATAATATTGCTATGTAGAACAATACAGGGGAATAAAAGATTGTGCAAGCTCCATGAAATTTTCGGTATTGTAGCAAAATGAATCATGGCTTCCTGGGGGTACATATATACAAACCAACACAAGTTAAGGGTTCACTCAAAGGCATTCGCTACATTCAGGAGGTTCTGGATCCTGTAATTATTGATCATTTGGATGACCACAGACTTGCCACAAGACCCTTGTTGATGGACGACAATGCCAGCCACATCCTTCACCTGCTGTAAACAAACATCTGGAAAATAATGGTGTAACACGAATTCAATGGCCAAAAATGTCACCTGATGTGAACCCAATCGAGCATGTTTGGGATATTTCTGGTCGTCGGATGCAAAGAAGGGCTCTTCACGATGAGTGGCAGCGAATACTGAACCATTAAAGAACCTGGTTAGGGGTATGCCAAAAAAGGTGGCTGCAGTTATTCGTGCACGTGGTGGCACTACCCGTTACTAATGTTTTGTGATTCTTGAAACATAGATTCACTTTATTTAAGCTGCTTTGATCGGGTGGCAAAACCAAAAGCTTTTAGTGACAATACTTAAACAGTCATGTGTTTTGGATGAAATTCCATGTCCATTTCCCTCTTTATTGTCATGCACTTTTAGTGACCACACGATTACAAAACTTCTCTTGTAAGTGACCAGTTGATTGTTCTCTCAATAAAAAATGTTTTGCGTATCTTCTTTTCTCAGTCTCAAAGCATACTTCAATGAAGTACACCTCTCTGTGAAAAATCAGGGGGTGCTTAATTTTATTTGGTGTGTATAGCATAAATAGTAATAATTTCGTTGCAACAAACAGTTCAAATAACAAAGCCTCATACACTATCGATTCTTCATCCTCCCAACGTTTTGCAAAAGGCATTGATCAAGGTTTATGACATCAGTTTTTGCTACTGATCAAGTGATAGCATGCTAACTTATTACAATCATCAACCATGTTTGCTTGCGTTGTGTCTGAATGAAAGAGACTACATCGTAGTCGGATATTTTTTCTGTTTTTATAACTGAGTTCTACCAGAAACTTTCTCCATGTACTAAGGTGAAATATGATAAAATCATAACGTAATATTTTTTTAGGAAAAAAAGATCAATATTTTGCCAGCAATGATTAGCAGTTTCCCATTTTCACAAGTAACATCAAAAAAATTAATAAAAACTTATTGGACATGATGATGTTATTATCAGATGGTTACAAGTATAAGAACATATATTTAACCAATCTCATGATCGAGGAAATCAAGTTCATTTCATTGCCAAGAATTAATCAAATGATAGATAATTGAAGGGATGTGAAATTTCATATCTACGAAAATATTAATTAAACCATATCTCATGCCAAAACGAATGCAACCAAAGAATAAAAAACCGTAAGTTAAAGATTACTGTCACCATAAAACTAATATATTACAATCAATGTCAGAAAGCTGAACATAAAGATAAATAGAGAAAACAGAAGTGATTCATCTTTGTCATACTGAAATGAGAAACAAGATAAGCTGAGGTATAATTTCAAAAAGATATGTATCAGAAATATAAGTACACTATCATATCCGATTTGCATTATATCAATATATTCAAAACAGACAGGTTCTCCCTAAGATAACAAGTAAACGAAAATTTCTTATGGTTTTCTGTAATAATTAAAATTGATAAATGGTTGGTTTAGATTTTTCTACAGGTTCAACAAAATTTGCAAGATAAAAAAAGACCCATATGACGATAACACATATGGTTAAAACGCAATAAACTGTTTAAATCAGCTTGAAATCTAAGAGCATCATGTTCCTATAATGTGCAAAGTCTTATTGTAAGATTTTTGAAAGGGCGAGCCAGTTTCAGAGACAAAATTGTTCAATGGATGTAACAGGCATGTATGTATTTATGGTAGGTGACCGAACAGATTAACGTTAACAATCTCAACTATGCATAAATGAATGACTTGTAATTCTTGAAATGTTTTATATTTTAGTAGAAAATAGTTTCCAAAACTGACATACTTTTGGAAATCATGTAAGATGTAGGAGAAGAGCTTCACAAACAAACAAACCAATAATGAAAGTCATCTTGATCAGCATTTGCATAACACAATTAAATACAAGCGTTCTTTTTAGGAATTAAATTCTACACATACGGGGTCCCCCTGAACAATCACACCGTTTCCCTCAAAAAAGGCGGTGATGAACGACAACAACTCTATCCTCAATACAGGTGCCTCTTTTTGATTGTCATAACACCACTTCTGTGACAACCGTGGTCTCCTTTTGATCCCATCTTTGAATAAAGCCTGACAGGATGGAGACTTATGGTGGATCCATAGTGAGATTCCTGTGATCTATGCTGAATCATTTAACCAAACACTAGCGGGATCGATCGTTAGCGGGGGCGGCTTGTGTAAAATCCTCCCTGGGAATATGGCATCTTTCGTTTGTGTTATAATTCGAAAACAAAGACGAGGGCACTCTTCAAATATGACTTATGCCTATTTTTACTGCAAATAATAGTATATATATTAAATATATATTAAATGTGAGTGTTATTAATAATATACAATGTAGTATAAATGAATTATTTTTTTAAATTGTACAACAGTG
Source organism: Steromphala cineraria (assembly GCA_916613615.1). Classification (NCBI taxonomy): domain Eukaryota; kingdom Metazoa; phylum Mollusca; class Gastropoda; order Trochida; family Trochidae; genus Steromphala; species Steromphala cineraria. The sequence continues at coordinate 54,368,061 of OU744731.1, read as the reverse complement.
GATCAACATAAGAAGCTTTAGGTTTACATTCATGCCTCAATTACAAATCCAAATATCAATTTTTAAATATTTGCAAAAGTATATTTATTACAAACAAAGTTTATACACCTGTATGAATAAACTCATTCATAATCCAACAGTTCAAGTTTAATAAAGATTTATTAGTAATGGTTTATGTGAAAGTGATGTTGAAGATGTTCAAGATGCATACTGGTGGATTTTTACATCAATCAGAAAGAGCTGACCTTTGTTTCCTACGAGGATATATGAATTGAAGTTGTTAAATCATTTAAAAGAAAACATAACGTTTATCTATTTTCCTTAGGAAATATGTCACTTTAATGTAAGTTAATAATCTATGACATAACGTTTGTTTCTGACGTTGTCTACTAATACAAAATAAGCAGATACTGGTGTGATGCTCTCGCTGTTGCTCGAGACATACCAACACTATGTTATTTGTGAATATACGGCATTGTCACATACTCAATTGTTTACTTTTTGCAATTATATGAACATATTTCCTTGTTTTTCACTTGAAGTTTTCTTTGGTTTGTTGTCTTGTATTAGACATTCGTTACAATTCTTAAGACATAGTTTATAATAAAGCAACTACCAACTTTGACAATGCTGAATGACTTAACTGTTTGTTTTTTTAATGCCGATATATATATCTTAAAGGGGCAGTAGCACGTTTTTTGATAATTTTATATTCTAAATTTTTCACTGATAATTGTAAGTTAATGCTAAATGTATTATTTTGACAGTGTCAAAAATCTCATTACACAAGACAATCATCCAGAGTCAGAGGACAAAGTATGAAGATTCACATAAATTTCATTGGCGGCCATTTTGTGTGAACACCTTTAATTCATTTTCTGTAAGAAAAAGGAATCGCATGGCTAAACTTTACTTTAAATATTTGAATTATTACTGCTCCATTTAGTTTAGATACATTGTCTTTCAATTGGAACCACTAATTTTCATTTTCCTGACATCACCCTATATACCCTCTAAAACGTGCTACTGCCCCTTTAAGCATGCATTTTTAGGTAACATGCGAAGGAAATGAATTTTGTTTTTCTAATCAAAATACTCACAGTGTTTTCAATTCCTCAGATCTTATTTCTCAACCTGATTAATACAATGATTCAATATTGGTTTTGATAAAAGACAAAGCAATTGAAGATGGAAAAGGGAAAATTAAATTTTGTGAACGAGATTACAGATGTCTGATGTTATTGTTAATCATTAGATTGCGAAGCCAGAGAATGCGTTGACTTTTCTTGACTCTTTGTGTTTGAAGTTTATTTACTTGATCTTGCTTTCTGAAACATGTCATCAACGTGATGCAAAGATTATCTGTAATGCAACAGATGAGATCCATAACAAACTTGAACAAGGATATGGTTGCCTTTGTATATATTTTTATTAACATGTGATCAATTGGCAAAATATATCTCTGTAATTATATAAAATAGTAGGATCGATTTGCGTGGTGTTGTAAAAAAACCACTAATTGTTATACATAGGTATTAATGCCGTTTCCTTCTTATTGTGGGTAAAAAAAGGCCAATTACGATAGTTGATTTCTTACCCAGAACGTTAGAGTCTTGAAGTTAAAGAAAATGAGACCCCCTGCCAGTACAACGCTGCATTATTATATTCGGGAAGCAAAACTGTTCAACATCCTTTTCCTTGGTGATAAGCGCAGACATTGATATGTAATAAAAATTATTATTAGTTCTTAAAACATCAAGTATTTAAGATGTCAAGATCAGTTTCAATATTTTCGTTTATACGTACATAGCTAAGTGGAGCATAAAATTGAGAACGATGCATCAGAAGATACTATATAAAAGTATTATGTATTATGGTTCAAAAACAGTTGAAGCTCGTTTACTCGGACCTTCATGTAAATTACATATTTTATTACATTATCACATACTCTTCTAACAGTGCTTTTTATTCATTCATAGATTAGTTTGTGAATAAAGTTTTTCTATCAACATACCACCAACAATATCCTTTTGATTCAGATAACTGTATATCATGTGGCGACTAATAAAAATATACGTTGCATGTATATAAGATTTTGTGTTTTAAAGTGATTTATCGTTTAACAATCTGTACAAGCTAAAGCAACTACTACTACTACAAACATGTAAGGGTAAAATTTATTACATTAAAGTTGATGAAGATCATGCAGTTGATTTCAAGTCTTACACCCTATCAATTCATATCAAGATGCTTACATTTGGATTTGGATTTATTTTGAAAAGATCTGATCGTTGATGTTTACAGGCTACATAATTATGCAATAAAGCTGTTCATGATACAATGAACACAATACATGTTTAAGTTGTTTACACAAATAACTACGGAAATTTATCTCTTTAATATTGTTAAATAATCTGTAGTATAACGTTTGTATTTAGCAGTAGATTTTATCATAAGGGTAATACTCTTGTTCCCACCGTATTTCAATCATTGTCGGATCTATGCATTTTGCCATCATATTTCCTTGCTTTTGGGATATGGAGTTTTCTTGGTGGGGCGTCTTCAATTTCAGAATGATTACGATGTGCATTAAACATAGATAATATGAACATGCTAAATACATAAATTAGTAGTTAATTGAATACCATTCGTGAAATTTTAAGCATGCTCTTTTATGTAGCATGCAAAGGAAATGAAATTTGATTTTCCAATACAAATATTCACAGTGGTTTCAATTCGTGACCTTGTTTTAAAACCGATTATTATCTTAAATCAATATTATTTTTGACAAAAGACCAAGCAACTAAAGATGGAAAAGGGGAAATTAGATTTTGTAAACGAAATGTCTGATGTTATTGTTAATCATCAAATTGGGAAATCTTAGATTGAGTCAACTTTATTTCAATCTTTGTGTTTATTTGCTTGACCTCGCCTTCTGTAATATGTCATTAAATTGATACGAACATTTCATATTTGTATTGCAAGAGACAGGATATCAACGGTAATGATTAACCGACCATGATCTTTGCATTAATTTAAAAAAACAATTTAGAGTTAGAGTTTCAAAATAGAAAGCAAGTAATTTCGTTTGTTGTTGGAGTCTCATATTGCAAATCATCATTGCAGGGTCATCAGTGAAATATATTAATTGAAACATTATTGCATTTATGTGTAATACATTCCTAATACATGTATGCTGTAATTAAAACTTGATATTCAAACCCACTCATATACAATTCAAGAAGGGAGGTGTATAGTAATGATACACATTAACTTGAATATGTCTTCATTCTTAAATGAGAATATGACATGAAAAATTTAACAATGTTATGTCCATGTCTTTCTTAATGGCGTACTGTTTCCCCGAGCAATGGACCTTAATTGAAGAAAGATTCTATTGAAGTTATAAAATCAGTTCCTAAAGGGAATGTGAACGTCTCTAAATCCAGAGTCAATTTTATTGCTTGTAAAATATCATGCAACGTTGCCCGAACTACTGCGGCAGCAACATTGCAAATATTCAACCCTATTTGGACAATATAAATTGATGAATTAATGCTAAATGCACACTTCAATCTATCACAGCTCATTGCCAGTTCACTGACTTCATAGGTCGCTTTAACTGCAATTATTACATTTGAGTTGGTTGAATTCGTTTCTCTAATATTTTAAATATATTTCCATCACTCTAAGAATTCTAATAAGTTTCTTATTCCTAACCCATTGATAACTTTATTACTTGGTAGTGCTTATTCATTTACTGACTTCTATCAACGTTTTGTCAATTTTAGAGTTTTTCAAAAGTTTCAACAACTGACAGCTTTCTTTCGACCTTAAGAAGTAGATCAAATGTGATTCAATTTTCCCTGATCTGTTCTAATGTTAGCAATGGGAGGAACAATAATCAATCGAGACTAAATAATACAACTTTACACAATTTTAGGAAATTTTCGTTGTGCAATGTGCAAGTGTTAGGAACACGAGTGATTAGTTACCTAGACCATACCAAACACAATCAGGAGTAGATAACTTATCAGCCAATTAAAAAATGCTTTAGGCATTAAAGGTACACTTACATGGACATAAATCAGATACCAAATATATTACTACAAACCATAAAAACATTCAAGCTGATCAGTCAAAGAACATATACACATTCTTTGTAAATGCTGAGTTTGTTTTATCATTATAATGGTATAGAAGGAGATATATGTTACGTGTATTATGACGTCATCAGTGTTATCTTCATGTATTTCAAGCCAATCGCCAGCATGCAATATAACCTTATCAGAAATAGGTAAAATAGGGCTACTGTTCATGTTCATATTTTCATATAAATGCATTCGTTATAGGGTAAAATGCTGGTGATATATACGAGGGAGTTCAATAGACAACCCAACGATGTTCTCTTTGTTCAATAGTTGAAAAGTTTTCATATCACAAATAATGTCTGCCCATTTACAATGAAGTTTAACATTTGACAAATTTAACACAAAAACTATTGTTATATTTCGACACTGGAACTCTTGAATTATGGCTTCAAGTTATGACTGTAATCAGTATTTGTCCAATCATGTGTACATACAGGGATTACAGGGAGGTTGAATACTTTCAAACACACGAAAACAGAATCAAGACCATTGTATAATGTATTGCAAGACAAATACGTGTCTAAAAGATGTTTTAAAGCTCCTTGGCGAGCAATTGGCATTATTACAACACATTTTATATAAACACATAACGTAACTGATGATATAATCCGTAAATGAGTGGAAGACCTGCGGCAAATAAAGATGGTGCGTGCTTTATCATAAGGACAATTGCAAATTATAATCAGTTGTGAATGTAAATTTAAAAGAGAGAATTATTCAATGCAATTAAATCATAAATATTCAAAATATTTTAAGGAAGATAAAATCATATGTACGCCCATATTTGAAACATATATTTAGGCAATATCTTACTCACATATTGAAAAAGATTTCTGAAAGCAATACATCTTTTGAGCTTTGATTTCAGAAACAAATGGATTAAGGGAGTAAAAATGACAAAAACAACAATTCCTCATCCAAGAATAAATCCAATTATCAAATACAATCTTTCTATTTAGACAGTAGCGCAATGTCAAGGTTTCAAATTGGCACTAAAATACTTCAGTAGTTATAGTTACAAATTGAACTGCAAACATTAGGAATTTAACATGTTTATTCAACATGTTAACATCTTGTTTTACAAAGCTGATAGGCTAGTTTTAGGTCAAACTTTTCCACTTCAATAAACCAGAGGACCCAAAGAGTGAAAGTAGACGTCCTTATAGACAGTGAATCAATGACCCGCCGACCAAATTGAGAACTGGCTTTGATGAACACACTACTGATCTCCGCACTTCATATGATTTACATACAGCTAAAATAAGTTCATTTAGGTGAGGTCTGTTATTGGGATGGTCATATTGGTTTCACTTTTTATGAGCCCATTTTATGGATATGTCATACTTTGACGTTCTTACTAAAGCAGAAGACATTCTTTATAAAGATATTACTGTAACTTTGTTGTTTTCTTACAGACAGTAAAGTCGGAGCTATTGAATTTACTTAAGAGTCTGCAGTTTTTAGTTTTCAGATTGTACAATAATTTTTTGAAATGTTGGACGTCAAAAAGATTCAAAACGATTCTTATCAATATGTTAGGTTTTTCTAGTAAATCAGGTTATGTAAATCATTTTATGCATCTGCATATCCCCCTGCTGTAATTGAATACCTATCCTAATAAAATCATATATTTGCAGGGAAACAACTGTAGACTCTAAATGGAGATACGATTAAGGAGGACAATTCAACTTTATTATAATGTTTGCAGTGGTGTCTATTATATATTTGTTGTTTCTTAAATCTTCAAACTTTAAGTATTTGCAACTCAGTAAGAAAAATCCCAATAAAGGTCAATATCGACATGTTATAGTCCTTGTGTGGAAGAGGAAGTGAAGGTATTTCCTTCCTACAAATCAAGTTCTGTGATAGTGCAGGAATTGTCATACTTTCTATAAACATTGTGACAGCTGTGTCAGAAACTCATCCACATTGACTTTCTTACAATTTTACAGTAACAACATACATGTATGATTTATTCCATCAAAAGTGACATAAGTTTCTATCAGTATAATAATATGCAAAATGTGTAAGCAATATCTTGAATCAAGCATTTAAATATTTGCAAATGAATGAATCATTTACCTTGTGCACATAAATCAGGTATTGACATATTTGCACATTGTATGACATCAACGCTCAATAGCTCCTTGGCATCAAAGTGAGCAAGTGGTATTTACTCTTAATGCCTTGCTTTCTGGTTTGCTCCTTTGAATTCTATTTAATGACATTAAATGCTTCTTTACGGCAATAAAGATCCGATAATCTATTTTGAGGAGGATCGTAAGTTTGCCTTTAACTCAAGATCATTAAATCGACAGATGACGCACTTTGATGGCTGCTGTTCAATAAAGATACGGAGAATTTAGTTATTTTAGACTGAAACCGAGACTGATTCTGAAAACAAAATGATTTCTTTTATCATTCTTCAAATCAAATATAGATAATGGAGAAGTGCATTGCTAAATTTGGAATAGTCCTAATTTGAGGGGAATATAATACAATTAGAATCTTAAGTTAACTAGCAATACAGTTTCTCGATTCCGATTATTAAAATGATGCTTGTATAAAGGAATATATTCAACGGAATGAATGCTGTCATGTTATATTCTTACAAATATTCAGTTATACAAATAATTTTATATCTTCATTTTGTGGAATACAAAACTGAAGGCTTCAGAAAATCATATATGTTATCAGCATTACACGCAATCAGAAAACACCTACTACTATTGAAAGAGTGAAATCATTTCATTTGTTTTGCTTCATTGTCTTGATTCACTTTTTATAATCCCATGGATAATTATCGTCAAATGCAGTATCTTTAAGTTAATTATGACTTATGACTTTGCAATACAGATACATGAAAACTGTTCAAATGGTATTCAGCTACATCCAGATATAGTACAGTTATTTCTCCTCCTATTTGCTGATGATATAATTCTCTTCTCTAGCACTGTACGAGGATTACAGGCAGAAATAAATGAATTGGAAACATATTGTAATGTTGTAACAGTTAATTACGATAAAACTAAGGTAATTGTCTTCAAGAATGGGGGTAAACTTGCTGCAAATGAAAAATGGTATTATAAAGGTGAACTTATTCAAATAAAAACATCTTACAAAAATTTAGGAGTTTATTTTACAAATCACTTATCTCGGTCTTTACATGCTAAAAATGCATCGACCCAAGCAAAGAAAATATTAATCGGCATTATGAGATATATCTACATATTAGGTAACTTGTCACATCAGTCCTTTTTTAGAATTATTGATGCTAAGATAAGTCCAATGCTTCTTTATGGTTCCGAAATTTGGGGACTCCAGACATTTCATGTAATAGAAAAGGTACATTTATATGCAATTAAAAGATTTCTCGGTGTGTAAACATAATGGTATACGGTGAGTGTGGCAGATTTCCCTTATCTATAGAGTCAAAAACGAAAGTAAAAAAATATTGGTTGAAAGTATTAAATATGCCATGTTAAAGATTACCCAAAAAATGTTATAATATGATGACTTTTTTATGATAGAAATGAAAAACGTAATTCGGTCACAGATGTTAAAGATCTACTATTTTCTACTGGTTTTGGTTACATATGGCTGGAACAACACAGACTCTCATTCAAAGTTTCTTATCTCAGTTAAACAAAGATTACAAGATATTTATTTGCAAAATTTGGCTAGACCACCTATCTGTATCAAATACATGTTTTTATTTTAGAATGTTTAAGCAATCTATACAGGATGAAAGCTATCTATCGCATCTAAATATCCGGAAATATAGAATCTCGCATGCAAAATTTCGTTGCTCATCGCATGATTTACTAAAAGAAACCGGCAGATATATTTGACTAAAAAGAGAAGATAGAATTTGTAAAATGTGTAATTTAAATCTTATTGAAGATGAATATAATTTCCTTTGTGTTTATCCTGCCTACCTCACTTTGAGAAAAAAGTACATTAAGAAATATTATTTTACACATCATAATATTATAAAATTATATCTCTATTAACTTACTCTAGCAAACAAATTTAGAAAATCTGTCTATGTTTCTATACTATGCCTTTCTACTCAGAAAAAATGTACTCTATCCTGCCTGAACATATTGTATGCACATTGTGCTACAGGCCTGTGGCCTATAAGTGCAAATGAAATTGATTGACTTCAACATATTAATTTTAAATGTGATTTTGAAAGTTGAAATACTTCCATGACGCTGTGACATTGCTATCTTTACATCATACAATCTGTTATTATTTGTAAATAATTAATTTCTATTTTGTATCTTTGAATGAAATTTTGTGTTAATGAATTCATTCCTGTGGTTTGTAAAACCAAACTAGTTTGAAAGTGTATTCTATTTGCCAATGCAGGTCACCTTTTTGAACTGAATGGTCAATCATGATATGTGTCAAATTAGTGCAGGACCAAATTGACGTTAATTCAAAAGTTGAGGACTCTAATGAACCGCACCATGAACTGTGAAAAATTCTTATGACATTGATTGCAAGTTAGTAAAATGTTACATTCACTTATAAAGACATCTTAATTGTTGAACGTTGTTTGTTACGAATTTGCTTTTTTTCTCATTTGCATTTTGATACAAATGATGAGTAACAATGACAATTGAAACTTCATAAACAACCAAATTATTCACATAACCTTCAAAGAATTTTTTCTTCAGATTCAGCTCAGAGGACATGACCACGGCGACAAAGAAAGACTTAAATAGCTAACGATTCTGTTGTAAATCTATGAACATTTGAAGTAGTTGATTTTTACACATTTTATATTGATAGATTTTAAGCAACACTTACAATCACACAACCTGCAAAGAAGAATCACAATCCCCCACAAAGGGACAAAATGAAAGGTATAGAGAAACATAAAATTATTACCCACCTGGTACTTTAAGATAAGGGGTTATATAACAATTTGCTATGACACATATGGGTCATAACACCTCTAAGTGCTTTGATTGGCTAACGATGAACTTCAACATTGTCCGGACTACTTTATTCATTCATTAAACGAACGTGTTTTCAATCACAAATTTTGAATGATACTGCGTGTATCTGAGTCATAGTTTAAAATTTCAGTTTATCTTATGAATCTTATCTACTACATTATTATAAATACATTGGAGGACAAAATAAATACAATTAGAATTCTAACTGATATAGCCAGGCTCATTTATAAAAACGAAAGGTTTTATATTCAGCAAAAACAGGCCTTTGAATTTGCTCTGTGACGCTCCAAAATGACACAAAAAAAGCATTGCTGGTTATCTCCATAAGATATAAAGACAACTGAATATTTTTTAGATAACATTTATCAAAATAAAGCGTCTTTCAACAGTGATAATCATCTAAATCTTACTTTGAGGGCGTTTGTTTTTACATATTTTGACGAAAAGATACAATGACATGCCGTTGACCAAAGAAAGATAACTCTGACTTGTTCTCGCGTAAGACAGATTTTATTTTGACGTACGCTTCGTTGATGACTATGGGGCTCATGACTTAAATTTTACCACACACAATGAATTAATGTGGGATAGAATTTTGAAATGTGAATATTCAACGTCTTAAATTATCATCATAAGTCTGTGACGTGGTTAGATATTCATCCACCGTTTATATGCACAATCAAAAGTTGTTTAAAAAGCAATAAATCATATGAAATGCAAATTGGTAATAAATTTGATACACAACTCGTTCCCCTTTCATATCAAGTTTATGTCCCTCGTGAAAATTTTTTGTTTTGTCACTCGCCAAGGCTCGTGACAAAGCAAAGTTATTTCACTTGGGACATAAGTTTGATATGAAAGGGTAAGCTTGTTAGGTATCCTATAACTATCCCCCATTATTGCAAGAAGACATCATAAAGTGTTTCATTTTTTATCATGGAGGCAAGACTGACAGAAATTTTACTGGATTTCAATTTTCTTGCAGATAATTGCATTGGAACGTTATCATCGTGTCTCTAAGGTGAAGCATTATTAAAGGAAAGTTGAATGGTTACTTCTGTTATTTTGTTTAATGCTTTTTTCATATGCCCTTCTAAAGAATAACTGATTTTTATCTAAGTTGACAATTGCAATGTGTGACATCTACTGTCCACTAATCTTAATCGTGAAAATATAAACGTTCTTCCTCATTCGATGAGATAAACATGGTATTTGTCAAGAAAAGACAAATATCCTCTAAATAGCCCACAATATATCAAGAAACTCCTTTAAATAGTAATTATGAACATAGTGACATCAAAATTAATAGTCTTTAAGGTTTAAGTGAATTGTAAACTAGGATACTTAAGGTGATGTTTGCTTTTGCAATCTGTAAGCTTTAAATGGGTGATTATTTGCACTAGTTACATGCACATATCGATTACTATTGTATGCTCACTGCAATAACATGTTCTTTGACATCAAGGATTTTTATGCACATTGTAAAATGATAGATTGATTCAGGATACTACGAAACAAGTTTCTAAACACTTTCATTCATCTGTTTCATCGTTACATCTTTCTGTAAACTAATAGTTTTTGCACTGCATTCTTTTGATAAAATATGTTCTTTCTATTGGTTCCCGTATAACAATTATGTCAGATTATGTGTTGAAACATTTTTTCACAAAATCAACAAAGGACGACTGTGAGTAAACAAAAGATAAGCTTCTCTTTTCTTAAATTATTTAGTTTTTCAAATTAAAATTATTCTATGAAAACATTTAATGTAATTCAAATCAATGATTATGACTGAAGCATGTTACTGTTTCCTTAGGGGAGAGAGATTTATCAATTATTTTCAATATATATCCGAGACAAAAATTACAATATTGTTTTTGAAGCATTGATAATGTTCATTTCGTAAATTTCGTGTCTATTGATAAAAAGCAAAATGCATATTTTGGTGTCATGCATGATATTGTACCTTTACATGATAGTCGTCAAAAAACCTACATTCACCTTCTTATTTTATAAATTCACAGCAGGCGTCTATAATTGTCACGATTCCCATTTTTTCTTCATTAATGTCAGTAAGAAGTGAAATTATAATTTGAATTGATGCTTCATTCGGTTGTGTTAGCAAGCATCCATCGATAACTGAAGATTCTTCAGTGAAGTTGTCTGCAATGAAAATAAATCAAATATTTGTTTCCTATCAGCAGGTATCGTTTTAAATATCTTAGTACATCCTGATATCCTAATATCGGGAATCTAAAGTTTTTTTCATGTCCAGTATTCCTGGAATATTTGCCATTGACTTGGATAATCCAAATCATAACCAAAGTCATGGTATGTTCAGACCACGCTGAACAAAACAATTTTATCAATAAGAACAGCAGGATGTTCTGGAAAAGAATACTTTATTAGGAAAATCATCACGTTTTGGTCCATTCATTTATGCTTACTTCAAAGATAACAAAATTGGTTACATATGTTTGTATTCAAATCTCCATTGTATTGCAAAGTCCTATTGCATAATAATCCCATTTATGAAAAGTTTCTGATTAACTTTCCTGAAAATCGTTAATGTGTTCTCTGCTATGGTATGTATATATCCCAATTCGTCAACCCCTGTATCGTGTTTAGCCATTGGTTGTTTGAAATACAAATCGAAAGTTAGATTTGTTTGAAATTTATGGGTTCACCTTACCAGATAACAAATAATGAGAGGCTGATGTCCGATATGTTTTTCTCCTTTACAAAATAAGTATATTCTTCATTCTACCAACGTTTAGCAAAAGGCATTGATGAAAAATTCCGACATCAAGTCCTATGCTTCTGATCAAGTGATAACATGCTAACTTATATCTATCAATCATGTTTGCTTGTTGTGAGTCTCAAGGAAAGAAACTTTATCCTTGTCTTATATTTCGTCTGATTTTATATCCGATTTCTACATTCTAGAAATGTTCTACGTGTACTTAGGCGAAATATAATAAAATTGTAAGATGATTGAAGTAAAAAAGTTTCACTATTTTGCCAGCAATGTAAGCAATTTACCAATTTCACAGCCATCATTAAAATACAATAAATACTTGAGATAACAATGTTTCTGTATAATGGTAAAATGTAGGGAACGTTTGACGTATATTACATAGAGGAAATCAAGTTCATTTTATGGCCAAGAAATAATCAAATGATATATAATCAAAGGGAACTGAAATTCCATATCTATGAAAATATTAATACAACCTCATGCCAAAAAGAATGTAACCAAAGAAGGAAAGAAGAAGATTACTGTCACCATAAAACTAATATATTACAATCAATGTCAGAAAACTGAACACAAAGATGAATAGAGAAAACAGAAATGATTCATCTTTGTCATATTGAAATGAGAAACAAGATGAGCTGAGGTAAAATTTCAAAAACATAATTCCACATGATATATATCAGAAATATAAGTTCACTCCCTGATACTTCGCATTCTATTAATATCAATCTCAAAGAAACAATACAACATGTTTTCCCTAACACAACAAGAAAACAAAATGCCTTATGGTTTTCTGTAATAATTAAAATTGATTGTGATTGGTTCAGATTTTCTACAGGTTCAACTCCATAACAAAAGGGTTTATTACTCTTCTGCAGGTGGAAAATTGCACTTGAATGAAAGTTTAAAACTTTTGAATATGAAAACGATTTGCAAGATAAAAAAGACCCAAATGACGATTTCAGATATGGTGTATACACATTAGCTGGAAATCAAAGAACACGGTGTTCAAAGGCTTTTGTAAGGTTGACTGAAAGGGTGAGTCAGTTGCTGAAACAGGGACGTTCAATGAATGTAACAGGAAGCTACCAACTGACAGACAGAGAGAACATTTTATTTCTCATCAATCAAACGGTGATACATAAGAATATTTATGAACCAAATCAATAAACAAACATGTATGTATTCATGCTAGATTACTGAATAGGTTTACTGAGATTAATGTCAATAATCTGAACAATGCATAAATGAATGTTTTGTAATTCTTAAAATGTTTCATATTTTAGTAGAAAATAGTTTCCCTAACTGATATGCTGTTGGAAATCATATAAGATGTAAGAGAAGAGCTTCATAAACAAACAAACCAATAATGAAACTCATCTTGATCAGCATATGCATTACACAATTAAATACAATCGTTCTTTATGAGGAATTAAATTCTACCCCTGAATAATCACACCGTTTCCCTCACAAGAGGCGGTGATGAACGACAAGAACCCAGTTACCCTACCCTCAATGCAGGTGCCTCATTTTGATTGTCATAACACCACTTCGTTGAAAACCGTGGTCTCCTTTTGATCCCATCTTTGAATAAAGCCTGACAGGATGGAGACTTATGGTGGATCCATAGTGAGATTCCTTGGATCTATGCTGAATCATTTAACCAAACACTAGCGGGATCGATCGTTAGCGGGGGCGGCTTGTGTAAAATCCTCCCTGGGAATATGGCATCTTTCGTTTGTGTTATAATTCTGAAAAAAAGGCAATGGCACTCTTCAAATATGACTTATGCCTATTTTTACTGCAAATCATTGTATATATATTAAATATATATTAAATGTGAGAGTTATTACTTATATACAATGTAGTATAAATGAATTATTTTTTTAAATTGTACAACAGTGGATCAACATAAGAAACTTTAGGTTTACATTCATGCCTCAATTACAAATCCAAATATCAATTTTTAAATATTTGCAAAAGTATATTTATTACATACAAAGTTAACATTATACACCTGTATGCATAAACTCATTCATAATCCAACAGTTCAAGTTAAATAAAATTTTATAAGTAATGGTTTCTGTGAAATTGATGTTGAAGATGTTCAAGATGCATACTGGTGGATTTTTACATCAATCAGAAAGAGCTGACCTTTGTTTCCAACGAGGATATTTGAATTGAAGTTGTTAAATCATTTAAAAGAAAACATAACGTTTTTCTATTTTCCTCAGGAAATATGTCACTTTAATGAAAGTAAATAATCTATGACATAACGTTTGTTTCTGACGTTGTCTACTAATACAAAATAAGCAGATTCTGGTATTATGCTCTAAATCTCGCTGTTGCTCGGGAGATACCAACACTATGTTATTTGTGAATATACTGCATTGTCACATACTCAATTGTTTACTTTTTGCAATTATATGTACATATTTCCTTGTTTTTCACTTGAATTTTTCTTTTGTTTGTTGTCTTTTAGACATTCCTTAAAACTCAGACATAGTTTATAATAAAGCAACTACCAACTTTGACAATGCTGAATGACTTAATTGTTTGTTTTTCTAATGCCCATATCAAAAACCAATCTTAAGAATGCATTTTTAGGTAACATTCGAAGGAAATGAATTTTGTTGTTCCAATCAAAATACTCACTGTGTTTTCAATTCCTCAGATCTTATTTCTCAACCTGATTAATAAATTGATTCAATATTGATTTTGATAAAAGACCAAGCAATTGAAGATGGAAAAGGGGAACTTAAATTTTGCGAACGAGATTACAGATGTCTGATGTAATTGTTAATCATAAGATTGCGAAGCCAGAGAATGAGTTGACTTTTCATGACCCTTTGTGTTTGAAGTTTATTTACTTGATCTCGCCTTCTGAAACATGTCATAAACGTGATACGAAGATTATCTGTAATGCAACAGACGAGATCCATAACAAACTTGAACAAGGATATTGTTGCCTTTGTATATATGTTCATTAACATATGATCAATTGGCAAAATATATCTCTGTAATTATATAAAATAGTAGGATCAATTTGCGTGGTGTTGTAAAAAAACCCACTAATTGTTATAAATAGGTATTTATGCGGCAAACATTGTGTTTCCTTCATACTGTGGGTAAAAAAAGGCCAATTACGATAGTTGATTTCTTACCCAGAACTTTAGACTCTTGAAGTTAAGGAAAACGAGAGACCTGCCAGTACAACACTACATGATAGTATGTTCGGGAAGCAAAACTGTTCAACATTTTTTCCTTGGTGATAAGCGCAGATATTGATATGTAATAGACATTATTATTAGTTATTAAAACATCAGTTATTTAAAATGTCAAGATCAGTTTCAATATTTTCGTTTATACATATAAAGCTTAGTGGAGCATAAAACTGAGAACAATGCATCAGAAGATAATATATAAAAGTATTAATGTAGTATGGTTCAAAAACAGTTGAAGCTCGTTTAGTCGGACCTTCATGTAAATTACATATTTTATTACATTATCACATACTCTTCTAACAGTGCTTTTTATTCATTCATAGATTAGTTTGTGAATAAAGTTTTTCTATCAACATACCACCAACAATATCCTTTTGATTCAGATAATTGGATCGAAAACTGTATATCATGTGGCGACTAATAAAAATATACGTTGCATGTATATAAGATTTTGTGTTTTAAAGTGATTTATCGTTAAACAATTTGTACAAGCTAAAACAACTACTACTACTACAAACATGTAAGGGTAAGATTTATTACAAAGTTGATGAAGATCGTGCAGTTGATTTCAAGTTTTACACCCTATCAATTCATATCAAGATGCTTACATTTGGATTTGGATTTATTTTGAAAAGAACTGATCGTTGATGTTTACAGGCTACATAATTATGCAATAAAGCTGTTCATGATACAATGAACACAATACATGTTTAAATTGTTTACACAAACAACTACGGAAATTTATCTCTTTAATATTGGTAAATAATCTGTAGTATAACGTTTGTATTTAGCAGTAGATTTTATCATAAGGGTAATACTCTTGTTCCCACCGTATTTCAATCATTGTCGGATCTATGCATTTTGCCATCATATTTCCTTGCTTTTGGGATATGGAGTTTTCTTGGTGGGGCGTCTTCAATTTCAGAATGATTACAATGCGCATTAAACATAGATAATATGACCATGCTAAATACATAAATTAGTAGTTAATTGAATACCATTCGTGAAATTTTAAGCATGCTCTTTTATGTAGCATGCAAAGGAAATGAAATTTGATTTTCCAATACAAATATTCACAGTGGTTTCAATTCGTGACCTTGTTTTAAAACCGATTATTATCTTAAATCAATATTATTTTTGATAAAAGACCAAGCAACTAAAGATGGAAAAGGGGAAATTAAATTTTGTAAACGAAATATCTGATGTTATTGTTAATCATCAAATTGGGAAATCTTAGATTAAGTCAACTTTATTTCAATCTTTGTGTTTATTTGCTTGACCTCGCCTTCTGTAATATGTCATTAAATTGATACGAACATTTCATATTTGTATTGCAAGAGACAGGATATCAACGGTAATGATTTACCTACCATGATCTTTGCATTAATTTAAAAAACAATTTAGAGTTAGAGTTTCCAAATAGAAAGCAAGTAATTTCGTTTGTTGTTGGAGTCTCATATTGCAAATCATCATTGCAGGGTCATCAGTGAAATATATTAATTGAAACATTATTGCATTTATGTGTAATACATTCCTAATACATGTATGCTGTAATTAAAACTTGATATTCAAACCCACTCATATACAATTCAAGAAGGGAGGTGTATAGTAATGATACACATTAACTTGAATATGTCTTCATTCTTAAATGAGAATAAGACATGAACAATTTAACACTGTTATGTCCATGTCCTTCTTAATGGCGTACTGTTTCCCCGAGCAATGGACCTTAATTGAAGAAAGATTCTATTGAAGTTATAAAATCAGTTCCTAAAGGGAATGTGAACGTCTCTAAATCCAGAGTCAATTTTATTGCTTGTAAAATATCATGCAACGTTGCCCGAACTACTGCGGCAGCAACATTGCAAATATTCAACCCTATTTGGACAATATAAATTGATGAATAAATGCTAAATGCACACTTCAATCTATCACAGCTCATTACCAGTTCACTGACTTCATAGGTCGCTTTAACTGCAATTATTACATTTGAGTTGGTTGAATTCGTTTCTCTAATATTTTAAATATATTTCCAACACTCTAAGAATTCTAATAAGTTTCTTATTCCTAACCCATTGATAACTTTATGACTTGGTAGTGCTTATTCATTTACTGACTTCTATCAACGTTTTGTCAATTTTAGAGTTTTTCAAAAGTTTCAACAACTGACAGCTTTCTTTCGACCTTAAGAAGTAGATCAAGTGTGATTCAATTTTCCCTGATCTGTTCTAATGTTAGCAATGGGAGGAACAATAATCAATCGAGACTAAATAATACAACTTTACACAATTTTAGGAACTTTTCGTTGTGCAATGTGCAAGTGTTAGGAACACGAATGATTAGTTACCTAGACCATACCAAAACACAATCAGGAGTAGATAACTTATCAGCCAATTAAAAAATGATTTAGGCATTAAAGGTACACTTACATGGACATAAATCAGATACCAAATATATTACTACAAACCATAAATACATTCAAGCTGATCAGTCAAAGATAATAAACATATTCTTTGTAAATGCTGAGTTTGTTTTATCAATATAATGGTATAGAAGGAGATATATGTTACGTGTATTATGACGTCATCAATGTTATCTACATGTATTTCAAGCCAATCGCCAGCATGCAATATAACCTTATCAGAAATAGGTAAAATAGGGCTACTGTTCATGTTCATATTTTCATATAAATGCATTCGTTATAGGGTAAAATGCTGGTGATATATACGAGGGAGTTCAATAGACAACCCAACGATGTTCTCTTTGTTCAATAGTTGAAAAGTTTTCATATCACAAATAATGTCTGCCCATTTACAATGAAGTATAACATTTGAAAAATTTAACACAAAGACTATTGTTATATTTCGACACTGGAACTCTTGAATTATGGCTTCCAGTTATGATTGTAAAAAGTATTTGTCCAATCATGTGTACTTACAGGGATTACAGGGATGTTGAATACTTTCAAACACACGAAAACAGAATCAAGACCATTGTATAATGTCTTGCAAGACAAATACGTGTCTAAAAGATGTTTTAAAGCTCCTTGGCGAGCAATTGGCATTATTATAAGACATTTTATATAAACACATAACGTAACTGATGATATAATCCGTAAATGAGTGGAAGACCTGCGGCAAATATAGATGGTGCATGCTTTATCATAAGGACAATTGCATATTATAATCAGTTGTGAATGTAAATTTAAAAGAGAGAATTATTCAATGCAATTAAAACATAAATACTCAAAATATTTTAAGGAAGATATAATCATATGTACGCCCATATTTGAAACATATATTTAGGCAATATCTTACTCACATATTGAAAAAGATTTCTGAAAGCAATACATCTTTTGAGCTTTGATTTCAGAAACAAATGGATTAAGGTAGTAAAAATGACAAAACAACAGTTCCTCATCCAAGAATAAATCCAATTATCAAATACAATCTTTCAAATTTAGACAGTAGCGCAATGTCAAGGTTTCAAATTGGCACTAAAATACTTCAGTGGTTATAGTTACAAATTGAACTGCAAACATTGGAAAATTTAACATGTTTATACAACATGTTAACATCTTGTTGTACAAAGCTGATAGGCTAGTTTTAGGTCAAACTTTTCCACTTCAATAAACCAGAGGACCCAAAGAGTGAAAGTAGACGTCCTTATAGACAGTGAATCAATGACCTGCCGTCCAAATTGAGAACTGGCTTTGATGAACACACTACTGATCTCCGCACTTCATATGATTTACATACAGCTAAAATAAGTTCATTTAGGTGAGGTCTGTTATTGGGATGGTCATATTGGTTTCACTTTTTATGAGTCCATATTATGGATATGTCATACTTTGACGTTCTTACTAAAGCAGAAGACATTTTTTATAAAGATATTACTGTAACTTTGTTGTTTTCTTACAGACAGTAAAGTCGTAGCTATTGAATTTAGTTAAGTGTCTGCAGTTTTTAGTTTTCAGATTGTATACTTTGGTTTGAAATTTTGGATGTCAAAAAGATTCAAAATGATTCTTATCAATATGTTAGTTTTTTTCTAGTAAAACAGGTAATGTAAAAAAAAATTATGCATCTGCATATCCCCCTGCTGTAATTGAATTACTATATTAATCAAACCATATATTTGCAAGGAAACAACTGTATTTAGACTCTAAATGGAGATACGATTAAGGAGGACAATTCAACTTTATTACAATCTTTGCAGTGGTGTATATTTTATATTTTTTGTTTCTTAAATCTTTAAACTTTAAGTATTTGCAACTCAGTAAGAAATATTATAATAATGGTCTATATCGACATGTTATAGTCCTTGTGTGGAAGAGGAAGTGAGGGTATTCCTTCCTACAAATCAAGAAGTTCTGTGATAGTGCAGGAATTGTCATACTTTCTATAAACATGGGGACACTCATCCACATTGACCTTCTTACATTTTTACAATAACAAGGTATAATTAAATCTATCAAAAGTGACAAAAGTTTCTAACAGAATAATAATATACAAAATCCAAGCTGCACAGACCATATGTCAGAATTATCTTTAATCAAGCATATTAATGTTTGCAAATGAATGAAGCTTTTCCCGTTTTGCACATGAATCAAGTATTGACATATTTTCACATAATATGACATCAACGCTCCCCCTTCAATTTTATAGACAACTTACACAGATGATTGAATCAATCAGTATACTAGAAAATAGTTACAATAATAAGGATATATATATTGTTTTTCTGTGACGTTCCTTTCTAAATGGTTTAAATGAGTATCATGCGACTTTTTAAAAATGGTTTCAAACGAAAATCTATAATGCAATTAGAATATTTGAGCATTTGAACTTGTTACTGATACAACACATAGCTCCTTGGCATCAAAGTGAGCAAATTGTATTTACTCTTAATGCTTTGCTTTTTGGCTTGATCATTCGAATTCTATTTGATGACATTAAATGCTTCTTTACGGCAATAAAGATCCGATAAGCTATTTTTAGGAGGATCGTAAGTTTGCCTTTAACACAAGATTATTAAATCGACAGATGACACACTTTGATGGCTGCTGTTCAATAAAGATCTGGAGAATTTAGTTATTTTAGACTGAAACCGAGATTGATTCTGAAAACAAAAAGATTTCTTTTATCATTTCTTCAAATCAAATAAAGATAATGGAAAAGGGCATTGCTAAATATGGAATAGTCTTAATTTGAGGGGAATATAATACAAAAAAAAATCTTAATTTAACTTGCAATACAGTCTGATTACTAAAATCATGCTTGTATTAAGGAAAATATTCAACGGAATGAATGTTGTCATGTTATATTCTTATAAATATTCAGTTATACAAATAATTTTATATCTTCATTTTGTGGAATATAAAACTGAAAACATGCAAGCAGAAAACACCTACTACTATTGAAAGAGCGAAATCATTTCATTTGTTTTGCTTCATTGCCTTGATTCACTTTTTATAATCCCATGGATAATTATCGTCAAATGCAGTATCTTTAAGTTAATTATGACTTATGACTTAGCAATACAGATACATGAAAACTGTTCAAATGGTATTCAGCTACATCCAGATATAGTACAGTTATTTCTCCTCCTATTTCCTGATGATATAATTCTCTTCTCTAGCACTGTACGAGGAATACAGGCAGAAATAAAAGAATTGGAAACATATTGTAATGAATGGAAACTAAGGTAATTGTCTTCAAGAATGGGGGTAAACTTGCTGCAAATGAAAAATGGTATTATAAAGGTGAACTTATTCAAATAACCACATCTTACAAATATTTAGGAGTTTATTTTACAAATCACTTATCGTGGTCTTTACATGCTAAAAATGCATTGACCCAAGCAAAGAAAATATTGATCGGCATTATGAGATATATCTACATTTTAGGTAACTTGTCACATCAGTCCTTTTTTAGAATTATTGATGCTAAGATAAGTCCAATGCTTCTTTATGGTTCCGAAATTTGGGGACTCCAGACATTCCATGAAATAGAAAAGGTATATTTATATGCAATTAAAAGATTTCTGGGTGTGTAAGTAACTACCTCAAACATAATGGTATACGGTGAGTGTGGCAGATTTCCGTTATCTATAGAGTCAAAAATGAAAGTAATAAAATATTGGTTGAAAGTATTAAATATGCCATGTTATAGATTACCCAAAAAATGTTATAATATGATGACTTTGTATGATAGAAATGAAAAACGTAATTGGGTCACAGATGTTAAAGATCTACTATTTTCTACTGGTTTTGGTTACATATGGCTGAAACAACACATAGCCTCTCATTCAAAGTTTCTTATCTCATTTAAACAAAGATTACAAGATATTTATCTACACAATTGTCTAGACCACCTATCTGTATCAAATAAATGTTTTTATTTTAGAATTTTTAAGCCATCTATACAGGATGAAAGCTATCTATCGCATCTGAATATCCGGAAATATAGAATCTCGCTTGCAAATTTCGTTGCTCATCGCATGATTTACTAATAGAAACCGACAGATATATTGGACTAAAAAGAGAAGATAGAATTTGTAAAATGTGTAATTTAAATCTAATTGAAGATGAATATAATTTCCTTTGTGTTTGTCCTGCCTACCTCACTTTGAGAAAGAAGTACATTTAGAAATATTATTTTACACATCATAATATTTATAAATTTATATCTCTATTAACTTACTCTAGCAAAACAAATTTAGAAAATCTGTCTATTTTTCTATACTATGCCTTTCTACTCAGAAAAAAATGTACTCTATCCTGCCTGAACATATTGTATGCACATTGTGCTACAGGCCTGTGGCCTATAAGTGCAAATAAAGTTTGATTGACTTCAGCATGACATATTAATTTTAAATGTGATTTTGAAAGTTGAAATACTTCCATGACGCTGTGACATTGCTATCTTTACATCATACATTCTGTTATTATTTGTAAATAATTAATTTCTATTTTGTATCTTTGAATGAAATTTTGTGTTAATGAATTCATTCCTGTGGTTTGTAAAACCAAACTAGTTTGAAAGTGTATTCTATATGCCAATGCAGGTCACCTTTTTGAACTGAATGGTCAATCATGATATGTGTCAAATTAGTGCAGGACCAAATTGACGTTAATTCAAAAGTTGAGGACTCTAATGAACCGCACCATGAACTGTGAAAAATTCTTATGACAATGATTGCAAGTTAGTAAAATGTTACATTCACTTATAAAGACATCTTAATTGTTGAACGTTGTTTGTTACGAATTTGCTTTTATTCTCTTTTGCATTTTGATACAAATGATGAGTAACAATGACAATTGAAACTTCATAAACAACCAAATTATTCACATAACCTTCAAAGAATATTTTCTTCAGATTCAGCTCAGAGGACATGACCACGGCGACAAAGAAAGACTTAAATAGCTAACGATTCTGTTGTTAATCTATGAACATTTGAAGTAGTTGATTTTTACACATTTTATATTGATAGATTTTAAGCATCACTTACAATCACACAACCTGCAAAGAAGAATCACAATCCCCAACAAAGGGACAACATGAAAGGTATAGAGAAACATAAAATTATTACCCACGTGGTACTTTAAGGTAAGGGGTTATATAACAATTTGCTATGACACATATGGGTCATAACACCTCTAAGTGCTTTGATTGGCTAACGATGAACTTCAACATTGTCCGGACTACTTTATTCATTCATTAAACGAACGTGTTTTCAATCACAAATTTTGAATGATACTGCGTGTATCTGAGTCATAGTTTAAAATTTCAGTTTATCTTATGAATCTTATCTACTACATTATTATAAATACATTGGAGGACAAAATAAATACAATTAGAATTCTAACTGATATAGCCAGGCTCATTTATAAAAACGAAAGGTTTATATTCAGCAAAAAAAGGCTTTTGAATTTGCTCTGTGACGCTCCAAAATGACACAAAAAAAGCATTGCTTGTTATCTCCATAAGATATAAAGACAACTGAATATTTTTTAGATAACATTTATCAAAATAAAGCGTGTTTCAACAGTGATAATCATCTTAATCTTACTTTGAGGGCGTTTGTTTTTACATATTTTGACGAAAAGATACAATGACATGCTGTTGACCAAAGAAAGATAACTCTGACTTGTTCTCGCGTAAGACAGATTTTATTTTGACGTATGCTTCGTTGATGACTATGGGGCTCATGACTTAAATTTTACCACACACAATGAATTAATGTGGGATAGAATTTTGAAATGTGAATATTCAACGTCTTAAATTATCATCATAAGTCTGTGACGTGGTTAGATATTCATCCGCCGTTTATAGGCACAATCAAAAGTTGTTTAAAAAGCAATAAATCATATGAAATGCAAATTGGTAATAAATTTGATACACAACTCGTTCCCCTTTCATATCAAGTTTATGTCCCTCGTGAAAATTTTTTGTTTTGTCACTCGCCAAGGCTCGTGACAAAGCAAAGTTATTTCACTTGGGACATAAGTTTGATATGAAAGGGTAAGCTTGTTAGGTATCCTATAACTATCCCCCATTATTGCAAGAAGACATCATAAAGTGTTTCATTTTTTATCATGGAGGCAAGACTGACAGAAATTTTACTGGATTTCAATTTTCTTGCAGATAATTGCATTGGAACGTTATCATCGTGTCTCTAAGGTGAAGCATTATTAAAGGAAAGTTGAATGGTTACTTCTGTTATTTTGTTTAATGCTTTTTTCATATGCCCTTCTAAAGAATAACTGATTTTTATCTAAGTTGACAATTGCAATGTGTGACATCTACTGTCCACTAATCTTAATCGTGAAAATATAAACGTTCTTCCTCATTCGATGAGATAAACATGGTATTTGTCAAGAAAAGACAAATATCCTCTAAATAGCCCACAATATATCAAGAAACTCCTTTAAGGACATACCCTACCCAGAAATAAAAATATTTAGATTTTTCTGAAAATAAGCATGTTTGTTCAACTGAATGTGCTGATTTCAAAAATCAAATAAAAAAAGGGGGTCACCGTGCTCGTTTTTGAGTAAAATCGATTTAAAAAATGACATTTTTGTGAAAAAAGCCAACAAATATCATTTTTTTTTATTTGAGCATAATTTGTGTGTGCGTGTGAAATATGGATAAAATTCGATGCTAAAAGTGAGAAATAAAACAGTTGTCCACATGTTTACCACAAAAATGTTGGATAAAAAAAGCATTTTAATATTTTTTTCAGATTTATGAATCACACAAAATAGTTTTTTTCACCCCCAAAATTAACAGATTATCTAAAAAAATAGCTTTCCAAAATTTAGAATTTTCTAAAATTCTCATAATATGAACTTGACATCATAAGAAACTGAAAATCGAAGAAAAAAATGGGGGTCACCGTCGAAAAATAGCGACATTTTTCCCGTTGAAAATAAATATAGGCAGTGAAAAAATGTCTACGGCAGCCGGAGCGAGTCTAGAATGCCGCCCCAGCCGAAGCGAGTCTAGAATGCCGTCGGTTTGTTGACGGCTTATGCAATATCGCTAAAATGATATAATTTACCCAGAAGACACTTTACTTAACCTCTTTATCTCTTTAATGTTTCCACAAATTAAAAAAATACTAAATATAAACAACAAAGTATCCGGGGTATTGTGCGACATATGAAGTCACTGAACAACGAATCAAGTGTGAACATTCGCATTGTGCATTGCATTAAAATATCACCCAGGCCACTGGCCCGCATGAATGCCTTTCGGTGTTCTTCACAAATCTTCACAAATCTATGAATTACCTGTTATATATATAGCTGTTATATTTTCACTATCAAACTCTACCAAAGAAGCATTATTTCAAAAGGACCGAGAAAAATCTGTGAACAAACGATCGACGACACAGAGTACAGGGCTTCATGTAAACTTCCGCTTAGACTGCACTTCGTTCTTGACGATTTTTTCGTTACACACATTCTTAGTTCAACTTTTCAAAATTTACGATGAATATCAGTTGTATTCGTTAATAAACTGTTGTTATCTTCCGAAAAGTTTTGCTCGGAAACTTGGAATATAAAGACATCTTTGTCTTTATAAGAATGGAGCCCGAACCAAGTCTAGCTCACATCAAGCGATGTGGTTCGATCAGTTCGTACACAAAACAAATTCTACCTTCGCATGGACATCTACTGCAGTACCGTCCAAAGAGTTTTTATGTGGCAAAATGTGATAAATCAACAGGTTGCATACTTTGACATGTTGGAAACTTTATAAAATATTGAATCTATTGAAATATTTTTCTATCTTTTCCTAAGCTTGGGTCTCAAGTTCTCAACAAAACAAATCAAAGAAATCTATTTTAAAAATTAATTTTATTTCAGCAAAACTACACTTTTAAAATGTATGTGGCCTTGTTTAACCGAACTCAGTTCACTATGCCATAATAATTATTAATTTTATTACAGAATGTTAGCATGTTTCATATACCTTAATTGTTTCACATGTACAATTATCATAGTTAAAACATTTTCTTGTCAATTCCTAAACTTTAACTACTTATAATGTAACAGCCAGGTAGCCATGATTGGGATTTAATTGTTTTTATAAGTATTTTAAACTGATGGCTAAGTGTCACAGTTTTAAAACATGGACCATGTTGCAGTTGGCAAGTCTGTTGTATTATGTGTTTCAAGTTCCAGGAAAGTGCACAATGGGCAGTGACAATCACACCACTGCTGCTGCATCATAATCTGCAATAATAAAAATATAGCACAATGATCATATCAATCAAACCTTTTTTTATTCATTTTTTTTTCATTTTTCAAACAATAAGTGGGTTGATACACTTGATAAGAGTTTTCAATAAGAAGAGACCCTGCAGTTACAAATATGATTTTGAAACATTTGCTTTTCTAAAATATAGGTAAAAAGAAAATTAAAAGAGAAAATATGTTCTGAATCATAATGCAATGCCAGTTCCAATCAATGAGAAACATCTATTCATGTGATTTGTAAATTTAGGACATATCAATCTTGAGAGAAACTGAGAATGACTTTACCTAAACCTGTAACTATAATCCTGAAAATTTTGATATAAGCAATTGATCAGATCAAATTACAATTTGTTTTTAAAAGTTGGTTAATTTGGTGCATCAGTTTCTGAAAAGTTTGCTAATTGATAGACATTTGTTAATGATGATGATGTTCATTGATATACAATTATGCATACCATATAGAAAATATGATACTTTTTGGTAATATTGAAATTAAATCAACTTTTATCTCAGTTTTCCAGTTAGGAATAAGGTGTATAAACTAATGATAAACTACATACATTTATTTAAACATACTCATGTTAATCTTCCAAAATAATGTGATTGCCTTCCAATCTTTGAAATAAATAATTACATTAAATTCATAAAATAAATATACTGAAAAGTTATGAACTCAGAAAAAATCCAAATAATGAATAAAAGATATTCACAGCTCATTACACAAATCAGTTTTGTAATATATTTCTATAAATTGTAATATGAGGAATTATGCCATCTCAAATCTTAAGATGAAGACGGTAAAATTGATTTTAATCTAACATTGGCATAATTCTAAAGTTTGAAAAAAATGAAAAAGGTTTCTTTGGGGGTTTTTTTCAGTCAAAAATTTAGCTGTCAAATCTTCTTATAGACTTGCCTAAACTTTTATCTTTATATGTTATCTTATTTTCCAGTAGGGTCTGACTGACAGACTAAATTAGCATTTCACCTCCCCAAGTCTTTGATTTTTCACTGAGGTAATTCCTTTCTGAATCCAAAAGATCACTTGATGAGTTGTTTATTTAAATAGTTCTAAACAGCTCCAAAATGTAGGTTCAGGAATCAGCATATATATATATATCAAAATTCCTCTGGCTGCAAATTCCAAAAAAAAAAATGACTTTTACCGTAGAATATTTAAAATTGACCACTATTGTCATTTCCATGATTTCAGATTTATCTTGGGTCTTTTTTTCTTAGATGGGGATTGTTTTAGTGAGTCAAATTAAAATATTTTGTTAAATAAATTATCATTGAAGATAGTTTACACATCTTGCTGTAGGCTTCTTTAATATTCTAAATAATGACTCGAACACTTGAAATCAAGTCTAGATCTTAGCTGAACAATATAGGCCTGCCTATATAATCTGAGACTGAGGCTGATTTCCGTATTTCAAACACATCTTTGAGCAGGTCAATCGCTGGTTATTTGGATTCTAGATTTCATGTTGTTATGATTACCGTAGTAGAAAAACAACATGGTCAGCTGACTGTCGTCGTCGCGCTGGTTTGCATTCACGATGATTCAGTAGACAAAATATTTCGTTTTGAATTTTAAATTTTCAATGGAACGAAGAATACTTCGCTCAATTTTCATTTCTATTTTCAATCTTCTACTATTTTCTTCGACATGGGCAACTTTAAGCGACATATTTCGCAATTTACCGGCTGCTTGACTGATTGACGCCGATCAGCTGATGACAGCATGGCTTGTTTATCAACGCTACCGTACATCGATTTCTTGTCGTAAATGTGAAGTAATCTTTTGATATCACACTTAAATAAACAAAGTGGACCTTTCAATATCTAAATTGTCTATCAACTTAGACAGATCATAGTTCTCAGTAAGGTTTTGATATAGTTTATTAGCATTCAGAATTGTCGCAAATTTCTTTTCGTATCGATTTGCGATGCGCACGGTTCTGCGCAGAAGCAACGTTTTGATGCGTAGGGTATGTCCTTAAATAGTAATTATGAACATAGTGACATCAAAATTAATAGTCTTTAAGGTTTAAGTGAATTGTAAACTAGGATACTTAAGGTGATGTTTGCTTTTGCAATTTGTAAGCTTTAAATGGGTGATTATTTGCACTAGTTACATGCACATATCGATTACTATTGTATGCTCACTGCAATAACATGTTCTTTGACATCAAGGATTTTTATGCACATTGTAAAATGATAGATTGATTCAGGATACTACTAAACAAGTTTCTAAACACTTTCATTCATCTGTTTCATCGTTACATCTTTCTGTAAACTAATAGTTTTTGCACTGCATTCTTTTGATAAAATATGTTCTTTCTATTGGTTCCCGTATAACAATTATGTCAGATTATGTGTTGAAACATTTTTTCACAAAATCAACAAAGGACGACTGTGAGTAAACAAAAGATAAGCTTCTCTTTTCTTAAATTATTTAGTTTTTCAAATCAAAATTATTCTATGAAAACATTTAATGTAATTCAAATCAATGATTATGACTGAAGCATGTTACTATTTCCTTAGGGGAGAGAGATTTATCAATTATTTTCAATATATATCCGAGACAAAAATTACAATATTGTTTTTGAAGCATTGATAATGTTCATTTCGTAAATTCCGTGTCTATTGATAAAAAGCAAAATGCATATTTTGGTGTCATGCATGATATTGTACCTTTACATGATAGTCATCAAAAAACCTACATTCACCTTCATTATTTTATAAATTCACAGCAGGCGTCTATAATTGTCACGATTCCCATTATTTATTCATTAATGTCAGTAAGAAGTGAAATTATGATTTGAATTGATGCTTCATTCGGTTGAAATAAGGGCGTTTTACAACGATATGCTTTGTGTTAGCAAACATCCATCGATAACTGAAGATTCTTCAGTGAAGTTGTCTGCAATGAAAATAAATCAAATATTAGTTTCCTATCAGCAGGTATCGTTTTAAATATCCTAGCACATCCTGATATCCAAATATCGGGAATCTAAAGTTTTTTTCATGTCCAGTATTCCTTGAATATTTGCCATTGACTTGGATAATCCAAATCATAACCAAAGTCATGGTATGTTCAGACCACGCTGAACAAAACAATTTTATCAATAAGAACAGCAAGATGTTCTGGAAAAGAATACTTTATTAGGAAAATCATCACGTTTTGGTCCATTCATTTATGCTTACGTCAAAGATAACAAAATTGGTTACATATGTTTGTATTCAAATCTCCATTGTATTGCAAAGTCCTATTGCATAATAATCCCATTTATGAAAAGTTTCTGATTAACTTTCCTCAAAATCATTAATGTTTTCTCTGCTATGGTATGTATATATCCCAATTCGTCAACCCCTGTATCGTGTTTAGCCATTGGTTGTTTGAAATACAAATCGAAAGTTAGATTTGTTTGAAATTTATGGGTTCACCTTACCAGATAACAAATAATGAGAGGCTGATGTCCGATATGTTTTTCTCTTTTACAAAATAAGTATATTCTTCATTCTACCATCGTTTAGCAAAAGGCATTGATGAAAAATTCCGACATCAAGTCCTATGCTTCTGATCAAGTGATAACATGCTAACTTATATCTATCAATCATGTTTGCTTGTTGTGAGTCTCAAGGAAAGAAACTTTATCCTTGTCTTATATTTCGTCTGATTTTATATCCGATTTCTACATTCTAGAAATGTTCTACGTGTACTTAGGCGAAATATAATAAAATCGTAAGATGATTGAAGTAAAAAAGTTTCACTATTTTGCCAGCAATGTAAGCAATTTACCAATTTCACAGCCATCATTAAAATACAATAAATACTTGAGATAACAATGTTTCTGTATAATGGTAAAATGTAGGGAACGTTTGACGTATTTTACATAGAGGAAATCAAGTTCATTTTATGGCCAAGAAATAATCAAATGATATATAATCAAAGGGAACTGAAATTCCATATCTATGAAAATATTAATTAAACCTCATGCCAAAAAGAATGTAACCAAAGAAGGAAAGAAGAAGATTACTGTCACCATAAAACTAATATATTACAATCAATGTCAGAAAACTGAACACAAAGATGAATAGAGAAAACAGAAATGATTCATCTTTGTCATACTGAAATGAGAAACAAGATGAGCTGAGGTAAAGTTTCAAAAACATAATTCCACATGATATATATCAGAAATATAAGTTCACTCCCTGATACTTCGCATTCCATTAATATCGATCTCAAAGAAACAATACAACATGTTTTCCCTAACACAACAAGAAAACAAAATGCCTTATGGTTTTCTGTAATAATTAAAATTGATTGTGATTGGTTCAGATTTTCTACAGGTTCAACTCCATAACAAAAGGGTTTATTTATTTTCTGCAGGTGGAAAATTGCACTTGAATGAAAGTTTAAAACTTTTGAATATGAAAACGATTTGCAAGATAAAAAAGACCCAAATGACGATTTCATATATGGTGTATACACATTAGCTGGAAATCAAAGAACACGGTGTTCAAAGGCTTTTGTAAGGTTGACTGAAAGGGTGAGTCAGTTGCTGAAACAGGGACGTTCAATGAATGTAACAGGAAGCTACCAACTGACAGACAGAGAGAACATTTTATTTCTCATCAATCAAACGGTGATACATAAGAATATTTATGAACCAAATCAATAAACAAACATGTATGTATTCATGCTAGATTACTGAATAGGTTTACTGAGATTAATGTCAATAATCTGAACAATGCATAAATGAATAATTGAAATTCTTAAAATGTTTCATATTTTAGTAGAAAATAGTTTCCCTAACTGATATGCTGTTGGAAATCATATAAGATGTAAGAGAAGAGCTTCATAAACAAACAAACCAATAATGAAACTCATCTTGATCAGCATATGCATTACACAATTAAATACAATCATTCTTTATTAGGAATTAAATTCTACCCCTGAATAATCACACCGTTTCCCTCACAAGAGGCGGTGATGAACGACAAGAACCCAGTTACCCTACCCTCAATGCAGGTGCCTCATTTTGATTGTCATAACACCACTTCGTTGAAAACCGTGGTCTCCTTTTGATCCCACCTTTGAATAAAGCCTGACAGGATGGAGACTTGAGGTGGATCCATAGTGAGACTCCTGTGATCTATGCTGAATCATTTAACCAAACACTAGCGGGATCGATCGTTAGCGGGGGCGGCTTGTGTAAAATCCTCCCTGGGAATATGGCATCTTTCGTTTGTGTTATAATTCTGAAAAAAAGGCGATGGCACTCTTCAAATATGACTTATGCCTATTTTTACTGCAAATCATAGTATATATATTAAATATATATTAAATGTGAGAGTTATTACTAATATACAATGTAGTATAAATGAATTATTTTTTTAAATTGTACAACAGTGGATCAACATAAGAAGCTTTAGGTTTACATTCATGCCTCAATTACAAATCCAAATATCAATTTTTAAATATTTGCAAAAGTATATTTATTACATACAAAGTTAACATTATACACCTGTATGCATAAACTCATTCATAATCCAACAGTTCAAGTTAAATAAAGATTTATAAGTAATGGTTTCTGTGAAATTGATGTTGAAGATGTTCAAGATGCATACTGGTGGATTTTTACATCAATCAGAAAGAGCTGACCTTTGTTTCCAACGAGGATATATGAATTGAAGTTGTTAAATCATTTAAAAGAAAACATAACGTTTTTCTATTTTCCTCAGGAAATATGTCACTTTAATGAAAGTAAATAATCTATGACATAACGTTTGTTTCTGACGTTGTCTACTAATACAAAATAAGCAAATTCTGGTATTATGCTCTAAATCTCGCTGTTGCTCGGGAGATACCAACACTATGTTATTTGTGAATATACCGCATTGTCACATACTCAATTGTTTACTTTTTGCAATTATATGTACATATTTCCTTGTTTTTCACTTGAAGTTTTCTTTGGTTTGTTCTCTTTTAGACATTCGTTACAATTTTTAAGACATAGTTTATAATAAAGCAACTACTAACTTTGACAATGCTTAATGACTTAATTGTTTGTCTTTTTAATGCCCATATCAAAAACAAATCTTAAGCATGCATTTTTAGGTAACATTCGAAGGAAATGAATTTTGTTGTTCCAATCAAAATACTCACAGTGTTTTCAATTCCTCAGATCTTAATTCTCAACCTGATTAATAAATTGATTCAATATTGGTTTTGATAAAAGACAAAGCAATTGAAGATGGAAAAGGGGAAATTAAATTTTGTAAACGAGATTACAGATGTCTGATATTTTTGTTAATCATTAGATTGCGAAGCCAGAGAATGAGTTGACTTTTCTTGACTCTTAGTGCTTGAAGTTTATTTACTTGATCTCGCTTTCTGAAACATGTCATCAACGTGATGCAAAGATTATCTGTAATGCAACAGACGAGATCCATAACAAACTTGAACCAGGATATTGTTGCCTTTGTATATATTTTCATTGAAAATGTGATCAATTGGCAAAATATATCTCTGTAATTATATAAAATAGTAGGATCAATTTGCGTGGTGTTGTAAAAAAAACACTAATTGATATAAATAGGTATTTATGCGGCAAACATTGTGTTTCCTTCATACTGTGGGTAAAAAAAGGCCAATTACGATGGTTGATTTCTTACCCAGAACTATAGACTCTTGAAGTTAAAGAAATCGAGAGACCTGCCAGTACAACACTACATGATAGTATGTTCGGGAAGCAAAACTGTTCAACATTTTTTCCTTGGTGATAAGCGCAGATATTGATATGTACATGCATAGACATTATTATTAGTTATTAAAACATCAGTTATTTAAGATGTCAAGATCAGTTTTGATATTTTCGTTTATACATATAAAGCTTAGTAGAGCATAAAACTGAGAACAATGCATCAGAAGATACTATATAAAAGTATTAATGTATTATGGTTCAAAAACAGTTGAAGCTCGTTTAGTCGGACCTTCATGTAAATTACATATTTTATTACATTATCACATACTCTTCTAACAGTGCTTTTTATTCATTCATAGATTAGTTTGTGAATAAAGTTTTTCTATCAACATACCACCAACAATATCCTTTTGATTCAGATAATTGGATCGAAAACTGTATATCATGTTGCGATTAATAAAAATATACGTTGCATATATATAAGATTTTGTGTTTTAAAGTGATTTATCGTTTAACAATCTGTACAAGCTAAAGCAACTACTACTACTACAAACATGTAAGGGTAAGATTTATTACAAAGTTGATGAAGATCGTGCAGTTGATTTCAAGTTTTACACCCTATCACTTCATATCAAGATGCTTACATTTGGATTTGGATTTATTTTGAAAAGAACTGATCGTTGATGTTTACAGGCTACATAATTATGCAATAAAGCTGTTAATGATATAATGAACACAATAAATGTTTAAATTGTTTACACAAATAACTACGGAAATTTATCTCTTTGATATTGTTAAATAATCTGTAGTATAACGTTTGTATTTAGCAGTAGATTTTATCATAATGGTAATACTCTTGTTCCCAGCGTATTTCAACCATTGTCGGATCTTTACATTTTGCCATCATATTTCCTTGCTTTTGGGATTTGGAGTTTCCTTGGTGGGGCGTCTTCAATTTCAGAATGATTACAATGCGCATTAAACATATATATTTTATAGCAACAACAATTTATGACCATGCTAAATACATAAATTTGTAGTTAATTGAATACCATTCGTGAAATTTTAAGCATGCTCTTTTATGTAGCATGTAAATGAAATGAAATTTGATTTTCCAATACAAATATTCACAGTGGTTTCAATTCGTGATCTTGTTTTAAAACCGATTATTATCTTAAATCAATATTATTTTTGATAAAAGACCAAGCAACTAAAGATGGAAAAGGGGAAATTAAATTTTGTAAACGAAATGTCTGATGTTATTGTTAATCATCAAATTGGGAAATCTTAGATTAAGTCAACTTTATTTCAATCTTTGTGTTTTTTTGCTTGACCTCGCCTTCTGTAATATGTCATTAAATTGATACGAACATTTCATATTTGTATTGCAAGAGACAGGATATCAACGGTAATGATTTACCTACAATGATCTTTGCATTAATTTAAAAAAACAATTTAGAGTTAGAGTTTCGTAATAGAAAGCAAGTAATTTCGTTTGTTGTTGGAATCTCATATTGCAAATCGTCATTGCAGGGTCATCAGTGAAATATCAAATACCGATTTATCTACCATGTAGTTGGAGCTTTGGAGGGTATTGATGAGCATGGCGTAGCTGATAATGCTTTTTAAAAGTATTAATGTATAATATTTCGTGCACAAAAGAAGCTTCTTGACTCGGATCTTGGAAAGTATAAAACATTGCTTCCCCTGCTTCGACGTGTGATCGATTTATAAAGCTGATAATAAAGATTCAGATAGACTGAAATATCCTCATCCGATGATGATGAAAACGTTTATGACAACAGTAATGTATCGTTAATAACAAAAACAACATATGAAACTTAACTATAATGTTAAAATAAGGCAAATGCAATATCAATACAATTCAAGGAATCTTTGACAGGTATTTATCCACTTGATTTCCACTTTTACATAAACATATATTTAATCATACTACATTATTGCATTTATGTCTAATGCATTCCTAATACATGTATGCTGTAATTAAAACTTGATATTCAAACCCACTCATATACAATTCAAGAAGGGAGGTGTAAAGTTATGATAAACATTAACTTGAATATGTCTTCATTCTTAAATGAGATTATGAAATGAAAAATTTAACAATGTTTTGTCCATGTCCTTCTTAATGGCGGACTGTTTCCCCGAGCAATGGACCTAAATTGATGAAAGACTCTATTAAAGTTATAAAATCAGTTCCTTAAGGGAATGTGATCGTCTCTAAATCCAGAGTCAATTTTATTGCTTGTAAAATATCATGCAACGTTGCCCGAACTACTGCGGCAGCAACATTGCAAATATTCAACCCTATTTGGACAATATAAATTGATGAATTAATGCTAAATGCACACTTCAATCTATCACAGCTCATAGCCAGTTCACTGACTTCATAGGTCGCTTAAACTGCAATTTTTACATTTGAGTCTGTTGAATTCGTTTCTCTATTATTTTAAATATATTTCCCACACTCTAAGAATTCTAATAAGTTTCTTATTCCTAACCCATTGATAACTTTATTACTCGGTAGTGCTTATTCATTTACTGACTTCTATCAACGTTTTGTCAATTTTAGAGTTTTTCAAAAGTTTCAACAACTGACAGCTTTCTTTCGACCTTAAGAAGTAGATCAAGTGTGATTCAATTTTCCCTGATCTGTTCTAATGTTAGCAATGGGAAGAACGATAATCAATCGAGACTAAAAAATACAACTTTACAATTTTAAGAAATTTCCGTTGTGCAATGTGCAAGTGTTAGGAACACGAGGGATAAGTTACCTAGACCATACCAAAACACAATCAGGAGTAGATAACTTATCAGCCAATTGAAAATGCTTTAGGCATTAAAGGTACACTTACATGGACATAAATCAGATACCAAATATATTACTACAAACCATAAAAACATTCAAGCTGATCAGTCAAAGAACATATACACATTCTTTGTAAATGCTGAGTTTGTTTTATCAATATAATGGTATAGAAGGAGATATATGTTACGTGTATTATGACGTCATCAATGTTATCTACATGTATTTCAAGCCAATCTCCAGCATGCAATTTAACCTTATCAGAAATAGGTAAAATAGGGCTACTGTTCATGTTCATATTTTCATATAAATGCATTCGTTATAGGGTAAAATGCTGGTGATATATACGAGGGAGTTCAATAGACAACCCAACAATGTTCTCTTTGTTCAATAGTTGAAAAGTTTTCATATCACAAATAATGTCTGCCCATTTACAATGAAGTATAACATTTGACAAATTTAACACAAAAACTATTGTTTTATTTCGACACTGGAACTCTTAAATTATGGCTTCAAGTTATGATTGTAAAAAGTATTTGTCCAATCATGTGTACATACAGGGATTACAGGGAGGTTGAATACTTTCAAACACACGAAAACAGAATCAAGACCATTGTATAATGTATTGCAAGACAAATACGTGTCTAAAAGATGTTTTAAAGCTCCTTGGCGAGCAATTGGCATTATTATAAGACATTTTATATAAACACATAACGTAACTGATGATATAATCCGTAAATGAGTGGAAGACCTGCGGCAAATAAAGATGGTGCGTGCTTTATCATAAGGACAATTGCAAATTATAATCAGTTGTGAATGTCAATTTAAAAGAGAGAATTATTCAATGCAATTAAAACATAAATACTCAAAATATTTTTAGGAAGATAAAATCATATATACGCCCATATTTGAAACATATATTTAGGCAATATCTTACTCACATATTGAAACCAAATCTGAAAGCAATACATCTTTTGAGCTTTGATTTCAGAAACAAATGGATTAAGGGAGTAAAAATGACAAAAACAACAATTTCCCATCCAAGAATAAATCCAATTATCAAATACAATCTTTCAAATTTAGACAGTAGCCCAATGTCAAGGTTTCAAATTGGCACTAAATTACTTCAGTAGTTATAGTTACAAATTGAACTGCAAACATTGGGAAATTTAACATGTTTATACAACATGTTAACATCTTGTTGTACAAAGCTGATAGGCTAGTTTTAGGTCAAACTTTTCCACTTCAATAAACCAGAGGACCCAAAAACTGAAAGTAGACGTCCTTATAGACAGTGAATCAATGACCTGCCGACCAAATTGAGAACTGGCTTTGATGAACACACTACTGATCTCCGCACTTCATATGATTTACATACAGCTAAAATAAGTTCATTTAGGTGAGGTCTGTTATTGGGATGGTCATATTGGTTTCACTTTTTATGATCCCATTTTATGGATTTGTCATACTTTGACGTTCTTACTAAAGCAGAAGACATTCTTTATAAAGATATTACTGTAACTTTGTTGTTTTCTTACAGATAGTCAAGTCGTAGCTATTGAATTTAGTTAAGTGTCTGCAATTTTTAGTTTTCAGATTGTATACTTTGTTTTGAAATTTTGGACGTCAAAAAGATTCAAAATGATTCTTATCAATATGTTAGTTTTTTTCTAGTAATAATAATGATAATAATGATAATGGATTTATATAGCGCCTAGGTATCAAACTTTGGAGCTGCTCACCGGCGCTGTGACAAGAGGAAATTTAGTGGTTGTAGGCTTCCTTGAAAAGGAAGGTTTTTAATCTTTTGCGGAAAGAGTCTATGCTTGGTGATGTCTTTAGATCAGTTGGAAGAGAGTTCCACAACTTTGGTGCAAGGACAGAGAAGGCTCTGTCTGCAAGTTTGGTCCTAGTGTCTGGTACAGAGAGAAGAAATGAGTCAGAGGATCTCAGATGCCGGGAGGGTTTGTAGGTCGAGAGAAGATCTTGGAGGTAGAGTGGAAAATGTTCGTCTTTGAGAGAGTTAAAAGTCATCGTGAGGATCTTGAATTGGACTCGTTGTTTGATTGGGAGCCAGTGTAGATCCTTTAGGACAGGAGTGATGTGATCCGTCCTCTTCTTCCTTGTGATGATTCGTGCGGCTGTGTTCTGGGCTCGCTGTACTCTGTTTGTGGCTGCTGATCCGCTGAGGAGGAAGTTGCAATAGTCGAGGCGGGACATTATGTAACTCTGTGCCAGGACTTTTGTGCTTTCAATGTCCAGGTAGTCCCGAATCCTCCCGATGTTCCTGAGGTGGACATAGGCGTTCTTCACTATGGCGAGGGCGTGGCTTTGAGTATCATGCGACTTTTTAAAAATGGTTTCAAACGAAAATCTATAACGCCATTAGAATATTTGAGCATTTGAACTTGTTACTGATACAACACATAGCTCCTTGGCATCAAAGTGAGCAAATTGTATTTACTCTTAATGCTTTGCTTTTTGGCTTGATCATTCGAATTCTATTTGATGACATTAAATGCTTCTATACGGCAATAAAGATCCGATAAGCTATTTTTAGGAGGATCGTATGTTTGCCTTTAACACAAGATTATTAAATCGACAGATGACGCACTTTGATGGCTGCTGTTCAATAAAGATACGGAGAATTTAGTTATTTTAGACTGAAACCGAGATTGATTCTGAAAACAAAAAGATTTCTTTTATCATTTCTTCAAATCAAATAAAGATAATGGAAAAGGGCATTGCTAAATATGGAATAGTCTTAATTTGAGGGGAATATAATACAATTAAAATCTTAATTTAACTTGCAATACAGTTTCTCGATTCTGATTACTAAAATCATGCTTGTATTAAGGAAACTATTCAACGGAATGAATGTTGTCATGTTATATTCTTACAAATATTAAGTTATACAAATAATTTTATATCTTCATTTTGTGGAATATTAAACTGAAGGCTTCAGAAAATCATATATGTTATCAGCATCACACGCAAGCAGAAAACACCTGCTACTACTGAAAGAGCGAAATCATTTCATTTGTTTTGTTTCATTGCCTTTATTCACTTTTTATAATCCCATGGATAATTATAATGAAATGTAGTATCTTTAAGTTAATTACGACTTTAACATGACATCTCAATTTCAAATGTGATTTTGAAAGTTGAAATACTTTCATGACGCTATGACATTGCTATCTTGACATCATACATTCTGTTATTATTTGTAAATAATTAATTTCTATTTTGTATCTTTGAATGAAATGTTGTGTTAATGAATTCATTCCTTTGGTCTGTAAAAGGCTCGTGACAAAGCAAAACTATTTCACTTTGGACATTTAAGTGTTTTAAATAATGAATTTTTCATATTTTATCATAGAGGCAAGACTGACAGAAATTCTACTGGATTTCAATTTTCTTGCAGATAATTGCATTGGAACGTTACCATCGTGTCTCTCTGGTGTTACCGTTATTACAGGAAAGTTCAATGGTTACTTCTGGTATTTTGTTTAAGTTTTTGTATATGCCCTTCTAAAGAATAACCGATTTTTATATAAGTTGACAATTGCAATGTGTGACATCTACTGTCCACTAATCTTAATCAATATATATGCAAGGCAAAGGGCCCCTCAAATAAGCAACTCAAATTCTGTTTATGTGTATAAAAACTACTGATTTCATTGTATGATTGTATGATTCAATAACATTTTACAGAGTTTTAATCCCGTTACTTAGTCACAGATTTACATTTATCATCTAGATAAAACTTAATAAGAGAATGGAAAAGATATTATTTTCAATTAAGAGGTACATGTATTGGTTCTGTCAATGCTTTGTCACAGGCTGAAACATCAGATGGCTCTCTCTGTTGCATCCCAACTTTGTAAATCGTCAAAACTTTTGGTTACAATCATATAGCAACATACTTAGACTCATGTCACAAATAATCTCATTTTATTATGATAAGACATTAAAATCAAAACATAAACTGCGGTATGTATATAAATTTACTCTCGATTTCAATGACACAACTGAAACGTTAATTCTAGAAGAAGGTTCAAAAGAGAAACATGACCTAAAAGCACTTTGCATGACCCCACCTCGTCATGACAAAGGACATACACTGCCATTGTCTGTATCGAGTTCAATTATTAAGACACTTCAATTTTTTTAAATCAATTGCTCTCTCGCGATATTTCAATTTT
Source organism: Steromphala cineraria (assembly GCA_916613615.1). Taxonomy (NCBI): domain Eukaryota; kingdom Metazoa; phylum Mollusca; class Gastropoda; order Trochida; family Trochidae; genus Steromphala; species Steromphala cineraria. The sequence continues at coordinate 54,328,445 of OU744731.1, read as the reverse complement.
GAAATAATCACATGATGAGAGTTTATCTGGTATGTTGAACTTAAACATGAGAAACATAACACGACTCCAAAACGAACATCACATGATGTGTAAAAGTGTCAGGTCGGAAACTGGGTTTTTAGGCTTTGCGTAGGAAGATGAACAAAAACTTGTATCGTCATTTCGCAGCAGCTGACTTGATACTAGTAATGATCATGAGACACACAGACTACCGAAATGATAAAAATATGTCCGCAAAACAAAGCACATTATGCAATTGATTTCCAATCCCATAACATCAATGCTTGCAAAAGGTATACGAGCAGTGCAATACCTGCGTGTCATTAGGTACTCCGAATTCTCCTTGTTAAAAGCTAATTTTTTTGATGAATTATTTATTCCTGACAGCTGATAACTAGTCATTAAGGGTAAATTGAACTTAATTGTTTACAGTAAAATTACTACTAACATTACGAAATTAGTCAACATTATTTTAGATGAATGCTTTATTTCAACAAATAGGTTTTTCATTACTCGGCATACATGCCCAAAAAGCTTCAGCTCCTTTAAAACACCATTTATCCATGTCTACCGTTTAAATTTACTTTTGTGTGATAACTATATCTATTAACTGCAATTGTGAACATTTTGAGTGTTGTTCTAATGGAGGGTTTTGCAGCTGCTACACCGGCCATCTAAAGGGAAGCAGGCCGTTTCCAAAAAACACTGTTCAGCTCACACAACAGCCTAATTACATCAAACTACATGTATTGGCATTGAGCCTCTGTACAGCAAATTGAGGACATATTATAGGTTACATATCAATGATGACATATGATCTCATACTCTTTTTGCCTGAACAAGACCTTGAAACCCCTCAGATAATTTAGCCATCAAACGGATGAAATGACAATAAAAACAAACAAATAACGACAGGTATAATATATAAGGTCAGTGTAATCATTAATCATTGGAACTTTGATGATTGACGGCTTGACTTTTTGTGAAACTTTGAATAGAAAAAACAAGATGTATTTATGCTAAAATCCTTGCTTTAAGAGTGGCCGTTTGAATTTAACTAAAAAGTTTCTCCGAAGCCACTTAGATCTGATGATCTTTTGGATGGAGATTCAAGTATGCTTATAGCCTAATATTGTTATTGATTGTTGATGCACTTTGATTGACAGCTGTCAAATAGGAGTCAGTTCCTGGATGATGTGTGATGACAACTACTTTCACTTGAACGAAAGTACGATAGTCTCAGGAAAAACTGGTCCCGAAAGCATATTGACGTCTTGATACATATACCTATGTGATATACACATATTTCTGAAAAGAAGGAAAACAGTCGTAATTGGACACAATAAGTGGTTGAATACAAATTCAGAATGTATCTACATGTACATGTACGTACACAGCTGGGAAACATTGAAAGTATCTTTATAGCTCGGCCTAATACAGCAAAGTTTATATCGAAACAAGTTTGAGTAGTTTCTTGACGGGAAAGTTAATATCAGCATGGCCTGCGAACTGTTTCTTTATTTTCAGATTTCACCATCGTATAAGTGTTATAGAAACTTCATATGTAATTTCTGTATTTACTTATTTTTTACTTCCCTTTAATGGTAAAGGACATATCTTTAATGTTTATATTACTTTTATCCTAAGCAACGTTCAGTCAGAGAGATTGTGGCATCTTAAGTTGGGCACAATACTTCACAATGTTTACGAGTATTAGTAAAAGTTCACATACACTCAATGTTTAGTACAAATGAATTTTTCGGCTCTGCAGTTGTCAGAAATCAAAAGTGAAAATAATATATACTATCAGGTATGATATATGTATATGACGAATACCAGTGAGCGCAATCAAGCATTCACTGCACAGTAATTGGTGTTAAGAAATTACATTAAAATTAAATGAATACATGGACGAATTTGCAAATGCTGTGTTTCGAACTCAATCTATTCCATGAAATGCGCCAGATTTGGTTGATACAAATGAGTCCAACATTCATGTATGTTGACATCTGATGAGCACTTCATAGTGTGTATTATGTAACATGTCAGAAACATGCTTCAAGTTGAAAGATTCTTCCGGTGTAAAAACTCTTTGGTGAAATACAAAGCACAACTATGTCCTCTTTAGACAACATAAGACTCAAATGGCTGACAATTGCCTTCTTATCAATTAAAAGATTCAGGACTTTTGTCATTAACGCCTTTAAGTAGTTTGTTTTCAACAAATGTTATTTTGATAAAATCCATCATGTCACGTTTAACGTCATAATTCTTTTCAACTTTATATTTCAAAAGATGTATGTTCTTAAGAAAGTTTATTTTTTAAACTTTTAACTTTCTCAAAAAGCTAGCATAAGAAAAGTTATTATCATGTGATAATAAAAAAAATTCGCAAAGAAACTAACAAATGTTTGGCAAACTTCTACATGTACAATGTTTCTCAATTCTGTTTATGTTTAGTTTCAGTGTTATGCGTCTCTGAAAGTCATAAACACGTAAGACACACATTTATGTAATATTTCACTTAATCAAGTATGTTTCAAAATAATTGAAAAGAGTGTTTCATATGCAATGAACATTAAATAATGGATGTTATAATTCCATGATATATTATGTTTTCGAAACGAGTGACTTATAAACTAGTGTCCAAAAGAAACGATACCATACAAATCGCACAATAACTCAATCCACTGCAGATTGATAAGACTAAAACATAGTTTTATCATTTCTTTAGTAGTTAACTATCTTCTATGCAAAATTTTGAAACGTTATCTTTTCATATTTGCGAGAAACATGTATTTAAAAACAATCATCGATCTGGGATCTCCTTAACAAGGCGAGATAGCAGGGAGAAATTGGACACTTTCGCTTGTTTTAAAACGTTCTAGTGCAATGACGTGTCAACGAATTTATGTCAAATAAAGTGCATTGTATCAACAAGATTGTATTCTTACCTAAATTATATACTTTATCAATTTTATAGTGAAATTACAAAAGTTATGTGCATAAAACAACTTGAAATTTCGATTTATCCACCCCATGTGCGTTTGAAGAGACACAAAATTAAAAGTATCTTTTCCTGAAGAATGAAAATGTGCATACTTCTTAACAAGACATTTGCCTGTTAGGCACACTTAAATTCGACTCTGTCAGGTAATAAAGTTTTGTTTCGGAGGACGTTGAAAACTTGGTATCGTTTGTTTTGGACATTAGTTTAGAAGTATTTCTCGAGCGAACGCGCGGGATAAACAGATATTGAATACAAAATATATATTCTGTTTGTTACTGGAGTCAAGAAATTGAATAAAATACTCAATATTTTCTTCCTAGATTAGGTTGACTAGTCGTTTACGTTATGTATTTCTGGCGTGGCATTATTATTATTACTATTATGACGTGACATTTCAGGTTGAACTCATTACATAGTTTTCGAGGCATGAATAATTGTGTATATGATACATTGACATGGAGATTTTGAATGAACCAAATACACAATTCTGTACCACAACGTTTGCTTTTTTCAACAGGTTGGAATACGGGTATGCACTACAAGTATGTATGTATGATGTAATCTATTAGCTCAACGTTGTATAATATTGTTGTATTGGTCCCGCTTACTCTTACAAAGTTCCGTCTATTTCTTGAATACCTGAGATTGAACTCTCCTGATTTGTGTTTGTTGTAGTACTTTGATAATAAATAATAATAATGTGGATATTTATATGGCGTCTTTTCCTCGTCCTTAGCTATGCTCAAAGCCCAACCTGCATCATTACCCTGAGGATTGTACCTTCAAAGCTGCTATTAAGTGCTAGTCACGACCACTTAGGTCAGTATTTCCTCTTTTCAGGTACCCATTTTAACAGCTTGGTTGGCTGAGTGCAATGTAGATGATCTGCCTTGCCCAGGGACACAACACAGAATGTGACTTTAGGGAACATTATAGAAGGTATCTAACCCATATAAGGACCTGATACCATTAGAAGTCGAATTTTTCTAGAAGCTTTCAAGATTTTACTGCCTAATTCAACATTCATCAACTTTGTGATTGCCAAAGACTTGTCAATATAATAATAATAATAGCTTTCTTATACCGCGCATATATCCATGACAAAGCATGCTCAAAGCGCCATGAGTATTATTACCCTAGAGGGAAAGTATTTTCGGTGCCGCCGATTAACAAGCGCTCCGCGCGATCGTATAGGTCCATACTTCCCTCTTGTTCAGGTACCCATTTGTAAAGCTGGGTGAACTGAGTGCAATTTGGATGAAGTGTCTTGCCCACGGACACAACACAGAACGAGACCCAAGTCATAATGTTTTGGTGTCTCCACCGGGATTCGAACCCGGGTCTCTGGCGTGAGAGGCAAGCATGCTAACCACTTTTAATTTAGCTAGCTAATTAGTGTGACTCATTTATTATTTTATTGTCAACTTGTATTAGCTTGAAATTGTTATCTTATTTTATCATTATATCTAATTATTCAAATTGATATTGATGTAGATTAATTAAATTGTAATAAGTTTATGCAAGTGTTTGTTTTAATTTGCTGGTTTGACCGGGGACATTTTCCTATTCAAAATCAGCGCTGTGAGAGTGAGAGTGGCAAAAGCGATCTTTTTGCACATAACAAATAACGGTGATAATGTCGAATTGGTATCTGATTACTAGCCTCACTAAGGTCGTGTGTCGGTACCTTCAATCATCATAGGATACAACATAACAAAATTGTTCGCTTTCTTCGCTGCTAGATTAATCAAACACAGGTTAAAAGGTATTTTCAATAATAGACGCTAGTTGGTGAAAATACCTTACAAACTATGGTTATTAAATAAAGGTCCAAACAAACGTAATTTTTGCCATTGCGAAATGTTCATGGACTACCCAAAAAAAACTGTACACAAAATCAACTCAAGCTCTTCAAAAAACGACTACAAAAGAAATACTTTACTTTGGTACACCATGTTGTGAGTAGAAATGACATTAGCGCATTTGGGTGACTCATTCTGTATCAGATTATCTTTGCTTGGTTCAATATGAAAAATATACAAACGTTCTAAAAGACTTGATGAAATGTTGTATGATCCGTTGTTAGTTATAAAATTAGTCCATTTTATGATCCTTAAAAAAGAGGTTAAAGAGTGTTTTTTCAGACAGTAAGTGGACACCTTGTTGTTAATATTTGAAGCAAGTGTCATCAAAATGGCATCAATCTTTTTGATCTTTCATATGAAAAAGAATAATGTATTTCATATGTTAAATGTCACAAAGTAGTGACGCACATATGTCCTCACTTAGCATTTGCAATGATATGTACAACCGTCTGATAGCTTACCATACATACGACTGGTTTAGTAAAACCAACAAAAACTTTGAAGTATGCAATGTATGATATCACAGACACAAACAAAATATGTGAGTGTTACGTTAAACTCATAAAAGTACTCATTATTATTGAAAAAATTAAAAGTTAAAGCATTTCAACAGCAATTTTCTCTATAACTTTGAAGCCCTGTTTTTATGTTAAAAATTACACTAACACGTTTTGTATATTATTTGTGTGACAACTATCAAGCGAAATGTTCATGCGGCAATGTATTGCAATCATCTTACTAAATAATCTTAAGATGATAGATCCACGCAACAGTTCAGGAAACATGGAAATGAAATGTACATATACTGCGAATTCTACAATAAATGTGCAAAATACTCGTTTCTGATTGGCTGCTTTGAAAAATCAGAGGGCGTATAATTTGGTACGCGTTCGACTTTAAATTAAATTTAGAGCTATAATAATTCCGTTATATGCCGCTGATTTCCAAACACAGTATGTTTATCTCCTAAGTATATGATGATAATGTATGATGTTTTACTAGAGTCATTTATCTAATATTAAAAATAGAAGATCATGCTTATGTTCATATAATCATTAATCAAGTAATGTAAGTTCAACTCGCTTGAATAATGCGGGCACACCTTTAGATTTTGCTTACTCTATACATTCTAGTTGCTAAATACTTTAATCTAAAGTGAATAAATTGTAAATAGAACTTTAATCACTTTCAAACAATATTGCGCATAAAAAGTTCTCGTTCTACGGTGAACCTTTCAAATCTTTATTTCGAACCTAAAACCAAAAATGTTGCACTGAGTGAATGATACAAAATAATTGCCTGCGTATCAGGAATTTATTATTCTAGGTTACCACCCAAAAGGACTGTATTACGTTTAATAATGTAAATGGAGAGTCCTGCCCAAGAAAGGGATTCATCTACTATATTGCATCACACAGTATCACTTCATGTTGTTCGGTGCTTAAAAATAAGGTTGAAACTGAAACCTCCCTTTCTTGATATATTTCAGAGGATATACATGAAAGTGAAAGATGAACAGATCAAATACAAATGTTAATTGTAACACAAGTGATTTAGTAAGGTAAGTCCAGGATTTATTGTTATTGTAATCATGTTATTCTAGTCAATGTCAAAATTGCATAAAGTAACATCTTACATAAACAGTGTTCAGTTGAGAAAAGTAACGACGCAATTATGAATTGAAAACATTTGGCTGAATAACTTAACTGATGTTGTATACGATTGGATTTGAATATAAGATTCAATATCTGATTACAGCAATCATGTATCAAGAAAACATAACGAAACTTCAAGAATGGAATAGTTTTCGAAAGATGAATAATCAAAGTGAAACAAAAATGGATAAATACATCACAGTGATTCCCAAAATGTTTTAATAGTACATTGTAACATTTCAAATTTGTTATACTGTTTTTGTTATGATGGATACTTGATGGTTCTGACTGCGTTCACCTTTGTAATTACATTTACAATTATAAATATCTACCATATAAAAGAGAACATTAGAAAACATCCTACGAAACAAAACTTGAAGAGTTTAAAATTTATTTATATGCCACTTGCATTAAACACAATTACAAGCTTTGAGTTGTATTGAATAGAAACGACAAATAACTTAAACACACAAAATCTTATAGTCGTACAATTTACAATTTGGTTTACAGTTGAACAGTTTTCGTCCTGTTAAACTATAAATATAGTGTTTTACTGGCAGGTCGTGTCTTATTATCGTTAACTTCAAGAGTCTAAAGTTCTGGTGAGGACATCAACAATCGTAATTGGCATTTTGTCATCAACACAATAAGAAAGAACAAAAATGTATGTCGCAGTAAACCTATATATAACAATTAGTCCTCTTTTACAATACCACGCAAATTGATCTGGTCATTGTATAGCGTAACAGAGATATATAACGCAAATTGATGACATTTTCTATAAAAACATATATAAAAAGGCAACAATATCCAGGTTCAAGCTTGTTATAGATCTCGTATCGGATGAAGTCAATCATATCAAGTACCCTTAGAAAGAGTGATTTACCAATTGTTTATCATTATGTTGGAAGTTTGTGTTTGATAACAGTTACAGAAAGGAAGAGAGATATCGCAGACAGTAGTGTCTGTGCGAGTTTCACAATTGTACAAAAATATTCTAGAACAATCAAATATGACAAAGGTTCCGGAGGACAAGAGGACTAGATGACAAGCTATAAGGTCCGTTGTAAGGAGAAGACAAACATTGGGAATGAACACCTTTTAAAAACATTTTCTGCAAAAGAAACGAACAAGCCTTGGTGTTTGAAAGGTGAACATGACGAAACCAAAGCACAACTCGATCACAGAATCTAGAAAATCGAATGTTTAGTTTAGGGCTTAGAAAATGAATGAATTACCAATTTGTTTGACTGGCCGTAAGGATAGGTGTGGTGTTGATTGTGTTATTTTTGAGAAAACGTTTCAACATCAATATCAAAGGCATAGGAATTCCAAACTCGGAGTGAACAATATAAGAATAAATATTCAAAAACCTGGACTTTTGCACTTATATATCGTTTTCATATGTTGAGATAAACCTACATCTCACATTTGAACGAAATCGGTCAGGAAATAAAGATTTTAGCGTAACCTCTACCTATTATATAGAATACAGAAGTAAAATCCTTAGTTAAACAGTCGTTGAATTGCAGATGTACATGAACAGATATGAAATGTTGATGATAGGGGTGTAGTTTCTTAATATAATCATCATGAAAACTGGATCGCCACCTGATCAATAGAAGGTCTCTGCAGGAACCATACTAACTAGTCGAGTCGTTCTTAAGAACTGTTACTTAATTTAATTAGTCAAGGATAACACGGGATTCATTCAAAACATACAAAACGCTATGGAAGGATAACAGACTATTTATAAAATGTAATACTACTTTCATGTATAAATATTTTTGGAATTATGTTTGCCAACCTTTGGAATTACAGCCTTGTCAAGCAGGTTCGCATTTGTCAACGTTCTGCTTTGGTAGTTTTAACATTTGTAATAAATACTTTATGACATTCAGATCTTAGGATCTTGTGTTCATTTGCGGGGGGACTTATGAACTTGTACTATATACGTAAATAGATACGTAAATGGCCAGCCATATGTGGTGAGATAGCGAATTAGTGCAAAGTTGATAAAAATAACAAATATCCGAGGCTTGCATAAAGGTCAAGTCAAGTCAACTCAATAAAAGACTTCACAAGTTAATGATTATCAATAACATCATACATTTGTAATCTCGTTCACCAAATTGTTTTTCCCATTTCCCATCTTCAATTGCTTGGTTTTGGTACAAAATAATATTGATTCAAAATATTAATTAGTTTGAGTAACATGATCGGAAGAATTGAAAACACTGTGTATTTATATTTGCAAAATCAAATTTCCTTTCCTCTGCTTATCACATAAAAACCGAAGTTCAAAACAAGCAAAATGGCAAAATGTGGCATGTGGCATGTGGTGATTTGACAATAATGGAAACTGGTGGGAGCGAAAGTTAGACCATTATCAATATCTACTTATTTCATATTAGACAAACGTTACACCATAGAATATTAACCAATATTAAAAAGATATATTTATTTAGGAATTTGTCTGAACATTTATAAAAAGTTATAACAGCTTTATTGAATATGTAGCCTTTGAAAAGCCATGGTCAGTTTTGTCGAATATATTCAAATCAACATGCATACTGCTTGATGTGAATCGGCATTGTGTAAGGCTTGAATACTAATGCACTTTAAAGAATTATGATGTTGTTGCATTTTCAAGCAAATACAGTCTATTGTGTTTCAATTATATTTTTTATCGTCCCTCTAGTATCTTTTATCTTGCACATCGTTTTATATCTAAAACATTTACAGTGACATTCTACCTGCAGAATTGAGTTAATATTTAAGTTATTTGTTTAGAACTGTAAAAAGTCTCACAAACATATTGATTTTTTTGTAATGTTTAAAATTGATATAATAAGGCATTGTCGTTTTCTTGTCGTGTAAGTGAGAATATGTTTTCTTGTTTCTTTGAAATAGATATTGATAGACTGCCTAGTGTCGGAAAGTATTCTTATAATTCTGATACATCTAATTCTGGAATTATTTAAATTTTTGTTTACCTCAACTCATCTTGTTTCTCATTTAAGTGCGACAAAGATGAATCACTTTGTGTACACTTTTCTGACATTGATTGTTATATATTAGTTTTATGGTGACGGTAATCTTCAACTCCGGCTTTTGTCTTTCTTGGTTTTGTTCTTTTTGGGCATGAAATTAATCAATTAATATAATCATATTGATTTCACTTCCCTTTGATTATTCATTATTTGATTATTTGTTGGCAATGAAGTTAATATGATTTCTTCAATCGAGAGAAACTTCCAACAGATTTTACCATTAGATAGAATCAGTGTTATGTTTAATGATAATATAATTATTATTTTAATGAGAAACGAATTAGTTCATCATTGCTGTCTAAATCTTGACCCTATTTCACTTAATTCACGTTATGATTTTATCATATTTCACATGAGTACATGTAGAAAGTTCATGGTATAAATCAGATATTTAATAAGAAGAAATATCAGAGTGTTGTTTCATACCTTTAGACACTATGCAGTCAAACATGATTGATGATTAATACAAGTTAGCATGTTATCATTATATGTTTTATTTTGCGACAATACAGTAACTTCTTTTGAACTTGAACAGTTTTTAGATTATGTATTGATCTACTTGGCTTTGTTAATGAAAATCTTCTCTTCTCTTAACAAGAAAAGCCTTTAAAAGGCAAGCTTTGGGGCACCCGGTTATGTATCACTATATAGAACCAGGAGATTTAGGTTAGGGAGGACGGGGTCGGGGACTTTTACTTGAATAAATTGTTCAAATCGGAGACGCACATTTTTTTCTCTTTGTTTTGATAGTACAACATCTCGTTCGTTCCGCTTAAATTCCACCCAATGATAGATACGTCTCCTATCTCAATTATGATATAAATTGTTATGATATAAAATTTCTAAACATTAATACTGTAATTCAAATCTATGTTGCTTTAAGTTTAAAAGATAGCTGACGGTGAGTTTAATACAAGAGTCAGTGATTAATTTATTGAGAAATTGTTGCGCTAGTAAACTTTTCGGGATACATTGTTTTCCAATACCCGCAAATTTAGTTTAAACCGGACGAATTTCCCATTGACTTTCAGGTTAATTACATGTTGCAAGAATAATTTTCCTTAATTGAGTGTTGATCATATTACAGCCGAAAGTTGCTAAAACATTTAGAAAAGATCTCAGCTACAAGTTCATAATTTTCATTATATTATAGGATGACATTAAGAATATATAGAGAATCTCACCCATGTGTCTTCTGATATCAAATATATCAACACAAGTTGATAAAAATAACACATATCCGAGGCTTGTTTTTCCTTTTTGGCAATGGGATAATTTTGATGTTTTCCAAAGAGTGGGAACATGATGGAAATTTAATGATAATTGAAAAAGTGTTTGGAAAATATCAGCCAGTTGCACTCTGCACTCTTTTAGAACTACACCTAGCAAATTATCAGGTCCACACGCTTTATGTGAATTTATCTTAGCAAAAGACGTTACCACATCATCTTTAGAAATATCTAACACCTCACATGGTGGGAGTGATTCAAGTACAATGTTTCTTTCTTCTGAAAAATTACAACTATCAAAGCGATATCTCCTGTTAAACACAGTTTTGGATGATAATTTATCATACTTTAGACCCTGTCGATACTAGCTTCGAAAGACACCTTTAATCGTAAACAAATCATCCATAACGTTATGTTTTGAAATTGCATTGAGTGAACGATCAGTCATTGACAAGGCGGGACATTTAGCGTTAGCGTAAAATTGAAGGAACCGAATTCCTAGTTGATACAAAAATGGAATGTCGTTTCCGAATGTGGAATGCAAAAAAATACACCGAATAACTACAAAACAGCTCACATGCACATGCAAAATTGATATTTTTTAAGGGTGTAAACGCTCATCCATATATTTTTGAAAATTTACGATATATTTTACATCATAACATTATTATAATAATCAGTTTCCAAATTAAAGCTTGCCCATTATTTCGTACCACCCACATGGTCACGTGGGTATAAATTTGCAACAGCTCTGTCCATTGGTCGTCGAAATACCAGAAGATGCTTAAAACAAATATCATTGGCTGAAACTTCTCTTTGAAGTTTCCAAGAGTATTATAGAGAGAACCTTCTGCCATTAGTTTTCAATATCAAATGTTACATAACTTTGGGGTCTCTGGACCCCAAAGCAATAATGACGAGAAAGGCATACGTGAATTTGATTAGAGAATTTGGACGAGTTATACAATGCTCTGAAATATTGATCTTACCACCAGAAAGCATGTTAAAAAGTTGTCAAAACACTTTACAAGTTTCATACTGCAAAGAAGAATCAATGAACCCAATATATCTTCATATGCTAATATATTATGTTGTGTAATTATTCAGGATAATAACAATCTCCATCTTACATGCAAAATGCATTACAAGGAGAAATCGACAATTTCAAATTAACATTCAGTTCTTTTTTTTTCACCAAATGTATATAGTTTAACTCCCAAGAAACACAAGTCATATATTGCGGTTATAAATTCTAATTCGCAAGAGAATTTTAATGTGTTATTTGGTACATCTCTCCAAGGTCGGCATCTTCTGTATGAACAGAAATGATATAAATGTTTTGGTTTTTAACTGGTAGCAAGCGATTTTTAAAGATAGTGATAAGCCCTAATATTGTGTTGTTGATAGAAACAATAATTGGGACTCATAATCAGACTCAGACTCAGATTCTGACTGCAGATGGAACCTGCTAATAACATTATGTAACAACAAACTTGGAATTACATTTCCGATTCTCATTACCTATTCGAATGTCAATCTAAAATTCTTTTTGACAACGGGAATGTTAGAAACTGTAAACATTTACATCATAGAAGATTTGTTTCGACATATATACTTGGTGAAAGTCTGACATTTTGTCTTTTATTATCTGAAGACATTCAAAATGTATTTATGTGAATAAAACGTGTAAATTGCACAATAAACATGAAAAGATAACTTACTGAATTTAATTAAACTTCAATCAAAATGGGTTATCTAAGTTTTTTAGCAGGCACAAACTCAACTTTTTACCATAAAACATTCGTATCAATAAATTTAACATATGATACTCTTTAATGGGATCTTTCCATATTATTTCTATATTTCTATATTTATATGTGTTATGTTATCACAACATTACTCACTCAAAAGTAAATGTAAAGTTGATAAATTTGATCTTGCTTGAAGGTGTCTATTATGTGCCTGTGCGCTAAGTGAAAACAAGTAATGTCAGGTCGGTGTTGACATTCAATTTAATTCTGAACTCGGCTAGATCTTGTAAGTGGGTTCTGACTGTAGAAAAGTGGAGGTTACTTCAGTCCATAACATTTCTTGCTTGTCTGATCTGTTGGTTTATCATTGGCTGATCAATTCATTCTGCATTTGTTCATCAACTAATTGTGACATTGATTGATTGAGGCTAAGTGATTCAGAAGTATGCTTGAGAAGCACATATAGGACTCAGCCCACAATAACATCGACTAACTTTCCGGAAGCAATTCAGAGACAAAGTAGTCCCTAGTGGATAATCTTTTTTAAATACTTGTAGACACTTTATTGTGACATATGATGGTGCAAATGAAAGGTCTGACTCTCTAGTATGTGTGTAGATTTTTCTGGGTCTGGGAATTACTGCCAAAGTGTTGGTGTGAGAAGGCATAATGACCCCAAGTTGAAGGTCATGTCATGCTGAACGGCCTTGGCGAAGGGGTCATATTTGTTGACACTCTCTACCGGCCTTCGATGCCGCAAAAGGTGTGCTCATTATTTGACTGAAAAGTGGTCTATGGCAGATAGGTCAATGTGCAATAGCTGAACGCCCAACATAATATAGGGAAAAGGCTGTATTAGAAAAACAATGATGATAAAACTACTGTGAAATAATTGTGGTCTGTGACCATATAGACTATGTGGAAATGAATTCTGAGGCATATGTGGGCCTTGTTATACATTTAATCACTTAATTTCGAAATGAACTAATTGCATTATTTGTGACGTTCCTTTTTAAGCTGCTAAAATCATTCTAATTCTGTCATCGTCTTTTCTCCACAAGCCTCAAATGTAATCCCTTGCAGCTATGAATAGTTTCTTTCAGTACTGAACTGTTAGTTATTTTTATTGTATTCAACGTTTTAACTACGAAAGAAGTAAGGTCCATTGGCGCTTAATGAGGTGTTTATTGTTAATTATATGTGTTTCTATTTCAACAGGTAATTCACAAGGTGAAATAACATAATAATGACAGGTTACATGTAAGTGCCCTTCATCCCTGAATAAAATATCAACATACAATGCAGATATTCACAATGGCTATATCACTTTTTGTTACCATATGATGCAAAACTGTGAACGTTTTTGTGCTATCCACCAGCAGAAGCGATATTCATATCCTATGCAAAGAAACGAAATTTTCAATTTACAAACTAAATAAATAATAAGAATTAATAAAATTTGACGAATATTCAAATTTTACATGTACTGCAGTGACTGTCTTAGGTTATACCAAATCTTCATCGTGAAAATCAACTTACCGTACAGTCATAGAATTCATTATTTCATTGAAATAAACCCATAAATCACTTTTTGCGTCTCAAAAACTATTGCACAATAGAATACATACAAATATACATACCAAACATAAACTGACAAGATTAGTTATTTAAAAAAATTCTTTTTTAAACCCTCAATAAATAAAACGTGCAATTTTGATATTTTACTTTAATACCAATTATTGTTAAGTGTATATTGACAGTAAGGGACTTTGGTCCATTACAAATGTTACAAAAATCAAGAAAGGATGTTAATAACTTTTTTAAAGGCTCATGAACTAAAATTGACGTCTGAAAAAGGTTTCATCGCGGACTGAAAAAGACACTTAATCTGTTTAGAGGCTGTTTGTGCCATTACATTGTTGTCATGCATTTATTTAAGAGTTGTTTTTTGTTCGTTCACTTTCTAGTATACACTCATGGCAAAAATGGTTGTCACCCCCAGACTGAGAACGCTACGTCAAGTTTAACTGAGTGTTGACAAATAATCAAACATGCAATAACTGTCAGAATGATTTGTGTGATTGGGAAAAACATTCGTAAAACATACCAGCTTGTATTTTGGTCTTGTGCTGGCCAATTTAAGAAATTCTACTAGGATATGTATGGTCCCTGTGAAAAAGGGCAATTTTTTACAGTATCCATATAGTATCAATTGGAGGGGTATCAATAAAACAAATTACATTTTCAAGTTCAATTGTCGGTTTTATTTCATTCTGCAGTCATGTAAGAGTATATTTACAAGCCTAATATCGGGTAGCACCGCCTCTGGAATTTTCAAGGGCGATAATTCGGGCAGGCATACTGTCTATCAGTGTGTTGATGTTTGCAACAGCCAAATTGTTCCATTCATTCACAAGAGCAGCCCGCAATTGCTGTAAATTTGCAGGAGCAGGGTCCAGTCTTCTAAGTGCACGGTCAAGCTGATCCCAAGCATGTTCTATCGGATTCATATCCGGACTTTTTGAAGGCCAGGGCAATCTTGTTACTCCTTGTGCCTGAATGAAAGCGTTCACTGTACGTGCACGATGGGCTGGTGCATTATCGTCCTGCAACAGGAAGTTGTTGCCATACACTCTTCTTGCATGTGGGAGGCAAACGGTTTCAAGAAGACGTCTGTACGACCTCTGGTTGACGTTTCCTTGAAGGACGACAAGATCCGTTTTACCGTTATGGTGTATTCCTGCCCATTCGTGTACAGAACCGCCACCGTGGGCAACCTGATGCTGCAGACAGTCGTCATTGAGCCTTTCCCCACGTAAACGTCGCACTCTCATTCTCCTGTCCACCTTATGCAGTAGGAAACGAGACTCGTCAGTAAATAGGACGTGACGCCAATGTCCAAGTTGGATTCTGCGGTGCTGCTGCGCCCAAGCAAGCCGTGCCCTGCGGTTGGCCAGTGTCCAGAATGGTTTGATGGCAGGTCTTCTTGCCTTATATCCATGCTGGAGCAACCTGTTCACTACAGTTCTCCGGCAAATGGGCGTATTAATATGAGCCCCCCATCTCTGTGCAAGAGTCAAAGACGAAAGACGTCTATGACGTCGGGTCAAACGAAGCAGAATTCTATCCTGACGAACCGTAGTTTTCTTGGGACGGCCTGAAGACTTATTCGGAACAACATTTCCCTGTATGGCGTGCAGTCTTTTAATCCTTTGAACAGTTCTAACACTGACGTTACATGCTGCAGCAATGACACGATTCGAAGCGCCACCACGACTCATGCCAATGATTTCATGTCTGATTCCTGGTGGAGTGGGACCAGGCATGGTCTATGCTTTTCAGAAACTATAGTCGTGAAGCTGTATCTTATGAAAGAGGTCTATAGTAATCGATGGAAATGACAAACCTAAGGAGACAAATTTCCATCATTTCAATGAAATGCACGTGGTCTACATGAAACCGCTGACACTGTTCATTGTAAAGTGTGAGTTAATGTAACTTCATGCCTGTAATGACATTTCCATGGAAAACCAACATTGCCATGCATACAATGTGATATAAACTCCAATTTAATTAAATATTAGGGGGTGACAACAATTTTTGCCATGAGTGTATCTTAGAGCCAATATGATGCTATTCGGGTTTGATGTTTAAAATAACGAGAATATAAATCAGCACGATGACATTGACAAATAGGACTTCGTCCTAAAGGGGCAATTATGTAATCTAAACTCTCCAACAATGCTTGTTATTAAGAGTATGGAGAAGGTGTTTACAACACTGAATGCATTCTCCATCTTAATCCCTGTATGACTTCACAAAACTAAAAACTGTAATTTTTCACATATTACATGTACATCTCACATTTTACTATGAAAACAAAACAATTTCTGTTGCTCACACATCGGATATGGACATAACCTTAGGCCACGCTGCAAATAGGTTCACCCGTGCACGTGTAGACCCGGCTTCGATGTAATTGACAAATCATGGCGAGTGCACTAATTGCACGTGTTAGACATTTCCCCACATGCACTCACTGCTTTACCCGTCTAATGAGCAACGCAGGTTTCATACTGACAAACAAACACTGTTTGTTTGCCCATCATAGCCTTGCAAATAAAAGCGCATTGTTGTCAATTGGAGGTTGCATGTTCGATTCAAGACTCACATCCTTGCAAAAGTTTATTTTTAAATGAAAAGAAACCATGTTAACACGTTTGAGGAGCGCTATTTAGAAAGATTCGATAAATTGGAATCTTATACAATAGAACTTTGCAATACAATGGGGATTTGTAATACAAAACATATGTATCCAACCATGCCATGCCCCCAAATTCCAGAGTAAACATAAATATATACTCCAAAACGTCACGATGTTCACAATAAAGTAGTCGTATCCAGAAATCTTGCTAGATAGTTTGATAAATACTTACATTTATAGATAGAATGTTTATGTTCAGTGTGGTCTGAACATGCCATGAATTTTGGCACGATTTGGATTATTCTACACCATAACAAATATTTGAGGGATAATCGACATGGGGCAGCTTAGATATCCTTGACGTATCTGTACTTAGTATGATATTAACAACCAAGACGAGCTTATAAGAAAATGATATTTGAATTAATTTTTACAGAAGACCATGTCATGAAGAATCTCGAGTTATTGATTGATATTTGCTAACACACAACAAAATGCACCTGTTGTGAATTAATAAAGAAATGAAGAAAAATGAAGTTTATGCAAAAGTAAATGATTATCATATCAAGTTACAATATTATGCATTACATAAATACAAATGCACTTGACTACAAATGCTTTTATCAATAGACGCGGTATTTACGAACAAAGCTTAATCATGATTGAAAAACAACATTGTACAATTATTTTCTTGGTTGTAATGAAACTTATTGTTAAATTGCTCTTTTTAAGAACAGTTACATGTTTCAGCTATAATTATTTATCAAATTACATTAAATGATTTCCTAGATTTATTTTTATATAAAAACTTAATTGTTGAAAAACATAGGTTCTTTATTTTGTTTTACAACAGTAATTCTGTCTGGATTTTGAAAAAAATGTTTCGCAACACAATCTGAAATAACTGTCAAATGAGATCTACAGATTAGCAGATTCGCACAGGTAAAATATACACAGCAGTGCAAAAACATTCTTTTGTGATTTAAATCATCAAAACGTTATGATAAAACAAATTCAATCCAGATCATGTTTCGAAAGGCAGTTCTTTTGGATTTTCGTAAGATGTCTTGCTTGGAAGTGTTTAGAGACTTGGTTTGAAGTATCCTGAATCAATCCATCATTTTACAATGTGTATTGAATCCTCGTTTGTCATTGAACGTGTTTTTGTATTGAGTATACATGCAAATAAAGAAATCATCGCGTAATCCTTGACAGTACCATTTTTTAAGTAACAATTGCATAAGCATACAATAACCTTTAGTATGTTAGTTTACAATTTATTTACATCGTTGACGCTCCTAAATTCCGAAGGATTGTTATGTTATTGTTTCATGATTACTGTTTATAAAAGTTTTATGATATAGTGTTGGCCATAGCATGTGTTTATTTGTAATAGATAATGAACGTTTGGAAATCTGCAAACAAAATGATTACAGATGAACTGATGGAAGAACATTGTGACTTTCTGGAAACAACTGACATGCAGCTTTAAACACTAAACTTGTTATAAATTACACATTGTGAATACATATAAAAAAATAACTAAATACGGTCAGTATTTTGACCTTTTCTGTGCTCAACTCTACCTATTGAATTGTCAATGGACAATGGACTATGGACAATGAATTTTTGTGAATAAATAGCTTTTTCTTAATCTCAATATTTTTTATAATTTTTAAGAAATGTGGCAGAGTCAACTTTGAGTTGTATGATATTTTGTAAATAAACATGTGTATTAAATATATTAGTTTGTTTTGTATTGATGAGAAATACATTCTCATTAGTTAAACTAAGCTAAACTATTTTAATCATTATTTTATATTTAACATTTTATATTACTACCATAGCTCTCTAAACTTCAATTTAATCTTAGGTCAGCATTACTAACTTTCACTGCATGCTTTTCTCACTGCAATCTCTACCCAAGCGCGTCCCATGCTTAGCCCCTGTAAGTCCTATTGTTCTAGGTTCACCCAAGCGTAGTATTATCTTTAAAGGGTTAGATCTTATATATCTCTTGGTCAGTCTCTTATGCTGTTTTGTCGGTCATGTTGTTGGATATGTGATTTGTGTTAATATTCGTTTGGATCGAGATCATGGTGATCTGGATGTGTTTATTCTTTTAATGACAAGGTTAGTAATCTTTGGTCTGGTGTATATATTTGGTGTTGTATTTATATGCATTTTGTAGTTGGTAGTTTATCGGCTAAAGTTTAGAGTATGGTTAATTTCATCAGTTGTATGTATATATCATGTGTAAATATTGTATGTTTTGATAACTCACAGTATAGTGAGTTCTGATAGTTTTATTGCTTAAGGCCATAACTCTCAGTATAGTGAGTTATGTAGGTTAATTCATTATCCCATTAAATGTAATATTTATCACATTAATTTAGGCTATTAATTACTTTTACTTCTGTTTCACAGTTCACAGTACAGTGAGCTATATTTATAAGATAGGTTTAATATTTACCTCACAGTACCGCGAGATTGCTTAAGAATTATAACTTATTCTACTCTCATAGTTTTACCGTATTTATGCTAATACTTCATTACAGTTAAGGTTAAGTAATTAGTTTAGTTCCCTACTATTATCATCATAAGCAAATGTGTGTATGTGTGAATGATGTGGGTAAGTGTGATTGGATATGGTTGTATGTAGCTTTTACCGTATTTACTCTTTTAAACCATTGTCTGAAATAGTATCATCTGCATAGTCATTTTATTATTCCTGCAGATGATGTAGACAACGACCATATCCTATGGCTCTGTATGCGAAAGAGTTCAGGTCATACCAACCTGGTATGTAACATGTTGTTATCGGTATTGTCATGTTGTCTTAATGTATTTATATAATGTCTATATCATTAAATACTACATGTGTTATGTAATTATCATTTCCATTTATTTAATGTAATGGAGCTTATACATGTGTATTATTCATATGTATTATTTACCGATGTGTATTATGTAAATGTGTACATATCTTTATACTGTTGTCAAGTAACATGTGACAACTCATAACTTATCCTCTATGTATGTTTAACTATAAACATATGCTCATTAATTATCATGGCAATGGCAGGATTGGTTCATATTTATATACTTATTGCATATTCATTACATGTGCAAGTACTATTTAACTAATTTATCATAACATGTGATGTGATATGTCTCACCTTTTGACTGTAAACTTATATTGTTATTTTAATGTGTTTCAGGCTGTATCTCTATACTTATGCATACATCGGAATAAAAACCATGTACGACTCACACCCCAGCGGCTTTGTGGTTCCTTCACTACGCTACCCAATCTAACGCTGCTACAGAAATACGGGTATTCTTGAGTTATGTATTCTTGAAATTGAGACTTCTTAATATCTTGAAAACTAAATGAAATGATGTCACACAGCCTGTTCTACATTAGCAAATCTTCGATTACAAACATCGATTGAAATCATAATAATACTTTTTGACAAACAAAATACTTAGTAATTTAAAATGAGCAAATCCTAATTAGTGGAATGAGCTCTTATCTCTCTTTTGTCATGTTCAAGTTTTTATAATAAAGGAAATGTTGCAAATCTTTCCCAATGATTTGCAGTAGATTACGTTGCTGAAATCATACTACATGTTACATAAATCTATTTGTGATACCATTACAGTGATAGAAATGCTTTTCAAGAAAATGTTATACAGCATATACTAGTCTTAATAATTTACTGAGGAATAACAGTACTTCATTTTACAACACATGAAAAGATCAAGTAGAAGTTCTACTTCTTTACGTTGCATTAAGAGCCTATTATCCCTAAATTTGTATATTTTGACTTGTAAAGAACCAATGTTGACGTATAATGTGACAAACTGCAAAACATTAAACGTTAGACCGCATGACAGTGAGAAAGCCTTGGATATTGACAAATACTGTCCACCAATCCTTAAGGCCATATGCCTCGTGACTGATTGAAAACAAAAAAAGTTTTAAAAATAAGAATGTTTAAGTGAAACCTCATTTTCCAATTTATAAAGAAGCCACGATTAAGGTTAAACTAGAATTGTGATAGGACCAAATGGGACTTAATCCTTCTAAATTTTCATCAAGCAAAGATTCTTGTGTGCTAATACTACGCACTACCGATAACGTCAAATATCAATTCCTGTTGTTTAACGTTTTGAGATTAGTTGATATACTAGACTGACTTTGATATGACCATTCATCATTTAATGTTGCCTACAACAACTAAAATTATAGAAATTATAGAGACACACATTCAGCCGACACAAATGTAATAATTCCACTTTAAGCGATTTGCAAAACGTGCAAGGTATGACGCCATTAGTGAAATGTCTGTTACAGATTGAAGTGTGCATTCAGCATAATTGTTTCATTTACTTTTTCCAGATAAGGTTAATTTTTGCTGTCATAGTAGTTTGGGCAAAGTGTTTCAAATTTCATAAGCGTTAATTCTGGATTTGAATCTGAAGAAACTGAGTTTTGTACTTTGAATAAAATTGAATATCCAACTTATTTAGATTGGTTTTGCGATTGGGTGTTGAACAAGGTATTAAACTATATACATATTTATTTCTAAATAACCGTTTCAAATTTCAGTATTTAATACTATTTCTTTACATATGAGTGCGTTGATTTAAAATTAACATGACGCGATCTAAACCAAAGGAATGTGTCTCTTGAAACCATACTTTTATAGTTGTTTTTCAAGAATCGTTAATTAGTTACAAGACAAATAAAGAAGTTATGATCGCGTGACACACTGTTTATATGTTTGCCAACGTTTTAGTTACAACCTTGTCAAGCAGGTTCTTATTGACAAACGTTCTGTTTAGTAGTTTTAACATTTCTGTTAAACTTGACGTTAAGAACTGGATCATGTAACTAGATCGTTCGAGGGATCTTTTGTTCAGTTGCGTGGGAGACTAGTGAACTTGTCTTCTATAAGTTCATAGGTGAAACAGTGATCCGGGTTGCTATTGGGGGTATATGTATCAAATTTAACCTAATTAAAAAGTAGTGGTTCTTGGTTCACAGCAAACATGTAACAATCTGAATAAGAAATCCGTCATTTTGTCTTATTTGAATGAATTGGAAATTACTGGGAGTTCGTGTAAACTATATTAGCACTGTTTAATAGTATAAGGAATTATCATAACGAAGTGACAGATTTAAATATTAGAATAACCAAAATGATTAGATGATTTTTAAGTACATGTCATTTGCGGTGATAGACATGTAGATCACAATGTTTTATCCCCAAATGTCATATATATGGAAAACACGGAAATAAGAAGTTTACAGCCAAAACGCTGGGATCAAACAACTAATAAGCAACTTTTCCAACATGAGAATAGGAGGGGGTAGGTAGCGGCACCTAGACCCCTTACTTCTTACAGAACTTAATGGAAAGTTAACATTATCTGATATTTCACTCAGCTCAAACTTTCGTTAATATCCTGTCTGTCGCCTTACATATATGACATATTTGAATCAACTTCCTGACATGTAACAGAAGACGAGGTCAAGTTAATAAACTTTAAACACAAAAAGTCAAGTAAAGTCGACTCAATTAAGGTCTTCAGACATCAGATATCTGAAATCTCTCGTTCACAAAATTCTTTTAATTTCCCCTTTGCCATCTTCAACGCTTGGTATTTTATAAAAAAATGATTGAAATATTGATCAGGTTCACAAACAAGATCTTAAGAACTAACAACAACTTTTATTTATCATAAAATGAAAATCCATTTCCTATGCATGTTACATAGAAACAAATACTTAAAATTGGTTTCCCGAAGGGTATCTAATTAAAGTCCCATGGTCAGACTTGCCTATCCAACTAAACGTTCCGAAACAATGTGGCACAGGAGCACATAATCGGGTAGAAAAATCGTTCGGGAAATTTTTGATACCAAAATCAGATAGTTTGTTAAACGAGAAAGTACCTAACTTGAATTTTGAAGAATACCATCCTCAAAAACTTGACATCAATGTATTTGGAAGTATTTCATTTATTGATAAGTAAAATCACCTGCAACGTTGCGTCACGTGTTCACTTCCCACAAGCTTTTGCGCGACATTGCAAAAAATACGCCCCTTTCTATTCTTACACAACGCGGGAGATTATTTCCTTTGTCTTTACAGGTTGCTATTTGACATAACGACCTAGGTGCGTTATGTGGATTACTTCAGCCTGAAAAATACAATAATGTTTTTTCCTACATATTTTAAAATCTTTTTTAACAAAATAGAAAAATAAGTTCTAAAATGATGTCCCATGTTGTGTAAGACAGTTATATACTGCTTTTCGGTTGATATGGAATATAAAGCCCTCGGCTTCGCCTCGGGCTGTATATCCCATATCAACCTCAAAGGAGTATATAACCTATATAACCTGCCGCTTCGGGAAAGCCGTTTCGATTTTTTAATTCTTATTTCACGAATAATAAACTGATTTCTGGTTTGGTTGTACTTATGGGTTTCTGAATATTTAGAGAAACCGTTAAAAATACTTTACAAATTATTTAAAAATTCTGATCATGGGACTTTTTTATTTAAAGTAGGGTCAGAGGTGGTTGTTGCTGTAACATTATCTATGTTCAATGCTCATTGTAATGATTGTGAAATTAAAGATAATGCAGCAAAGAAACCTAGAATGATATCAAGTACTAGGTTCTACCTGCAGAAAATTCAGTAAATATTTTAGTTATTGAGTTGAAATTAGAAATTCTAAACCATTCATATACCTATTTAAATTTTTCCAGAAAACCAAAGCCATTGTCGTTAACTTGTTTTGAGAGGGACAATATGTTGACTTTTAGTTTGATATTAATAGAATGCTTTGTATCGGAAAGTGTACTCATATTTCTGATAGATATGACTTAGAATTATTTTTTGGAAATTATACCTCAGCTCATCTTGTTTCTCATTTTAGTATGACAAAGATGAATCACATCTGTTTTCTCTATGTATCTTTGTGCTCAGTTTTCTGACATTGATTGTTATATATTAGTTTTATGGTGACGGTAATCTTTAACTCCGTTTTATTCCTGGGTTATTCTTTTTGCATGAAATATGGTCTATTTGATATTTTTATTTAGTAGTTATGGAATTTCACTTCCCGTTAATTACTTATGATTTGATTATTTCTTGGCCATGAAATGAATTACGATTTTTTAGAAAAATCGAAAAATCTCACAGATTTTACCATTAAATAGCCCCAGTGTTATCAATTTTAATTTAATGATTGCTATGAATGATTGATCTTATTTCACCAGAATATGAATCATATTTCATCTTAGTATATTTAGAAAGTATCTGGTATAAATCACTTTTTAACAAAGGAGTAGTATCAGTAAACATGTAGTTTCCTACCTTGAGACACAATGTAAGCAAACATGATTCATATAATTTAGCATGTTATCACTTGATCAAAAGCATAGGACTTGATTTAGGAATGTTTCATCAATGCATTTTGTTATACATGGGGAGGAAAAGGAATCTATAGTGAATGATCATATGTTATTTCAACTGTACATGTTTCTTTTCCAGAAAACATTTAGACAATAACTAATGAGTGACGGAGAATGACATAATTATTATCTTATCCGAGTTATTTAATTATGTAATTCTCGTGCCTTGGCTCCCGTCACGAGTTGGTAATTGTTTATTTTACCCACAATATTTTATAATGTAAAAACTAAGATTCGTAAAAAAAGTGTGTCTATGAAGATTTTTGCAAGGAGTCAAGCTCAAATTCATACGTGTTTGCCGTCTTAAATCCCGATATGCCTACACGTACCCATGGCTATATACCACTTTCCAAAATTAATCTTAACTGAAATTAGTGTTTAAAGTTTCGTTTTCTTTTTATCTAGCCGTCATTGGAAGTTGTGTTTTGATTTGAAGTGATTGGCATCAAAATACAAATCATAGCCAACAATAGAACAAAACCCGTTGCATTCTACCGACCGAAAGCTTTATGCCAAGGCAAAATTATTTGTTGATCAATAATTTCCATACGCATCGGCACATATTAAAATTGGCAGTTAGTAACATCATGGAATAAATTAAACTTGTTTAGATTTAGAATCAGGGAAAACAACTTGTCAGTCGAATACAAGTTTGAAATATAAATGAAATAGTCCCGCCACAACGTTTAATTTGATTGGTTCAAAACGACCAATCAAAAGACAAAAAAGGTGTAAGTCCCTAAGGAAAAATACTACCCTGTGTCCGTCCACCCATATCTCTTGAATGTGTTCCAGCCTATGACCCAACGTAGTGATCTACTTGGCTTATGAAAGAATCCATAGTTCTTACAAAATAATGACGAGAAAGGAGCGAGGAAAAATTAATGTAAGCATGGAACCTTTATTAGTGACACAATGACTGAAACATTGATCCTATCATCCTTAGTAAAGATGCGATTTAAAAGAGAGTGATGTAACACATATAACCTCTAGCATCAATGACTGTGCAAACCTTATTGAAGTATTTCATAAAAGCCATGGTTAAGTGCACTATCTGCCCATTTAGTCTGTATATTGAGACATGTAATTAATTAAGACTTTTTATATGTTAGCGGTTACATAATAAGGTCTCAACATTTTGCAAATGAACGGAAATGATATTAAAAGTCACATTTCTAACTAAAAACAAGTGGTTTTTAATATAAATATCTTGATTAAATCTAATAATGTGTTCTTAAGGTAACAATGATTGAGATAAGCAGTTACACAAACATAAAAGATTCTGACTAACCTCTTGCCGATAAAAGTATGTTACCATGCAATTGGAATTACATCTCCGATTCACATTACCTCTATAACAATCTATCTAAAATACTGTTTGACAAAATGAAAGTTAGAAACGAATAATATTTACATGAAGAAATATATCTATTGACATATCAGCTTTGTGAAATACATTTTGTAATTTGTTTACTTATAATTTCATTATTGTACTTATTGTTACTTATTGTACGTTTGATCTTCAATTCTAAACAAATTATCAACAATTCAAGAATTTGAATTAAACAAGTTTATTGCATGATAAAAATAAGTTAAACGATAAGTTACATCATTTTTAAAGGATTTTGTAGAGAAAATTAAAAAGGAGTGTTTTGGTACTTTTTATCCCCTTCATTGACCAACAAACATCGTTATGGTTAACTGTAAAACATGAGCCACAGCTCATACAACACTACTAACATTTATAAACGTTTCCAGCTGTTAACTCTCAGAGAGGATACACTGGCGCTCAAAATTTTATTATGATGTGATAAGATAAAACAAGTTCACAGATTCCTAGAAAACTACATTTGGAGAAGTTCGTTAAATCTTGTCATTAACGGACATGTCCTTCAAACTCGACATAAGTGACTTGTTATGATGAATGGTTCAGATGAGTGTCTTGCAGAATTAGACAAGTAGTTAACAGAAATGAAAAAGCTAAGAATGTTAACTATCCTAAATTTATTTTGATTTTACCAAGTGTTGTTTTTTTTACTCCAAATTGAATTTGGGTATTTGGTATTTTAAAATTTGGAAGAGAAATAGGCCTTGGAAAGTAGTTGAGAAGTCAAACTGACTAGTAAAGTACAAGTGACATGTTTAAAATTAAAACAAAAAACTTGACAGGCATTTAATGTTGGAAATAACTTTTTCTAATCTTTGGATTAAAAGTAATTAGGTGACAGAATATTTACTAACGTTCAATTAAATGTTTTCTACGCCCTTAATGTATTTCAATTTACACGAGAACAAACTACAGACCTGTGAAGGACACATGAAGAAATGAATGAAAACAGACTGAAAAAAGTAAATTATGTTATTGTGCACCGTGGCTTTTGTTAACTTTGATGTAGGTGAATATAAGTTTTTATTTAGTTAAATGTGTTCATATTGGCATAGAGACCTCTGATATTTCTTTGAAAAAAACTTTGGCGGTTACCTATCAGAACAAATAGACAGTTTGTTTTCTTTCTGACATTGTCCGAAATCTGTACTGAACCAACACATCCGCAATTGAAATGTGGGAACAAAGGCATTGTTGGTCTCACTGTTTATACACTACTTATTTCTATAAATGTGTGTCACACAATTGATTGATGATAAATCTTATAGACTGTACTCTTTTAAGGGCGCTTCAGACTTAGCCAAAATTAACAAAAGTTGGAAACACGAATTTGAAAATTCGCAGGGGATCGTAAGCAATCAGGCCATTCGTAAACGCAACTTAAGTCATCTTTTGGCCGCCGCAAGACTTTTTCTGGCTTCGGCGGCATCATCGGGGAATTGAGCAAATTGTTGATTACGTCATTTTCGCGTTGCATTCGTGTCTCCATCTTCCCCTTCGCATGGCTATCGAGGTACCGTCGTGTGAATTCGTGCTGTGTTCATATTGCATTCGTATATCGATCACTAAGATGATGTCATTCGATTTTATTTGCATGTAGAACGCGCCCATTGAACAGATGATCACACGAAGGTAATACGACGACGACACGAATTCGTAGCTATTGTTGTGCGAACGGCAAGATGGAGATAAGATTTCACCAAGAAAATGTATATTCGCATTAATTATCAGAATATTTTTGACATACCAAAAATGTCCCTGCACTGCCGATTTTGCTACCGGAGCTATAAAAAATCTACCCACTGCCATACGATGCATTAAGATGTTTTCACGATAGTTCGATAACTTTGCCATTTATTCTCAATGCACACAGCGCCAGTTAACAAAATTGAGTTTTAAAAGTTCATGTGATGCCCAGGAAGAATAAAACAAATATCCTTATGATAAATAGTCGTAAGGTCGTTTAATACAATCGAATTGTGCAGCCATGATACTCTTTCCAGCTGACTTCCAGAGGTCACGTGATGTTTACTGGCACCTGGTTCGAGGCACCGCATATGCATCGTTCTCCCCTTACGACGTCGTGCTGCCACCGTGTTGTCTTCGTGCAGACTTCGTAAAGGCACTGTTCGAAGGCTTTGAATCATTTCCAATTGTTAACGATTGTTATCTAGCAAGTTAACTGAAAATTATTTTATAGGACCAGTGCCTGAATATGTTCCAAGAGGCCACAGATTAATAGTCTTACAACATGAATGGTTATCTTACTTTGTGCAACAAAACAGTTCGTAGAATCAATGGCATACCACTGATAGTTCAACCACATAGCCACCTTTCACGCATGGGCAAAAATTCAAATGAATACCAATTGTTATCAATTCCGTACCAATCAAACTCGACCTAAGCTAAATCTCCTTCACGATCGCGCATCCATGCGCATTGAGTTCGTTTTGTGATCATGTGTCATTCTTTCAACATCGTGTTGCTTTCAGTCTTTATTATCCCCCGCCACGAAGTGGAAGGGGGATATAGGTTTGAGCTCCGTCCGTCCGAGTTAAAGGAGCCAATTTTTCTCAGAAACTGTTACAGATGGGATCATCAAATTTGATGTGTGCCTTCAGGGTATCAATACTTTGATTGAGTTCGAAAATCAGAACAGCACAAATATTTTTTCCGGAGTTATTGCCCTTGTTACGTTTTTTTGGGACTCTGTTCGAGGTGTCTTCAAAGGAGCCAATTTTTCTCAGCAACCGTTTAAGCTAGGATCATCAAATTTTGTGTGTGCCTTCATGGTATCAATACCTTGATGGAGTTCGAATATCAGAATCGCGCAAATATTTCTTCCGGGGTTATTGCCCTTGTTACATTTTTTTGGGACTCTGTTCGAGGTGTCTTCAAAGGAGCCAATTTTTCTCAGTAACCGTTTAAGTTAAGACCATCAAATTTTGTGTGTGATAGTTTGGTGTCATGATATTTTTGAGTACACTCAAGTATTTAGGAGAAGGTTCTGACTTTATTTAAAATAAGAACAAATCTGGCGGGGGATGTTGATGACTATGTCTTCTTGTTAGAAGTGCCTCCAAAGATAACTGTTTTTACCCATATTCAGGTCAAATCGTACGAATTTCAAGTTTTCTAATTCGTGTTTCTGTCGTTGGTCAAAATCAGGACATTGTGAAGCCACCCTTTTAGTGATACACCATATTGAATTAAACGTGGATGTTCAATCTCAAAGTGGACAAAGACGTTTTCATTTGAACTAGTCAGAATGCGCAGAAGACCAGTTTTATTGTCAATTTCTAGGTATGTCTCTTGCAACTTGTAACCCTCCATGTCTTCCTTGGGCCATCCTGCCGATTTCCACCACGTGGTAAATTTGAAAGAAAACTGTCCTGTCCGGCTTACAACT
Organism: Steromphala cineraria; assembly: GCA_916613615.1. NCBI lineage: Eukaryota > Metazoa > Mollusca > Gastropoda > Trochida > Trochidae > Steromphala > Steromphala cineraria. The sequence goes on along the minus strand of OU744731.1, from coordinate 54,299,391 downwards.
TCTTAACAACTCATGATCATCCCCTTTTTATCACATTTAATATGGAGATACATTACCATATGAAGGTGTGTCATGACTAACAAATCTGATTATATATTTGTAAAATTTTGCCTTTTTGCCTAAAGATGAGGACTCTGTTAGAAAACTGTTACCAGTCTTGTTCGTCTCACAACGTTTAAACTAATCATAAAATTTCGATCAAATTTGACTTTAAGATTCATAATTATATAAAGGTTTGTCATGATTAAGAATTTGTGAAGGTATGTGTTTGTTAAATATTGGGGTTTTAGGGAAAAAGGAGGATTGCAGTCATTTATCTATCATATGTTTCTTTCCGTTTATTAATGATCAAATTCATCATGGAGATCAAAAATAACAAAATGTGTTTGTGAAACACGAATGCCTCCGGATGCATCCTGCTCGCTGTGTCAAGGTCAAGGTCACAAGGTCAAATGTCATGGTGTCATCTGAAAGGTCTCATCACAAGGGATATATATGTCAAGTATCAAAGATCTAGCTCTGACCAATCAATAGTTATGGATTTTGTGGACAAACGGACAGACGGACAGGTGAAAAACAATATACCCCGGAATCTCCGATTCGGGGGCATAAAAAAGGACAATTTATTATACATTTTTTCATGGACTTAGTTTGATATTGATCATCCTTTTTTGGCTCAGTTTTTCATTTTGACAGTTTACATAAATAATATCCAACAGAGAACATAATGTTGGTAATATATATTATTTTATTGGAACAGTTATAAGAACAAACACATCAATACAGTGATAGAAAAAGTTTAATGATTTAATCTCACATGGCTATAACAAAAAGTTGAGTCAATAACAAGGTTCTCTAATTAGCAAAGACTTAGGGATATTTTCTTTACAAACTTCACTTATACACAAAATGTGACTATTATTCAGCTTTTAAACAATACATTATTAATGAGTTTTATTTTGTGTTACTGTAAGAAAATTTAGAGAATATTAAGCATGCTTAAGATATTGTGTGCATGATTTATGGATTAGAAATGGCAGATTTCTTAACTTGAAAAGAGAAAGAGACTATGTAAATCTTGCAATACCATTTTTTGCTTCTGTGACCATCTTTGTTATGAATGGCGTATAAAAAAGTTAAAGAATTATATTATGTCCAGCCATCTAAAGATAAATCTTCAGATAAATTCTCGTATATTTATATCTATAATCAGAAAAGAGAAATAAAATGAAGCTCATTTCATTATTTGTTGTGTTTAAAACGCAATTATATGTTCATTGAACGGTCAAATATTTCATTATGTACTGAGGCCTTTGAGTATTGAACTAAGATTGATTCAATAACTATGTGACTTATTGTACAATGATTTAGTACGTACAAGTGAGTTAATTAAATAGTAGAGTATAACCTACTGCCATAAACATTTCAGCTGATTACTTGTTGAGCTCAACAGTTCTCATTGACTCGTCTTTATTAAAATGACCCATTGAACGGAGGCACTGAGACAGGAACTGAGGCTTTACGTTTCAAGTTGTTTTACACCAATGACTTGCATCGTACATTATTTGCAAAAGTCATTGATCAGATCATAACTCCTTACTAAAACAACACCTTTGTTATAGAATAGAGCAGGCCAACAGTGGAGGGTATAATTGTGATACCAATGATTCTGTCCGTCCGTTCTTCTGTCCTTCCGTCTGTTCAACACTTGTTGTCTGATCTACGGGAAAAATATTTATCGGATTGATTTCAAATTTTGCACATGTATTCTCCCCACTGTGGAGGTGCGCAGTTCCACATTACAAACGATTTCGTTAATTTAGATTGTTTTAATGAATTTCCATGTTGTTTGTACTTATTGATTTCCAATCAGAATTTGTCCGACCCATTGCAGAGATAACTATTCATCTGATTGTTTTCAAATTTATCACATGACTTGCAGTGCCAAATTACAAACAATTTTGATGATTTATTATATTTTTTACGATTTTTCCCGTTTTGTACTTAGTTATTTTCCAATATCAGAATTTGTTTGACCAATTCCAGGAAAGCTTTCCAACTTTCCTAGATTTGGATTATTCTACACAATGACAAACAGTTGAAGAATAGTCGACATGAAGCAACATAGATAAATGTATCTTTACTTACTTGGATATCAAATACAAAAGTTGTTTATTTTTAAAGCAGGCAATTTTACTGATGAATCTTAAGTTATCAATGGATGTTTGCTAACACAAAGAATGACGCCCATATTTCATCTGACTGAAACATCAATTCAAATTATAGTTTCCCTTTTTACTGACACTAATGATTACATAATGCAGACCGTGACAACAATAGGCGCCTGTTGTGAATTTATAAAGAGATGAAGAAGAATGCAGGTTTATTGAATATTAAAAAACGATAACCATATTAGGGTACCATATTATGCATTACATTAATACAAATACATTTGCCTTCAAATATGCATTTTGCTTTCATCAATAGACGCAGTATTTATAAACTTTGATTTATCGTGTATGAAAAACAAGATTGCACAAATTGTTCTCAAGTCTTATCAAAATATTTTAAAATAATTATTTCACTTTTTACTAAAACTAATAATTATATAGTGCAAATCGTGAAACAATAGGCGAATTTATAAAGAAATAAAGAAGAATGTTTATTGAATTTCAAATGAAAAAAACGACTATTATGTTATGGTACAATATTATGTGTGACATCAAAATATGCCTTTGCCTCTATCAATAGGCGCGGAATTTACAAACTGAACATTATCAATGCTTTAAAAACAACATTCTATATTTTTTCTTCGGATGTGTTCAAAATGATTGTTAAATCTCTCTCCACTAAGAAAACAGTAACATGCTTCAGAGATAATCATTGATTTGAAAAACTTAATTATTTAAAAGGGTAGAAGCTTATCTTTTGTTTATGCCGGTCATGCCGTTGGATTTTGTAAGAAATCACACAATCTGGCACAACAGTAATATGAGATATGTACACAAAATCTGGCATGACTGTGTCGCACCCAGCCTCGCCTTTTCTTTCTATTCCATCAGAAGGCTGCTTCTCCGTCTATATGTAAGGAGTTGTACGACTGCTACCCGTATTTGGCTACACGCCAAATCACGAGCGTTCCATGCCTGTGACGTGTGACACTTTCATGTCACCTTCCGACCATGTCGGATGTGTTATCAACATGTTCCTAATGTTGTTTTGATATATTACACAGGCAATAAACTGGTTGTATCTCTTCGGCGAGGTCCCCGTCTTTTATATTTGTCTACGGCCATTTCTACGACCTGAACCCGTGAAATTGGCGCCCGAACAGGGACGGACATCATCATCTTCAGCTGATCATATCAACCATGTAGTGCCATCGAACCCTGACCACCCCTTAAACCATCACATCAATTCAGCTCATCACAACGTCACCATCTTAACGGATCGAAAAGTGAGATATGTGCTCGGTGATTTGTGAATATGTGTATATAAGACCAACTTCTTCTCTTTGACTGTGATAAGACATTTTACATCTTTTTATTTTATCCATTGATCTGTGATATCCATATGACACTATAAGCAAGACTGTGATAAACGTGATATGTGATATCTGTGATAAATATCGGAACATTGGGAGACATTCATCATCAACAATTATTCTTGTCAATACCAACGTGGGGCCCGGGGCAAGTGCCTAGTGTTCACAACACCATGAGTACGTCGATAACTGATGCTGATAACTCCTAATGGCTTGACTCGAGGACGAGTCACTTTGTGAAGGGGGTGTATGTGACAGGGTGAGATATAAGCATTCCTACTGGCTTTGGCTAGGGGGATTATATTGTCTCTTTGGCCGAACAGGTAGAGTGTATGACTCTCGTCCCGGAGGTCCTGGGTTCGAATCCCGTTGGAGGTGATCTCAAAATCACTTCTGTTACAACTGTAATTGTGAGATATGACCACACAATCTGACATATCTGTAATATGAGAACTGTATAGATCTAGCAAAGCAGTGCAAAACGTATATTTCGTGATTGATTTAAACAATCAAATATTTCAGAGGTGTCACGATTGAATCAAAACAGATCCATTCCAGATCATGCTTCCAAGGGCAGTTTGTCCAGGTCTTTGTAAAATGTCAAGAATGTAAGTAATAAGAGACTTGTTTCATAGTATGCTGAATTAATCCATCATTTTACAATGTGTATTTTAAATCCTCGTTTGTTATAGAACATGTTATAGTAGAGAGCATAGATAAAGTAATAATTTGGTAACCCTTGATGACAAATTGTAAAAGTAATTATTGTTTCACACTTGATGATATAAGTGTTAAAGTAACGAATTGAACAATAACAATTACGTGGTTTACGATTCACTTTCATCTTAAAGATTATAATACAATTTGTTTTAAATTGCTACGTTATGTTCATAAATTATTATTTATAGACGTTTCATGATGTAGTGTGGGCTAAAGCAGGCAAACAATGTGTTTAAGACATCGCTCTGTGAAATAACATGTAGGCATGCTGAGAACCACACCAACGACATCGTTTCATTTTCCGGAAAAGTTATTTTTATATATTCTGATCTGTATAATACGTTATCGACAAGTCCCATTGTACACAAATCTATTTAGAGTTGTTGTTCTTGGCCGACCCGCAGATTCAACGATCCTTCTTTTTAACTTGTATGATGCTTTGAGTATGAATAATATGAATATGAATTATGACAAAAAATGTACTTCAAACCTTTATAATAGGACAGCAAAAGATTCAGTATAGGAACGTCATTAAAGGGTCAGGATTATCAGCTATTTGCGTCGTATTTTGTTTTTAGAGTGCCTGGCTGTTTTTCTTCAAATAGCCTTCTCTGAAAAGGTTATTTTAAAAATTCGAAGAAAATTATTTCTTTTGAACTTATAATACTCTGCGAATATTCAGAAAGTTAATGAAGTTACATATGTCATAATGATTCAACATGGCAACATCCACATGCTTAATAGCTAAAATATTGCTAACAACACGTTTAATCCTATTACTCACTAATAGGAGTGGTCTTTTAATATGTCTTATTCCTCAACAGTTGTCTGATGTCATCTTGTGCAATCTCTGAATTACTCATAATAAGTTTCGAGTTTAAATGCAATTGTCAGTTATAAGACTTAGTGATATACTTTTCTGTGACTGTAGATCTTATGTGTATCTTAGCTACCAAACCTATTTCTTATGATGAAAGTTGATGAATCTTCACCAGAAGAACTGTTTGTATCTACAAAGAAAAATAACTGCGTGTCCAATTTGTACCGGGCCTCACACACAAAGGAAATCTATCTATACAGTACTCTTGTTTCAAACGAAATCAAATACAGAAATAGGAGAAATCTATCACTCGAACTATCAGAGCTGATTGTGTGAGTCATGTATCACATTTTGATACCGTGTCAGGTTTTGATAAGCAAAAAAGAAATCGTGAGTCCAAACACTATTGTAAGGATAAACGTAATGTTGATAAGAAAAATATAGTAACAATCAAACTATCTTATAATACAAACAATTCACTTGATATAAATGATAATATAACCAGGAATTAGTAGACAACAGCGACTGATGTATCCAAGGTTGTTTAAAGTCTTTCTGTTGATACATATCATACTGACAAAGACTGTCTCACTCTCTTGTTGTTAATCAGAGCAAACCCTCAGAAACAGTGTAAAATAAAAGTGACCACTTTCTCTCTGATCTGTCACCTCTCGTTTGGATGGCAACATCCACATGCATTATAGCTGAAATATTGCTAACAACACGTTTAGTTCCATCCTGTCTCAGGGTACGAACGTTTCGCTAACTCCACTTATCTGTATCCTGGGCTCAGGAGCTAGATTCGCTCGCGGGGCCCGACTCGCAATATAGCCAATCCAATCATGTTCTCGCGGAAATTTTATCGAGAAGGTCGCGAGAAAATGATTTGATTGGCTATATCCCGAGTCTGACCGCGTGAGCAAAACTAGCTTCTGAGCCCAGGATACAGATTAGTTGAGTTAGCGTAACGTTCGTTCCCTTGGACAGGTTGGTTTAGTTCTATTACTCACTCACTTGAATTTCGTATCCACAGAAATACCCTAATAGGAATGGTCCTTTACTAAGAATGGTCCTTATTCCTCAACAGTTGTTAGATGTGAGCGTGTGCACTATCTGAAATACTCATACTGTAAGTTCGAGACGTTCGAGTTTAAATGCAAAGTGTTATGCACGTTTTTATCCACTAATTACAATAACTTCATAGACTCTCGAGCAAAATTTGTAGACGAAAACGACTAAACACGAAGAACTTTACTTTGATAGACTATGGGCTGAGTAGAAATGACATTACCGCATGTATTTGGGTGATTTATTGTGCATCAGACCTTTCTGATCGGTTCAGGATGAAAATAATACAAGCGCCTTTTTGAAATGTTGTATGCCTCTTTCTTAGGTAAAAGAAGTCCATTGTATGATCCTAAAACGAGAGAAGTAAACTGTTTTTTTTAGACAGTAAGTGGACACCTTCTTGTTAATTTTGAAAGCAAATGTCACCCAAACTGCATCAATCTTTTTTTATCTTTCACGTGTAAAGGATAGTGGATATTATATGTTAAATGTCACAAAGTAGATACGTACAGACGTACTAACTTATCATTTGCAATAATATGTACAGCTGTCTGATTACTGTCTGTGTACATCAGACCACTACTATACATACGATTGGGTTATTGCTTTATTAAAACCAACACAAACTTCGAAGTATACAGTATCACAGACACAAGAATTGATATGTGGATGAAAAGTTAAGCTCATAAAAGTAGTCATTATAAGTTAATCGGTGAGAAACGAGTTGAAAAGGAAGTGTGTGGCGCACATTAAACTTTATATAGTCAACGAAGGGAAACCAAGTGTTGTGCTTAGTACTGCTTTCTGCCAATAAATACATTTATCATGGTATTTACTGGCTGATAAATTAAATAACTAGTAGATAATAGAATAAAAGAATAATATGAGGTGTATTTGGAAGTAATGGGTCCAGTTTATTTAGGAAAATAAAAAGTAAGGAAATCTGAGAGTGACACATAATTTAAGTATAGGGTTACTGTCCATAAGGTTACCATGGCAACCCTACAGAAAAACTTCTAGATGATAACTTGTCAGGGATTCACATCGACAAGTCACAGCGTAGCACAAGAGGTTATCCTACAAGGGATCTCATTGATAGGATAAACGAAAGGATGAGCACCGACCTCTGAGGCCATCACATAATTTTTTTTGACTCAAACGAGAACCTACGAGGAAGTCTCATCAATAGGCCCAACTTAAGCATAAGCAACCAATGAGCACAGACCCTCCGAGGCCATCACTTTGAATGGCAGTCACATCGATAGGCCCACAGAAGCAGTATAAGAGATATAGATGCACCCTGGTAGTATTTGAGAATAAATGAGAGTGTGTACATGCAGCAGGAGTTTCACACTGACTGGTGTTATTAAGAAGATTAGGTAAAATAGTAGAAGAATAAGCAGGAACGGTATTTCATTACCTGATCATTACCAAGTGTGTAAAGGATGTGAACGGCCGCATGGCACAGGGCGGCAAATTAGGAAAAAATCAGTGAATTAAGAAAAGTTTAGTTACATAAAACTAAAGCAAATAGAAAAGGATTTTTGGCATCTACGGGATTGCGCAAGATAGAACATGACAACAAATTTAAATTTTAGTCGGGCACGAATATTGGGAGAATCAGAACAATTTAATGTTGAGGCGGACCAAATATTGTATCATTTCGCGGTGATTCGACTTAGCCAATTTGCGGGTGTTAATTGCCATTCAACATTCGGAAATCTCTCAAATCAACCAATCAGAAACGAGTATTTACCGAAGTCATGTTACAATTTACTGTAAAATCCTTACTTAAATAGTCTTTGACTTGCTGAGGAATGATTTGTACGGACATAACAGATGTTCTTGTGCAGATATAGAATGTTGATGATATCGGTGTCGCTTCTAATAATCATGGAAACTGGAGAGCCATCTGATTAATACAAGTCTCTTCAGAAACCAATTGAATCATTTGCAAGAACTGTTAATTAATCATAATTTGTCATGGCTAACAGAATTCATTCAAAACATATAAAATGCTATTGAAGGATAACAGACTATTTACAAAAAGTAATATTACTTTCATATATAAGCATTTGTTAATTGTGTTTGCCAACCTATTGAAATACAGTCTTTTCTAGCAGGTTTTCATTTGTATGCTTTCTGCTTTGGTAGGTTTAACATGTCTGATACACACTACTTGACATTCAGATCTTAATCATGTTACTAGATCATTCTAGGGAGCTTGTGCTCAGTTGCGTGCGAGACTAATTAACTATATACGTAAATAGGTATCACAATAAGGCAATAGCTAATATTATTACTTAATAGAAGTGTTCCGAGTTGCTACTGGGATGTATTTGTATCAGGTGTAATCGAATTTAAAAGTAGTGGACCTTTATTCACAACATCCATGTAACAATATGAATAACAAATCCATCATTTTGTCTGATTTAAATTAATTGGAAATTCTTTGAAGTTCTTGTAAACTATACTAGTAATATTTAATATCATAAGGAATTATCATAACGACATGACAGATGTATTTCATAACAAAGATGTAAATAGGAGAATGACGAATCAAGCAGAATGTTAAGATGATTTTATGACATGCCATATGTGGTGATATGGATACAAAAAATATCACCAAATGAAACATATATGATTAAAATACGACAAGAAGTAGAATATCAGCAAAGAAGCAGGGTCCACACATCCAATTGATCCTTTCTATACAACCTCACCTGATCATGAAATAGTGAGTGTTGGGGGAGGGAGGGATTAACAAATCCTTCATTTTCTCTGATTTCAAGGAATCGGAAATTGTTTGAAGTTCTTGTATACTATACTATTTCTGTTTAATATCATAAGGGAACCATATGGATGTTATGGCGGTCCCAAGGCCCTTTACTTGTCATGGGCCACTTGTAACCGCTTAGTAACGAAAACGATTTAAACTTTTCATAATATTATTACAGAAGACAAGGTCATGTAAATAGACAAACACAAAGAGTCAAGTCAAGTCAACTAAATCTAAGGCTTCACAAGTAAACAAGAAAAAGTGAGCGTGGCTCACATACCCCCGCAATCTGCTATATATGCTATAGGTCAAAAGTCAGTGAAAGAAATTGTATTAGTCATTGTGTTTAAGTGTAAAAGAGAACTTGTCCTTATAGACTATAAGACCTGTAAATCGACCCAAGTCCAAATTTAACCAGACCTCTGTCAAGAATATAATTTCGGAAATGGCTTTCAAACTCGACCAAGAGTATCATCAGCTGTACTCCTAACCAAAATTTCACTCCTATAGGTGTAATAGTTTCTTAGAAAATCTCTCCCCATTGGAGCATCAGATCTGTTAATTGCTCAAAGTTCAATTTCAGAATCAAGGGCCAGTACTCTGACAAAAATGAAATTTCGGAAATGACTTTTAAACTCGATGGTGTGTATCAACAGGTTTACTGATAACCAAACTTTCACTCCTCTAGGTGTAATAGTTTCTGAGAAAATCTCTCCCAATTATATACAAAAATTATATGTCAAAAGACAGACGCTTCCGTGGAAACGACAAAAATATTTTGATCCAGAACATTCAATAATGGTCCAAATTGGACAATGTTATAGTTAACAAGTGTGCAAGGTTGACCCAGAACTTAGAGATAACTGACCTGATGGAGGGAAAGACGGACGAAATGACCGCTATATACCACCGCTAACTTTGTAGCGAAAACGATTAACAATAACGTCAGACAACTGCAATCTCGTTCACAAAATTGTATTTCCCATTTTCCTATCTTCAATTGCTGGGTCTTTTGTCAACAAAAATATTGATTCAAAACACTTATCAGTTTGAGAAACAAGATCTGAAGAATTGAGAACACTGTGAATATTTTTATTGCAAAATCAAATTTCATTTCCTCTGCATGTTACATAAACATGCATGCTTGAGATTGGTTTCTCAAAGGGCTTTTAATTATGTCTTCCCCAGAAGGGTCGGGAGACATATTGGTTTTAGCTGAATTCCCGTCGGCGTCGGCGTCGGCGTTGGATCCGGAGCATATCTCTAAAACTATGTGACCGAACCAAACTTGGTATACTGTCTCTCCATATCATGTAGATGTGCCTTTTGGAGGTAAAAGATTTAAAAAAAAATTTTTTTTATTTCCATGGCAACAATTTCGACTTAGTCTTTTTCAAGGGTTTCAGCATCAAATCATTTAGAATTTTGAATATTTTGTTTGCTACAATTGTGGAGTTGATAAAGATATTTATTCAAGTTGAATTATACAGAGAACATTAATGGTGCTTTATGATAGTATTGTTTAGAGGTTTGAAGCATTTGAGGAAGGGGGAGATGTCTGTTTTTACGGGTAAAACACTTTCTAGTTAACTTCTACATGTATTTAATTCATTTAGCATGGTCATATATGGCTGTTGCAAACAATTGTTGCAACAAAAACAATTTCTCGGTTTCTATGCGCAAATTAATTTTTCTTAAATTGAATTCACCACACAAAGAAACCTAAATTGAAAACAAGCAAATGATATATGTAAAATGTGAGGATTTGATGATTTGATAGTATTGAAAATGTTGAGAGCGAGAGTTTGATTATTATACTAATATAAGTCCGTATATGACAAACGTTGCACCATAGATTATAAATCAATGCAACATTAAATAGAGATATTTATTTAGGAATGCGTCTAAACAATTAAAAAAGATTATGTTGTTATGCATTGTATAATTCTAACAGCTTTATTTATATGTAGCCTTTGAAAAGCCATGGTAATTTTTTTTCGAATATATACAAATCCACATACATGCAGCTTGATGTGAATCAACAGTATGTCAGGTTTGAATATCGATAACACTTTTCCATAAAAAAAATACCAATGACTTCTTTATTGAACTTAATCATTTATGATATTGGATGTGTTTATGCATACATATTTGAAGATATGTACTTTTGCAAAGACAAATATTAGATTTGTAGGAGAGGAATTATTGTAAAAGTCTTATTTGCCACTCCACTTCGATATTATATAAGTTATTATTATTATTATCAATTATACTCACAAAAAATGATATGGTTTGCAAAAATTAAATTGGCTAGTCCCATTAATCATATTTGAAGATTGGCATTGGTCTTTTGTCAGAAGTATAATGTAGGTGCCAGGTGCCATATTCCCATATTCACACAAGTCGCCCCCGCTAACGATCGTTACCTCGAGTGTTTGGTTAAATGATTCAGCATAGATCACAGGAGTCACACTATGGATCCACCTCTATGTCTTGTTAGGCTTTATTGAAAGATTGGGTCAAAATGAGACCACGGGGAGGGTTCAGGTTCTAGTTGGTTTTACCCCTCCTGCTTTCACAGATCAGTGTAAATGACCAGGGATATACCATAATTAGGTCAAAGAGGAGCACCTTCATTTAGGGTGAGCTTCTAGGCACTCAACCACTCCTCCTTTCACGAAAACGTGGTTATAGCTCAGGGGTACCTCATTTATGATGGCATTTAATTCCAAACGAAACCAATTATGTAAACTATTTGATGCTGATGCTTATGGAGAAGAGTTTCACTATATATTCTAGTTTAACTATATATTCTAGTTTAACTATATATTCTAGTTTAACTATATATTCTAGTTTAACTATATATTCTAGTTTAACTAAATATTCTAGTTTAACTATATATTCTAGTTTAACTATATATTCTAGTTTCACTATATATTCTAGTTACACAATGTATTCAAGTTTCACAATATATTATACTTTCATTATGTATTCTAGTTTCACTATATATTCTTGTTTCACTATATATTCTAGTTTCACTATATATTCTAGTTTAACTAAAAGTTCTAGTTTAACTACATATTCTAGTTGAACTATATATTCTAGTTAAACTATATATTCTAGTTTAACTATATATTCTAGTAACACAATGTATTCTACTTTCACAATATATTCTAGTTTCACTATGTTTTCTAGTTTCACTATATATTTTTGTTTCACTATATATTCTAGTTTCACAATATATTCTAGTTTCACTATATATTCTAGTTAAACTATATACTCTATTTACACAATGTATTCTAGTTTCACAATATATTATAGTTTCACAATATATTATAGTTTCACTATGTTTTCTAGTTTAACTATATATTATAGTTTAACTATATATTATAGTTTATCTATATATTCCAGTTACACAATATATTCTAGTTTTACTATATATTCTAGTTTCACTTTATTTTCTAGTTTCTCTATATATTTCAGTTACACAATATATTATAGTTTCTCTATATATTCTAGTTTCACTATATATTCTCGTTTCTCTTTATATTTCAGTTACACAATATATTTCAGTTACACAATATATTCTAGGTTCATTATATATTCTAGTTTCACTATATATTCTAGTTCTATATTCAGATTTGTCTCCCTCAACGATATGAGTATTTGCCATCACTAATATATGATTTCCAAAAGCATGCCATGTTTATTAAACTGTTATGTACTTGAAATTAAAAGCATCTTATAAACATTGAGATATTCATTTATGCATCGTTTCGATTATTTATGATATTTCAGTAAACCTGTCTAGTCTTGCCATGATCTAATATGTTTATTGAATTGTATAACTCATACCCTTATGTACGTGTATCACCGTTTAGTAGTTGAGAAATAAAATGTTCCTCTGTTTGTCTAGATCTGTCCCATCCATAAGTATCCGAAAGTGTACTCAAAATTCTGATACATATCGCTGACAATTACTTTTTGAAATTGTACCTCAGCTCATCTTGTTTCTAATTTCAGTATGACAAAGACGAATCACTTCTGTTTTCTCTATTCGTCTTTGTGTACATTTTTCTGACACACACTGTAATATATTAGTTTTATGGTGACGTTAATCTTCAACTCCGTCTTTCATCTTCTTTGGTTTCATGTTTTTAGGCAAGAAATATTGTTTAATTAATATTTTCATAGATATGAAATTTCAGTTCCTTATGATTATTCATGATTTGATTATTTCTTGGCCATGAAATTAATATGATTTTTTTGATCGATCAACAGAAAATTTCTTACAGATTTAACCATACGATAAAACCAGTGTTATGTGTAATGATAATATGTTTATTATTTTCATGACAAAAGAATTAGTTCATCATTGCTGTCTACATCTTGACCCTATTTCACTTTCTTCACGTTAAGATTTATCATATTTCACCATAGTACATGTGGAAAGTTTATGATATAAATCAGATTTTTATCATATTTCACCATAGTACATGTGGAAAGTTTATGGTATAAATCAGATATTTAATAAGAAGAAATATCAGACTAATGTGTAGTTTCTTACCTTCAGGCACAATGCAGTCAAACATGATAGATGATTGTTATAAGCATGTTAACATATTTGCAACAGCATAGGAATTGAAGTTGGGATTCTTCATCAATGCCTTTTGCAAAATGCTGGAAGGATGTGGAATCTTTTGTGCATGATCATATGTTATTTGAACTGTTTCTTTCCAAGAAAAGATTACTTTTTAGCTCATCTGGCCTGTAAGGCCTGATTGGCTTATGGCATGGCATGGTGTCCGACGTCCGTCCGTCCATCCGTCCATCCATTGACATTTGGTGTACAGATTCCTTGGCTAATGAGAATGATAAATTGTAGCTTTGTTGGCCCATACTACGCCCATAAAACCTATTGTCATCTTCTTCTCCAGAACCATAAGGCCTAGAAAGCTGAAACTTTATGTACAGACTCCATGGCTAGTGAGTATTATAAATTGTAGCTTTGGTGGCCCTGTGGCCCTTAATGATCACACGGGCCACACCCTAAACAATTATTTCCTTCTTCTTCTCCAGAAGCATATGCCTAGAAAGCTGTAACTTTGTTTACAAATTCATTGACTGATGAGGATTAATAATTGTAGAGGTTGTTACCCTGTGGCCCCTACAAAGGGGGGAACCACATTGGCCACACCCTAAAGCAAAATCAAATGTAAAGCCTGATGAGCTACAGAGCCAATGGCTCAATTTTTATACATTCCCCTGGTAGCAATGTACAGAAACTTCTCTTGATCTTGTACAAGCTTTTACCCCACGTATTGATATAGATGTACATGTCTATCTTAATGGAAATCCTATCTATATATGTATTGATAATTCATACACAATGACGAGAAAGGCATAAGTGAAAGTAATTAGACAACCTACATGTGGTACATACTTTTCTGAAACATTAATCATTTTATACATAGTGAAGACTGCAATTGAAATGAGAGTGATGTACTAGATATAAACTGTAGCATTAACGGCTGTAAAACGTTATTGAAGTATTGCAAAAATGCATTGACCTATATAATCATATAAAAGGCTTTTCTTTTTCACAATCAGGGTGATAGCTATACATTTGATATTGTGATGTTCATGACTGACTAGCCACGCAGCTATCATGTATCAGTATCATGTGGACTCCCACACAATCGAACTGATACCATGAGACCTAATGAAAAGCCATTGTTAAGTGCACTATATTGACATGTACGCTTTAAAGCCATCAATGATATACTTTATATCGATTAAGATTTGTATAGAAGCTGCCAAGACATTTCCAAATAATTGCATACCATGAAGACAAATCGCAGTCATATTTCCAACGCTTGTCATCTAAAACAATAATAAAGGAACCTATTACATCTACCATTTCATAGGAATTATTTTGTAGAGAAAAATAAAAAAGAGTGTTTTTGGAACTTTTTATTCTCGGGCCATTTAATGACCAATCAAAATCTGTACAGCTCATACAACACTACTAACATTTATAAACGTTTCTAGCAAAATTTGATTGTGCTCTGAAAAGATAAAACAAGTTTAAAGATTCTAGAAAAGTACTTTTTAAGTACTTCGTTAAATTTTGTCATTAACGGACACATGTCCTTCAAACTCGACATAAGTGACTTGTTACTATGAATGGTTCAGCTGAGTGTCTTGTAGAATTAGACAAGTAGTTAACAGAAATGAAAACGCTTAAAATATTAACTGTCCTGAATTACTTTTGATTTTACCAAGTGTTGTTTTTGTTCAACTTTTCCCTGCTAGTGTCGGCATATGCAGCCCACACTTTAATAACTAATTGACACATCATGGAAATTTGACCCTTTGACATAAAAGCGACAAACGTGTATGACAAAGTTTGGTAAATATTGACAAAGTTAATATTTTCTGACTCACAAATCAACAGACTTTCCTGTAATCACAAATCAACAGCCTTTCTCGTGGCATAAAAAAGTATCTAAATAAAGTTTTCTGTTATGAAGAAGTGACGAAGTAAAAATATTGAACGTATTTTCAACATGTTAAATATTTGCAGGTGCCCGTTTTTCTTACTAACAGTGAATTTACCTATCTTGTTAAAAGTTTCAAAGTTCGTTTCAAAGTGCTTTAAAAGGACTCAAGTGTTATATCATTCTGTTAAGAAAATAATATTCTAGTACTCTTAAAAGTTATGAAATAAAATCTTTCTCCGTCATAACACTATGGAGAAAATGAGACTTTGTCGGCAAATGAAAACCTCAAACGATCGATTTTTGAAAAACACTTGTACTTACGTTTTTAAGAACATAATAATCCTTTCAAAAGGGAAATAAAACACATATGATCCAATTCCTTGTCAGTTCCTGTTCTTAAACATTGCAAATATATCGAAATAATGTAAACAGTCATGCGACGGTTTGCGCCAAATGATGGCATAACGGTGTTTCAGCGAGGTCAATGTTGAGAATCTTTTTTACATATTTCAAACGTTTTGGAGAGAAAAATAAGGAGTCATATCAATAAATAAAATTCAACAAATTAACATAACTGTAGTTTTACCACATTAATCTAAATAATCTTAATTGTCGTAATATCTATACCTCAGCACTTAGTTTATCGACTACACTTGACTTGCAATATTCGTATTATGTCGAATAGTCGTCATGAAAAACCTTCCAGCAGATTGTATTTTGTCAATAAAATAAAAGTGAGTTATTTTACAATTTTGGTTTGATTTTGATATACATGAATTCTACGAGATATTTCTTGCTCAAATATAACAAGTTTAACCCATAGTTGTATTTGATTGTGGACACATCCATATTCCTCGATTCAAGTTTGAATTTTTTTTTTTCAATAAACATTTCAAATTTAAAAGGAAATAAGTGATGAGAAAAATATTGGAACTTTTGCATTGATGACATGCCCTGGAGGCTTTGAGATATAGGGGTCATCTCATTAAAAAGAGGTTGGAATTGTCAAACTAAAACATATTTTAACATCGATAAAATTGTCTAGAATAAAAACATGTCAGTCGTAGAAATGTATTTTGTCTTTGATTTTAAAAATGGAAAATTTACAGAATGATGCTGATCGGAAAGTATTTTGATCTAAACAACATTTATTTATAAACAAACACTTCGAGATCTTTCGAAATGTCATGATGGTTTGATCAGTTATCTTTGGCTATGTCCATGACTCATAGACGTAAAAATATAAGAAAACAACAATCCTTTGTATATTTTGAACACTGAAAGGCAAATCGATTACTTAAACTTTGATGTAGTTTTGATAATGATTGACATATTATTTGTAAAGATATCAACACAGAAGTAATAAGCATCGTTCATTTAAAATAATGACTGCTAGAAAAAAACATTGAAAAATGTTCATTTCAATGAACATTGTTTGTTACGATCTTTTGTTTGTTGGAATGAAGTCTCATTCGTGCACCACAATTGTTTTCTGGTACAGAATTTATTTTTGACCAAACTGATGTAAACAATTTTATGAAAAGACATTAATTGACAAAAAAAAAAGATCGATTTTGAAAATTTAGTACAAAATCATGATTTGTATAACTTTCTATATTCCTCCTTGTAATGTTGAGAAAATTATGAAAATATTTGAGAAAAAAAAAAAAACTATGACAAGTAAGACAGTTTTATTCACAAGTATATTTATATACTTTTCAAAATTCTGTTTTTCAGAAAAGAGGGAGAAGCTAGATATGATACATACCAATGTGACGTCATTGATAAAATTTTACACTATTTTACCAAGCTTCAAGTAAAAACTTCAAAACAATCCAGCAGACAGAAGCTTAATCAAGATTGAATTTGGGTATTTAGTATTTTAACATAGGGAAAGTATTACTAGTATTACAATACTAGGCACAGGAAAGTATTTGAGAAGTAAAACTGATTAGTAAAGTACAAGTGACGTGTTTAAAATTAAAACAAAACAACTTGACTTGCATTTAACGTTGGAAATGGCTTTTTGTAATCTTTGGATTAAAAGTCATTAAGGGACAGAATATATACTGACGTTCAATTAAATGTTTTCTACGCCCTTAAAGGGGCAGTAGCACGTTTTAGGGGGAATATAGGGTGATGTCAGGAAAATGAAAATTAATGGTTCCAATTGAAAGACAATGTATTTAAACTAAATGTAGCAGTAATAATTCCAATAAATAACGTAAAGTTTAACCATGCGATTGCTTTTTCTTACAAAAATTAATTAAAGGTGTTCACACAAAATGGCCGCCAATGGATTTTATGTGAATCTTCATACTTTGTCCTCTGACTATGGATGATTGGCTTGTGTAAGTAGATTTTTGACACTGTCAAAATGATACATTTAGCATTAACTTACAATTATGAGTGACAAATTTAAAATATAAACTTATAAAAAAACGTGCTACTGCCCCTTTAATGTATTTCAATTTACACGAGAACAAAATACAGGACATTTTAAGAAATGAATGAAAACAGACTGAAAATATTAAATTATGTTATTGTGCAGACATGGCTTTTCTAAAATCTGATGTAGGTGAATATGAATTTTTATGTAGTCTGTTAAATGTGTTCATATTGGCACGGAAACCTCTGATATTTCTCTGAATAAAACGAATAGACAGTTTGTTATCTTTCTGACATTGTCCGAAATTTGTACTGAACCAACACATCCACAATTGAAATGTGGGAACAAAGGCATTGATGTTCTCACAGTTTATACACTACTTATTGCTTTAAAGATGTGTCACACAATTTATTGATGATAACTTTTATATAGACCGTATTATTTTATATTGATATGCCATATTGAATTTTACCCCACATATTGATATAGATGTACATGTCTATCTTAATGGAAATCTTATCTATATATGTATTGATAATTCATACACAATGACGAGAAAGGCATAAGTGAATGTAATTAGACAACCTACATGTGGTACATAATTTTCTGAAACATTGATCCTTTTATACTTAGTGAAGACTGAAATTGAAATTAGAGTGATGTAATAGAAATAAACTGTAGCATTAATGGATGTAAAACGTTATTGAAGTATTGCAAAAATGCATTGACCTATATAATCATATAAAAGGCTTTTCTTTTTCACAATCAGGGTGATAGCTATACATTTTTATATTGTGATGTTCATGACTGACTAGCCACGCAGCTATCATGTATCAGTATCATGTGGACTCCCACACAATCGAACTGATACCATGAGACCTAATGATAAGCCATTGTTAAGTGCACTATATTGACATGTACGCTTTAAAGGGGCAGTAGCACGTTTTTAGAGGGAATATAAGTTGATGTCAGGAAAATGAAAATTAATGGTTCCAATTGAAAGACAATGTATATAAACTAAATGGAGCAGTAATAAATCAAATATATAATAACAAATTTAGCCATGCGATTCCGTTTTTTACACAAAATGAATTAAAGGTGTTCACACAAAAATGGCCGCCAATGGATTTTATGTGAATCTTCATACTTTATCCTCTGTCTATGGCTGATTGGCTTGTGTAATACGGTTTATGATACTGTCAAATTAATACATTTTGCATTAACTTACATTTATCAGTGAAATATTTAAAATATAAAATTATGAAAAAACGTGCTACTGCCCCTTTAAAGCCATCAATGATATACTTTATATCGATTAAGATTTGTATAGAAGCTGCCAAAACATTTCCAAATAATTGCATACCATGAAGACAAATTGCAGTCATATTTCCAACGCTTGTCATCTATAACAATAATAAAGGATCCTATTACATCTACCATTTCATAAGAATTATTTTGTAGAGAAAAATAAAAAAGAGTGTTTTTGGAACTTTTTATCCTCGGACCATTTAACGACCAATCAAAATCTGTATGGTTAACTGTAAAATATGAGCCACAGCTCATACAACACTACTAACATTTATAAACGTTTCTAGCAAAATGTTATTGTGCTCTGAAAAGATAAAACAAGTTAAAGATTCGTAGAAAAGTACTTTTGAAGTATTTCGTTAAATCTTGTCATTAACGGACACATGTCCTTCAAACTCGACATAAGTGACTTGTTACGATGAATGGTTCAGCTGAGTGTCTTGTAGAATTAGACAAGTAGTTAACAGAAATGAAAAAGCTTAAAATATTAACTTATCTGAATTACTTTTGATTTTACCAACTGTTGTTTTTGTTCAACTTTTCCCTGCTAGTGTCGGCATAGAGAGAGAGAGAGAGAGAGAGAGAGAGAGAGAGAGAGAGAGAGAGAGAGAGAGAGAGAGAGAGAGAGAGATTCTTTATTTCCTCCAGTAGTCACCGAAGATTACATTTGAACAATACATTACATCATTTTACAACAGTACATGACAAAAAAGAAATTTACAGATACAGATAAATAAAAATATATACAGCAATATTGAGCATGAAATGTATTATTCATTGTAGACGTTAACAAAGTTAGGTTTAACTTCATATACATACATTGAAAAGCGTAGCAAAATGTTTTCCCATAACATTGAGTCAATAGAGTTGTAGAAATTATTTTCTGCTCCAAAGAGAAATGATAGCATATCTTGCTCATCTTGCATTTCAAATATGACATAAGTTTCAACATCAAGTTTGTCAATTAAGTATGCAAAGAAATCATTTCGCTGTTCTAATAAGTTTTCACAGTGGAGAAGTATATGTAAATCATAGTCAAACGTATGTTTATTACAAAGTGTACACTCTCTTGATATTTTACCCCTTGATGATATTTTGACACAGAGCTGCAGAGCAGATTTGTAATTTGGATATTTACATGCTAGTTGCCAGAGAATGTGATAGCAGAGTTTAGTATGAATTGATGCATAAAATGACATGCTTGAGCGATATTGGATTTGTGATCGCCATAACTGTCTTCATAACTGTGAATAGCAGCGTTAACAATTCTTCTCCAAACATGTTTTTGGGGAAATGTACCTTCAGCAATATATTTGTCAACATATGAATTTAAACAATACTTGTTAGATATTGATAGAAGATCATCACATATGCTGTCTGATTTTACTGCAGTTGTAATAGCAGCACAAAAGATATGCTTTGCAAAGTTGTCACACTCAATGTTACAAAGTCGCCCAAGAAAAAGAAGTTTACATTTATCGATATAACCAATAAGTGATCATAATCCCAAATTTGCAATTGTAGATGTTGATGATGATCTTTTATCAAGACCCTGCACTAGTCGAGCAAAATACCTTTGTGTTTGCTCAAGTGAGTTGGCTTGTTGGCCTTTGATATTTGGTAATACTTCACAGCCATACAAGCTTGTTTTAAGAATCATTCTGAGCCATATCTTAACACATACAAATGGATGTAGGCCAGAATCATTCAATCCTACAGATCTAAGCGAGTTGACATTCTGTCTTGCTTTCTGACAATATTTTTCACTTCTTGTTTTTGTTTAGAGGTTACTTGTAAAAAGTACACCTCCATATACGGTTGATTCTGATAAGGGGATTGAAATGTCGCCAAGTCTACAGCTGAAGTTAACATCATACGCTTTTCTTTTACTGAAAACAATAATTGTGCTTTTTGATGGGTTATACGTTAGACGCCATTTAGAGGCGTAATTCGAGACAATGTCAAGTGATGCCTGTAGACTCTTGGGGGATGTGCTTATGAGTGTAGTATCATCAGCAAGCAAGACAGAGGGAACGTCCATACCATAGACACGGATACCACAACATGCTTGTCTTAAAGATGTAATTAGGTCATTAATGAAGATGAGAAAAAACCAGGAGGATATAACTCTCCCTTGCCCTACACCTTGTTTGACTTGGTAGTTTTCTGACCTCTCTCAATGGTATGTGACAAAAGATTGGGTATTAGTATAACAGTGATGAAATAATTTCCAAATATTACCTCTAATACCAAGTTCATATAGTTTATAGAATAGGCCATCATGCCAAATTCTGTCAAAGGCTTTTGCATTGTCGAGAAAAGCTACAAAAACAGGAGAGTCTCTATGATTGTAATATTGGACGCTCTCCATGAGAGTAAAGACTGACATTATGGCACCATGCTCTTTTCGAAATCCGAATTGTAACTTGTCAGGGAATTCAGGATTTGTTTTATGTAGTTTATTTTCAATTCGTACCAGCAAGAGTTTTTCAAATAGTTTGCCAAGGCAGGATGTAAGTGTGATACCCCTGTAATTTCGTGGGTCAGATTTATCATTTTTACCTTTGTAAATAGATATTACCATTCCAAGTCTGTGTTCACGTGGAACATAGTGAGATTCAATCATATGATTAAATAGTTTGCATACATGATTAATGAATACATCACCTGCATATATAATATGTTCATTTGTAATTTTATCAGGACCAGGGGATTTATTTTTACTGAGAGATTTAACAGCATCCTTTACCTCATGGAATGAAAAGTTTCTTTCAAGTTCCTCATCATAGACATCAGTAGTGATGTCAATATCCCGAACTAATTCAGATATGTGGTTTTTGAAGTCATCATCAAAAGTTTCTGATTCATGGGGTTGAGCTAAGTCAGCGTAGTATTTACCCCATATTTGACATATTTCTGAAGGGGTTGAGTCAATCTCTCCTCCGTATTCAAGGGTAGATATGTTTGTAACAGCTGTCCTTTGCTTACGAACAGTTTTATAGAACGTATTAACGTCCAAATCAGCAGATACTTCAATTTCTTTTAACATTTCTTTTTTATAAGATCGTTTTGATTTGCGAAACAAACGTCGGAATTTTCTTTTATGATCTTTATAAGCCAAACGCTGTTCAGAGTCATTTTCACGGGGTTTGCCGTTTCTAACCCATTCACGTCTGGCTACCCGCATTTCATAGTGGGCATCATTTAAACAATTCGATTTCCAAAAGGGTTTTAGATATGGTTTGTATGTACTATGAGGTATAGAGTCCCTAGATGCATACAATAAAGCAGAGCTTATCATATCATTGTAGTAATCTATACTGTTACGTTTATTAAAATCTAAAAGTGAATGGTTCCCATGAGAAAGAACATCCTCGAATAATCTTTGGTAAAGGTATATGTCATTTTCAGTTGTTTCTTTCCATTTTGGAATACCAGTTTGATGATTATTATAGCTTTCCTTCATAGGCATATCTATAGATATTAAGCAGGGCAGGTGATCTGACACACTATAAGGACACGAGTCGTCTATTGTAGTACAAGTAACACCTCTGCTTAGACAGGATGGTATAAGTATGTAATCAATCATACTTTGTAGTGTATTACTTTTTGTTCTACATGTATACCCCAAGTCAGTATCAGGTATTAACGTAAGGGCATTTGTAAGATCTCTGTCTAATAGATCAAACTTTAAAATCTTGTCTCTATGTGATAGCTGTCGCTTACATATATCAGAGTTTAAATCACCTAAAATAAAGGTAGAACCCCTTTCAGATAGATAGTCATATAGGTCTAACAATTCACCGAGAGCGCTACAGAAAGTTGCATGCAAAACATTATTGATGGTAAACGACAAGCAATGACATAAGCATCACAGAAGTTGTAACGACTAAGCTTAATTGCGATAACATAGTCAGAGTTGACAACAATACTCTCTGCTTTCCATGGTGAGTTTGTACTGACTAAAAGTGCCAGACCATGTGATTCACGTGGGAATGACGGGTCGGCTTTCACATAATTATAAGTCACTGTTTTTAGTTCGCAGAAAGCATTCAAATAGTGCAAATTACCTGTTGTGAGCCAGTGTTCTTGAAGAGCTATAATATCAACAGGACGTGACAGTGTCTGATTGATGTAATCACCACCGTGAAGTAATCCACGTACATTCCATGTTAACATAGATAGAGTCATTATAACAGCACAGTATGAGAACGATAATCTAGTGAATCCAAGTGCAATTGTGTCCATCATGTCAATATTTGTTATATGAGTCATTTCCGTCATTGTATGAGTTTGGTTTGGGAATATAGTCTCTCACTCGGATTCCGGGTGGCCAAAAGTCTCTATTTATTTGGAACTTTTCCCTGCTAGTGTCGGCATATGCAGCCCACACTTTAATTACTAATTGACACGTCATGGAAATTTGACCCTTTGACATAAAAGCGACAAACGTGTGTGACAAAGTTAATATTTTCTAACTCACAAATCAACAGGCTTTCCCGTTATCAAAAATATACAGCCTTTCTCGTGGCATAAAAAGTATCTGAATAAAGTTTTCTGTTATCAAGAAGTGACGAAGTATGTTAAATATTTGCAGGTGCCCGTTTTTCTTACTAACAGTGAATTTACCTATCTTGTTAAAAGTTTCAAAGTTCGATTCAAAGTGCTTTAAAAGAACTCAAGTGTTATATCATTCTGTTAAGAAAATAATATTCTAGTACTCTTTAAAGTTATGAAATAAAATCTTTCTCCGCCATAACACTATGGAGAAAATGAGACTTTGTCGGCAAATGAAAACCTCAAACGATCGATTTTTGAAAAACACTTGTACTTACGTTTTTAAGAACATAATAATTCTTTCAAAAGGGAAATAAAACACATATGATCCAATTCCTTGTCAATTCCTGTTCTTATACATTGCAAATATATCGAAATAATGTAAACAGTCAACAGTCTCATGCGACGGTTTGCGCCAAATGATGGCATAACGGTGTTTCAGCGAGGTCAATGTTGAGAATCTTTTTTACATCAAACGTTTTTGAGAGAAAAATAAGGAGTCATATCAATAAATAAAATTCAACAAATTAACATAACTGCAGTTTTACCACATTAATCTAAATAATCTTAATTGTCGTAATATCTATACCTCAGCACTTCGATTATCGACTACACTTGACTTGCAATATTCGTATTATGTCGAATAGTCGTCATGAAAAACCTTCCAGCAGATTATATTTTGTCAATAAAATAAAAGTGAGTCATTTTACAATTTTGGTTTGATTTTGATATACATGAATTCTACGAGATATTTCTTGCTCAAATATAACAAGTTTAACCCATAGTTGTATTTGATTGTGGACACATCCATATTCATCATTTCAAGTTTGAATTTTTCTTTTTCAATAAACATTTCAAATTTCAAAGGAAATAAGTGATGAGAAAAATATTGGAACTTTTGCATTGATGACATGCCCTGGAGGCTTTGAGATATAGGGGTCATCTCATTTAAAAGAGGTTGGCATTGTCAAACTAAAACATATTTTAACATCGATAAAATTGTCTAGAATAAAAACATGTCAGTCGTAGAAATGTATTTTGTCTTTGATTTTAAAAATGGAAAATTTACAGAATGATGCTGATCGCGAAGTATTCTGATCTAAACAACATTTATTTATAAACAAACACTCCGAGATCTTTCGAAATGTCATGATGGTTTGATCAGTTATCTTTGGCTATGTCCATGACTCATAGACGTAAAAATATAAGAAAACAACAATCCGTTTGTACTCATATTTTGAACACTGAAAGGCAAATCGATTACTTAAACTTTGATGTAGTTTTGATAATGATTGACATATTATTTGTAAAGATATCAACACAGAAGTAATAAGCATCGTTCATTTAAAATAATGACTGCTAGAAAATACATTGAAAAATGTTCATTTCAATGAACATTGTTTGTTACGATCTTTTGTTTGTTGGAATGAAGTCTCATTCGTGCACCACAATTGTTTTCTGGTACAGAATTTATTTTTGACCAAACTGATGTTAACAATTTTCTGAAAAGACATTAATTGACAACAACAAAATCGATTTTGAAAATTTAGTACAAAATCATGATTTGTATAATTTTCTATATTCTTCCTTGTGATTTTGAGAAAATTATGAAAATATATGAGAGAAAAAAAGTATGACAAGTAAGACATTTTTTTTCACAAGTATATTTATATACTTTTCAAAATTCTGTTTTTCAGAAAAGAGGGAGAAGCTAGATATGATACATACCAATGTGACGTCATTGATAAAATTTTACACTATTTTACCAAGCTTCAAGCAAAAACTTCAAAACAATCCAGTAGACAGAAGGTTAATCAAGATTGAATTTGGGTATTTAGCATTTTAACATTGGGAAAGTATTACTAGTATTACAATACTTGGCACAGGAAAGTATTTGAGAAGTAAAACTGATTAGTAAAGTTCAAGTGACGTGTTTACAATTAAAACAAAACAACTTGACTTGCATTTAACGTTGGAAATGGCTTTTTGTAATCTTTGGATTTAAAGTCATTAAGGGACAGAATATATACTAACGTTCAATTAAATGTTTTCTACGCCCTTAAAGGGGCAGTAGCACGTTTTTAGGGGGAACATAGGGTGAAGTCAGGAAAATGAAAATTAATGGTTCCAATTGAAAGACAATGTATTTAAACAAAATGTAGCAGTAATAATTCAAATATATAACGTAAAGTTTAACCATGCGATTGCTTTTTCTTACAAAAAATTAATTAAAGGTGTTCACACAAAATGGCCGCCAATGGATTTTATGTGAATCTTCATACTTTGTCCTTTGACTATGGATGATTGGTTTGTGTAAGTAGATTTTTGACACTGTCAAAATAATACATTAAGCATTAACTTACAATTATGAGTGACAAATTTAAAATATAAACTTATAAAAAAACGTGCTACTGCCCCTTTAATGTATTTCGATTTACACGAGAACAAAATACAGGACATTTTATGAAATGAATGAAAACAGACTGAAAATAGTAAATTATGTTATTGTGCAGTCATGGCTTTTCTAAAATCTGATGTAGGTGAATATGAATTTTTATGTAGTCTGTTAAATGTGTTCATATTGGCACGGAGACAGTTTGTTATCTTTCTGATATTGTTGTCCGAAATTTGTACTGAACCAACACATCTGCAATTGAAATGTGGGAACAATGGCATATATGTTTTAACTGTTTATACACTACTTATTCCTTTAAAGATGTGTCGCACAATTGATTGATGATAACTTGTATAGACCGTATTATTTTATAGTGATATGCCATTATGAATTGCACGTGGGTGTTCAATCTCAAAGTGGACAAAGACATTTTGATTTGAACTAGTTAGAATGCGCAGAAGACCAGTTTTATTGTCTAGCTCTAGGTACGACTGTTGCAACCTGTAGCCCTCCATGTCCCCCTTGTTCCCTGGGCCATCCTGCCGATTTCCACCGCGATTTCCATACCTCTCCTTCTGTGTGTGTGTGTCTATCTAGGTTTTATCCCCCGCAACAACGAATTTACCGAAAAGCGGCTCACAACTTCTAAACAACTCATCCCTTTTTGATCACTATTGATATGAAGATACATTATGATATGAAGGTGTGTCTTGATTCACAAATTTTGAAATATTTCTGTAAAATTTTGACTTTTTTAAAAGGGAAATTTTATCTGACTCTGTTAGAATCTGTTAATTGTAATGAAAGTTCTGTCCGACTCACACCTGGTGATCTTTATGTAATAAAATGTGGTAATCAGATACACAATGACATAAAAGTGTGTCATGATTAACAATTTTGAAGGTATGTGTTTGTAAAATATTGTGTTTATAGGGAAAACAGGAGGATTGCAGTCATATATTTATCATATGTAATCTTTCAGTCTATTAATGATCAAATTCATTATGGAGATCAACAATACTAAAAGGACAAATTTATTTTGTATCGTTTAAGACATTTTGTATGAACTAAATGTGACATTGATAATCCTTTTCATTGGCTTCATTTTTGTTTTGACAGTTTAAAGAAATTATGACCACCAGAAAACATAATGTTGGTATTATCTATTATTTTCATTAGTACAGTTTTTAGAACAGAAACATCAATACAGGGATAGAAAAAGTTTAAATTGAGATAAGATTAGTAACAACATATAACACTCTTACGACATATCAGCTGAGGGATTATCATTTCAGCTCTTGTGGTAGGCATTCGCAGATTATAACATGCTACTAATAACTAAAAACTGGATAACACATTTAAAAAAGCTTTTATTCACAACTGGATTCAACTTCACAATGCTATAACAACATGTCTCCATCAAAGTTTTTAAATTCATTTACGCAGACCTAGGTATATCTAACAAAAACAATGCTTAACGACTTTCACTTATCAAAAGATGTGACTATTATTTAGCGTTTAAACATTACATTTATAATAAGCATTATTTATTATGTGTTACTACAAGAAAACGCAGATAACATTTAGCATGCTAAAGATATATTTCGCATGATTTGTGTACTAAAAAAGCACAGATTTCTTAACGTAATAAAGAGAAAAGAGACTTGCAATAACAACGTTGTAAAAGAGCAATACAAGTTTTTGCTTGTCCGCCCATCTTTATTAAAGAATTAAACTGTAATTATTTTGTTGGGGGGGGGGGGAGGGGGGGGGGGGGGGGGGGGGGGGGGTGAGAGTGAGAGTATAACCGACTGCCATAAACATTTCAGCTTGTTACTTGTGAAAAACAAGTTCTTAGTGCTCAACATTTTTCATTGACTCGTTTTTTTTAAAGGACCTATATATTGAACGGAGGCACTGAGGCATGAACTGAGTCTTTACGTTTCAAGTTGTTTTACACCAATGACTTGCATCATACGTTATTTGCAAAAGTCATCGATCAGATCATAAACAGCACCTTTGATATGGAATACAGCAGTGATAATGAAATATTTTGATACCCGCGACCAATGGTCCAGGGTATTTTAGTGATACCAATGATTTTGTCCGTCCCTCCGCGTGTCCGTCTGTCCTTCAGTCCTTCCATCCTTCCATTCGTTAGACAATTATTGTCCGACCTATTACTGAAGAAAATATTTTTCAAAATGTTTTCAATTTTTGCACATGTATTCTACCCAAAGTGGAATGGTGCACTGCCAAATTACAAACGATTTAATTTAATTTGACTTTTTTAATACAAATTTCAATGTTTTGGTTCTTAGTCATTTTCAATCAGAATTTGTCCGACCTATTGCAAAGAAAAGTATTCATCTTCTATCCAACTATGATGAGTGCAGTGCCAAATTACAAACAATTTCGTTGATTTTTGAATGTTTTACAAAATTTCCATGTTTTGTATTAAGTCGTTTTCCAATTTAGGAATTTGTCAAAATTTGCCAAATTGCAGGAAAACATTACTGTTCGTCGGATTATTTCAATTTATTGACATGTCTTCTAACATACTATGAGGGGTTGAGTGCCAAACGCTACCCCATATCATTGTTTTTTTAAATTATTTTTTTTTACAGATTTCTATGTTTTGTATTCTGTCATTTTCGAACATCAGAATTTGTCTGAACAATTGTCAAGTTTTGTGTAATAGATGTCTATTGATGATCTTGATACTCGGATGTCTAAGTTTTGGGAAGTAAGCAGTAATTCTCTTAGTCAGAGATGCACGATCGGGGGTGTTAGTGAGCCACGCTCACTTTATTGATTGTTCATTTTTATTTATATTCATACTACAACCATTTCCCAACAACCAAATTGGAATTTGCAATACAAAAATATGTAACAAACTCTGTTTTCTCCCACATTGCAATGTATATTCTATAACGAAGATTTCCACAAAAACATTGCATCCAGAAAATCTTGCTGTTCTTATAGATAGAATGTTTGTATTAGTTGCCATGGATTTGTGTAGGATTTTGATTATTCTACACCATGACAAATATTTGAGGAATAATCGACATGAAGGAACTGTGATATCCTTATCTTTACTTACCAGGAAATCAATTACGATAGGTGTTGATTTTTAAAGCAGACAATTTCCCCAGTATTAAATGGATGTTGCTAACATAAAGCGTTTCTTTATAAGGCGCCCTTACTTCATCTGAATGAAGCATCAATTCAAATTATAGTTTCCTTTTTACGGACACTAATGATTACATAATGCAAATCGTGACAACAATAGGCGCCTGTTGTGAATTTATAAAGAGAAGAATGCAGGTTTATTGAATATTGAAGAAAACGATAACCATATTAGGGTACAATATTACATTAATACAAAAACATTTGCCTTCAAATATGCATTTTGCTTTTATCAATAGACGCAGTATTTACAAACTTTGCTTTATCAATGCATGAAAAAAAAAACATTGCACAAATACTTTCTCGGAACTGTTGTGAATGTGGGTTTATTGAATTAAATAGCACGACTATCATGCTAAGGTACAATATTATGTATGACATGCCTTTTGCCTTTATCAATAGATCAATGAATCTCTCTCCCCTGAGACACAGTAACATGCTTCAGCCATAATCATTGTTTTGAAAATCGAAATAATTTTAAAAAGTAGAAGCTTATCTTTTGTTTGCCAACAGTCATGCTGTTTAGACTTTGTAAGAAATTTTTCATCACACAATCTTGCATAACTGTAATAAGAGATATGAACACAAGATCTGGCATAACTGTAATATGAGAACTGTATAGATCTAGCAAAGCAGTGCAAAAAACCTTCTTTTATGATTTAAAGAATCAAATATTCCAGAGGTGTCACGATTGAATCAAAACAGATCCATTCCAGATCATGCTTCCAAGGGCAGTTTGTCCAGGTCTTTGTAACATGTCCTGCGTGTAAGTAATTATAGACTTGTTTCGTAGTATGCTGAATCAATAATTTTACATTGTGTACTTTAATCCTCGTTTGTGATAGAACATGTTATTGTAAAGAGTATAGATAAAGTAATTAACGGGAAACCCTTCATGAACGAAGTTATTAAAGTAACAAATTGAACATAAACAATAACTTTAATAAGCTTGGTTTACGATTCACTTACATATTAAAGATTATAACAAATTATAATGATTGTTACATTATGTTCATGATTAATATTTACAGACGTTTCATGATGTAGTGTGGGCTATGGCAAGTAAACAATGTGCTTAAGATATAGCTCTGTGAAATAACATGTAGACATGCTGAGAACCACACCAATGACATCGTTTCATTTTCCCAAAGGGTTCTTTTTATATATTGTCATCTGTATGATCGGTAATCAACAAGTTCCATTGTACACACATCCATTTTGAGATGTTACGTTGTTCTAGGCCAAAAACGCAAATTCTACGATGCTTCTTTGTATCGTGTATGATTTTATGAGATGCTTAGAATTTGTCAATATGAATTGGGTCAAAAACAAAGAACTGCGACCATTTTTAAGAGGACAGCAAGAAATTCACTTTATGAACGTCATTAACAGGCCAGGATTATCAGCTATTTGAGTCTTCTTGATTTTGATCTTACAATCGAAAAGAAAAGAGTTTGAACTTATTACATCCCTGTGAATATTCAGAAAGTTTATTAAGTTCCATTTGTCATGGCAAATTAACACATTTGTCACAAGCACATTAGAAAACAAAATCAAATAATGAATTTAATGGTCGACGGTTCATTTTGAAAAAAAGTATATTTGAAAAGTGTTATATGCCAACAATACAAATGATCACAAAGGTTAACATTTGTAACAAACTTGAAGTAAAAAAGTTTTCGATTTTGTCATAACTATCTGAGCGAAAGAAATTACATTACAACTTGCGATTGGAAAATGTGAAGTGAATCAAGGCATCGGTTCATTAAAAAAACAATTGAGACGATATCACTCATTCAACAGTATCATCTTCTTGCTCGTTGCGTGTCATGCTGAATACATAACGATTTTCTGAAGCATTCAAGTTTGTTTTTAACAGAATTAAAACATCAAACCATCAGTGACTAAGGCAGAATATAAGTATATCAACTTGAAATTCCACTAAACTTTTACTTCGGTCAAGAATAAATATAGGAATAAGAATCTATACAAACGACTGCAATAAAAATTTACCGTGGCCAGTCTCATAACATAATCAAATGCACAACTAAAATTATATATATATAAATACATCACAGTGAAAGATTGCATGTAAGGGACCTTGGGATTTTCTGAAGCATTCAAGTTTGTTTTTAACAGAAATAAAACATCGAACCATCGGTGAAATTTAAAGTGGCTAAGGCAGAATATAAGAATATCAACTTGAAATTCCACTTATCTTTTTCTTCGGTCAAGAATAAATATAGGAATAAGAACGACCGCAATGAAAATTGACCGTAATCAAACGCACACCTAAATACATCCAGTGACAGGTTGCATTTACGGGAGACATGAAATTGCATTACACATGTGTAGCTATTTTGTAAAAAGACAAAAATTAATAATATTAAACACAACGTAAGAAACGCAAGCTAATAACATTTAACATGAACTGATATAGTTCGTACAACATGTTAATGACTAGGAATGGACACGATAGCTCTAGTAATAATGCTAATGACATTTAACATGAACTGATATAGTTTTGACAACATGTCTTAATGACTAGGAATGAACACGATAGCTCTGTAAGCTGGAGTTACTCAAAATTGCTTCTTTCCTATATATCATGTTATCTTATGTTTCACTTTATTAAACACACATATCAACATGGTGTTCCAATCACAGTGCCAATCTCGAGCTGTCTCTAAACGTGATTCCCCTCATTCTTATTGAAGAGCGGGCCATCAAAGAGTATCAACAGTGGAATAAAGTTAACAGATCTGGCGTCAAAAGCAAACTGACAATTCTCTTAATAGGTTATGGGATTTTTATGGCTTTGAAGAAGCTTTTAATTAAATCCAACAAAAGTCAAAGGATCAACTCATAAAGCAAAGAATTAAGAGTAAATACCGCATGTCGACCTTGAAGCAAAGTATCATCTTGTCAGGAAAGGGCAATTGAAAGGAGCTTAACGTTCTATCAGTAACAAATAAAACTTCAAATGCTCAATTATTACAATGATTTTGTGGACTGTCTTTTTTGTGTCGTTTGAAACCCTTTTAATATGTTTGATAGTTTGGTTGCATAATAACAGCTTTCGCCATTTACCGAAAAAATGCTAGAATGTATGCAAGCAGACCAGAACTTTTTGAATGACAGATTGACTTTTACATGAATACTTTCTCATGGGATATTTTGGTGTCTTTAATTAAAAAAAATAGACTTAATTATATAAGATAATATCAACGTTTTTCTATGTCAGAGCTTGTTAAACTATTCAATGCTTTTTGTGATGATTTTGGCATCATGTTTAAAGTATTTCATAACTAATTGATTCAACCAATTAATAACATTTAACATGACCAAAAGAAAACCAAAAGAAAGATTGTTGCGTCACGCATTTTTTAATGGATATGCATCATATACAACATAGGTCATGATGTCATACAATGTACAAATATTAATTATTTTGATTCATGTCTTTGTTGACCTGTCAGCTCGGTGTAGCTTGTATTATCATTTTGGTAGACATTAATGTCGAAAGTGATAGAGTTAAATAAAGCAGTTAATGGTAGCTTGTGTATCGCCTATGCTCATTTATACATATTATTATACAAAACGATTTATTAACTTGTGATACATATATATCTTACTAATTCACTATTTAGCTTTTGGTTTTCTGTTTGGTATGATTGTATCTCAAAAGTGCTAACGCACACTCAACTATTCATAGTAAACTGCTTAGTCAATGCATATTTTAAAGGGGCAGTAGCACGTTTTTTGTAAATTTAATATTTTAAAATTTTCTCTTATAATTGTACGTTAAAGCTAAATGCATTATTTTGATAGTGTCAAAAGTCTCATTACACAAATCAATCATGCATTGTCCGAGGACAAAGTATAAAGAATCACTTAAAAATCATTGGCGGCCATTTTGTGTGAACACCTTTGATTCAGTTTGTGTAAGAAAAAGGAATCGCATGGCTAAACTTTACATTATATATTTGAATTATTACTGCTTCATTTAGTTTAAATGCATCGTCTTTCAATTGAAACACTTAATTTTCATTTTCCCGACATCACCCCTAAAACGTGCTACTGCCCCTTTAAGATATTTCTTATGATTCTCACATATGTTATCTAACATGTAAGTTTTTCAGGAAGTATATGTTTATCCAGTTTATTAAATTGATTCCGAAAAAACACGGCAAATGACTTAAACTGAATGAGTATGATGATATCAACAAAATTAAAGACACTGCAGTCGCTACAATTAGACGAAGTTACAGAAATACTATTTTCTCTGTTAGCAGATCCATGATATACTTAGAATGGGTTCAGAAAAGTGAAATCGATAGAAAATATCCCACTAGCAAACTTCACCTTCATAGACTTATTTCAGTTCTGAAAGAAAATGGCGTGTATTGCTGAGGTCAGTGGGTGTTTTAATCTAACTAAGCAAGTTCTCAAATTGGTCGGCAGGTCATTGATTAACTGTCTCTAATAGGACTTCTACTTTCACTTTCTTGGTTGTCTGCTTTACCGACAAGGATTAGTTTCACCTAGAGCAATCGTGTCACGTTTGTACTGACGTGTTTACATGTTGTATTAACATTTTCAAATTTTCAAATGTTTGCAGCTCAAATGATGACTTTTAGTTCGAAATTATGTTAATTATGTTAATGCCCATTTGTAAACCTGTCACTGGGCTACTCGCTGGTATACATTTCAAAGAGAATTGTAATTTTAAACTTAATTTGTGGTAATGAATTTGCGCATCAACTCTATATAGGAAAAGAGATATTTAACTTTCAAAGCAATGTGTCTGCCCAAGACAAGACAGACTTGATTTTCACCTGAACTACCTAACATCATGTGATTCTATTTGTAACCCGTGTCTCCTTCTGAAAGCTTTATATAAAACTTATCGCTTTTGGTATATGAAATATGCAAGTAAGATAATGTCTATTCATCTGTCTATTTGAACGATATACGTATACATGTAAATGATAATATTTTTTTGACAATTATCGGATGTTCCTTAAAATCTTATAGTTAATAAGTTAAATCTCGTTGAATATTTGTTCTTCGATTACATTTACAACTGACTGTTTTTTGCAATTGTCCTTATGATAGAGCATGCGCACACTTCTTTTATGTTATTGCTACAGGTCTCCCACTCATTTACTGATTATAATGTCAGAAACATTTTAATGTTGTTTATATAGAATGTGTTTTGTAATGCCATTTTATTGCCAAGGGACCTTATATGACCTATGATAGTCTTACAATACATTAAACAAGGTTTCGATTCCATTTTCGTTGGTTCTTTTTAGCATTTAACCTCCCTGTTATAAAATTCATGTACACATGTTTGAGCAAATTGCTTTTTCGGCATGAAAACAAAAACCGTTATTCAAGACGTCCAGTTTGGAATGATAATAATAGAGTTTTCTTTTAAATTGGACAGATGTAATACTCCAATGTAGATGGGAAGAAGTAATAAGTCGTTTAAAACATAAGATCATATCAAAATAATATGCTACAAAATGGTAAATGGATTAACTCCAAAATATCTTTCAATATGGGTACCACCTAATGTTTCTAATGTAAGCAACTATAACTTACGTAATTCCGATAATCTGAGATGCACCACGGGGCGATTATCCCAATATAATAATTCTTTTCTTCCATCCACTGTGAAGACTTGGAATTCATTAGATATAAATGTAAGAAATGCTAAATCACTAACAGAATTTAAAATGCTTGTTTCATGCGAACGAAATTTATCTCCAACATTCAAGAGGTACACACTGTACGGTCCAAGGCGAAATCAAATCCTTCTTTGTCGCATTCGACTAGGGTGCAGCGACCTTAATTCTCATTTGTTTGATAGAGGTTTTTCAGATAGTCGTCTCTGTTCTTGTGGAAACACTGAGAAGATCCTTTTCATTATTTTCTAAAATGCCCAATATTTGATTCTCTTAGAGTAAATGAATACTTTTTCCAAAAAGATATCAGCTCACAAACTATTCTAAGCGGCGACGAATCTTTGTCAAAGAATGAAAACGAAACTTTAATAAATTCAGTCTATCATAACATGAATGAGACCAATTGTTTTTCATAGTTTCCAAAATCAATACGGTACCAAATGCAAATTTGAGTTTAATTTATCATGTTTAGTTACATTTTCTTGTGTTTTCCATAAATGTAGTCATATAATTGTTCTGTAAGTGTATTTTAGGAGAAGCATTTATATAGGCTATTTTTGCCTGTTTGCTGATCCTATTTCCTTTCATTTTGTATATGTCACATTTCATTTTTGTGAATAACTGTCTTGTTGTGGAAATAAAATACTGTTTAAATCATATGCTTAACGGATGTAAGTTTATAAAAATTATTGCATCGGCAAAAATTAAAGGATTATGTGACGGCATGACCCATTCAGCAATTCTGTTAAAACCTTAATCGCGGCTTGTTCATAAATTGGCGAATCAGGTTTGACTCAAGAATGTTTTTAAAAAGACTAAGTGTTCTACAATCAGCGACAAAGCTAATTACCTTTTTCAATCGCTGTCTATCTTTTACAAGTCGTTTCCTGTCATTAAGCATTTGCAATTAATCAAACTATAGTTGTTAATGTAGGACCATAAAGAATAGAGTAGCTATGATTAAATTAAGAATTGAATGTCAGTTTGTGTGTTTGCACTGGAAAATAAACGATGTCAAAGCTACATTCAAACTCGTGTGAACCAAGCGAGCTTACGAGTTTGAATGTAGCTTTGACATCGTTCATTTTCCAGTGCAAACACACAAATTGACATTTAATTCTTATAATTTCGCACCATATATGGAATGGAACGGCGGAGAGATATGACTCCAGATGATCCTATGAACGAGTAACACTGCACCAAGAAATAATCCCAATTTGGAAAGAAACTTAATATTAATTTTGTCAAAATTGGTCTGTGACAGTGTTCTAAAAAACACGCTGCACAAAGATATGCTAAATAAAGCGCACATTATGATAAATCCTTTCGCGCAAGGACGGGAGATCATAGTTATCTGCCTTATGCATAACGTCGTGTCATGCTGGCCGCCATTTGCAGGGGCATCTTCGTCAAAATATATAACAAAATCTTGGTTAAGTGACATTTTAATTATTATAACTGCACTACCGTAACACTTTCACCTCTTGTGTATACATCGTGAGTATAAGGTTGTCTTTTTTACGCCATAGATCGTGATGTAAAATTTATCAAGCAACAGTGCTTAGTGCATTTCGTTCCCTTCGATCAGATCCATTTTGAAGTCTTACAACTGATCTAAAGCAAATGATAAAATGAATGTTTTTCACATCAAAATATATTTCTTGGTTGATAAAATATGATTAAAGTATCTTGGTAATATATACTAAAGATTTATTAAATAACATTTGATTTGATGTTGGATGGAGAATTAAAGTAGTTCCGGTGAATGTTCACACGACTTGAAAACGTTCACACAAGTATGAACACTTTTTTGTGAGTTCATGAGAAATGAATCGATGAAACTTCGATCACATGACCATGCCCTGACCAATCAACGTTCGAGAATACGTGTAAACTTCAGAGTGTGAAATTATTTGTCCTTAATCTCACTATACGTGCTTACAGAAAAGCACAATGTCGATTCTTTAAAAGTTGGTAACCGTAGACAGTATTTGTCAACTTTAAAATGTCTCACTTAGCTTTGTTGTCTGACTGTTTGTGGTTTGTAGATGTTTTTGCTACAGTGATGATGATCGTGTCACATAATTTTCATTTGTTTGACATTTGTTCCATGTGATGTTACACAAATGGCAAAAACAAATGACTTTCACCCTTTTGCACGTTTTCCTTCACGCCAACATTTGTTCCTTATGGTCTTTAAGTTAAAATGCACAAATTCAGGGATAATGCGACGAGAACTCTCAACATTAAATTATATATATATGATTTGTGATTGATTTCAGTCATCAATAACTTTCTTTTCTATCAAAGAGTTTAAGGGGACAGTAGCACGTTTATAGGGGAAATATAAGGTGATGTCAAGACAATGAAAATTAACGGTTCCAATTGAAAAACTAAGTATTCAAACCAAACGGAGCAGTAATAATTCAAATATATAATGTAACGTTTAACCATTCTCACACAAAATGAATTAAAGGTGTTCACATAAAATGGCCGCCAATGGATTTTATTTGAATCGTCATACTTTGTCCTCTGACTATGGATGATTGGCTTGTGTAATGAGATGTTTGACACTGTCATAATAATACATTTAGCATTAACATACAATTATCAGTTAAAATTTTGAAATATAAAATTACCAAAAAACGTGCTACTGCCCCTTTCAAACACAAACTCGTATTCCTAATGTTAGCACATAACATGATTGTTGATTGCCTTTGTGGAATAGATTAAATGTAATTTCGTTTGCTTGTATTAATTTCTATTGTTTTGCATTTTTGCATGGAATCGTGAATTTATAACCAAAACGTAATCGTTGAGTGTTTTATACCTAGGATAGCATAGCTATACTTTTTAGTTCTTTGTATTTGCACAGAACCAAATTAACACTTAACAAAATTGTCCGGTGTGTTATCTAGTTCCAAGTCTTGATTGATTTTCTGTCCTCCCATTGCTAACATTAGTCCTGAGATCAAGAACAGATCAGGGGGAATTGAATCTCGCACCTGATAATCTTTCAAGGTCAAAAGCCATTGTTGCAACTTTTGTAAGATTTGACAGATGTTAAGACTTTGATAGAAGAAAGATAAATGACTTAATACAACCATGTGGAGGGGTATTTATGAGTAAGGCTTTGATAAAATTTGAAGGGTGCTTTAAATTGTGAGATAATATTACCTAACATTCAGTTGTGCTTTTAAAACGTGTTCTACTCCCTTATTGTAATTAAGAATATCCACAGAAAATAAATGGCTTTCTAACATTTGCTATGTGTAGTTCGCTTTTGTTTAGTCAACGACTGCACGACTGCAACCACATCATATCTTGAAGTGTCACGAGGGTTAGGCACACGATCATCCAGTTTATTGGTAATTATATAAACAAAAAAATACATTTCAGAAGGACAAAAAGTTGCCAAAATGAATATTTTGAGTGATATCAAACTTTTTCTTTACATTAAGCAATTGTTTATCATCTAGAATAGTTTAGAGGAAATAAATTATTATCCATATTGACACATGTTAAACAATTGATAATGAAAACTTATTCCTTAAATATACATATCAGAATGCAAGTTTCAATACATAATTAATTCAAAACTTGTCAATAGATCATCAGATCAAGCTTCTGGATATACAAAATATTTTATTGGAGACAATATTTTTAACCACATCAAACTTGTGTCTTCTAAACGTCGTATATGTTTTAACCTATGATTATAATCACAAAGAGACAAACATTTTAATATCACTTTAGCTGTCATATTGAAATGCTATGTGTGGTTTTATTTTTTAAATACATAGCCTATGCTTGTTACTGTAGATATGTGAAACTACCATGCTATTGGAATCTTTTGTCAAACTATTGATCTCCAGTCTGTTGTGTAAGAAGGTGACAGCAAAGTGAAAGTAAGTTGCTATGTTGGTATGAAAACAAAGAAATAAATAGAGATAATAGATAATAGAGATACTCCAAAAGTTTTATTTTGAACAAAATATATACAATCACTAAATGTTAGCCTTTTCATTGAGTCTTATTTGATTTATTTCAATGGATAGGTTGTGTTATCAAATTGATAAAATTCATTGTTATTAGTGCATAAAATACAATTCCGTAAACTGTGTTTTACAAAATAATGGTAAAAAATATGTTAGGTCAACTGACAGCTTGATGAACGTTTCTTTAGTGCAAATACCTATATGTTTGCTAACCTTCGACAAACATTTTAAAAAACAATCACGAATTTTGGTGTAAATGATAATTACATATTATTGTCACTTACGTAAAGGTCATACATAACGGATCAAAAACACAAAAACAAACTTCTTTCATTATCTTTATCTGATTTTATCAAAAGTCTGAATATGGACACTTTGGTTCAAAATAGATGTTTCAATGTTAATCTAAACTCTTTGAATGACCTTATTAAAATGAGTGTTGAACAATTACTGTCACTGAGGGGGCCCATTTCCTTTCGTCAATAAATTTGAAGTGCCATATAACTAGGACTTTGTTTCAAGAAGCTGGCGGTGTTCGTCTTAAAATCAATGTTTCGATTGGCTTTCTTTTCCTCCCAATAAACGCATTAGCCTAGGATGAAGAACAGATCATGAGCAAATTGAATCTCAAACCAAATCTCCAAGAAAACTCCCTATCAGGTATTAGTTGCTGCAACTTGCCTGTCAAGGTCGGCTTGTTGTATCAACATTTGGCAGCAGTTTAAACTGGAATTACGTTATGTCAGAGACTTGATACCAGAGCCCTAAAAATCAATCATGTTGGGTTAGTTTTTCGGACCAAAACAGAAGTCATCAGATGTTAAGATTATCACAAAAAGTAAGCATTTGCATCCTTTCTTCAATTTTACATGATGATTCCTTTAAATTATTGTTTGGCGAAATTAAAAATAAAATATGATTAAATTAATATCTAAACTTGATAAAAATAATTGATAACTTAAAGTAAGCATTTGCTTCATTTTAACGATGGTTCCTTGAAATTATTTGATGGCGACTAAACTATTACCGTCTGTTATGTTGCTTTATTAATTCAACATACCTTTTATTGTTCATAAACTTTACTTTTGTTTGAAAACCTCGAACAGGATATGTTCTGATTTAACAAAAGAATATTTGCAAATATTTTCTTCAACTGACGATGATTTGGAAAACAATATAGCTTTTAGTTTATAGTTTCATGAACCTAAAAGTTTATTAATTAGTTTCCGAAGTTTAACTCTGAAACACATGGATTCGGTGGTGATAAATTTTCGATGATCACTTAATAAATATATATATCATACATTTGGCATTTCTCATTTGTTATCTAAAAAGCAAAGAATTAATACCCCCATGAAACTCATAAAATAACCTTTTTGGCTAAAAATCAGCAGAATATATGCATGACATACTAATATTTCCGACAGGTTCATATTTTCAAATATTTTCAATGCAGGATTCTAAGGTGACATTTCTAATCTTATCCCGTCAGTGAGGACAAATATAAGTGCATGACTTAAGTATTATATTATCACTTGCCCTTTGATGTTAGTGTAGACAAAAGCTTTACAACACGTCCAATGTGATGCTTTTGCTTAAACCTCTGTGTACTCGTGTCCGGACGCTGATGATAGGTGTTAGAAGTAACGGCTGTCGGTTGTCTTAAATTACTTTTCTTCAAATGTGCAAATGTCAATTTAAAGAGAACTTTAAAATGTTTAATAATACAATCTGAGTTGAGGAAAAAACGTGTATAAGATCTGAAAATTATGCCTTTACTGTCGATGAGTTGGTACGTGTATAAAATCTGAAAAACTGTTGATGAGTAAATTGATTAGTAAATCCGATTAGATTTGATCGGTTGCAATGGCATTCTAAAACAAAGTGTATTTTTGTTCAACACAACTCTATCATATACACAGATTCACATTTCAGCGACAACTAAGAAACAGAATGCATAAATCCCTCTGTTTACAATTAAATACATTTCAGAAATAATACGTCTAAGATAATCATATCAGATGAGGCTTCTGTTTAACATCTACTAACACAGTTGTTGAATTGAACAAGATATAATATGAGTTCATTGAACGTACATACATCAAGACGCTGACGTAATGTCATATCCAGTTTAACTGCGGAATGTTGATACAACTTAAGAAGGCGTTGACAGGCAAATTGCAACACTTAATGCCTGAAAGGGAGTTCAGGCGAAGATCTGGCTTGCGATTCAATTTACATTGGATCTGTTCTTGATCTCTTAGACTAATGCTAGCTACGAGAGAAGAAAGCGAATCAAAACAATGATTACAAAGCGAGAAATGCAAATATGCAAATCATCAGTAATTCAATAAATCATAATCAACCTATTAGGTTCGAATGATATTTGAAAATCTCTTTAGGTATCCTGCACATTATTTCTGGAAAACACATGTGTATATAAAATATTGTTATTACTTCGGAAGTAATTATAGTTACCTGCTTACATTAAAGCAATATTATTTCTTGAGTATCTTCTGTTGGTTTGTTACACACATATATTTTTTCATTACTTTTACATTCATTTTATTATCAAGATATCGACTGCAGGAACAGGGAATGAGTATAGAGCAAAGATGAATAGTAGGTCTAGATCTGTCATTTTAATACATCCATGTTGCGGCGTGCGTAAGTCTTAAAAATGATAATGACATACATATTTCATGAATTTAGATTAGTTGAATTGGGAATGCAGTATGTCAATTTCATAATCATCTTGCGATATAGATCCTGTCTATGTTATGCATGTGTGTTAAGCTTGACTACAGTTGATTTCAGCTTTAATTTATATTTTTCTTTCGGGATATCCGAGACATATATTGCATTTTGATAAATATAACTCTTATATTATAAGCACATGTAATGAATGCCTCTTTCGTGCTTTGCATGCTGGTTACTTTGAATAGGTCCTATCGAATGTAATAATATTCAGAAAGTGTCTTTAAAACACAAAATGCAAGCTTTCCCCCCAACATTTTTCATATTTTTATTCAATTCAATTCTTTTATTTCCGTTTGTAGGCCATTGGCCCGTGTACATAACAAAATAATCATTTGTTGAGAAGACAATAAAGTATTATAAAATGTTTTATTAACATGTTCAATTCCTTAACATTCCTCTGTAAAGCGAGAGCTTCTGTAATATAATTTGAACAGTAAACAAGGGTATATATACATGTACAAGTACCTGTTAATATATAATGATATTGAGAAACTAAATTAAATTGACCATTCACATGGATATATTTACCTCTTATCACATTGTAAGATGTGCATTTAAACAAGAAATGTAAAATATTTTTTGCGCACCAAGTCCACACATTGTACAACTCATATCCATATTTACACATAAACTATTATAACGCAAAAAAAGCGAAATTAATCTTACAAGACAAATATTTCTTCTAACTTACCTATTATTGATAGATAAACATCGACATTCAAAAGTGACTTGATTTCTTGAAAATGAATAAAATGAGAAGATACCTGTATATTACAAACAATTCGCTGTTTATTACAATCAATAACCTATTTCCAAATACCTATATATTTGACTTGATGTGTCATACAAGCTCTAGTCATACGAAAAAATAAATCAAAACAGTATAATGTATATCTGTTTCTTTTTAGGCACGAATATTTACGTTTGCAAACTATCATTGGCTCAAAATCCACACTTGATGCTGACATCTGTCAACCTGCAAACACAATGTGCAATTGCTGAGGTGATTTCTATTTATCTTTTTATTTGTCTAAAGAAAACAAGGACATACATGTATATTGATAAAATAGCTTCTTTTCGGTGTAGATTCTTATAGCGGTCTAAAGGGACAGTAGCACGTTTATTGATAATTTTATACTGTAAAAATTTCACTGATAATTGTAAGTTACTGCTTAAAGGGGCAGTAGCACGTTTTTTGATAATTGTATATTCTAAAAATTTCACTGATAATTGTAAGTTAATGCTAAATGTATTATTTTGACACTGTTATAAATCCATGGTCAGAGGACTAAGTTTGAATATTCACATAAAATCCATTGGCGGCCATTTTGCGTGAACACCTTTAATTCATTTTCTGTTAAGTAAAAGGAATCGCATGGCCAAACTTAACCTTATATATTTTAATTATTATTGCTTCATTTAGTTTATATAAATTTGGCTTACAATTGGAACCATTAATTTTCATTTTCATGACGTTACTTTATATTCCCCCTAAATACGTGCTACTGCCCCTTTAAGTCTTCTTCACACTGCAAACTGCAGGACTGCCACTCAAATAGTATTTTTTGCCGTATGCTATAGTTTTAAGACGCTTATAATCTCGGCAAGTGTTTGAAGCTCTATGAAAATTTTTTCAAATCCACTGTGGCTTTCCAATCTGCTTAGTCGGGAAAAGAAGGATTGGTTTATATTCTATTAGTTTTCAAACATTACAGGCATTTAAGATATTTTTTTCTAACATTGACATAAAATGCACTTTCTCCATTGTTGTTGTTTCTACATTGTTCGTGTAAATTTGCTGTTTTACCATTTCAGTACGTATGATATATGCATTAAAAACGCAATTGGTGTTTATGTCACAGAACTTGTCATGTACACTTGATGATATTTTTATTCACATAAATTACGACCTAGAATTCAAAGAATGTCAGAACGATTCATGTGGAGTTCGAATCCAAGACCATTTTTGGGCAGCCAAAAACTGTTGATCAAAACAAAAACGTTGAGCATGACGCACAAACGCAACCACGTACATGGATAATAAAGTGCCCGAGTCATAAACGCTGTTCATCAAGATCTAACCTCCCCTTTGCAGATGAGCTGTACGATATTTGAATAAGTTCTTTTCACAAAATTTGGAGACCATCCCACAACATTGTCGGCGATGCCCGAGTCTTCCAAAGCCCTAGCGAATCCAGATCATTCTCTCCCCACAGAGGCAGCTCAGTGCGAGCAAACCTCTGTTCTATTATGCCAAGATCCTGGGGTTCCGGCAGATTGCCCTAGCGGCAAAAAGTTGTAACTAAAGATATCTCCTTTTTTACAGTCGTAATTTACCCTCTAAAGGCACATCTAGGAATCATAATTGATAAGTGTTTTAAGTTTTGCGCAGCTAGCATATACAGTTAAGGAGATATGCTCCGGACACAGGACTTGGTAATATAGTCACTGTTTTAGTCATGTTTTAATGGGAACCGCACAAAATAAAAATCATTTGTTGGTCTTACCTCTAAAGTAACATTTAGGGATCATGGTTGATAAGTGCACATGTACGGAGTTTGGTGAAGCGAGCATATATAGTTAAGGAGATATGCTCCAGACAACGTTTTGTGACGGACAGACAGACAGACTGAGAGAATGAAGGCTATATACCTCCGCTTACGCTGTAAGGCGGGATATAAAATCAGTTTTAAAGGGCTACGTCAACCCAAAATATTTTGTAATTAAATTAATAATAT
Organism: Steromphala cineraria; assembly: GCA_916613615.1. NCBI lineage: Eukaryota > Metazoa > Mollusca > Gastropoda > Trochida > Trochidae > Steromphala > Steromphala cineraria. The sequence continues at coordinate 54,254,930 of OU744731.1, read as the reverse complement.
GGTTCATTGATCCAAACGTGCATTTATTATTGCATTTAATATTGATAACTAATATATATGTATCACTGGCTGGTTTAAATCTATTTCCGTAAAAAAATTGAATGAATTAAAAGTTTCACTCATGTACCCATGCAGTTTGATGTACATGTTCACTGTAAACACGTTTCCTGATCATCCGAGTACTAGCTATAGGGAGTATGCGAATTCGAATCTGCCAAAATCCAGCATCGAAAGTTTGATATTTTAATGTTTGATGTTTTTAAGTCATTTTACTTTAAAATAATTAGGTTTCATATTGTAAATACCAGTGTAGATATTTGAAGAAACAGTCAAATTAACGTCTAAAGTTATTTTCACACAGCTTGTAGGCTCGTTTATTTTGCATCCACAAAACATACGAGCATTATGACCTATATTTATCCTGACTATGTAATAGAGATTTACATTACTCTACAATCTACGGACATAAAATGATACCTACACACGAAAGGTTTCTATGTCTATGATTTTGTGATCACATTTCAGGTACATGGAAGCTTATCAAAGAAATGTGTAAGAGTTCTTTTCCGAATAAAGCTTTAATCTAATTTGCCCAAGGGCAGTTTAAAGACACATAGATAATTTCAATTTCTGGATACGCGTAGCATTTTAGGATTGAATAGGTTAAGCTGGTTATATAACAAATATCTTAAAGGAGCATCAGCAAGTTTTTTTTTTAAATTTCAGTTCTTAAAAGGTCCCAATCGATAGGAGAAATAGAATGGAGAATATACCAAGTATCAAGTTAATTTTGCTAGCGGCCATTTTAGTTGAAACATCTTCAATCATTTGAGGTTGGAAAATAAGAAAAGTACCATATCTGGGCAGAAAACGTAAATCTAAAACTACAACTTTTGATTTTAAAATGTTGTTATGAAATTGCTAACATTTATTTTCGTTATTATAAGATCTCTGTATCTTCTTCCATAAACTTCTGTTCCCTTATGACATCTTATTGGAATGTGTTCATATTTTTAAACATCATTCCATCTAGATTGTCATTTGACAGGTGACGTAAGTAAACTTTGCTGTATTGTGTTCCTGAAGCCTTTTTATCTGAATATATCACATTACCAGTGTGGACATTTCAAATGATTATTCCATGCTAAGTACAATATTTGTCGTATTTTGATGTAAATGTAAACCTGACATTGACGAGATATGCGCTGCTTTCATCCTCAGGGATAAGTAGACTGTGGGCGAACTATGATTGTTTTTTTTTCATCTTAAAGGCATTGCTTGTCAAAACACAACTGTTTACAACAGTAATAAAGACACCAGAATTTACAGCCCATTTTACAAACATCTTTTACATCATTGTGTTTTCTTGTAATTAATGCATTTATTTATTTTATGCGAGTAGGTCAAAACTATCTATTTCAAATGTCAGAAATGGTTTCACTCTTTAAACTTTAAAATATATTTAGATCCTCTCAAATATCTACCTTGCTGAATGTGTTGAAACAGGTTTTCTCTATTACCTTATCCGTTATCAAGTGTTTTCAACTGATTTTTCAATTAATTAATCCATATTATCCTGACACATTCATGTGACACTTGAATCTACCTATACGTTTATATGATTTCTAAGAACTGATAAATAACGCTTTGATATTTTCCTGATCACATTAAAAACAAGTTCGATGGTAACATTTCTTCCTCTCTTTTATCAAAGATATGTTCAAAAATATCACACCAATATTCACGTTCCGAACTCGGATATATCCTAATTAAAGCCGTAAAATATATTGCCGAAATTTAGATTGGTTAGAGTTATCCTCCCTGTATACTCAACGGACGTGTTTTGTCAACACGAAGCTTTGAAGTTTAAATAAGTGACATCCGAGTTTAGAAGCAGCTGTGTTCAGATGCCGAAGAGGTTTTGATATCACAATTGTTTACTCAGACGAGCAAAATTCTGATTTATAAGTTTCAGTCTAGAAACGTTGACGATCTCTATCGTTTTTAACAGTGTCAGTTTTTCTTGTTGAGTATTTGCCACTGTCTTGGTTTGGTTTTCACAATTCTGTAAAAATAAAATAAACTGTACAGAAATGATTGTTTAAACGTAGAAGTTTATTTGAAAATGAAGGTGAGGCCAACGGAAAGCGCAACTATGTGATATTGGAGGTGATTTATGCAACACTTATATTTTTTAATTATCTTTGAATACTGAAATTGAAAAAAGGGACTAGTTTGAAACCTTGCTCCAATGAAATAAATATTACAGAAATATAAAGGTTATGAATTTTCGAATTATGTCCCAATGGCACCTGACATAGTCATGTTTTACTTGCCAGTGTTCTGTCTCTTATAAATGAAGTATAAATATATATTACATACAATTTGATACAAAGGTAGTAACTTTAGTGTTATTTGTTAAGAAATGGTGTAAATGCTGAATAAACTGAGGATTTGAAGGGTTGATTCCCTGCCCAACACTGAGACACAAGTTAAGAGATATGAAGTGTCACCTTGGGCAAGAGACTTTATTCAAAATGTGTTCACCAAGCAGGAAATGGGTACCTGGTACAGAGTTGATGATGACCTTCTAGCGACAAATATGTCAGCTTGGGTTAGACCAGGGTAATAATGTTGGTAGCGCCTTGAGCATGCACAAGTGGGTGGAAATGTGCGCCTAATAAATACACATTACTATTTTTATTATCAAATGGTGACCATTTCAAACTTATGAAAAGAATATGAAACATCGGAGATCTTAAACATTTAGTTCAGCAGCTGTCCTTAATTCGTGGAATTTTGCTAAAATTTCCTCACAAATGTACTGAAAAAACACCACATTATCTTCTGATCCTAAAAGCGATTTTGTACTGTGATACCTGTTTTACTTTCTCGCGGGAGAATCAGACAAAGGTGAAAGTGCATCGGTCTCTCAAATCATCATATTGTAGTGACACTTTTAGTGTCATATTGGCTCTGTTTATCCTAAAGCGCAATTTTCCAAGCTATTGAACCACTACTGATGATCCATCATTAGAGCTGGCGAGGGTGTATATTCATTGTTATCATTGATTTATGAAAGGGTCAATACATAAGTGTATATACTCAATTGCTATTCATGTTTTGCAAAAGAAGAGTTCAGGCATTGATTTTCTTAACGATGACGTATGATAGGATATATAAGCAGTGTCAACACAATCCAATTTTTGCAGACGCATTTATATGCGGTCATTAGACGTGACAAATTCTGTATCAACCCGTGTGAAGTTAACGTCAGATTGGCCCTTCTGTCCTCAATAGTCTCATGATTCTATATCAAATATAAACGAGATATTAACGTGTTACTAATTGCTCACCGCTTGTATTATCCATTATTAGTTCATTATGATGCAATCAGCTTGTGAGTTGGGCGCCAAGCGATATCAAAGGAATAACTAAGTAATCAAATTTCTATTTCCTTTGTGAGAGAAAACAGAAAAGGACAATTGAATTGTTTTACTGATTCACCAGCCCATGAAGACAGTGATATATAACTGTACTAATAGGAGTCGATCTGAAGTCTTGCTTAAACGTATTATAGTCCAGCAAGATTCACATAGTTTCGAATTAATGCGTCAGCGATCAGCGTGACATTTTTCAACATGTATTTACATATAGACACATTAATGTAAGTACATAGACTACTCAATACGAATCATTGTCCAAGACGATAGGCATTTGTTCATTGCTTAAGAACGGTTGGGCTTATCTTGGAATGATGGACGAAAAATCAGAGTTCTTAGCTTTTGGTAGAGGGCTAAAAAGGTTCTTTGTGCGTTTTGTTTCATGTGTGCGTATTGTTTCACTAATTCTAACAATTACAATCCTTTGAAACTTTCGGGCTTGGTGTTGTAGTCAACGGAGCAAAAGAAAGTTATCCTATGTTTCATTGATACACAAAACCCAGAAGACAAACACATCATCTATATACATTTATATCACAAAAGGTACGTTTCTCAACAATTTCTGTTAAAAGCATTTAACTTAAAATATAACTTTAACATTATTTGATTGATTTCTGAAACAAAACCAGAATGATGAAATATCTGGAAAGGACAATTATATAATGACCTGCGCATTTCCGTGTTTCCAAAGTTATTTTTATTATGAATAGAACAATAACACAAAATACTTAATTGGTAAAATAACTTATCCAAAGAATACATGATTTGTAATAATACCTCGCAACTACCTAATACTGTAAAATTTGAAATGTGGTTATGTATTCGAGAGGGCAAATTGCCTCGAAGCCATTGCAATATGTACTGCAAAAGTTGAAACACGGTAGCATGAAAAGTACTTTTCTACGGTACTGCCGTATGACCTCGCCTGGTGACGTGAACGTAAATCTAAAGTGACTGCCATGAATAATTGAGAGACTTTCTCAAATCATTGTAACTGAAACTGAAATATAGTGTTAATCTTATTGGTCTCATATACGGCAAGAAAACCCTTTAGTCCCTCACAGAACAATAATGCTGGCCCTACGTGCCAAACTGTTTGAACTGTCTGCTGTCTTATTAATCATCATACTTTATTGAATTAGCTCTCAAAGTTCAATGGATTGGGTACTGTAGTTATGATCTTTGTAAAGAATTCGTAACAAGCTATTAAGAATGATCTATTTACATCACCATAGTTTGAACATTATGCTTACAAATGTAAGCTTTCCACGAAAGAGCTTATGTTCATGAAAGTTGATTATGTTCCATGCCATGAATGCAATGTCGTCTGTCGAGGAACATTTCAATTCGGAGTTGACCTTTTTAGTCCAAAATGGCAGGAAAACACTGCATAGCCTTATACCTACCCCATCCCCAGAGGTGACCCACGGGTAAAATCTCGTCTCCTTGAAATAAATTTCTGTCGATCGGTTCTTGTTCCGGGGACCATTAGCAACAACTTCTGCTAGTTTTTAATCAGAAATTCGAAGTTGACCTTTTTAGTCCAAAATGGCAGAAAACTTTTAGAAATGGATTCGTCAATAAAAACAGATCTATAATATAAATGTTCATGTCATCGATTATATTTTAATACGCGGGACATAGTGTGGAGGCATGACAGCGTTATTTTGTATGGGTTTTTTTTTCAATTCGTATCTATCAAATTTATTGAATTGTTTGATCTCATAAACAATATTTAGACCCCTTTTTGTCGGCGTGCCATGAGCTGTTTATATCTGTACTGGCCATGAACACTTGTTACCGAACATAATATGTTATTTTTTTCCTGGTAAAAGGTATGTAGAAATAGGAATACCGCTCTTGAGATACGTAATGGGTGACATAGCACTTCATCCATAAAGACTGCCCGATGCATCATGGGCGGATAAAGAACTTTTGTTCCGCTGTCGAGAGTACAGCTGTTATTATTGAGCTAAATACTTTGCATCAAATTTAAGTTATCTGCCCTACACTTTTGTTGATTACCTTTGTCATAAATGAGACATTCCTACACCCCCTTTCAGGATCCGCCAATGCATTTGTTGATCCAATTTTCTCCCCACAAAGGCAGATTAAGTCATAGAATGTTGATGAGCCTCTATTACAATTAGCTGAGAACGGGAGACGCCTGATTGGATGCAATCCAGGAGAGTTGTGCAATCAGCGACGCTGTCCTAAAATTATCACTTTGGCAAAATCATGGCAAAAGGATTTCCATGCGAGAAGTGTTGTCATTTACTAAAAAATTAAATTGATTGTGGTGCAATTTTTTTTCGCCAGGGGACAATACCGGAAATCACGGATTTGGTCTAATTTGAACGTAGGTAGAATCAACTTTTTTGACTTGATCTACCTCTATGGTGAGAGAATTTGATTGTCCCTAGCAGTAACACGATAAGGACAAAGGAAGCAAGAGAGATTTACGAACAGTTTATTACCACCTTTCAACAAGTAGAACAATTCACAGAACATAAGGTGCAACGAACACATCATGGAAACAGCTTCATTTTAGCAGCAGAGTCTTACACGAGTATCTTATTGTTGTAACAGTTTTCTCTTCTTAGGGAATGTTGGTTAGAATGTCTGAGAGGATGATGCAGTAAGGCTGGATGTTTCATAGCAGACAGTCGAGTAGTTCCGGTACACGACCCCAGGAGACAGTCTTCATCGCGTGACAGTTTTCATGACCTTTGACCTCTACCCTGAAACAATAAGCAAATAGTTAATATATTGAATGAACTTTGTTTTGCCTTACATCTCATTGAAACATAAAAGTAAGGTGATTGTTTACAGCATAAGTCATTGTTCTAACAGCACTGATGACGACGACGATGATAATGTGATGTTGATGATGATGTTGATGTTGATGTTGATGTTGTTGATGATGATGTTGATGATGATGATGTATAGCGCACATTCCCTATCACCCTGAAAGAAAGGGAAACCCCTTTACGTTTGTCGTTTTATTCCAAAGAATTTTGCCCAAATATTCGCTAATAATTCCCTATCTCGGGAATAATTTTACTGTCCTATACGACAGATAACTTGCTTTAGATAAGTCACAGCTAATGATGCAGTATGACGATGGGGACAACGCAAATTATTATATTCACATGTAATGGGCACATTTAGCTGTACATTCATTGAACCTTACCGCATAGAACATACCATTATTAAGGAGTTAAAAATGTTTGGTAACTTTTTTTATATAGGGTTGGTGAACTTATTAATTATAACCTTGGAATTCGTTAAAATAGTTTCTTATATTGGATCAAATGAATGTTAGAATATTTGATATATATTTTCTCGTTATCTGTGTTTGTGAATACTTTAAAACACATTTAATTTTATTTCATTAAGAAAAATAAGATTGATATATCAATGCATTGTAAATGTAGAAGTTGTTTTGGAATGTACGTAAAATATTCCTTGGTAAAATATTACAATAAAATAATCCTATTACCACATACACTACGGAATATACATAATCAATTACAATATCTTCTTCTGAACATAAGTCATATTCACACTTTGTGAATAAGTTGAGACAGTGACCAATAAGCCAGACATATATAGTCTGTAAGACAAAACGGTTACTCATATGACTTGACAAGTCGACTCAATGTAACACAAAGATTTCAATTACATTTCAATATACGACAAAGCTTATCCGACTCTTACACAGCACCAGTGGAGGCGGACCGACGGCTCAAGAGACTCCTAATAATAATACAGGGAGTTCTAGAGACTCGTTACGTCTGCGCTTATACAGGGAATCAGGAACAGCCAGGGGTGTCTTCTCCAACCACTCGTGTCTGTCCTTACGACAGGCTACCTTTAAACACTATATCTGAACAGAACCCCTATTGGCTGGTATCGTAACTCAGACGCAATTGTATCCGTTTTGATTAGAACGTACGATACTTTATCGGAAGGAATATGATTCATTGACAACACTGATAGCAAATACAGTTATTGGACTGTCTAATGAATGTTGTTACTATCTCGAAGATAGACATTACATATCTCAAATCGAAAATTAAAAAACTGCGTATTTTTCTTACCTGATACATATAGTAACATTTGATTATCTTGTTTTCGTACAAATAAAGAGTTCCAAACAAAAACCCTAATTAAAACGTATCAAGGATATTAATGATAAGTAGAACAATTGCAAGTTTAGGCGATTGACTGTGCTAGCTAGGCATGCTCAAAACGCACAGATTAACGGTTAACGTTAAGTTATTGATATCCACATGCCGGGTAAAGTTATATGGATCTTCAATGTACATTTATATAAAAATATGTTTACTGAACATGTTAAATATGGAAAATGTCTTCATTCACTGTTACACCTTCTTTCGATTTCAAGTTGACGCACATGATCGTACATACACATGTAGATACAAATGTACTTTTTCACGTATCCTACATTGCAGAAATTCTGATCTGTAGAAACGATCCTACGGAGAAAAAAAAGGACATTTTTCCCACTATATTTTATCAAATATTTGTTCTTTAAATTTGATTAAATTATTGGTTAACAAACAAAACGTAAACTACGTTTTAAAATGTTTTCTGCAAATATGAACTCAATTATTCCTCGAATGTTTTCTATGACCTCTACACTTTTTCCTACAAACGTATCAAGTCTTTTTAACTTTTTTGGTAACAATGTGTTTTAACAATAATTAAATAAAAATATGACAAATAATAGCTAATGCCTACCTGATAATATTTAGATTTCGGGATAAAGAAGATAAAGACTTTATGGTAAACTATCTATAGATCGCATGCCAATGGCTCGATATCGCCAGGAAAACCTCTGTTTAATACATCTCTCTTGACATTGGGCATATTTTTATGTATGCGGTTATATGATTAATATTAAGCGGCAAACTTGATCAAAGAAGCGCTCCTTCACATTACACAATACACCGAGAAGACCTCTCGCCTCACGAGCCTCCTCGCTCAGGCCTCCTATAATTGATGCCAATATGCCGACAGCAGGCGAAAGAAATTTGACATTCAAACCAAAAGGTTTTATTCGCGGTTTCCGAATCTTCTTCACATTGGAAAATACACAAAGGATGACGAATTCATAGTTCTTTTCTATCCACTTCGTGAGGAAAGATAAAGCATTTGTGACAAAAACGATAATTTGATTGTCTCACGGCAATGTCGATAGAATATAAAAGCATGATTACACTCCGTCTTCAATCGAGTGGGTTTAATTCTCAGCAATGAACATAATAGGCACGTTGGATAGAAGGAATGATTTGAATTCCACTTTGTTGCCCAATTTATGAGTGTCATAATGACAAGGTCTGTGAAAATGAAATTAAAGCTTACTTCCGGTTCACGCCGGACAGGAGCGCGACACGACGTGATACATTTAGAGGGCTTTTAGCAAACCAGCTATAGCAGGTACTATCTGCTTCTACTCTTGGAGTCACTTATACCATGAAGTTACATAACTGTAGTAATGGTATGATGTATGAATTACACGAATTAAACGTTGAATCGACTTTTAGGCAGACCGTGTTTTTGTGTTTCTCAACTCCTGAGTCCTTCTGCAAGTGAGCGGAAGGTCGAAAAAAAAAAAAAGTAAAACAATAAAAGTGGTGTGTATCAGAGCATTTTATTTTGAATATGGCGGCGGACAAATGACAAATAAAATCACCTTTTTTATTTTACGCCGGGATGGTCAATCAGGGTCGGCGGGAGATGAGAAATACAGAAATGAATAGGGTCGGCCTTACCAGAAACTATATAATTTTCACATATCATTTCACCGTGCCTATACATTATCTATTCACACACATATATAAATATATATGGATATTTGTATAGCGCTGTCGTCCATCCAATTGCATGCTCATAGCGCTTAGGAGTCTCTCATACAACATGTGTCCTACACATATTCTGTATATAGATGCACGCTCTATAACATTATGTTTGTATCTCTCAAACCTTACGTTCTTTACATTCCTTTGAGTAACTAGAAGTTTGCGATGACGAGTCAGGCGATATTTATGGGAAGAATTAATGATTAATTTAGATATATATTGATGAGTAATAAAATACGATTTTTCAACGTAAGATTTTTAAAATTACATACGTGTAAGTCGAATTTGCAGTACATTTTGAAAAATATTGCGAAATTTCAAAATATATTTTTTAAAAAGTGGCAGAATAATTCCTCCTAATAGGAAATATGAAAGAAGTGACCACAAGACAGCACTTGGTATTCAATGGGAGCTAGTTCCAAGCTGCTGATTTCCCTCGAGTAAGGAGGGCTTGTCCCGCTCCTAATCTACATAGAGATATACCAATCTGGAAATATTACAACCACTCGTATCCTTCAAAAGAGATCATAAAGTTTTGTAGGGTCATTGGCAACTTCGTTATCAACTTAATTAGATCATTCCTATATTTCGCTTGCAAGATGTTCGATGCTTGCATTTTAACAGTGAGATTGTTGTTGGCTTCTGAAAAAGGTCCTTCCCACTTTTGTTTTGCATTAATGACACAAATCAGTTACGTAATAAAAGCCATGTGCATACAAATGTAGCATATTTTGATAAAGAAAATATAAGTGACAGACGCTACGTAATAAATCACACTGACAAAAAATAGTATTTTTGCCATGTATTTTAAGAATACTCCTTATCAAGACCGACATATCAATGCATTTGACACTAAGGCGTATAAAACACTGAAACAGATTTTGTCAATTGTGAGAATCCGTATTTAAAATATTTCGTAAAAATTTCTGTGTAGGTTTACGCCTTCACTGAAAATGAAATACCTAAGAGTTCATCTCCAAGTTGTCATAACTGTATCTCGAAGGTTGCCATGATATTCTACACTGACAGTTAGAAATGAGCGATTATCGCTGTCATTCAGGAAGGGGTGTAACTAAACTGGAGCTAAATCGCATATTAACGTTTTGAATTTTAAATTTGATAATGTACTTAAGGGAATTCTTGTCGTATCAAATTGTTCATGTAAAATTTCAAGATATTGGAACTAATCAATACGAGTCGATGTTGATGCATTAACGAAATGGCCGTGTGAAGATACTGCTTTTGAAACGCTTTCACCGGTGTATGACGACAGACGGTGTGTTAATGCGACCAGCGAGGGACTAATCCGTCCAGATAGTATTGAAATAAGGACTTCCCCTCGGGGAGTAGCTAAACGTCCTTTTTATACCGGCCTGGTTGAATGTAATCCACTCACTTGATCAATGTATAACTTATACCAGGGGAGCAGAAATACCACTACGCTTCTATTTGCGCCTCCAGTAATAAGCTGTTTGCAAGTTAACGCAAGGTTTTATTTATCCCGGATCATATGTTTAGATCCCAAGCGATCGCACTCTATTCATAAGAACCTATATTAGACTCGTGACTACAGACCGCTCAGGCACGTTGATAATTGAATTTTCGATACAAATCTCTCCTCACAGCCATTTGGTCTGCTTAATCACACTGGAATCCAACTAGCCCTCTCTCAGCCACAAAGCTGATGTTCAAGCATTGTTGGAGACTCACGTTCAAACAGAGCGGAGTCCGCACTGTGAGTGAGGCCTGCCATCAGACACCGGAGTGATCGCGCTGTAATTGCAGCAGACTTGTTCATAGAAACATGGCCTATTAATGTGTAAGAGTGTATTAGGCTTGTCCCATGTGCTGTACAAACGCTCGGAACTCGGCAGGGAGTTGGAGACCAGCCTTCCTCTAATTACACGAACATCAGATATGCCGGATATTGTAAACTAGCGTCAGGCATTCGCTAAAAAGGATTTGTTCTGATACAATCACGAGAAGTGTCTGCCTTTAATAATCACAACTGAGCCATCATTATGACGTATTGGAGATATCTCCAATTCGCATTGATCAAAATTGCATGTGCTTGGATTAAATCCTGTTCATCCTCATTTGTTAAAAACATATAGAATGTCACATCATCCACCAATGCATAATCAACTTTCACAAAACGTAGTCTGTGAAATAAGGGTTCTCTTTTATGTTCTACTAAATAAACATGGCATAATTTTGACAGCTTTAACTCAGAATTAAATTTCATACTTTAAAAAACGGCTTGAACACTACAACCTATCGATTGTACTGCGATGGTTCTTTAGGTGTGAAATCAATTGCCTAATTCGAAGTGACATCTCAAAATAAAAATTGCAGCTTGTAAATAACAAGTGACTGTTGAGACGGTGGTCTCTTTTACTACTGACATGAACTTTAAGATAGGTACACAGCTTTTTTCAAGTGTAAATGTCTTCCACAGTATTTCTGCTTCATGTCATTCACGCACGATCGAGCAGTCATCAACATGGTTGAAGACTACAATATTTATGTGTTAATTAGTGCTACGACTTATAAGGCGCCTTATTTTTTTCATAGTCAAATTAAGCCAGAGAGAACTGTTTGATTTGATTGACGAAATCTTTTGTTGAAATGCAAGAGATGTGTACATTTGAGAAAGAAATTACGATTATAAGATTTGACTATCATTAAAAAAACAATATGGACGTATACCAATATTCAAAATAACAATACGTGTCAATGTATCATTTGTTTTTAAGAAATCACAAGCCATGCCTTAATCAAACCAAAACTTAACTTATGAAGTTACTACAACAAATAATTCACCATAATCAATTTTGATATGGCATTGTAAGTGGATGAAGATGTCTTTATAGGTTGTGGTTAAAAGTAGAGCACACTTTCCGATTTTAAAATCTATTAAGAATTAGTAAATTTATTGTGAAAGTGCATTTATTTCAGATTGTCATAAATGATTACCATTACATTTGGCAGTGTTAACAATGTACGAAACACATATTGACCATTAAACATTTAACACGAAAAACATTTGACTTGGGTACTGTTCTATGGCAACACTCATTTTACCTTATTGTAGAAAGATTTACAACCATTAAATTGACAGTGTTAACAATAATCTGAATATATAATATTATATATTTGATGTAACCATCGAACCTTTCGTTATGTTACGGGTTTGTTAAGGGAAACCATAGAACGAGTATTCCCCGGATCACTTGGTCGTAATGACGGGGCAATCGCTAAAAGTTAATGTAGTATGAAATTGTCACATGTTTACCCAACTCCTTTGAGACGCACTTTCTCAAACGTGCTTCGAAGTTGTGTTTGTGTGGGCGATAAGGAACTGTACATGGTGTGAAATACATCTTTGTATGCGAAGTATAGTAATGTGTTGTATCATGTTGGTATTTGGGTTATTGTTTTACGTGAGAGGAAGGGACAGTCGCTAAAAGTTAATATAGTATGTTGTTTAATGTTATTTTTTATGCGAAAGGAAGGGGCAATCACGGGTAAGGCACTGTGTTGTGCATAGTGTGTAATACATGTATGTATGCGAAGTATGGTAATATGTTGTCTAATGTTATTTTTTATGCGAAAGGAAGGGGAAATCGCGGGTAAGTAACTGTGTTGTGCATGTGGATTTTTTGTGGAAATATGTGGTTTTGTTTGTGTATTCGAGTTACAGTGTTTGCGAGGGGAGGGGATTGTGTATGGAGTGTTGGAGTGTATGTGTTTTGTTACTTGTGTAACCTATAGTAGTGTGTGATTAAATATGTGAAAGAGGAATGAATATATGTGTTTGTGTGTGTATGTGTGTGTGTTGAGGAAGTATTAATGTTTGTTAGTTCATCTCTTATTCATTTAGAAGTATATGCGAAATGACAATTTGTTCACTGAAAATATAATTGTGTAAATGAACTTTTTAATTCAATTATATCTTATTATAATCTATTTATTTATAGCTTATCTAAAGTGAAAATTATTGTTTCACTGACAGTTAGGGCGATTCTTTTCCTACGTCTTCATTAGAAAACACAATATTTTCATGATAAATTGTATATTTTGATTTTTACATGTAATCGTAAGATTAACATCATAATATTCTTCTGTCAATATTATTCCTAATAACACTATCATGCTTTAGAATATATGTAAAATACAATCAAATAGAGAAAGAACTCAACGAGTAGCGCTGGCAACTAACTAAGGGGATAAAAACTATTACAATCTGATTTAGAGAATCCCTATTTAAACCAACATAAGAAGTTCTTCAATTAATGGAAACACATCTGGCCTCTCCGTTTCCAAGGAGACAAAATCCCACATTCGTAATAATAAATTCCTTACCAAAGGCTCAGGAATATAAACTTGACAATCCTTCTGAAATTGCTTTGTTAAGATGTCAAAGGAAATGGAGATATATAGTAATGTATTAAAAAAGTAAGTAACGAGCACGAAGGGTATTGTTTCCATTTCCGAGATATCTTACACTGTGCTAGAACCTTAACGATACATAGCATCCTGTTACTCTTGAGTCGTACCTCAGTCACAGGCTCTCGCGACTTGACCAATCAGCAACTCTTCTTACTTCCGAAGTACATCATTACCATTGTATTTGCTTCCGCACTCTAGGATTCGCCGCGCCTCTGCCTGCAAAGAAAGACATACTTATTAAAGAGTGAGCTTTGAACAGGGACATCTTCTAACGGAGGCCAGCTGGTTACGCTACTTGACGCCAAAGGACGGCAATACATAGCGCTAGCCTCCTGTCAATCAGCGATTTAATTGCCACTACACTAGTTGAGAAGAAACTTCTAGGCATGAATTATGTGAAGTCGTCTTCTTTAACATCGTTAAGATGGTGATCGCAAAGCGAGCATCATGACACGTATCTGGACAGTGATAGGAATAGAACTCACAGACTCCAAATAGAACACTTTTTTGAGTAACCATGGAGTTATTTTGTTCTATGTTGTAAAGGATGGTTTCAAAAAATTTGGAGCCAAAGCATTCATTAAATAAAGTTATTTGCTCTGAATTAATATTGTTTATTGTCATGTAGACATCTACCTAAGATGATATATAAAGACAGAAATGATTTAAATTATCAAAGTATTAGATAAATTAAAAAGAATTGGCATTTTAAAAAGGCCAAAAGGTATCAAACATTGAAAGGTTGTCATTGGTATATTATGTTTTCAGCTTGTGATATCAAAGAATAAAGGGCGCCTAATTCAAACGTAAAAACAGCTGATTTGCAGGTATTGTAATCAAGAACAAGAACAGTTGTAACATAGCGATTTGCAATGTAAGATGATTAAAGTCCTGTATCCAACACACGAAATATGGATAATCACTAATATAATTTATGTATATGCATTACTAAATGAATACATTATATTTTAATTTGAAAACACTTTTCAGTCCCAAACTCTACACAGTTCTTGATATTATATCATTTTGTCATACTTGAATAATATCATGCGATCATCTTTAACGGTTCCCCGAGGTAATAATGTCATAACACCTTGAATTAATGGGTTCTTTCTAATGTGTTTAAGAGAGCAAGGAGTGGAAGTTTGTGGCTTCTGAATATTCAAGTAAGTAGAACTGAAAAAAAAGGTCCACAGAAAATTAGATAGCCCAATGCATTTCGAAACTGAAATGCAAAGAAAAGGAAAATTCAAATCGTGTTTTATAGACCCTTAGCTCTATCTCTTTAGTGGTCAGCAATTTCCCCTAATGTGGGATTAAATTGAATTCCTGGGCGTAAATGATGGAATACGACAGTGTTCTATGTAGAATGTCAAAAAAGGATTAATTTGTATTGGATATTGAGTCTCAAAGTTCTTGATAAAATGAGGTTATACTAATGTATTATTCTGAAATAATATGCCGTTTTTTAAATTGAAAGATATTTTATTCCACTTCGTGAATTGCGACGTAGTCCTTGACAGATCGTGACGGATTTACATAATCGGAAGTTCAGTATGTTTTTAGAGACCTGTTCTTTGCGATGGAGACGACTTGGAGTACGGAAGACTTGTCTACTACAATCCATCACTGTCTTACACCAACCCACATCAACCCACTCGCCCTCTTACCTATACCTACAGCCTGTACCTATCTAGGCAGTTACATGTACGTCTCTGTTGCAACGAATGGAGGAGGGGATATGTTCCTGAACTCTTCATCATCATTGTATCAACCGCCCGTTGCTTATATGTCCACTAAACAAAGCTAATGTCTTAACTCTAGACTCATTTATGTATCAGCTTCTGAATGTTGACAGGTCCACGTAATATAAACAATTTCCTAACTCTAGACTCATTGTATCAAAAACCCGATTCTCATGTGTCCACTAAACAAGATAATTTCAAAACTTTTGTCTCATATACTTATCAGCTTCTGAATGCTCATACGTTCAGTAACAAGAATAATTTCAAAACTCTAGACTCATTGTTTCAACCACCCGATGCTCATAAGTCTACTAAAGACGAATAATTTCACAACTCTTGTCTAATACATGTATCAGCTTCTGAATGCTCATAAGTCCACGAAACCAGGAATCCAAACTCTGGTATCACCTCATCTTCCTACGCTCTCTCGGTATCAGCCTTTTCAAGCTCAGGAGCCTACGACGCGGGAAACTGTTGCCTCATTCTGGACTCATGTATCTAGCTCTCAATGCTTATTAGTCAAGAAAGGAGAATTAGTTACAACACTCTGTTATCGTCGAGGCATAATCCCTCCGATGCCAATTAGTCAAGGGAGTGGAACCTGATCTTCACGTTATTAACCCAAGGATCTAAAGTGACGTACAAAAGAAACTTTTTAAAACTGAAATATTGAAACAAACTAATATTGAAGTTGTCAGTTCAGTTGGCATTGACATTTTAGATTTAAACTTTATGTTTGTTGACAAATATTCATGCATCTTTCTAAAGCATACAAAAAAATCATAAACACGTGACCTTGGCATTTGTGCTACGTCAGGTTCCGACAAAGTTTAGAAGGTGAATGTTGGTAACCCCTTTAGTGTAAAATAACAACACTATCGGTATACATTCAGCTCTAGGAGTTGTGCCAATCAAGATCATCGAAAGGTAAACTGACTAATGAATGTAACAACAGATGAACGGCCGCTTGATTGACCTCTATTGTTGTGGATGGCGAAACTGGTGAGTCGGTTAAATATTGGTATGATCATTGCCTGAATCTTTGGATGTGGGATCGAATCTCGCAATGACCAGACCAGAAAAAGAAAAAGCATTTATAGAATTGCAGATATTGTGATTCAGAATAAAATAATGTTACATTTGTTCACAATGTAACTGGCGTGTATCTCTACAAGCCCTTCCACTGCATACTTGAAGCCCGATTCTACCTTTCCTTACTTGTTGATCGCTTTAATACCTTAATGTATCTGTGGCACTCAAAGGCGCGATACTCTAACAGCGCAGACAGATTCTAACACAAAAGGCGGCAGATACTGACGCGGATGAGGCATAAATCCTAGCACTTGTGGCATTAGGACCAACTGTCTCGGTAATTGCTACTTTAAGCCTGGCATTCCCCTTTACTGTACATATTTAATGGACATCAAAATCTAATAAACAAATGTCTGAGAATCCCACTGTCTAATTAAGTTTTTACATCTACATTTCTAAAACGAAAGACGTGATCCAAACGAATAAATCTTGCTTAGGGAGAAACCTTGTAACAAGAGCCTTTAGGTTAAATTTCCTTTAAATATGTTGATAAACGGTTAATGTGATTGTGATGGTTAGGGCATCTCAACATAAACTCTAAGGGCAGAACTGCATGACATTTTGTGCTATCGATGTGTTACATTATGCATATACGTGTCAATAAAGTGGAAGATGATAGTTGTAAAATTAGCTTAACAGTTCCGAAAGTCATATAGAAAGAAAACCTTACCAGCGTAAGATTAATAATTCTTTATTGTCTACACTAGCATATACTCCACTACAGACTACTGATTTCAATTGAGTGTCATATTCCATCATCTTCATTAGTCAAAATGTCATTAGTTAAACAAGTGATGAAATATTAAGTGTTCTACCATAATAGATTACAGTTGAATACAAACACGGGAGATGCAAACAAAACAGTTATTAAATGCATTTCTATAACCATGAAGCAAATATGGACCATTGATAAACTTCGTTAACAATTGAAATATAAAACCCAGTGAACATGACATATATAAGGTCCAAATATACTTACGAAGTGAAAGTTCGGGACTAAGACCTTAATAATACCCAGATGGAGCAGTTTATTTGTAACGTGATTTCAAAAAGTTATGTTGATAAACAGTACAACATTTAATAATCCATCCATTCATTCATTCATTCTCATCGTCTTCACAGAATGATCATGTATATTCCACTAAGATGATTGGCCGTTTCAAAGTCTGACACCAGGAAATGATTGAATTCGAACAATTTTTTTTTCAATTATCAATCAAAAATATTATTTAAAAAAATATCAATAACCGTCATTATCTATTCCCCTCGGCAAATGACGCTTGATAAGATTGACATATTAATCATTCTGAATCAGAAACAAAACCTCATTTTATTCACAGAGTTTGTGCTTCCTCTACTTAAGCGAACTAGCGGTCTGTACGCGTATACCTTTACTAATTCAATTCAACCAATATTCACTTAACCTTTGCTCAGAATACTACGCTTCAACTTTCTTTCATGATATTCGCAGTGTTTCTCTGTTTTTGCAAATTAAGACTGTTTAGCCTTTCAAACCATCAAAATTCCAACCCTTATTATATTACAGTTATCTTGTAATCTTAATCAAATCAGTTGTTCAGATGATAGCATTCAACGTGACATTTCTCCCATGGTCAGCAGCGAAACTGTCACTTTGTGTTTCAAGCTTAACAAATGAATTATCCACGTTTTCAATAAAAAAAACCTCTATCTGTTACTTAACATAACGCTTGATTTCATGCTGTTTTCCTAATGACAATCGTATTGTAAAAAAGTATAATATTGACGTAATAATTACGAAACGCCATGCAGATCATAACTAACGATGTTTCAATTAAGCGTATGGACAAAGCCCATCAACGCAAAGATTGATGTCCCTAATAATAATTAAATGTCTGTTTATAATCAAAGAGACGGTAAATGTTGCTCACGATTATGTCTCATATTTGATTTAATCAGATGCATTGTTTATTACAGTGTTTATGACAGGCAGAACTTCAGATATGATATACAAGACCAGTTACTTTGGACGTATCGAAAAGGTCAGATGTAGGCCAGCGGCTGATTATTAACCATTCTTATTGGATCTATTGGGCGTTTATATGATACAATGGTGATTTCGGACGTCCTGCTTCTACCATCAACTACCTTACTACCCTGATGTAGTCTCATTCTCTAGCAGATATTACGCAACCGGTTTCTATTGGTGTCTTTTTTAATTACAAATGTGTATATTGTCATTTACCTTCCACAATGAAATGGGTAAGTATAGTATCTGTTTGCTATCTTGGGTATTTTTGAAACTGATGTTGAAACACCTTCTATATCAAATAGTGTTTATCAACCCTGTCAGGAACACGTCACATAATTCTATGTTTAATAACCTGAGATAATAAACAAGGGTAAATGTCTTTTTCAAAAGTTTCCAAGAAAAGTATAAAAAGAAGTGGTTTAGAATGTATTGCAAGGATCCGCTTTGCTAACTTTTTCAATAATATATGGACTGCTATAAAATTCAACCTATTGTTCAAGTTTTGTTCATTTCACCATTTCACTACAAACCATCTGTAAGCTTCTTCAGCTACTGAGATAAACAGACAGGGTAACCAATTGTGCGATCTTTTGTGCTATATGAGCGACCTTACTTTTAATAAAATTTGTTACAAAATACTTAGGAACTGTTGAATACTCAAATCGTGAATAGTCAGACTTTCAAGTTTATTATTACTATTTCACATTGGCTTCCCCTAGTGTCATGATTGCTTACGCCTCTTTGACATTTAAGTAATCGAATTACTCACTTAATCGACAACAGATAAATCTGACATTTAAATGAAATCTAAAGTAATGTCATCATTCAGAATTAAAACTTGACGATTCATGATAAGTTTATGTGAAATTGTCATTAAATAATACATTATTATTACATAACATGAGTGTTTCTAATAGGGAGATTTTTTAAATAAAGCATTTTAAATGTGTAGGGTTCCCAGGGTAAACCTGGGTTTTTTTCAAACTCGAGGCGAAATGAAAATGTAAAACAGAGTAATATAGGTATTCTATTTGGATTCAATTTATTCTTCTGTTGACAAAATCGACTTTCAATTAGATTAAAAGGTTCTGTAAGTGTCCAAAGGCCGACATCTGCAATGAGGATTTCTGTTGGAAAACAAACACACAATTTGCCTACATAACTCTCGTAATGTCACCAAAGATAAATGTGTACTAATGGCTTCATCCTATTCACGTAGGCTCCCTGGGCAGCTGTTGATTAGCCGTGCACACTTCGCGACATGACTTCAAGTCGCCAATGGTCATTATCACCAAGGCAAGCGCTTGACCAGTCTTTCTTATAGTCATTGAAGTGGGATTGAAATATTAAGACAGACAAAATAATTACTGTCAACACCTGCGGTTTTTGACCTCACGAGGCGTATTTGTAGATTAAGGAAGTTTGGACAGTGACAGTCGTATGTGACGATTTTAGTAATGGTCCTCCAATTCCGTTCAGCATATGTGACCATTGTTGCTTTCAATTCTGTCTTTTCTCAAATACGCTGAAAAGCATTACACTCACTTGGTGATCTCATTAATGATAACTATGTGTACTTATTAATTTCTATATAATAAGACGCCACTGATAAGAGAACAAGTGTAGGTCTGGTACGAGAAAAAGTACTCTTAAAGAGTTTATGATGGTAAGTGATGACAGACTGGTAAAGGACGAAATACTACTAAGATAAGATATACTGATAAGTGAAGATCTTGTAAAAGAGGAAATACTGGTTAGAGGTGATGTACTTGAATGAAGTAAAATACCGATAAATAATACTTGAGTAAGAACAAATACTAACAAAAGAAGAAATACTAGTAAGTGAAGACGTCCCGCAAGAAGCAGAAACTTTGGCAGGTGATTAAACAATGTTGAAACAAAGCTGTTGAGAAACGAAATACTTGTAGGAGATGAAACACTATTAAAAGATGAAATACTTTGTATCGGAAATACTTATGATTAAGTGAAGAACATGTAAAGGAGGGAAAACTGGTAAGAGAAGAAAAACTGGTAAGAGAAGAACTACTAACAAGAGAAGAACTACTGACAAGAGAAGAACTACTAACAAGAGAAGGTAATTAGGTGAGAGACGGAAATTTGGTAAGAGAAGAACTACTGACAAGAGAAAAACTACTGAAAAGAGAATGAAATATGGTAAGAGAAGGAAATCTGGTAAGAGAAGGAAATCTGGTAAGAGAAGGAACTTTGGTAAGAGAAGAACCACTGATAAGAGAAGAACTACTGGTAGGAGAAAGAATACTGATAAGAGTAGAAAACTGTTAAGAAACGAAATACTTGTAGGGGATTAAACCCTTACAAAAAAGGAATACATGTAGGAGAAGAAATATTAAAAAGTGAAGAAATACTGGTTAGCAAAGAAATGCTGGTAATTGAAGAAACATTGATAGAGAAGAAATAATTGTAGGAGAAGTAAACACTAATAAGAGTAGAAAAACTGGAAAGATAGGAAACATTGGTAAAAGAAGAAATACTGACAAGGGCAGAATTACTGGTAAGAACGAAATACATATAGGAGAAAAAATGGCACGATCTGAGGTTATGATACATATTTCACCCGTCTATTATACACCGTTACCTCAGCATGTGAATTATCTCTTTGTAACAAACACATAACATGATGTATCAATAAATAAAGCGTATAAGAATGTGCTATATCAAACGACAGAATGCAACTACTTTTGATGACAGACTGGGCAAGCACTGCATCGTCCTAATCAAATCTGCTGGATTGATTGGTTCACCTTCATTAGACAACGACTACATGTCTCGGTAATAAATGCTTAAAGGCATGTCGTCGCTCTCTGTTGGGCCAATTTCTGTATCTGTTTTACCCTATATCGTTTTACTTATTACTGTTTCTAACTGATATCTAACCGGATAAATATTGCATTTACAGTTAACAGGTTCACAGAATGCATGCTGGGTGTTCAGTTTACAATATGCCCCACTTTTCTTCTTCTGTATGAAACACGCCTAAACGATGTCTGAAAACCTCTGCATGTTTGCTGAACATGGATGTTTTTCAACCTACCTATGAACGAACGATACCAATGGCCTGAGAATGAAGATGCCTTATTTGGTTTTAATATTACATTCACTTGGGAAAGGATTAGAGTAGATTATATTAGAGTACCCCATTTGTGTAGTCAAAGATGTCCCTCTTCTCCGAATGAACATGACAACATCATAAAGAACTATCTAAAAGGATTGAATTTTGTTGTTCAGAAATGAAAATATTCACCTTATAATCATTGTTGACTGGTTAAAAAGCCTTATCTATACATTAGGAGTGCATATTTTCATACCTTTATTGATATACCTAAGATTGATACAGTGCTATACACATTGTAAGCACTTTTACTTAATTATATAACTTTACGATGTCACCACTTACCAATCATGAAATATCATGACTATAAGCTGAATCGCGGATATCAGATATTGCACAGTTTTACCTACAGTTCGAGATTACCGTACGGAATTTTATTTCATAGGATTTACAATTTGATAAATACAGTTAGAGGGCTCTTCAGTTATTATTGATCAAGGCCTCCCTGAGTGAAAAGCGACCATTACGTTCTCCTATAGCTCAGGAGAGCACGTGTCTATTCTGTCAGGTTCTAAACGACAGATAGGCAACTCGTTTCTCATGTTGAGGGTTAGAGTGGTTTAAAGGCCACTTGGAGTAATACGACTGACGTTAAGGCATTACAGGGTAAAGCAATGTTTTATCTTAACGAGACCAAATGTTGATGTCGACAATGTCCTGTTGTATGACAATTTCAAAAAATAGTTTCAGAATAACTGCATTTTGAAAGAATTTTTTTTAAAATTCTATTGTTTTTAGATAAGATATTTTAAAGACTTTATTTAAGGAGTATATGTCATAGATTTTTAGTAAAAGGGCTAGTTTGAGGCAAATCGTGAACTACAACATTAATCAATTAATTACTGTTGCTGAACTTTTCTACCTACAAAAAGGTTTTTGTTAAATATTTAAATTTCATATTGTGCATAAATTGTATATATCAGTGGAATTCACTCTGGTCTTTGTTCTCAATGTTTGTTTCAGAGTAATATAAGCAGCCGTGTACAGGTCAAATTAATTCTTTTCAAATATTAAGGTTTGAAATTAAGGGAAATTATTATATCATAATTATAAGATCAATCATTAAACCTATTTATTTAAAATATAAGCAGTTTATGATTTTAAAATTTTGTAATAATTCTACGTTTCGTTTTTCTTTAAACTCCCCGATCATAATATATCTATATATTAGAAACCCGCATACATCAATTCTTTTTCTTTAATAATACATATCAGAATAAGGAAGACAAGAGTAATTCAATGGATGAACAACTTCTTTATTTGAAAACGGTATACGAATCTATACCGAAACGTCGCTAGTGTTCATCCATAGAATTACTCTTGTCTTTCTTATACCATCAACGTCTAGAATGCCGCTCAACTAGCTCATCTTGACTGTTTCTGCCTAGGACAAAATAGGAAGGCTTCGCACAAGTGAATGCATTGCAGTCCTTAGAAGATTACGTGAAGAGTTGAAACGTTCGGTTTGATCAAACGTCGATGGCAACGATCTCTGATTGCAAATATATGTATTCTTTTACCCTGGAACGTGATATTCTTGTAACAGCGGTTACTGTTGGAACGGAGACACTTAATTCAAGGGAATGTATTTTCGATTTAAAAACTTTGATTTGTTCATTCAATTCAGTTGTAATTTAAGTTACTTAATTTGTTTATTTATATTTATAACTCATCTACTCCTAACTTCTATTGTGTCTTGAACGTGATAAGCAAAATGACATACGTTTTGATAATATCTAACAATACGTACAGTGTTTGTTTACGAGCGGGTGATCTACAGTGACAGAAATATATATGACGGTCATTATAGTCTGTATTTTACAGTGACGGAGTGTGTACAGAGATGAAAGAGTGATATAGATGATGCTGACATTCTGATGATGAGTGAACGATTTATTTACATTTCGTGATGCATATGACTACATACTATACCTATTTCCGTATGTTCTGAGCAGCGTTTGCATTCATGACTAATCGTAGACTTGAGAAAATAATGATATGACTTTTTTAAAAAAGCTCGATTGCAACAACAAAAATTTCATTATTAAGTATCACTAAGTGTTTCAGTAAATCTCATAAATAACCATTAAACTGACTCATTGAAACTATCAGGAGAAAAGAGGGATTCGTTCAGACGTTCTTGACACGTGCAGTACGTCCCTGGATAGATGGTAAGTATTTAAATACAGGGTCCTAACGTGGTTGAGTCGCCACCGGTCAATGGTTATTAGCCGTGTTTAATTGTAGTTCTCTTGAAGGTAAGACGTTAGCAATGTATCACTCGAAACAAGGGGATCATCATTACTGATTAGCTAGTCTGGGGCGAATATCATGATTCAAGTACTAAACGATCCTTTCTTATTGCCTGCCGTCATTTGGTACACAATCTAACGTTAGTGACGTGTAATAAATCACATGGTAAATTAGGTAATTGCGACAGAGGCAGTTTTGCGACAATCGGCAGCTGGTTTGTATGTTTGTATGCCCCAAGCTGTCACACTTACCTCTCTTAGACACATATAACAAAGTAGTTATTGCCTTTTTCAGGAAATGATACCAAGATTGTACTACTCTGCAGTCCTCACGAACAAATGAGCAAGATACGTATTTGGACACAGAGCACCTGTTTTGTGAAGCTCGTATAACATAACCGATGTTTCTGACTCTTTCTATTTCTAATATACATTATGCTACTTCATCATCGGATGCTGTCATCAGAAAAAGAATCTATCTTCAAGATGAAAAACAAGCTATTTTTATTGCTGAAATACGTCAAGTCAGCTGACAGTCCAATATCACTGCATACGAAATGTGAGCATAAATGGTATCACCAAAAATAGGAATTTCATGCATATATTAAGAGGCTTTTTATGAATTTTTATTTGTATGAATATTATAAGTTATTCTCACTGAAAAAGATATTTTAATATACATTGTTTTAACATTTCTTATTTAAGGCCAACGTACTCACACGTAATACTGCCGTTAAGGTATAACTTGACATTTCTTTAAAACTACTCTTTTGTTCCAATTTAAGTTAAATGTTTATCAAAGTGAACAATTTACTTGCGACTATAAAACAACGCTAAATTGTCATAACAGATCTTAAAAGTCATTAAAATTGATCCTTTGTAAAAAAAACAAAAGAATTGTACTACTCTATAAACATGTGCAGTTCAAGTGAATTAGTGATGTTACTAAAAATCAGATTTTAGATAATAATAATTTTCATCCATTTCGTACATATATTTTAAACAACAATTAATGGCTGAGAAGTCTCTACGTGTATCTAAAATACCAGGCAACTAGACAGCAACGTTGTGCTTACCGTTTCTTTTATTAATGGCAAGAAGTTTCCACATAGCTTGTTATATCTCTTGCTTTTCAGAGCTCATGATTCGTGGTTTCCACTTTTAAAAAATACGTTTATAAAATCAGAACATCAAATCATCTTAAGATTTACACTTTAACATTTAAAGGTGCTTCTTATTAATCCCTGTAGAAGTCTGAAAAACAAGTGTTGCCATTTCGTGATCGATGGGAATACAAAAAGAGGCACAACAAATGTAAAACATCTGAATTTCTCTTGAAAACTGCTAAAAGAAACTCTTTTTAGAACGTTTAAAAAGAACCACTATGTATAAAAGGTATTATGACATATGACATGACGTTTTGATCTACGGAAGTAAGGATATACGTGAAGGCTTTGTTTGACCGGCTGACAAAAAGATCCTTCAACACAAATTGGACTTTCTTACATGTATGATTGCGTGTAACAATTATTTTGTTTTTATCGCAGTTTTACGCCGATTTGGTTAGATTTCAGTAATTTGCGGCGAGTATGAAACTTAAAAATGAATTAACAATACTGTGTGGTTATCATCGTTTAAATTACCATGACGTTAAATGATCATTTAAGACACATGTACACTAATGGTGGGATAGTTGTTTGACATCATCCCCTTTAGATCTTCCGTGCGCGTTTTTGTAGTATTAAGCATTTCAACGAAAAACGATGGCGTTTTGCAATCATTTAACATACAAGTAATTCAAATACGACTCAAATTACAATGAATGTTGGTAATGAAATACTTCATACCTCAGAACGTCTATGAGCGTCATTTAAAGTACGATAGATATCGCATAGTGTAAGAATGATATGTACGTGTCAAGGACATACAGCAAGATCATCTCTTTAAGGACATCACACATAAACATTGTTAGAAAGCAGCGTGTCACTGACCTGTTTAGTGTAAGGGTATAATTTCATTGAGAGCTGCAGTGCACATCTACTTATTGTCTAGACCCTGTAGAAGTGCTCAGATGTCACAAATGTCAGCTTCATTACCTGCCAATCTGATTAGGTAAGTCTGTATTATAAGCACTGACTTCAAACGCTGCTAACAGACCTTGTATCTGCCTGGTGTATATTCGCCTAACTCGTAATGTCATTACCGTAGATGATGTCGCCTAATGCATCGGTGAGGTAACTAAGAGCTCGAGGCTACCTGTTAACAGAATGGCTACGTGTTGTAGCATATACCATCACTCAGTGCCAGATGTGTAACAGTCAAATGACACCACGTTCTTGTTTTGTAAACGAAACACTGGAGTAAATGAGATGGTGTCGGTAAATGAATTGATTGCCGTAAGGTTACCAATTTACAACCGCTCATTGAAAGGCCGCTAACCGGTACCCAAATGACACCTGTAAGTCTTTAGCTATTGTATCCCTTCCTTTAATAATATAATTGATTATTTATTCATTTAGCCCAGTTTCATTTTAGAAGATGTAGTATTAAATGTAATATTTAGCCAATCTTATCAATATTAGAACAGATAGAAATTGGGTCTCGGGTGCAGAAGGTGTTACAATTCTTCTTACGCAGCCATACTTGAAACTAAATGAGGAATGCTGATTGATTGGTGTAGGAATCTTCATATTGAAATGAAGAAGGCTCCATATTGATAACAGTACTGTAAAGGGCATTCTGAGGAATACATTAGAACAATATAACATATGCTGATGCATCTGTCAAAAGCGAAAGAAATGAGATTTCTAAAAGACAAATGGCCATTTCTAGATTGTCATATAAAGGATTTTTAACCACGAATTGTCATTTTTGAACAGATTAAATCTTCAAACGTAGCGTGCCATCATCTTTCTTTGAGATAATGCCAGTCTATGAAATAGTCGATTCTATTCCATTTATCCGGTCGTACAATGTAATCATTCAACATAGTTTATTAAGTGTTTATGAAGTAAATCCAATTTGATGTACCATTCATAGTCTTATAAAATAAGCTCAACTCTCTGCGTTGATTTTTCCTTTAATAAAGGGACAGTGAGGGTATTGGATCAGTGTGAAATAACAGGCAGTAAGAACATACGTTCATTAGCGACTTCCCTTTATATAGAGAACTTCGTTAGGCTCTCCCTTCCGGCCAGAGGTCAACGTGTGACAGTAATGAGAAGTGAAGATATCAATTAAAGTACCCCTAATCTCAATCAGAAGTCGCATTGGCGGGTTTATGACGGTAGTCGGAACCCTGACAGGTCATATAAGCTAATCACACATACCTTCCCAGAATAATTAGAAGCTTTCATATAGCAAAGGACAGCAAATTGAGTATACCTAATTATAATTTTCTCTTATCTTGAATCAAATTTCTTTCTTTAATGACAGGAATATTCTTAATCGGCGCCCTCGAGGAATAATGCCAATGGCTACATGTATGCCTTCGCTTTGAATTTGACACTTACATTGCCATAAATGTACCACAAGCGGGTGTAGTCTTCTAAAAGAAAGATAAATTATAATGAAAAGGGTCACGTGGATCCTACAGGCCTCGTTTGACTTCTTTGATAACATTTACGTTCTCTCTTCATTCTTCTTCATATATTACAGCTTTTGATGTGCAAGTCCTTTTAGTTACCGTTTAAAAGTACGATCGTTTAACGATGTAATATTATTAATAAATTCTACTGTTCTAGTAGACGTAGCAAATGTTAAGGTCAGGAGAATTATTTTCAGATTAAGATAATGTGATCGATGAATTTGTTCTTGAGCCACTGTATGCTAGAGCTTATTCAGGTATCTTCACGAAGCAGCATAATTGAAGCGCCGATTGCAAATTTGGTTATATTGACAGCTGATGCAAACTGTATGAAGATGGTTTTTGTAATCTGTTACATTAGTTAATTATGAAAATGCTTTTGAAACCTTTTACCAGCGACATTAAATCGGGAACTTTAAATTTATCCTCTGTAATACGTTGCTACAGCGCTTTATCATTTAGTTTTTTTAATGCTTTTGTCTTCCTTAAGATTATGGATCTGCTTATAAATGGAATTCATAATTGAAATCTATGATAAATTTCTAGCAAATAACATTCTAAATTCAAACATTATAGAGTGTGGTTAATTTGTCATTAAATAATATCCTAATTCGTCTAATATCCTAGTTCATCTAAGGAAATATCGAGTAAGTCATAACCCAAGAACCCATTTAGAGCTAACGAGGCGTTTATTGCTTCCTTTGCTATTCGATAGCAAAAACCAATTGATGCGAATGATGCTAATTTTATGGACACTATACACATCTTAAAGAACGCATTTGATAATCGCGTGAAACATTTACAGGTCATAAAATGATAAAAAGATTTCCTGCGATCGCGAATCGTGGTTGGTAATTTTATAACTCATTGAAGTAACTCGTCATCTTTTCATAAATGATATGACAAATGGAATAGAACCACGTGAATCTAATGCGCTTTAGAATATGTGTATGGCATATTGAATTCATAATCACTGAATACATCGCGTTATGTTCCTCTGTATGTGAAAATAGTTTGTAACTAACCTTTTACTAACAGGCAAGTATATTCGGTACTATTGAAGGGAATTTTTCCTAATCAAAAAGCTAGAATACTGGGTGTTATGAGAGGGAAACTGTAAGGTGCTTCAGATAAAAGTAGTTTGTTCTTACGAAATATAAAAGACCCCTTTAAGCTCAAAGTCTTTGAACTCAGACTTAAGTGATAGAAACTGTTACAAATCTTAGCTCAAGGTTCATAAAAATAGCTTAAAATTATGGAAATAGAGAGTTTGTCCATTATAGTACCGATCTCAATGATAGAGAGAGACAATTATCATAAGGTGTCCGGCTAAAGCAGCAGAAAGTGAAAGTGTTGAACCTACCTGTACGGCTCTGTAAATGTAATAGTCTACTTCCTCATCAATTCCAGCGCAAGATGTTTCAGATCGTTTTCCCCAACCAGGTGCCCGTTTTCCCCATCCTGGTGCCCTTTTTCCCCAGCCAGGTGCTCGTTTTCCCCAACCAGGTGCCCGTTTTCCCCAGCCTGGTGCCCGTTTGTCCATATCAATATCTCGTTTTCCCCATCCAGGTGCCCGTTTTCCCCATCCAGGTGCTCGTTTAACAGCTAATGTACTCAACATGTCACGTTTTCCCCAGCCAGGTGCGCGCTTTGCGTAGTCTTCAAGATTGTCCAGTGTACGTTTGCCCCAGCCAGGTGCTCGTTTTGAGAGATCAGCACCTGATAAAATGTCTACGGGGTCCTCACCCTCAAAAGACAACTCATTGTCCTCATTGTCCATATCCCCCTCAAGGGAACGCTTGCCCCATCCAGGAGCTCGCTTTTTCAACACATGAACAGATTCTAATGTCCTCTGAGTTAAAGATTTGTCTTTATCATCGGCCACATTGGCCGCCTGGTCATCACTGAGGCCACAACTGATCATACTTAAAACTACAACTAGTCCCAGAGCGGCCACCTGTAAGAAAGACGACATGGCGGTAACGATGTGGCCCTGTGCTCTGGTGATGTGGCTCGCAGCGGGTTGCACCAGGGAGTTACAAGGCCAACAAGCCTCACTCAAACTTATATATACAGTGAGCTGGAGCGAAACTTGTGAGCACAGCAGCGTGGACCTCTGTGGACACGGAC
Source organism: Steromphala cineraria (assembly GCA_916613615.1). Classification (NCBI taxonomy): domain Eukaryota; kingdom Metazoa; phylum Mollusca; class Gastropoda; order Trochida; family Trochidae; genus Steromphala; species Steromphala cineraria. The sequence goes on along the minus strand of OU744731.1, from coordinate 54,225,180 downwards.
TCACGTCATCCGGGAGGAGGCGTAGTAGGCGATGCTTTCAGAGCACGTTGCTTCTTTGCATTATCAGTTTATTGGTGGCCAGGCGGAGGAGGAGGGGAGAGCGAGGGAGTGGGCAGCCGCAAGTACAATACTTAACCGCATCGCTGCAATCAATTGTGTTTCCTGCCCTAAACTCATCAGTGCTTCAAGAGACGCAAGACGTTGCACATGTATGCACAGAGACTGCAGTGCATCAGTCAGCCAAGCTTTGATAATCAGGGATGGCTAGTAAAATGACATGTAAGATATAAACCAGTTTATATTGGTTACCTGAGCGGGAACCTATATGAGAGTTGAGTGCCATTAGGCGTGTAGTGTTGCTACAAGATGAAGCAAAGAGACAGAGACTGTTGCCGTTAATCCCAGCAAGCACCGCGCACCGTCAAGTCATTGCTAAATCGACACCAACTGAATCTAAAAGTTAATAACCACGACTCTAATTTGTTGCTTTGATCGATCCGGAAAGACTTCTGAACACTAACCTGTAACACTGTATATAAATGCCACAGCAGCTTGACTTCACTTCAACGCGGCGCGTTCTCACTTTAATTCTCCTTCACAAGCTGTAAATTGATAAAAACATATTTCGTTTTGTATCGAATTAAATAATAATCAGGCCTGTCAGATTTCAATTGCTGTTTCCTAACGACAAATTGATCCAATATTGATGGTTTTAGACATGCGAACCTGAACACACAAGCTGCGAGCATGATAAGGAAGGTTTTTTTGCTAAAATTCTTGATTAAGTTGGTTGTATAATTTTGTATTGTATAACCCGAGGTCATTATTGTATCACACATCTGATTACAACTATGGTTTTGATTTATATTCGCAATGGTGCCTGTAGTAATTACATTTGAATAAGAAAAAGTAGAACTATATCTCATGTAAAAGAACTGATTCACTGAATATATGCATGAAGTTGAGTATTACTGCCACACATTCAACACGATTACAAACAGGCATGACTTGATAGGATTTACAATTTCTATTCCTTAAGGCACTCAAGATTAATCTTTTTTTCTTATAAAATTTGTAAAGAAGTGCGTCAGCGACTTATTTGTTTTTTCGTGTTGTGTGAAATACCAGTTTGTTAAAAACTGCAATATATCCTAAGAGTATTTATTCGTCATTTAAAGATTTAATGCTGATAAAATATATAAAGTATTTATCTTTATATTCGTGACCACTCAATGTTTTAGCTGTCTTAACAACAATTCATTTTCCATTTATCTTTAGGAACACCAATATTTTAAGGCATTGATGGGGGAACTCAACTTGCAGCAGCGGTAAATGTAAAAAACGATGATAATGAACAAGTAATTTGATAGATTCTGAACCAAGTACGTTTAGTTTAAATGCTAGTTAAACATCCCTCTTCTGACAACGTACAGATCACAAACTGACAATAACACTAATGATAAGATAATTATTCAGCTATGTGAAACCTTGATAGCTACTAAATAGTACTAAATCTAATGACAAGTTTTGTGTTATAATTTAAATGTGTTAACAATTAAATATAGTTGTGTGTAGTCTATAATTCTAGGGTTAAATTTGTGTTACTTTTTCATATTGTACTCACTGTGGTAGCATGTTTAGTTTGGTGAAGAATGACGTCATAATGGCAGTTAATGATAGAACTATTAGAATTAAGTATATGTGACAAGAATGTATTCATCCAAACAAACTACGCTTTTCATCTATCAATTAACGTCAAACTGTGATTCGCTGCTTTGAACAAACAGAAGCTTACAGAATTTTTGATTTAGATAGAATTAGGTTTCGTGCACTAAAAAGGGGTGTTCGGTATTCAAATGTATGTATATAATTGATTGAATAACTGTGTAAATGTTTTGTTGACGATGTATTGATTTATTGTAAAATTCAAAACATTATGAAATTAGAACATGTAAGACATTTCTTGAGAAAAAGGATTGCAACATTGTCAAATGAATAAGAATAATATCATTCACAAATATATCATTCGTTAAAACAAGTAAGCAATATCCAAAACTCATTTGACCGTTTGACTGATATATTATATATTGTCCTGACAGATTTAGTATGATAAAGTATTGTACGCATATTTTGTCTTTAGAAACCTTTAAGACGACAAAATATTTGAAGAAGAAATAGTTTATTATAGGGAAAACAGAGATGCTAACCAAAGTTTAAGCAACAATATTGATATATTGTAAGTGTTTAGTTTATCATTCGATGTCCACTTGACAAAAAAATTATGAAAGATATCAAAATCATAATACATTATTTACATGCAAATATCACCTTTGCCGAAACTACAAGCACCCTATATATTTTATCTCTATAAAGTATCATATATGTTACTGTTTACATCAAATATGGTTTTGTTTGAAGTGTCCGTAATGTAGCGATCGTTGTGTATGTAAAGTCATTTTTCAATGTCATGATTGTTTATAATTTTCTTCGTAATTATTATATTCCAACAGAAATTAATCAGTTGTTATGTTCACTAACGTTAAACACACATCTGAGTAGGAAATATGTAAACGATAGTTCTACGACAAACCATTCTGTAATTGCTATAAAACTATCATGGGAGTTTACTTTGTACGAACTTAATATTTTTAACGGTCACATCAAAGTCATAGTTATAGCAAGCATTTTGTAGGAATTGAAAACAATACAAATGAACTATCACAAATTACACACTGATGAAGTAACAGTCGGGTCCCCAATTGGGGTAAGAGTCATTACGATAGTAATGAGAGCATTAAATAAAATTTCACAGAAATAACTTTTATCATCAACTTTGTAAAATGGTCAGTTTGTGTAATGAAACCTTCTTCCAAATTACATACTTCAAGTACAAAAAGTTTAAAAATACATTAAAATTTGGAAATAATATGTTTTTAAGCCCATTTTAAAGGCTTTTGTTTTCATTATAGAAAGTAACCTAATTACGTTACAGAAAGCAGATTCCTGTTTTTTTAATGCGTGTTTTATATGCGTTTAATGTTCAAGGATTTTTCTAGTACAAGAAGAGGAAGAGTGGGAGATATATTTACTGGAAAGCACCCCAAAATGTAATCATATAGTTGATTATATCAAATATTTGAAAATAATTCACTCATAAAGTAAAGAAAAACAACAGAGAGAACAGATAATGTGCATGTGAAGTAAACTATATAACTAGAAAAGTAAAACATTTGAAGAGTCAAAATCTCTCATGGTCATGGTAAACCATTCCGTTGCATTGTAATGGCCTCGTACATATTGATTATCATAAAACTGGTCATGAGAGGTCTCTTCGTTATTAAAATGCTGATAAAGCATATTCAAATTATATTGAAACAATTCTTTATTTATTCCTTTTTGTTCTATTCATTTAACAATTTTAATTGATATGAAGATTAATGAAAGACACAATTTAACTACGATTTAAAAAGATTAAATAAATTCCAAGATACACATTTAAAGAATGACCTTCAGTATGCGAATGATCTCAAAGATGTTACCGGCAGTTACCACAACTGATTAGTCTGGCTTCATTTTATTGAATTATATTAACATCAGTATGTCTATTTTGTTGAAATTGGCTCTTTACGATGTAAAACTTAAACAAATTGTCTGGAAACGTCTCAGTAACACAGATGTACTTTCTGTACCCACATTCTCCCAAGCCTTTCAGCAGCTCCGCACAGCTTTTATCACATAAAGCGATGCCTCCAGGGACTTCATGGACACCATATGGTATTCGCTGCATCTAATCCACTTGGATTTAAGGAAGGACCAGTTTGCTGTATAAACAGCTATAGCAACAGGGCGCTTCGTTTCCTCAAGCTAGATAACTACATATAAGCATTATTAACTAGATCTAAAATCGTTAGGATAGCTATATTATAGATACAGTTACACACATAAATCTAGATCTACAGTTCAATTGTGAATGTATTATTCGAAACAAAGAAGTTCTTATTATTGTATATTCTAACCAACATTACCTAGTTGTTTTATGATAATCGTTACATTTGTAAATAACGTAACATAACATTTCCTCTGTTCTACATAAGAACATTCTATGAGAGTCCTTCATGTTGCAAGTACTCCTTTCATAACTTGGACAAAAACGCTAAGCGTAAATGATGATATTATATGAAATATATAGGATACATATCTTTATCATCAAATTGTCATCTTTATCCATCATTATGAATGATATTTTAGCAAGAAGTGATAAAACTACGTTCAACCTTCTGATCGTTACGATACGAGACATTCATTCAATATGTCGATGCTGAAATGTTAGGAAATATGAAACAAAAATGTATCACAGATATGTCCATCATGATGCATGTAGATGTAAAAATGTAGGACAACTCTCTTTAACATGATTGCATTTATAAGGAAAATAGATATTCGTATTTGGCAGGGTAACATAGTATTACGAAATAGACTTCCTTTTCATCGTTATTTGTCTTTTCTTAATCGTAAATGCAACAGCAATTCCTCTTAACAAGCATATAAAATAAAATATTTTATTTATTCTTACGCACTTGTGCATGCTACATGTATGGCTACATTGATTCTGACTCGCATGTTGTTTGTTCTTTAAGAACTCTTCTGTTGAAACTTCCTACTGATCCACACAAACCATAAACGCCGATGTCACCATTTTCTATAAAAACATGTCATTTTGTCTGACATTTATCGTTATAAAAATTGTGTTTAAGTTACGTTTCTTTTCCAATTTATTTCAAACAGGATGTAATTGATTTTTTCCTCACTTTTTGCGAATAAACAACTTTATTTGGGAATTGGAAAACATCTTTTGCAATTTCGTTAACATCCTTTAGCAAAAGAACACATGATTAAAGTATTGTTGTGACATTCAGTCGATTGCCCGTTAATAAAATCTGCGTTTTCATAGTGTTCTGAAGACTTTCAACATGCAAGTCCATATATCTAATTTCCATATACTTCCTGCCTACTGTAATAGCGTGGCTGATGTTTGACAATATTGCGTTGAGAGCTAGGCATGTCAACTCGTTATCTGAATATGTAATAATTCGAAAGTTGAACATTGTATGACATTATATATAGTTTTGTTCGGTGGATCACACTTAGCGCTTTTAGTTTGATTACGTAAAAAATATACGCTGGACCAAAACTGCGTTGAGTTTGCGGCAACAACATCGAACATTTAAGTATCTAAAATATATAAGCCCCGGCTTTAGAACTTTAGAGCATCTTGCTTCTAACGATTGACATGCGACCATTGGCCGTGTCACTGTTTCGAATACCAGTACAATTCTGATTCCTACATCAACTTTAAAGGTTCTCTTGAGTGATTCAACATTCTTAAACTGTGGACTGTTGATCATATATAGCTGGCTTATTAATATGGCTCTTATATAATAATATCAACACGTAGAAAGGTCATAATAAATCTAATTCAATGACAACTAACATAAAGTAAAATTTTAATAGTTAAATTCTGCCGTACTTTTATTCGCAGACAATGAGGTTTATCAGCTAACATATCTAGTATGAATGACGTCAATATCCCCTATTATTTGTCACTGATCTACACAGACGTAACACTTGAACGCTTTTGTTTCATTGTAGATAGGAGCCCTGGTCCGATGATAGTTACTAGGATCCATATAACAAACACACAAAGGAGGGACAGGCGGTTGTTGAAACAGACGAAATTCTTTGATTACGAAACATCAATGGATGTCTGGCCTTCGACCAAACACATCTTGTAAGGCCCCAGGGTGGAAGGTTGTGGTGTTGAACAACCTCACCCACTCAGTGCTTGTGGGCAAAGGTGTGTTCATAGAGACAAAACATTTTTACTTGTTTCAGACATATATTAAACTGTACAAGCATTTGCGAATCATCCCTGTTCGTGTATATGAAAACGCTTCTCTAAATGATGTTCTATTATTCAACACTATATCGGTCAGGTAAAAGATGATGAAATGTTTGGTAGCACGTGAAATTACTATTTACACTTTCAATGCATCGTTTGACATGGCTATTATTTTGATGAAAAGTCGAATAAACTCCTTATTACCTATCTTCATCTTTTAAGTAGTTGTTCATCCTTGAACAACTTAATGGCAAAAATGTTACACAATTCAATTGTCTGTCATTAAAGGGGCAGTAGCACGTTTTTTGACAATTTTATATTTCAAAATTTTCACTGATAATTGTAAGTTAATGGTAAATGTACTATTTTGTCAGTGACAAAAATCTCATTAGACACACCAATCATCTATAGTCAGAGGACAAAGTTTGATGATTCACATAAAACCACTGGCGGCCATTTTATGTGAAACCTTTAATTCATTTTGTGTAAGAAAAAGGAATCGCATAGCTAAACTTTACGTTATATATTTGAATTATTACTGCTCCATTTAGTTTAAATATATTGTCTTTCAATTGGAACCATAATTTTTCATTTTCCTGACATCACCTTATATTCACCCTAAAAACGTGCTACTGCCCCTTTAATGTATTTATTTAAACATATTTATTGTCAAAGGTAATGTGAAGTACCATTAAGAAACCTTTACCGGACACCACTCTTCATACTCTTTATAATCACAAATACATTAATCAAGTTTTTAACAGTAAAATTGTTCTAATATAAAAAATGGATTTGACAGGAAAACAATGAACAGTTTATCTCGATGTGTAGAAAACATCACTATACTCATGTACAGCCGTTATTGGGATAACTACGTTTACAGTAGCTTGGTATTTTGATGTTCAAATGCAGTTTACTTTAAATGAATTAATGTTTGTAGCTGTTATGTGATTACTGCCAGTCTTTCAACTGAAGTGATATGATTGATTTTCACTATTGACAAACTCATCTGAAAAAGCATTATGAATATCTTATCAATGTTCATGTTTCATAGAAAACTACTTCATAGTTGGGGAAGAGGTAGTTAACATCTATATTAAGCATCTAAACGCGTTTTAGAATCTTAGCGTTTCAATAAACATGTGCTAGAAAACAACTTTAAATGGATTTGTTTGAATTAAATCGATGATAAAAGTCTTATTTATGAACACGTCTCAATTTTACAAAGAAATTAATGACTTATTATATACAGAATAAAAACCTATTAACATATGTACAAACATGTATGTAAAGTGTGTTTTAGTTTCGCCAGCAGATATTGTTACATTTCTGAGATGATTCGTTTACCATCTTTGATAGACATAATTGTTTAACATAAACTCTGTCCCCATAAACAAATTTTGACATTTAAACATTTTTAAGACAACAGAAATACGATATCGTATTTAAAACGTTCACTGGTATACAACAAAACTGAACTATGTCCTGAGCGTTCTGGATACTGCAAGGCCGTGTTGTGGTGAGTTGTAACATATTCGGTGCACTCGTCGTATGATTAGTAATTTTTTATTCCTAGCACGGGAAAAGATTTGATATCAATTAAAAATTAAAAAGGATTTGTAAGGGAAATATTGACGTGTTGAACAAATACCGTGTATTGATGTACGAGGTGAACTAGATCGTCACCACAATGAATCCCTTTTGGAAGTAGGGTAGCATTTGGAAAGCATAACATTTATAAGAACATAAAAACTTCTCTCTAAAAAATCAAATGTTTTTACTATAATCAAGTTAGCGTTTTGCAATAAGGCTTTTTCGGAACTGAAGAAATTCACACATATGATATAAACAACATATTAACAACTTATGAAATACATTAATTCATCAAACGAAAAAAAGTAGTTTAGTAATAAGACATAATGGCGATGGCACAGAAATAGATTAAAATTTGCTACACAAGGTTTTGTCGGGATACCCCTATTTAAGAACACTATAATCACGCATAATTACATTCAGCATAGACAACTCTCCAATATACGAGTTTCTTAGACAATTCTGTTTTGTGTCTAGAGCCCTAACAAAACCAATGTATTCTTCATGTCATGTCATGTCATGTCATGTCATGTCATGTCATGTCATGCAATCAACAAAGAATCATCTAAAGGATATTAAGATGATTTGCATCATGGACTCATGTCAAATCATTAATCAAACAAAGAATATTCCATTCCATTTGTCTTGTATGATATTCAAATGATTTCCATCAAATACTAATATCCAATCACCTAATCACCAAAAGGATTTAGCAAAGATTTTGATCATATACTAATATCCAATCACCCAATCACCCAAACGATATGCAATTGAGTTTTATCATATACTAACGAAAAAAGAGGTTCCGAAATTTATGTATCAAGCATGTGTCATGTAATTGGTGGTTTGGATGAAGATGCAGAACAGAACAGGAATTTTGTTATTTTAGGAAATATACTACACTTAATGTCATTTGAAGTGAGGAGTCGTAGGGAAGATGAATTGTAAGGGTTAAGAAGCGTCAAGAAAAGAGCAAGGTGCTAGTCATGTGGGAAAAGGTTTAAGTGCACAACTATGGCTTGTCTTTGTTGGGTTCTGTCACATGATGGGGACAAGAGTCCTGACATCCTTGATCTACCAGCGAGAGAATAGCACGGGGCCAGGCCCGAGGAGAAATGGTTTGAGTCTCCAAGTGTGACTGCTCCTTGTCAGGAGTAACATAGTGGGGATTAGACTCCTTGATTTACCAGATACTTGTGGACGTTCTATGTTGAGTTAGAGACAAGTCTCACACTGTGACTGCTCGTTGTTAAGAGTAACATAGTGGGGATTAGACTCCTTGATTTACCAGATACTTGTGGACGTTCAATGTTGAGTTAGAGACAGTTCTCACACAATGGCTAGGGTCAGTGTGACCTTACACCCAGTTCCCCTAGGTAAAGTAGGCAAGAACTCTTCAATAAAGACTCATTGAGCTTCAAGACAACTGATGTTATTTCAGGAACATATCGGTAATTCTGCTTCGCCAGACAGGCTGACATTTACAGTGTTATGGTTTCGTTCTTTTAAATACCACATCAAAGTCATTTACGAAAGGTTTGTGAAATAAGAAATTAGTCGCCTTTATTTCAGCCAAGTTCTCTAGGCATTTGAATACTTAACATGTTTAAACATGATCTCAAGCGAGCAAGTGATTGCCGGAGGATCGTTCCAAACGCTCAGACCAAAGAAGGCGGGACATTTCCACTTTGTCTCCTTTCTTCTATCCGGAATTATACCCTTTGGAAAACACTGATTACTACTGTTCAAAATCTTTATAATTATCTCAACCGATGCCGATTCTCTCTCTGCTTTGAAGACCGAGAAGACATCTTGCTTATCTCAAATCTAATCAAATTCGGTCGCTCTCAAATCCATGCTAGGAAACGATATTTCGTGCTTATAACCTCTGGTACAAGGTTATATATCGCAACAAAACAATTGTTACATAGAACCTACTTTATCGGTGTTTATTACCCATAGGGTGGACGATAAGTCTTGATATATTTTCACATATCACATGTGCTTAGCAATGATTGTTGTAGCGCGACTCTCTGTGTGTTTACGCCTGTGACGTCAAAACACCATTGTTCGTTACGTCACTGTAGCCGGCCGTCGCAGGCAGGCCGTTTTCTTGCTATTTTTACGAGAATATAAGGAAATAGAATCGATAAAAAAAATAACTTGTGTAAATTGTATATAACCTCGCTCTCGCTCGGGTAAAAAACAAATTCACACTCGTTTCTTAAAAGTCATATGATACACTTCCTTGTGTAAAAACCTCTAAATATGAATCTGCGTCTTCTCCACCGATACGCTGATGTAGAAGGGTAGGTCTCAATGCAATAATCGTTTATCGTTATAATTCATAATCCTACAGTATCTCACTGAGGAAATTCAAGTAAAACATTAACACAAGTATCTCGTGTAACTACTGCACAACTACCAGTCGTGTTAGTAGACACATAAACTTCAGTTTCCTTCGCAACCACAGGGATACCTACATCGATATCGCTTGGTTAGAACTTGACCGTAGTGGTAAGCAGTGAATCCCTGTCTGTTATAACGAAACGGTTGGTAACACTTCTCTTAACAAGAAATAAATATAAATCACACATCATGCATGCTTATTTTTTTATCTCCGAGTTTGAGGCTTTTATCAAAATGATTTTAATTATAAAGGCTACTTTTTATTGTTAACATTTCAAAAAGATTGATTAAAAGTTTAGATGATCAATTGAATTAATACTAAACAACTGTTAAGGATAACCTTTTACCTGAAAAAGACGTACAAATATTTCGTTTGGTGATCTGTTCAAACTGTCACACCCAAAACCCAAAATAAATTAGTTTCTTTTCAATAGTCGGCAAAATCATATTTCTTCATGTTGAGAAGCAAAGAAAGATCATATAATCAAATAAGTGTCAATATGAACACCACATCGCCTCAGTGCAAGATTTTACCTCTCATTTGATATACTACAGCTGCGTATCTTAAGTTCACTTACCTACGTTTTTATTGGAAATATCACGTAATTTGGAATGTGTTATGGGCATCCTAGCATTGCCAAAACGAAACGGATATTTTTCGCTACAAAATCCTTCTTTAGTGATCAATAGCTTTAGTCCTAAGTCATATTTGTTCCTTTGCATTAATGCATTAATTGTACTGATTTCTTTCTTACAATGTTTATATGGAATATTTAATTCGAAATGTAAGAAAATCTAAATTTCACAAATATGACCCCATCTGTCTATTTAATAATGCCAAATATCTAAATTCAGTACCAGTGACAAGACGATCCCGAAATATTGTTTGGGAATGATTATTTTACTAATGGATAATTCGTTGTCCCTTGTAGGTGCTCCTACAGTTATTCTGTGGACGTCAAAACGAAACCCAATTTACATGATATTTGCACTAAGATACACAAGCAAGTAAACAAATTTAAGATACGCAGCTGTACTAGACGAATATAACATTTTTGATGCTTTGTCAACTTCATGAAACACAAAATGGTTTTGACCAAGAAGTGTTCTAAGAAACATTATCACTTTATTCCAGAATTTCTACTTATGAGAGCAACAAGACAATCAAGTAACACCTAACCCCTGAAAGATATATATCTCTTTTATTTTAGGACGCTTCAAAACAGTGGACAACACTTTGAAAACTATCAGGCGACACATCATAGGTGGATATGTTTTTAAAATGTACTAGAATAGATTTTAAGCCGAAGCTTTATCATTATTTTGACAATTGTTATTGAATTAAAACTACTAATTCCCTTCTTTATCCTGACAATCAAACATTTAAACACATAATATCTTTCAATAAGAAGCAACCATTCAAGCATTGACATTAGCGTTTTGGATACGTCAGAAGAGTACGACTATTTAGGGTATGGTTAATAGTTGTTTCGATAAATTACAGCTTTATCCAACCGTATAGACATAATTCTTTCAAAATTGCAGTTTAAATTAGATTAGCGTTTGCGGGACACCGCAAAAGCAGAGCAGCCCCGAAACTTGGGGTTTCGCCTTACCTTGTTCCGCCTTTTATAGGCCTCACCAAATTGGGCACTTTCTCTTGATCTGACCTTTGACCCTCAAGGTCACACAATCAATGAACACATTAAATTGAGTATAACATTAATGTAATGAATGAAAGTGTTAAAAGTAAAAATAATCCATTTTCTCAATATATGTTGACCTTGCTGTGACCTTGACCTCCGACAGTTCGTACCCAAAACTTTTCTAAAGTTTTGATCTTCTCAAGAGATAGTATGTACAAAATGTAAACTTCATAGCACAAAAACTTTTCAAGTTATCGTGTTAACAAGGAATTTTGAAGTGATTTTATAACTCGCGACCTTCACATTTGACCTTGAAAGTGAACATAATAATTCCCCGCAGGTGTAAACATTTAGACATGTTCATGAGTACAAGGAATTTTTTAGTGTGATTACGTAGCTCGTGACCTTTGACCTTGAAAGTGAACGTGTCACAATCGTTCCCCTGAGGTATGAGTAGTAAGTTATGAATAAGAGTTCTGGAAAGCTTAGTGGAAAAAAGTTATAGCTAGTTATACGAGTGCGGCGGCGGCGGCGGCGGTGGAAACTTCACCAAAAACTGATAGCAGCCCCGTCCTTAGACGGGGCTGCTAATTATTTATAAGAAAAAAGGGTTTATTGCAGATAATTGGTGCATTGTGTTGTGTAAAGACACGTTTCGTAATATAATCTTCTTCGTGAGGTTAATTATAAATTCAATAAATAAATACCTTAATGTTTCATTGTCATACTTGCATGCGGTTCAAGATGAAATTTAGCTATTGAGAAAAGAAAAACATCACTTGGTAGAAAAATACTTCGTTGAAAGTTTGACATAATAGTTATATGTATTTAATCAAATACTTAATTCGACGTCTAAAGTACAGTACCCTCTGCAAAAGTGCCATAGCATTTAACGAATTAGCTTTCGGTGACGTCATCATTATATGAGTAGGATTAACGCCATTAACTCAGTAACTCCAATGAGTATTTAACCATAAAAGTGCAACATACTCGTTTCTGATTGGCTGCTGTGAAAAATCAGAGGGCGCATAATTTTTTGGTTAAACGGTGCTCTGTACATGTACATGTTTACTTCGTCTACTGCGCAAAAAATCTTTTGATGCCTAGCAAAAAGTATTGCTGTTGTGTCGGAAATTTTCATATAATATGCCGTTATAGCGTTGTACATGTATGTACATTATTTATTAAATTCATTCAAACTTTCCACAAGCTTTACGCTTGCAGTCTGTCAAAACCGGTAAAATACACAACACTGACACGCCGTGAAAATCGTGCACGGGCATCATGACACAGCACACCAGAGTTAATGCGAAATAATATAGTTCAATTTTAAATCATTATAATGGTCGAATGGAGGTAAACATACAATGTTTGGAAATCAGCGGCATACATTTGTATAACGGAATTATTATAGCTCTAAATTATCAAATTAAAGCCTTACGCTACGCGTTCGACTTTAAATTAAATTTAAAGATATGATAATTCCGTTATATGCTTGAGCGGCAACGAGGACTTGTTTGGGAGAAAGAGAAGAGAAAATCTAGTCGTGCGCGCCAAATACGGTTTTCAAGCGTATGTTTTGGAAACGCAAATTGTGAGATGGCCACATTTGATTTGTCTTCATGTTGGCTGCCGTTTCGGTCATTTTGGTAAATTGTCTCCTTTTAATGAATTTTGTTACGATTTTCTCTATTTAGGTCGCAAATTTTCCAAAAAATACAATGCATACAATAAAAATACTTTTACACTTTGAATATGGGTCTTTAATTCATCGCCTTTACCTAAATCGAAAGATCAGTTTTAGATGGAAAGACATAATGCATATGTTCGACATCATAAGCTTCTTAAGACAAGTTAAAAGTTTGTGAAGGCAATTGCTAATATTCTAAACTAACATGGACGGCTCATCACGACTTCACTGTCCATAGTCTGTACATGTCTACGACAGAAACAGTGACCACACACTATCAATACAAACACGGACAGCGTGACGGTATCCCAGATTCCACAGAATGCAGCTTCTCCAATTTTCTGATCAAACTCATATAACAGATATCAAATAGCAGCAAGTCAAAGTCAACTCTGTATTTACTCGCCGCTCATCGACAATCAATTAAATGTACAGTGTCGCGGTTATTCTTTGCTGATTTCGTGCTTCACGCTCGCCTTATGATTACTGGTCGCTGTGTTGGTGTTGGTAACACCGTCTCCTGTCTGTACACACTCTACCTATCGTGACAAATAGAACACATCCGGGTTAGCATACACCCACAAATGTTACGACTGACGGGCATTTCAGTCGACAAAGAACTTTCCTGAAACTAAGACAGACGGAGAGACAGACAGATACTGAGATTGACATATATTAGGTATTTTCCCCTTCCTAGACAAAACCTTTTTGTAGGACACCGACGGACAAACCTACAATTTAATGTTGGGCTGTCTCAATATTTTACATCTCCTCAACGATATTGTTTCTGTAAGAAGCAAGAGACGGGGAGAGAAATTAAAATGAGTATGATATTCCGTGCATAAGATGTCCAACCGTCCTGGCCTGGCATTAAAGTGGATAAGAACTCTAAATAGATATACATCAAATGATCCTATCAAGAATTTTAATTACATTCAGTTGGAGAGCACGCAATATCTCGATCACAAGGGCTCGCGTTTCGTGCTTCTGACGGCTCGTACAACGATCAGGCAAGAGATACGTGTTCATGGAAAAACTCAAATCTTTCTCTTCAAGATGTTTGTGTAATTTGCGATCAGCTTGTAAAACATTTCAAAATATAATTGATACCCTTCAAGGTTAGGACAGGCAATGGATTATACAATAGCGTGATGTTGCATGGTTACCAGTTGCGTTGTTATTAATTCTGTTATTATCTGCTAAAGTGAATAAGTTTGACTTTAACTTGACACCCAGTCGCATGTTGGATGTCATTTCATAGATAAAACGTCAGAGAGAGATATGGCATGCCCTAAAACACTTGGTACATCTTATGAAATCTTCAATCTTTCTTTCCTTCCACTGCTTCTGTTTTGCTTTGCATACTTTCATTGCCTTTGACCGAGATGATTTGTTTGCGCTTTGTAAAATCGGTACAAACAAATAAGAAATATACATGCATGTGTTTTATGAACTATTACATACAACCACTAACACAAACAAGGGAGATAAAGTCTGTGTTATTGTTTTCTCTAATTAATGCGTCACGTTTCAAATATTCTTTTTAAAAAATGATTTGAATATCGTTTCAGAGATCATCAAGGATTTGTTTGTTGTGGTCTTCAATGCACGACAAATAAATGCATAATGAGGTTTTAGCTCAAAACTAATTAAATTACAAATACGACATTTGCGCTGTCTTTGCAAATTATCAAAGCAATGTTGAACTTATTTCGTATTCATTTCAAGGTGTTTGCCTTATTGGAATGACGTGTACGTTAAATCAGGTCTGTTTGGAAATTGACTTAAACATGGTGAATGGCTGGTTGGATAAATGAATAAATAAATGAAAGAACTTATGAATGGAAGACCCCCTCTATAGAATGCCATGCTGTGGCTATCCGTCACTAGATCAGCTATCGTCTCCCGGGCTTTACATTAGTCCGGTCGTGTGTGAACTGACGAGATGTTGTGAGACAGTCTGGAAACACAGGACAATCAGCCTTGTCAACCTGCTTCAATCAACCGCACATAGCCACATGTGCATATTCGCCGACAAGTCATTAACCGAAGCGCGACATCTTGTCTTGAAGTGAGCAGAATTAAAGAAGGATGTCAAACGATTGTCAAGCACTGCATCATGCAGCGCGCTCTGCAGAGACGCTTTCTGGTGATGTATGGACTGGGAGTCGCATCAGCCGACGTTCATGCTCTTATTGTTTACCCAAAGCATGAAGTGAGCAATTCGTGACTGGTAAAACAAGTAAGATCTAGGGCGTCATAGAGACCCGGCTTAACTACGGCTGTAAACGTCTGCAATCAAATTATTTGGGTGTCTTGCAAATTTTCATCATGTGATTGTAACGACAAATCAGATTGGTCAGTTGCAGCTATAAGGCTGCTTGCATCAGTCGTACCCACATCTGCACCTTGGTGTAACTAATACTACACTGTCGCTACAGAACTCGGTCATCGAGGCTTTTGTTAGAATCAATGTCAGAAGTTCATTACAAGAACGAAAGTAGATTTACTCTCTAATAGTGGCGGTTCGGACTCACATGTTAATGTCTGGTCGTGGATGGAGGTATAGTTAAACAATTGAATTATTAGAATGAAGAATAAAGTCTAATACAATGTGTGAATTTATCAACAAATGTTTTTTTTATTGTGAAATAAAGTGATCAAAGTGATTTTCATTTAAATTATAACATGCTGAAAGGTAATAATTGAAATCACAGAAATCTCTTTGAAAAATGAGTAAAAAAATAAACAAAGAAGCACTCAATCATGTAAATGATTCTACAGCTGCTTAATAAATTTATTTAATTACTTTTTAACTAAATGCAAGTATCATGTAATATGGTGTTCGACTCAATTAATCAGTATTTTACCAAAAGTTGTTTTTTAATAGATGAAGAAAATAATTTCCCATCATATACCGAAGATGATGAATATTTAATAGAGGAACACATTTTGCGGGGATTAATGCAACACTGGGGTCCAAAACAAATATTGAGTATCTAATTAAATCATTGGATGTGAATTCGTAAAAAATAAGTATACATGTATAACAGCTCATGATTCAGGTATTTACTGATTATAATATTTTTTTAAAAAAAGTAAATAATTTCATTATATAAACCAATATTGACTAATAGACAAAGAGTTGGCTGAAAATGTTTTAGTTTTCAAATTTTGACCACACGCCGCCTATATTATCAATTTACAAACTGATCATATCGTTATTAATGAGATAATGACGTGGTGGCCAATTCAACATTACCCAGAATGATGATATTTATAGGAAATTGTCCCAAGTTACACAAACGCTACATAGAGAATCTCACCCAAGTGTCTTCTGATATCAAATATATCAACACGAGTTGATTAAAGTTACAAATATCCGAGGCTTGCCGAGGATATTTTTACTTTAATCAACGAGTGTTGATATATTTGATATCAGAAGTCACGAGGGTGAGATTTTATTTATCATCCAAATCATTTTTCAACAGTTATTAGCAAAAGAATGAACATATTTGAACACGAAACTGCCATTAGACTTCTTGAGCAGTGAGGTCATTGCATTGTGACGTCATCAGCATTATGACGTCATAGCATTGTTACGTCATGAAATTTGTGACGTCATAGTATTGTCTAAGTGTTCTAAGTGATGCCAAAGCCTTGTGATGTCATTTAACTGATGTAATAGGATTATGACGATTTGATTGTAGCGATATCTACAATGTAGATATCGCTTGTAGATATCGCTTGATCTCAGAAAAGCGATATCTACTGTGTTAGCCACTTTTGGATGATAATATAGGATTTAACACGATATCAATGTTCGGAAGTATTAATTGCAATACCAATCATAAAGGGGCAGTTTTATATTTTAAAATTTTCACTGATATTGTATGTTAATGCTAAATTTATTATTTTGATAGCGTCAAAAAAATCTCATTGCACAAACCAATCATCCATTTGAGAACAAATTACTAATATTCACATGAAGTCCATCGGTTGCCATTTGTTTGTGAATACCTTTAATTCGTAAAGAAAAAAGAACGGCATGACTGAACTTTACATGATATTTTTAATTTATTACTGTTTCATTTACTTAACATTGTCTTTCAATTGGAATATATAGGTGACAACGTCTTTGTTCATTGTACGCGACGTTTCGACACAGATTCTATGTCTAGTTAAGGAGATTTTTAAACGACGTTTTTTGAAAGGCGTGTTTTTTAAAAGCGTTAACAGATATAGCTTTTTATGAAGACATGCACTTACCCTGTTTCAGCCGTAAATATCACTCGTATAGCTAAACCTATCATGCGTTTTATATTGTATCTTTTTATATTTGTATTGTACTACCCCTTTATCGATTAAATCATCTGTACATGCATTTGTGATAGTTAGGAAAGACAAACATATACTATTTGAAGCTTTTAGTGTTGTCAAAATATCCGTAATAAATCAATATCATGCAAGTTAGTACAACTTTGTAGTTTTAGATAGCTGTAACTAATGATAAGAATGATAATAATTAGGTTCCTTTTACCTCACATACATCCACATGTATCAATGAAAAATTAATTTCATCCAAAATGCAGCTACATTGTTAAGTAGTGATCAATTTTACAATAACACTCTCTAATAATGATTTTGAAAATGAAATTTCAATTTTAGTTTTTCTTCCCGTTCAATTATTAGTTACACTGAATACTCTATTGCTACAAAACCAGCTTATCTTAGGCCTAACAGAATATGAGATATGTTTTTTGTTGGAATGATAACGCCTTATATTGACGCCGTCAGTAAGAAGATGAAGTTATTAAAACTGTGAAAGTGTGTTACCCTGTGAGTTGATGAAACCAGATTCCCATCATATCATATTTCTCCTTCATAAGTGAGACAACGCCATTATCTGAAACATCTTTCTCTCCCCTCCCAGTCATCTATATTCATTACTCGCATCTTTTCATCTCGCCTTGTACTCGTATATGGCAATTCTGATAAATGTGGAAAGTTATATTAGCTGTGGACTCTCCAATTTGGTCTATCTCGCCCATACATATCAATGGATGGACCACGAGAGTTCCAGAGACAGTGGATTGTCTGGTGGAGATTGCTATCTGTTTACTCTCACAGGGGTTGTCATTTTAATGAGATTATCTACAGAAGACGGATTTCTTTCAAGAAAACGTGGCAATATACATCAGAGAAAATGAAAATATATTTGCAATATAAAGGAAACCCAGAGATTTTTTAAAGAACCCCTTGGTTGTATCATAAATATCGAGGTTGTTCGAAATTTGGTTTTATTTTGTAGAAAAATATGTCTTGAATCTAATTATGTCATAAAATTAGCAAATTACCTCTCATATGGCACCGGTTGATGAAAACAACACTTAACTAAAAGCTCTTTTTTAAGTTAACTTTTGACAATTTTTATGTATTTCTTTCTATTAAAACAATGCAGTTTTGAAATCGACTAATGCAGGAAAAGGAGCTTGAAAGTAATATGGAGTATGTCCACAAAAATAAGCTTTTAGAATAAAGGACGATGTTAAAAAATTATTTGTCTATGAACAAATTCAATTTCTCTTGTTACGATTTTTTGAAAATGATATAATAATTGAATGGAAAAATGATGACTAAAAATGAAACACAAAATACCAATGCCAAGTATGCATCCCCTTTTAGATCTGCTATCATCCCATGATTTTCGCGGCAGGGAATTGACGAGATGTTGTTAGGGTAACACAGGACAATCAGCCTCGATCATATACAATCAACCAGAAAAGCTAAATGTACATCCACATTCCATTAACCAAAGCGCAACATCGTCTGGAATGGAAAATAGACTGTTTATTAAACTCAGGATGCCACATGTTTATCATACACTGCGTCGTCCACACGATCTCACAGACATCTCAGCAGAGATCCTATTTGATGAAGTATGGGCAATCAAAGCCGACACTGCCTGTATTCTAGTCATTGTTATGCCACAGGTACACTCACATTGTTAGCATTTTCTCAAAGCTTGCAGAGAGCGAAACATGATTGTAAAAAAAATTAAGATTCACGCAACAGTTATAAACATCTACATATGTTGGTGTGATTAATATAACATTGGCGCTGCATGATTCGTAAAGAGCCGGTTTATAAGAGTGACTGTCTGAATTAAGTTCATTACGCGAAAGCAAGGAGGTTTATAGTTATAGTTTGGAGTAACAGGTTAGTTATCTCCAAAGCCAGTCTTAATACCGACGAATTTCAAAATGGCGTTGTTAAATAGTTTGTAGTATAAAGCAATATAAAGATATCAAGATTATTACATGATTAAACAATATTTGCTGAGGGTTATTTTAACAAGAGAGCATTGCGCCACATTTATAAGCATTTTTATTTATCAGGGATACAGCGATAGAATGCTTTTATTAATGATTTCGCTGAAATAATAACACATATAACAATATTGGAATTTTGTTTAGTGTTTTACATTGTTTTAGGTACAAAAACCATAAAGTTAGCAAATCATAAAAGTTTAGAACAGGTATGATATCAAAAGCAAGACGTATTTAAGATGAAGCAGCGTGGAAAGCAAACAATTTTAAAACTTAGTTTCTATATCTTTCTTCAAAAGACTCAAAGTCTTGCATTTTACCGGTAAACTTGGAGAAGTTCCATTGCAAATGATACTATGTATGAACATACTGTACAACATACTGTACAACATACATACATGTACCGTTTTAAAAAAGAATGTAAAATTTACTCCAAAGCGCTAACACTAACACAAATTCGCAGTAACACATAGAAACATATGCACATAAAAATAAGTATACAGTAGAACACAGATATAACGAACTACAAGAGACCACGGAATTTAGTTCGCCATATTCCGGTGTTAGCTATTTGGCCGCCATATTGAATCATATCCATCATATATATATATATATATACAACCTTAAGGGAACAATATTGCTTTTAAACAACGTTGATATGCCTTATTAATACTATCAAACTTTATTGGCATTGTTTTTTTACTTAGATTGTATTTTTTGAGATATTTTATGAATCTAATACTGTGTACAATTTACATGTTTAGCATCATCCTTTTGTAAATTCATCATGGCAAGTTATTGTATCTTTGTATCCGGAGCGGTATAATTATAAGCATTTGGTTGATTACCAATCCGCACTGCTGCACTTCACATCTCTATAATGATGTAATAACAAGACACAGGCTATTCTGTATTCTGGTTAATATTTATTCAATATCGTACATACATTTGGCAAAATCCTCAATCTTTGTTTGTACTTTTCGTCGTCGTCTTCAGTTTGTCAACATTTTTTTTTACTTAATAATTAATTTAAAAACAGTTGATACAACTTATTGTATATCTTCAAACGGCAAGGGATCACATGTTTTACTCTTTCTCAATAACACAGACTATGTCAAGATAACATACCTTCAGGGCTTGATTCGACTTACAACAAAAACGTTGAGTACTTATTTGTCTCTGATATTTGTTGACATTCTAAACTATAGATATGTATGTGAAAATTGTGTATATAACTAATTTGTCTGTGAACAATGACATTAATTATAATACCTGATGGGTAGATTTAGTTCTATAAGGGTGATTCAGCATTGCACTATGTGATGTTTAGGAGCTTTGAAATAAGCATAACGAATGAACATTTTCTCGAATCTGCCATAGAAAATATGGACAGTGTAGAATTGCTTAGAACTTGCATGAAAATAAAGACATAACGTAATGTTTCTTGTTTATCTAAAGAACATCCGAAAATCTTGAGATAAAATGAAACTATCATATACGTCCAAATTTAGATAGGTTTTTATCCAAAAAAATGTATACGTTAAGTCTTTTTTATCATTATGTCATATATGTTACCCAAAAATATACCTGTACCCGCAAGAGGCATGTTACTCTTAAGAATTGTACCGTCGCATTTACCCGAAAGGGTTGTCTAGTTGTGCATACATGTACCTGTCTTAATAGCGTTACAATAAACCAACTTAAATATATAATGTGCACGTGGTTTCTGGTTCATCAAACATTCTACACTTTGGTAGGTTAGGGTGGTTTAGTTACATACAAATGCAATTCTAGTAGCAGTACATCAACAATCAAAATGATTGCTTTTTAATGATTTAATCTTCGATCATAAATGGAAGTTTGTAAATTGTTGAGTAGTTTAATATTAACTGTCTGTTCGATTGCCCAAAAGCAAGAATTTAAAGGATTATTTCCGAATTGGAAATTCCTTAAATAGTGTACATATTCAATAGGTTTGTCTGTGAATGAATCATGAATACATCCCAATATATATGGAGCTATTTAGATGTCACATTTATCTCTCTGGTAGTTTTGAAAATTAGATTAGAAAGTTGCCTATGTGAATAGAAAAATATTCTTTGATTTTTAGTTAAATTATTTCATTCATGTCTGTTATTTGAAAATGTATTAAATCTTTCTTTACAATTCTGTACAATATAAATGTACATACAGTAGAAAAGATGCCAAAACTGGACATACATTACACTTGTATCCTATACTTTCTCTATAGGAATATGTTTCCATTTTGCAACGCTCTATTTTTACAGAGGAATATCCACATATTTACAACATTTCATATTTTATAATTGTAAGATAGGAAACGTCATTAGCTGTATAACAAACTCCCCTCTAACATATATCTACTGTTATTTCTAGCATCTAATCATGTATATGACAATTGTTAAAATTTATGTTAGCAGTTGAATTTCTGATTTGATCGACCAGAAGGATACATGAATGATATTCGATTGGTTAAAATGCCACAATTGTACAATGCTTCTATGTGTAATGTTTCTATACAGTTTTTCACAAAAGTCTCACCGATTTCTTTTTTCGACATTAGGCTTCATATATCAGTGTTCAAAAGAACATAAATCAAAACAGTATGACAACTAGTTAAATGACTTAAACATACCGTTTTCCTTAATCAGAATGGCCCAGGAATGTCAATTCCTTTTGATAATCCCCGTTTGTAGAATGCATCTTGGGAAGCGTTTTGTTATTGTAACTTAAGCAGCCACGACGGCACTATTTATAGTTGGGCGAAGATAAAGCCGTGTTATTAGCTCCTCGTTGTGCCATTCAGACAGTTCTTCTTCTATCAATCAGAGTCAAACATGTTACAATTGTTACGTTTTGTTTATTACTTTAATTTCCTGCTTTGTGCGCATAAATTTGGGGTAACATACGGGATAGCTGGGGTACGGGATAGCTCAGTCGGCAAGAGCGCCGGTCTCACGTTGCTGAGGTCCGGGGTTCGAATCCCATCCAGGCCAAGGTGTAAAAACCTAGAGTTCACCTCTGTTAGAACTATATAAGTGTCACTCTTGAGCCCTAGTGTTTAGTGCAACAAAAATTGCGCACTTAAAAGATCCCACAAATTCATGTCAGTGGCTGAATGGTGGATACATGAACACGTGCATACGCCGAGCTGTCGGTTATCAGCGTTCAGCAGTGTTGGACAAACTGCTGTGACTATGTGTCTCAGTTCACCCAGCTGTTAATGGGTACCCTGTGAGGCATAGAGTAGTCCCTAACCTGAGCGCCACATATGGATGACGGTTGAATACTCCCCAGGGAGTTGAAATGGAAAAATGATCGGACGGTGAAAGAATGCCATTGACCAGGGGGAACATATAATGGTAAGCGCCTTGAGCAACTGTCATGCATATACAGCGCTATTGAAGATTGTTATCAAAATTAGCGCTTTATTAAATTAATAGTTTATAGGTTTAAAACATAAGAAAAGAACAATTAAAAATTTATGTTAGATTGACCTCACATGTAACGGTAAATTTCAACAGCAGCAAAGATTGATATGTACTTGCGAAACATTGCTAAGAAATGGAATATTTAGAGGTGTACGCTTTCTTTTGAGCGCCAGTTTATAAATGCAATCACAATATAACACGTAAAACAGGATGACTCCTAGTATTGTTCATTGCTTCATTGTCATTCCATTTCAAACTTGTTAATATTCTTTTAAAGTGAAGGTCACATGTGGTGAATATTTATCTTATTTCTATTTAACAATTAAGAATGGAATATAAGATAGTTTCCTTTATTAATCTTGAACGATCTTCTTATACAATCAACTCATTAACGGTTTACCATTGACTGAAAACCAATTTCATTACCACATTTACTTTGGTATTACTGTATTTCATTTTCCTTTTGTTCACTAATGGTACTTTTATGTAAAATGTAACAATAAAATGAATGATACAGAGCAGCTGTTATACCACATGAAATGTAATGACATTTACTCGCCACATAGTCATGAAGTAGAGTACCTGGTTATTGTCTTGTTAGATTTGTTTGTATACATATAATTGGACGCGAACCTTAATACTATTTCATTATTTTTTTCAGTTGGGTCTCAGGTATCTGTATTCATAATAAAGCAAAACAAGATTAAGACCTACCGTAATTTCTCTATTCGACATCTTCAATAATTCGACAACCTATTTTACTGATTTCACAAATCATTTCTAAAATTTAAACCAAGTGACAAACGTTTATGTTCTTACAATGACAATGACACATGTTCTTGATATTTTATCGAAACAAATTCAACCATAGGGGTATGTAAGCGAAGTGAAAAATACTGGACATAACAATAGACATAATATTGATTAAACAAATGAAGAAACGACTTGAAAGTTAAAACGTCTTTTTAAGAGAAAATAGTTACACTGACGATAAAAAGAAACATCACCACAAAACAAAATACTCCTGTCAGGGAAAATGGTCTTGAATACTTGTTAGGAAGAACGATTCAAAGACAAGGTAAAGAGTTCAAGTATTATAATCACGCTTAACATATGATGTACACAGGCGTATCATTGACCAAAGAAACATCATGTTAAAGGATAAAGTTGATTGTGATCAAACAGTCGATGGAATGTCAGACAGAAAATGAGCAAAATTATACCGAATTTTACTGTCAGCAGATGTGCTACCTTTATACAGGTTTAAGTATGTCTGTTTCAGATAGCGTTCAATAAAGAACAGTTGAAAATCTTCAGGAAATGTGATCGAACGTTATAACTTGCGTTAATGAAGTATTTAATAGCAACGTATTTTCACAAAGGCTTTCGATGTATTACAGCACACATATTCTTGCAATATGATTATTACTGACTTACTAATGATAAAAACAGCCATTCTAACAGATACTTGTTTTTATTAGTTGATTATTCTGATGGTGCAATTCCAAGTCGAGACACCAACATTTTCGGTATCTGGGCTATACGCTGTGTTGTGTCCTTGAGGAAGGCACTTCATCACATAGCATTCAGTCCACCTAGCTGTATGAATGGGTAGCTGAAATAACGGGTGTACAGGACTACGTGAAGCTCTGCTGCAGCTCCGAAGTACTATTCCGTCAGGGTAATAATGTAATTGTATCGTCAGTGAGCAGTTGTAAATGAGATATTAGACGTTAAAATTGTAATTATTATTATAATTTTTTTAATGTCTTTAATTGATACTGAAGGAAAGAAAGAACAATTTCCAAAACCAAAGTTCAATATTTTGTCATTTTGAACTTTTGTTTATAGTTGAGACTGAAGACCTTATCGGGTCTAAATGTCGAAGCTTACTGACCAGTTGAGGCAAGAGATGGGTAACCAGATTATCAGTGTTTAATTGAATGGTCCAGCGTCTTCAGTCCTGATGGAAGAGACTAATTACTAATTGTTACTGATGATGTCCAGCTTGAGTTTACTTCTCTCTAATCATCCGCATCTCTTGCTTGAAGCAAAGCAAATCAGAATAAAGACTAATGTGTATACTTTAGAGATTGTAAATTGATTTGAAATTTCCGTCTACCCATTCTAAAGATTAAACTTAAATGAAATATGTTAATGAGTAGTAAGCTTAAAAAAACCTTTGCCAGGCCCTTCAAAGTTCCAATTTTTGGGAATATTCTAATATCATCAGCGCTGTTTCCATTTTATGAAGTTAAGAAATCATTCCATGTTTATTTATAACTTGTCATCTTTGCAAATTATTCCTTAAATGGTTGAATTATATCGAGTACCAAGTTTCTTTGTGAAAGGATAGTTACATATTTGTCATAATGATTACACCTAATAGTTCATGTTCTTCAACCATAGCGCTAAACCTGACTATATGAAATATGACTTTTTTATATTTACCTCTGTACATTTATCATTTAAAGATTTACGGAAGATAAACATGCAACTAGCAAATCACAGGAGCAGATACTTGGTCATCTTGTGAATATGGTTCTCCTGCACTAAATTGGTATCAAGACATGCGACCGATTGGTTTGTAGTTAGCCGAGATGGAGAGCAAGATGTATGCTTGAACTTAGTTCGGATATTGATGTAGTGAAGATCTCTAGATGAATTCCTCAGAACTAGGTCGATTTTGATAAAGATAACTGTTTATCTGTTCAATGTTCTGTTCAATTTGCTACACTCAAAACTAATGAAACTGTGTTTAAGGCATTTGTTGAACCTGTGATCAGTTGTTAAGATCTCGAAGTGAAAGAACAGGTCTTAGCTCATTTATACTAATAAAATCATTAGGTCCTGCGGGAGTCTTATGAAATTGTGTTCAATTGGAGGACTTCGGAAGTGGTAAGAAGACCAGGAGACCAATTTTAAGGTATTGAAGTGGCACATGATTTAAAAGACTGTTGCTGCCATACTAAAGCCAAAACGTAAAATTATTATATACTTAGTTAGGCAAAACAAGTTGGTCTTTAGATATTATGTTAGTAATAATATTTATGTTAGCGTAACAATCCAGATGATTGTCACTAATCAAAATTTATGACATCGAAACAAATTGTAAAAAGATATTTTAACCCAAAGAATCAAAATTGACTTGTCACATATTCTAATTGAAATATAATTTTGCTCTGTATTTACACACAATAACTCGACCTCAGTTATCTCACATCGTCATACATATCGATTGACATCGAAGCTAATTTTGCATAGAGATATTACCACCATGAAAAGTTTTACTGTGATAGAATCTCCTTTTCTTCAACTATAGGTTGAGTCAAACAATCCGTAATTGTTAATTCTCTGATACACAGAGCAATCAGTTGCTATTCAGCAAATGTAATCCTAACTGAGGTATCCTTTATTCAATATACCCACTCCGAAAGTAAAAGTGCAGAACACCGTCGTAAGGATCTTGTGTTATGTTCTAATGATCTTAAACGTGGCAGCATTGCTGATTGGAGCTGTCAAGGATAATACTTCTTTTGATTGTAAAAGTTCAATTAAAATATGAGTTAAAATAGACTTTGAGGATGAAAAAAATTGTTCTATGTTATCCTTGCGATATGTAGCCATAATGACACTGAATATAATAAATAACAATCAGTGCAATATGATTTAGGCATGTGAATACCTTTGTCTGTTAATACTTGATGTCAGAAAACCAGATCACGATGGTATGCAAAAAGGGGAGCAAATCTTTATCATAAGAGATAATTGCTTCACATTTATTCCAGCACTGTTACCTTGTCGATGAAACAACTGTTTTAGTCGTCCTTTCGCTTGAAGACAAGACTATCTCATATATATGACCCTCTGCTTATCACAAACAACGCATATTGATTAAGGTAGAGACAGGGAAGCGAGTACTTCTTCCGTTTATACTTGATAGATCTACAGATCGAGACGAGGCTGCAAACAGGGTATTAAATCTCTATCATAATAAGACAAGAATTGCAATTTCTTCTCTTTGTATTCCAGGGATGCTTCTATGATTAAGTGTTAGTCTTGTGTGGAGCTGGTTCCAGTCTCGAAGTCCTTGAGATGCTCATTATACCAGACAGACTACTAGTTATCATCCCCCGCCAGTTGGAAGTTATTTGGATTGGACTCCATACGTCCGTTTCAGTCTGTCCTTCCAACCGTCCGTCTGAATTTAAGGGTATAGTTTTTCTCAGGAACCACTGAAGCAAGGCTAAGAAACTTTTCTCTGTACCTTCAGGGTACGTTTTAATATCCTGATGGAGTTTGAAAATTAGGAGCGTGCAATTACATGTATATTGTAGGGAATTATTGTTTTGTTAGTCTTGGGGCATCTTGAAACGGGATAATTCTTCTTTGAAACCATCATCGAAAGGATGACCGAATTTGCTGCGTGTTCAGGGCTTGGTATACCTTGGTAGAGTTTGAAAATAAGAAACATGCAATGACATATCCTGGAGTTTAGGCCGTTGTTCTGTGTTACTATACTGAATAAGCTGGACTGAATCTTCTCCAGAAGTTATTGACCTTGTTTTGTTCTTTGTTTACACTGTGTAAGGTTTCTTCAAAGATATCATAGCAATTGTAGGTGTGCATCAATAACTTGATAGACTTTAAAATTGAAATTGCATGGTAATTCCCCCTTTTTCTTCAACTAATCAGGACGGGAGATGGTGATAACTGTCCTCTTGCTAGTTATGCTGATAGCGCTAGTGTTCAATAGGATTTATAAGACTTGAAGTGTCACTCGGATTATTAAAGCTTTCCTTTTATTCTAGGACAATTAAGAATACATCGAAACATTGCCTCAAACGTTGTTATTATCTATAGTGGGTATCCTATTTTTAACTAACAACAGCGTGTTTATGCTAATAAAGCTATAAATATACTATAGTTATCAATGTCTGAGTTATATCGTACATAATCTCTACCTTGCTATCTGTGGTTATGATTAATAAGGGTCAGTGAGACTGATCAGAGAGTCAGAAATCAGATTGATCCCATTGCGTTTATTCCCATGGGATCCACGCAGTACATTAATGTCTAATACAGAATAGTGTCTTGGCTACAATATTTGGTTGGAGGCTTCACAAAGGTCAATTTTAGGTAATAGTAATGGTGTATTTGTTAGGGTCTTTTATTCTTTCTTATGAAATGCTTTCGATAAGATTTATGACCAAAATCTTTCTGAACATATACCTTAGTGTTTGTTGTAAAAGTAATATTTTAAGAGATACGTATATGTCTACTTGTAATAACGTTGTCTGATAGCTTTAGACAATTATGCATCAAATCATCATGCACATACTGCATACTTGATTATATTTGTTGATGAGGCTCCGAAAATGATGTTTCAGGAGGATTGTTCAGTCGAGTCATATAGATGGATCCTAGAGTGGCTTGTAGGCTAGTTGCAATCCTTCAATATGTATACTATAATTCCTGATTGATTAAACATTTACATAAAACTTTGATTAATTGATGTTTGTTGAGTTACACGATAAATGTTAGATCTACATGATTGGTTTGCTTGCATGGATAATACGGTCTTATGTTCTACCTCTGTATTGCAGAAGCCATAGCAGAACCATATAGCTTTAACGTGTTGAAACTTACGAAAAACTGCATTAAAGACGAGACAACTGTTTTATTTTAAATCCTATGATATTTATAGAATAAACAAATCAGTGAATATATTGCATTATAAGAACGAAAATAATGTATTAATCTTAATGAAATATTATTTATACGAAACAAAAGCATTTTTGATTAGGATGCTTCGTTCGACACACTGTAAATGAGACCAGAATATAAGTAATTATATCGTTATATAGGTTTTCTTTGGCATTTTTGGAACGCCAATTTGCAGTTTCCTTATGTGCACAGGAAAGGTAATTTTGACGACCTGTCATGCATCCATTCATTGTTCATTAATACAGAAGCACTGTAACGCGTAAGTTGTTCAGTTAATCATGCGATATTAATTATAATTTAAAATTTGGTTTTAAAACCAAAGTAATGAGTAAAGGAATAACGCTCTGATTTTATTTAGCTAACAAAGCTTTTAACACAGACATATTTAGACAAACTGCAGTTTATAATGTCCTCCTAATAGTCCATATGTAAACAAACATTCAATTCAGATGAATTGATTCAAAAGTTCATTCAGAAGCATTTATTGACATGAATTTTTGTCGTACGTATCTCCTCGTATAAATTTGCCAATGCCAGTTCCTATAAAAGCAGCAGGAGAGCGTTGCCGGGTAAAAAAAAAATGAAACCACGTATCCGCCGTTTCATATTTCACGTATATAAGATACAAATATATTTCTTTCCTCGCTCAGTCATCTATATTCATTACTCGCATCATTTCATCTAATCTTGGACATGGCAATTCTGCTCAATGTCAAAAGTTATATTAGCTGTGGAATTTCTGAATTGATACATTAGGGTATCATAGAAACATTACTGATTTGAAGGCTATATGAACAGTTCATCAATCATACCAAATAGAGTGGATCAGAGAAAGAAAATACATCACATGTTAACTTAATTTGCATTTTGGTTTGACTGGTTTGACAAGTAGTGATATGAACAATGTTTAAATGATAATAGTAGCATCAGGACACAAAATCAACTAAATTCTATTAAAAAAGTGAATACATGAACATTTTTGGTGTAGGTTGTCATATGGTATCTGATTTATTTTCATTCATTATGACAGATTTTCATTTTTTGCTTAAAGGGACAATTCTATTGGAGTATTTTTGTGGAAACAAATTTAAACGGAACATCCCAGTATTACATACTTGGATTTGTTATTACTACATGAATCCAACACAATCCAGTTGAACCTGTTACTTTTGGTAGTAATTGAATTGATTTACTTTCGACAAGACGATAAAGAAGAGCAGAAACTCACTCCTAAACGACAACAACGAGAAGTGAAGCCATTCATCGACACTACCAGTGAGGAAAGCCTTGCAACGCCGTTATAAAGCATTGCTGATTAGTTTTATCAAGGATGATTTGTAAATGTGCAGTTCCATAAATTATGTTTATTTAAACTATCTTGTGAATATTGTAACAGTACAGCCCTTTTTATGCCCCCGAATCGGAACCCCCGAATCGGAGATTCCGGGGGTATATTGTTTTTCACCTGTCCGTCTGTCCGTCTGTCCGTCCGTCCGTCTGCCCGTCTGTCCGTTTGTCCACAAAAACTTTAACCTTGTTCATAACTTTTGATTGGTCGGAGCTAGGTCTTTGATGCTTGACATATGCATCCGGGGGCATTCGTGTTTCACAAACACATCTTGTTTAATGTAATTTCAAAAATTTTAAAAATAAATGGCGGCCGGAACAATGATAGATCGACCACTTTAACACATTTATTTAAGTTATACCATTAATTGAAGATAATGCAAATACCACATTTATGTTGGTCCTACTTTATATCAGTTGAACATATTTCGGCGATGATACTTCTAAGCTATTCAAATTGAAGTCAAAACACCTCATCTGTTGTAAATCTTGAAGTTTAACAACAATTATCCTCTACATATTTATGTAGTAGGGTATCTGGTTATTGTCTTCCTGATTTTGGTTAGCGCGTAGATAATTTCATGTTAACCATAATACCATCGGAATAATTGCTTTTCAATTGGCTATAATAGGTATTCCAAAGCCTGAGGAAATAATTCACTTATGTACGGAATTTGATGTTTTAACAAACAAAAAAGATTGTTTAATCAAAACAGAAATGACATCTAATAAATATTTAGAAGAAAAAAATAAGAATAAAAAATTGTCACAAATTTGCAAGAGAGAACAAAACCCAAAACTGTTCCCAGGCATAAGCAATTTGTGATAGCCACATGAATTTTTAAAAAATCATAATTTTATATTTTAAAGGAGCTATTTATGAAAAGGCTTGTTTATCAGAATATCCAACAGATAATGAAAATAAACAAATTAAAGATCTGAAAAAAGTTTTGTTTGTCAGATTGTTCGCCTGTCTGGAGTCTTCTTGTGGTAATTGCAATAGATAAAACTACAACGCAATTGGAAGAGTATTACAATGTAAGGAAAATGACGGATCAAAGTGTATTTCTTGTTAACAAAATAATAAAATTATTCTAAATTCTCGTTTTTCAATGAATTCTTTACTTTCAAGGTTAGCAAACACAACCTAGTTTAATCATGATGGTCTTTGCCTCCCTTGAAACTTGTAATCTTATCCTAGCCATCCGTCAATATCTAGACCAGATTCATCCATGAGAGATAGAGAGACAGAAAGAGAGAGAGAGAGAGAGAGAGAGAGAGAGAGAGAGAGAGACAGACAGACAGACAGACAGACAGACAGAGAGTGATAGAGAGACAGAGAGAGAGACAGAGAGAGAGGGGGGAGAGAGAGACAGAGATACAGAGAGAGAGAGAGAGGAGAGAGAGAGATTGTTTATTTGTCTCACTTTCTTAATGCTGTCGTTGTGTTTCCTCATTGCTAAATACATTTGTATGTCTTTGACCTTGGATTTGAAAACAATTCAATATTTGAAATATAGAACAAACAATTACTGTTTCAATGTATGTATGCGACAATTTGGTATTGATTCGTTACGAAAAAATAATATACTCATAAACAAACGAAATTTCACCATTATACATACAAGACAGTTCTGTCAACAGGTGACAATAACTGAAATTACTATTATATAATGCTATATTGAGTTTAAAGGGGCAGTAGCACGTTTTTAGGGGGAATATAAGGTGATGTCAGGAAAATGAAAAGTAATGGATCCAATTGAAAGACAATGTTTTTAAACTAAATGGAGCAGTAATAATTCAAATATATAACGTAAAGTTTAACCATGTGATTCCTTTTTCTAAAACTAAATGAATTAAAGGTGTTCACACAAAATGGCCGCCTGACTATGGATGATTTGCTTGAGCAATGAGATTTTTGACACTTTCAAAATAATACATTTAGCATTAACTTACAATTATCAGTGAAAATCATTTAACTACGAAATTACACGAGTAAAAACATGGTATTTGTATCATAAAATAAGTTCCTCATCTACGCCACTATCAAAGTAAACACAGTTGTCACTGTAAAACTACTTTGGCATTGAGTCTTTAACATTAGTATTAACTTGTTGTAGGGAAACGATGTTGACATATTTTAAACTAAGAATATGATGAAGGGCACTATATACCTTTACATTTAACAAAAATAAAATTTTAATAGTTATGGTTCCACTAATTTTTTTCAACATAAATGAGCTCCAGAGGAGCATCAAACATCGTCTTTCTACAATTCTTAAATAGATAAGCCATTTGTGGTATAAGCCAGAAGAGAGTACAATAGTACCCAATAGAGTATAAAGGTTTAATGTTGACCTGAAGATCATAAGATCAAAAAGATCTCTTATTGAAGATTAGAGATTATACAGAGCAAATTATGAACCTTTAGAAGTAGCAAAATTATGTTGGCTGGATTAAATTTTATTGCCGTTCTAGAAATTCTCATTTATTCAGCAATTACTACTTGTTATTAGAAGGTTCTATCACAGATTATTCATACACTTAATAATTACTACAAGAAAGGAAATACCTCAACATTAGTTTTTGTTGAACTCTTTGGCAAAAGAAAGTTCTCACAAACTGTAATGACATTTTATAAAGGCCATTTGAAGTAAGAGTTAAATCTTATTGAGAATAAATCTTAAAAGTAGTGACTAGTAGAGCGTTTTATCATCCAAAACTGTGTTCCACAGGAGATATCGCTTGTGAAAGAGCTATGCAGTGTTCAAAGATGTACATTTTTCATGCTTATGTGATGAAAAATGATTTTGGATGATAAATAGAATCTCACCCTCGTGTCTTCTGATATCAAATATATCAACACTCGTTGATAAAAGTAGAATATCCTCGGCAAGCCTCGGATATTTGTTACTTTTATCAACTTGTGTTGATATATTTGATATCAGAAGACACTTGGGTGAGATTCTCTATATTTGACACAGCCATCTATTGTTAGAAATCCACAGTAGCCCCTAGCCTATAGATTATATAACAGACACGTGTACTGATACTTTTACTTTACTCTTTCAGTTGTTCTATTTTAGATTTATAGTTTCACAACATAAGAAAAAAAAAGCCAAAATAAGTGGCAGGTTTTTTTCAAACAATAACTAAGCGCAAATTATAAACGTTTGTTGTAAGAAAATTGTTCAATAAGTGACAAGCCGTTTGACATCTACCACCCCTTTAATCCGCAACGTTGACAACTGATACTAACTCTTGACATTTTCTCAGTTACGTGGTCAGTATGCGTCCTGTTGAGCAATCAAATAGAACAACGCAATACCAGCCATTTTGACAACAAAACTATCACATCATAGGTAATCTAATGTTAATGGATATGCATCTTCATGTGGTAAGTATACCGATATTCCCTTATTACGTCTGTATTATGAAACAATGTCAATGCAAAAACTATTTATACCTCTGGGGCTGGTTTTCGTAGATCTGTAGATTTTCAGAGGTTACTAGCTTATGCATAATAATATTATCATGTACATATAGTTTGCTTTGTTTGTAACTGGAGAACTGTATATATGATGTAAAACAAATTTCCCTTGGGACAATAAAGACATTATCTTATCTTGTCTTATCTTATCTTATCTTATCTTTTACGTTGTGACCTTTTTAGGCTTTGTTCGTGTTGTTCTGCACATGTCTAATGGTCAAAACTAATTACAAGCAGTTGATTGTCATGTTCATTTGCTCCTCCAGCCAGTTCAAGCAGTTAATCACAAATTGTTGGACATTTTATTTATTATCAATATGTGAAATCTCAAGTTGATTGTTTGGGTATATGCATGCAGTTTAGTGTTCACATTAATAAAATGCTTTTTCATTCTTCAGTTATAAAGTTCTAAGTTCTTTTACCAATGGCGTTATGTTGGAATGTTGAAGATGTTCGTTCACATAATTTATAATGAAACTGGTATCTTCAAATAGAGATTAATTGAAGTAGCAATTAATATTACTAGTTACCTTAAACTCTTTCCCTTTTGGTAACAATTCGTTTTGTGTTAGAATAGACATTTTTTCTGTTTGACCTTGGTAAATAAAAGCTTTTTCACTTCATCAATACAGACAGTAACAAAAGACACAAACTAAGAACAATATTGAAACTAAAAACAATTAGATTAGGAATACTAAGTCATGGACTCGACAGATTGACGAATCTTTATACCTTATATTGCAGTAACATTTTCCAACTTGAATTTATGGTTCTTATTACAAAAAGAAGGGGAATTGTTAGATAAACAAGAATTGCCAACGAAATAAAAGACGTCAATTTTCAAATGTCTTTTAATCACATCTAATACCATTTCCCTTAAAAATAGTTATAGGAAGAGAGTTCCTTTAATTACAAATCAATCGGTTTCTAAAAGTGAAATAATCCTGTCTTGTTACAAATTTTCGAGTTGAGGCTAAAGTAATTTCGCCTGTGCGATACACTTATATTGTTTTATAGCACCGACATATATCGCAGATACTATGAAGAATATTTTAGCCCTTTTCCAGCACTTTTTTAAGTCACTACAAATATGGGCTAAGAGAAACTTAGGTCAGCTCTACAGTACTAGGTGCATTTACCAATATGTATTAGATGTCAAGAGTACCAAGTACTTGTCTTCTTTTGTATTTTTATGCCCCCGAATCGGAGATTCCGGGGGTATATTGTTTTTCACCTGTCCGTCTGTACGTCCGTCCGTCCGTCTGTCCGTTTGTCCACAAAAACTTTAACCTTGGTCATAACTTTTGATTGGTCAGAGCTAGGTCTTTGATACTTGACATATGCATCCGGGGGCATTCGTGTTTCACAACACATCTTGTTTTTTCAACTGAAAGTATAGAAATTTCTTCTAACTTTGAATGTCATATCACCTTCGCGTCTTAGAGTTATGAACAATTAAGGTGATTAAAACAGAAGAAAAACGTTTTTATAAAGCAATCTGACGTTATTTTCCCTGAGGTTGCATTTCTGTCTTTTGGCCTCGAATGGAATAAATTCATATTTATATCAATTTTTTTTATAGAAATTTTAGATTACTCTATAGACTTTATTTGTACCCAGTGTTTGTTCATCACTTATCAATTGTAATAGTTTAAGTCATATGCCTTGTGTCTGATTGATTTTCTTTCTTACATATTTCATACATATTATGATAATTTTTCAAATTTTTAAGTGAAATTCATATTGAAAATATTAGTTAATGTTTAGTTAAAGTTTACAACTATCAAGAGATACAAAAAGTAATTCATATCCTAGTACAATGACAATTGATTAAAACCAGCTTATCAGGCTGAGTGTTATAATACAAAGCAAGATATGTATTTAATATCTACATTCACTTGCTGGTTTTGTATAAGCATTACCA
Organism: Steromphala cineraria; assembly: GCA_916613615.1. Classification (NCBI taxonomy): domain Eukaryota; kingdom Metazoa; phylum Mollusca; class Gastropoda; order Trochida; family Trochidae; genus Steromphala; species Steromphala cineraria. The sequence goes on along the minus strand of OU744731.1, from coordinate 54,189,674 downwards.
CACCCTGTGTTGTACGTATTATAGTAAGCATGATAAGCTGAAACTGATTATGTAACTGAAAAGCTTGCAGTTTGTCATTTTTAAGCTCAAAAGGTCATCGGTCATTGACTTTATCGACCCTAAAGCTTCCTTCATTGCTGGTTGGCCGAGAATAGCGTGTACATGTTTGAAGCATATGTAAAATATTCCAAGTATGTGGAACCTTGCTCACCTCTGTATAATGTTCAAAGTATGAATTTGATGAAACAGTGAATGTTTTATTATAATTACTATCTATCATTTCCGCCAAAAACCCTCACATTAACGTGTGATCAAACTGAATAGTGCTTTGTTCTGATAACGAACACGTTGAAATTTTGTGTTGCAATACAAATGTAAGCTAATTGTTTGTAATTACATCATATCTATCTGATTTCTTATGTTCGTAGAGGTTATTTACTGTTCCTTTTTCCTTTAAACAACACCGATAAGTATATCCAAAGATAAAAGAACAAGCTGACTTAACTGGTGCTTCATGATGCAATCATACAGAACCTTTGAATATTGTCAAATCCTATTTCTCACAATGCTGCTTATACATAGTTATCATTTAGATTAATAATCTTATTAACGTCTTACAATTTGTTGACAAAACAAAATAAAGCTATGTTAAACTATGTACCTGCTGAGCCTGTCACCCACGACTGCAACATATGATGACTGCAACAGATGATGATTGCAACATATGATAAACCCACCGACGTCACTCATACATCCATCCGCACCTGCTGCACTAGTCAAATAGAAAACAAACGTCATCATCTCGTACTGCTTCAGCTTACGTCCTCTGTCCTTGCACATGATCTGCTACATTAATAATCTGGTGCTATGTCAACATTTATCTGCTTAGTAAGTACACGGAGGTCGGAGAGCTGGACTGCTAAATAAGAGCCTCCTTCATTTACAAATTCAAGATAACTAAACCACATTACATCATGATTCAGGCCTCGATAGTTATAAGAATCGATGATAGTAGACACTTTACTCCAAACCGACCATATGTCATATCTGTACCAACAAAATTATGTTTACGGATAATTTTGAAACTATCATGATACCAAAAAAAGCCCATCCGACTACAAGTGAACCACATCGGCAACATACTCAAAGGACTGTGTTAGCGATTGTCACGGAATAAGAAGGGAAACAAGATGTGTTTGTGAAACACGAATGCCCCCGGATGCATATGTCAAGTATCAAAGACCTAGCTCCGACTAATCAAAAGTTATGACCAAGGTTAAAGTTTTTGTGGACAAACGGACAGACAGACGGACAGACAGACGGACAGACGGACAGGTGAAAAACAATATACCCCCGGAATCTCCGATTCGGGGGCATAAAAATTGTCTTGTGGTGGTATTTGTATGTTAGATTTAATCAACGTTTTCAATGTTCGAAAGGATTAAGTTCTGGTTGTGCTAACCATCCAAATTCATGTTTTTCGAAGCAAATTCTCAGAGAACGCTATACTCAATATTTCGTTTTTACAGATTCTATAAAATTTCCAATCTATTTTGAACTTTAGCAAACGTTGATTCTAAATAGACATGAAGAATATACCTGCAGTGTAGTTACACAAGCTTAATCATCTTCAAAATTGCCTCTGATCGAGAGGACCCGCAACTTTGCCTGCCGTAGAAAACTGTTCTACCCCCAGAATGGGGTTGGGTGCAATACTACAAGAATTTTAGCGCAGTATCACCCATGGTTCGCTAGTTGCAGGCGATGCTCCCTGTTATAATGCTAGCAGTTGGTATATTAGTGAATACCCTTGTAAGTGACATTTAACATCACTTCCCCTCACTTCTGAATGTTTATATTTAGCTTTTGGTGGAACAAAGTAAAAAATCTCAACATAAATTATAAAATATATGTAACGATCTTCCAGTTTAACAAGAAAGATATATAACAACATCAGCTGAATGACATGGAGACCAAAATTGTACAAATGGTGTTTTGTTACATTTTAACTTACATTTGCAGGACAAATTTAAATGTTTGGTCGAAAATCTAGACTTATATGTTATATCTATTGTTAAAATAATTATACAATTTTGCACATCATTTTACCCAACTTTCACATTGCTTCTGTCATCTCCTATCGTCTTTGATATCAATTGGCAGGTACCATTAGAGAACTTACCCTTCATGAACAGCTTTAGCTTTTTCTCTTGTTTTATAAGTTAAGTCATACACTCAGTATTCGTTAATGATTTAAATCGATCGAAAACAATTAAACAAATACATTCATATTGTTCATTATATCAAGGCCAGATAACAATGGATGTTCAAAAGAAATGAAGAAGCATCTCCCTAAGCCTTAAAATAATTGTTGATCTTTATTGTTCACAATTGCTTACTAGAAGTGTCATGGAGTGTTCATCTTTCAATAACAAAGGTCGATATAAAATATTTAGTAAAGATAAACTTGTGTATATGACGACAACTTACCCATTCTTCTCTGTGCTTTGGCCTTGACGGGAAGATACGACTATGGCAAAGTGCACAACAAGGCAAAGGTGGAAACGGAGAAGATATTATATCCTTCAAGATATGACTATGGCAAAGTGCACAATAAGACAAAGGTGGAAACGGAGAAGATATTATATCCTTCAAGATATGACTATGGCAAAGTGCACAATAAGACAAAGGTGGAAACGGAGAAGATATTATATCCTTCAAGATATGACTATGGCAAAGTGCACAATAAGACAAAGGTGGAAATGGAGAAGATATGATATCCTTCAAGATATGAGTATGGCAAAGTGCACAATAAGACAAAGGTGGAAATGGAGAAGATATTATATCCTTCAAGATACGACTATTGCAAAGTGCACAACTAGGCAAAGGTGGAAATGAAGAAGATATTATATCCTTCAAGATATGACTATGGCAAAGTGCACAACAAGGCAAAGGTGGAAACGGAGAAGATATTATATCCTTCAAGATATGACTATGGCAAAGTGCACAATAAGACAAAGGTGGAAACGGAGAAGATATTATATCCTTCAAGATATAACTATGGCAAAGTGCACAATAAGACAAAGGTGGAAATGGAATAGATCTTATATCCTTCAAGATATGACTATGGCAAAGTGCACAATAAGACAAAGGTGGAAACGGAGAAGATATTAAATCCTTCAAGATATGAATATGGCAAAGTGCACAATAAGACAAAGGTGGAAACGGAGAAGATATTATATCCTTCAAGATATGACTATGGCAAAGTGCACAATAAGACAAAGGTGGAAACGGAGAAGATATTATATCCTTCAAGATATAACTATGGCAAAGTGCACAATAAGACAAAGGTGGAAATGGAATAGATCTTATATCCTTCAAGATATGACTATGGCAAAGTGCACAATAAGACAAAGGTGGAAACGGAGAAGATATTAAATCCTTCAAGATATGAATATGGCAAAGTGCACAATAAGACAAAGGTGGAAACGGAGAAGATATGATATCCTTCAAGATATGACTATGGCAAAGTGCACAATAAGACAAAGGTGGAAATGGAGAAGATATGATATCCTTCAATATATGATCATGGCAAAGTGCACAATAAGACAATTGTGGAAACGGAGAAGTTATTATATCCTTCAAGATATGACTATGGCAAAGTGCACAATAAGACAAAGGTGGAAACGGAGAAGATATTATATCCTTCAAGATATGACTATGGCAAAGTGCACAATAAGACAAAGGTGGAAACGGAGAAGATATTATATCCTTCAAAATATGACTATGGCAAAGTGCACAATAAGACAAAGGTGGAAATGGAGAAGATATGATATCCTTCAAGATATGACTATGGCAAAGTGCACAACAAGGCAAAGGTGGAAATGGAGAAGATATTATATCTTTCAAGATATGACTATGGCAAAGTGCACAATAAGACAAAGGTGGAAATGGAGAAGATATTATATCCTTCAAGATACGACAATTGCAAAGTGCACAACTAGGCAAAGGTGGAAATGGAGAAGATATTATATCCTTCAAGATATGACTATGGCAAAGTGCACAACAAGGCAAAGGTGGAAACGGAGAAGATATTATATCCTTCAAGATATGACTATGGCAAAGTGCACAATAAGGCAAAGGTGGAAACGGAGAAGATATTATATCCTTCAAGATATGACTATGGCAAAGTGCACAATAAGACAAAGGTGGAAATGGAGAAGATATTATATCCTTCAAGATATGACTATGGCAAAGTGCACAATAAGACAAAGGTGGAAACGGAGAAGATATTAAATCCTTCAAGATATGAATATGGCAAAGTGCACAATAAGACAAAGGTGGAAACGGAGAAGATATTATATCCTTCAAGATATGACTATGGCAAAGTGCACAATAAGACAAAGGTGGAAACGGAGAAGATATTATATCCTTCAAGATATGACTATGGCAAAGTGCACAATAAGACAAAGGTGGAAACGGAGAAGATATTATATCCTTCAAAATATGACTATGGCAAAGTGCACAATAAGACAAAGGTGGAAATGGAGAAGATATGATATCCTTCAAGATATGACTATGGCAAAGTGCACAACAAGGCAAAGGTGGAAATGGAGAAGATATTATATCCTTCAAGATATGACTATGGCAAAGTGCACAATAAGACAAAGGTGGAAATGGAGAAGATATTATATCCTTCAAGATACGACAATTGCAAAGTGCACAACTAGGCAAAGGTGGAAATGGAGAAGATATTATATCCTTCAAGATATGACTATGGCAAAGTGCACGACAAGGCAAAGGTGGAAACGGAGAAGATATTATATCCTTCAAGATATGACTATGGCAAAGTGCACAATAAGGCAAAGGTGGAAACGGAGAAGATATTATATCCTTCAAGATATGACTATGGCAAAGTGCACAATACGACACAGGTGGAAACGGAGAAGATATATCCTTCAAGATATGACTATGGCAAAGTGCACAATAAGACAAAGGTGGAAACGGAGAAGATATTATATCCTTCAAGATATGACTATGGCAAAGTGCACAATAAGACAAAGGTGGAAACGGAGAAGATATTATATCCTTCAAGATATGACTATGGCAAAGTGCACAATAAGACAAATGTGGAAATGGAGAAGATATGATATCCTCCAAGATATGCCTATGGCAAAGTGCACAATAAGACAAAGGTGGAAACGGAGAAGATATTATATCCTTCAAGATATTACTATGGCAAAGTGCACAATAAGACAAAGGTGGAAATGGAGAAGATCTTATATCCTTCAAGATATGACTATGGCAAAGTGCACAATAAGACAAAGGTGGAAACGGAGAAGATATTATATCCTTCAAGATATGACTATGGCAAAGTGCACAATAAGACAAAGGTGGAAACGGAGAAGATATTATATCCTTCAAGATATGACTATGGCAAAGTGCACAATAAGACAAAGGTGGAAACGGAGAAGATATGATATCCTTCAATATATGACTATGGCAAAGTGCACAATAAGACAAAGGTGGAAACAGAGAAGATATCATATCCTTCAAGATATGACTATGGCAAAGTGCACAATAAGACAAAGATGGAAACGGAGAAGATCTTATATTCTTCAAGATATGACTATGGCAAAGTGCACAATAAGACAAAGGTGGAAACGGAGAAGATATTATATCCTTCAAGATATGACTATGGCAAAGTGCACAATAAGACACAGGTGGAAACGGAGAAGATATATCCTTCAAGATATGACTATGGCAAAGTGCACAATAAGACAAAGGTGGAAACGGAGAAGATATTATACCCTTCAAGATATGACTATGGCAAAGTGCACAATAAGACAAAGGTGGAAACGGAGAAGATATTATATCCTTCAAGATATGACTATGGCAAAGTGCACAATAAGACAAATGTGGAAATGGAGAAGATATTATATCCTTCAAGATATGACTATGGCAAAGTGCACAATAAGACAAAGGTGGAAACGGAGAAGATCTTATATCCTTCAAGATATGACTATGACAAAGTGCACAATAAGACAAAGGTGGAAACGGAGAGGATAGTATATCCTTCAAGATATGGCTATGGCAAAGTGCACAATAAGACAAAGGTGGAAACGGAGAAGATATTATATACTTCAAGAAAAATATGACCGAGACCAGGCTTTAAACAGGATATGGAAACTCTACCACAAAAATACAAGTTTTCCAATTTCTTTACTGTGTATTCAAGCACAGTCGATGTGATTAAGTGTCAGTCTTTGGTTTATTTGTTGAACTGGATTCTGTTATTTGGTCGCTTATTATGCTTGGTGACTACTTTATAACGTTATGTTGTATTGTTAGTGCCGAGCATCATTCACAGGTCTTGTAGTGTCATGGGGTCTTAATAAGCTTACTCTTCTTCCTACAGTAATTGGAATGTCTGGGAAATAATAGTCATAAAGATTTTTAATAACCATATCGAGTTCCCTTGGAATGATCAATAGCGTGATGCAATTAGATAGTCAATATGAATGTTATACGGATCTCTCTAGACTTCCTGTCCAGGCAATGTGAATCATTTACAGAATATGAACCTTTGGTTCTATGAATTTTATATCATTTAATCAAGGAAAGATTATGACTGATTATGCTGGCTAACATGCTTAATATAGTAACATCATCAAATGATAATTGATGTGTTAAACTTGATTCTTTTATTCAAACATAATTATCATTATATAATTGGTCAACGCTCAATAACACAATCAAAAACAAAAGTTAACAAGTATAAAAGTAATATCCGTGGCTTGTCTATATAATAATAATAATAATAATAATAATAGGATGCTTATAATGCGCTGTTTTCCATGTTAAAACATGCTCAAAGCGCAAGAAAAAGAGGGTGATTAAGAAGATAAGACATGATAAAATAGTAAAGATAGATAATGATGGAAAGGAAATGCATACTTTTTTAGTTTAGTCATAAGCTAGTCTGAAGAGGTGAGTCTTAAGTAGAGATTTAAAAGTAGCAAGTTCTGTACAGTCACGAAGATATTGAGGGAGCTGGTTCCAGGCTGTAGATGCTGCATACGGAAGGGATCGTTCACCATATGTGGAGGTCTTCACTTTAGGAATGACGAGAAGATCTTTATCTTGAGAAGGGAGAGCGCGGGTTGGACGGTGCTGTGTGAGGGTTTGGGCAAGATACGAAGGGGCAGATCCATGGAGACAGCGGAAAGTGAGACAAAAGAGCTTGAATTGGATTCTATAATGGATGGGCAACCAGTGCAGAGAACGCAGTAGTGGCACAGCATCATCAGACTTTCGAGACCTGGTCACTATACGCGCAGCAGCGTTTTGTATGCGTTGTAGTTTAATTTGCTTCTTAGTAGAGCCAGTGAGCAGTGAGTTGCAGTAATCTATCCTGCACATTACCAGGGACAGGACAAGAGTGATTGCGGATTCAATTGTGAGGTATGGCCGGATATGCCCAATAGTGCGAAGTTGGGCAACGCAGACCTGAGTCAGATGTTTGACATGCTGACCCAACGACACGTTGGGGTCAATGGCAACACCAAGGTCTTTCACCCTGTCGGCAATATGGATGATAGCATTGTCGAAGCTGAACTCTGTAAGATCACACTGCAGTCTCCTTTTCTGTGGACTCAGAACAATACATTCTGTCTTAGCACTATTCAGTTTTAGTTTGTTAATGAACATCCAAGCCTTGATGTCATCACAACAAGTGCTCAAATCACTCAAAGCATCAAGCGCCTGAAGTGGATTTGCTTCCAAAAGTCTGTATATTTGAGAGTCATCAGCATACTGATGCCTGTCGACTTCATGATTTTCAACAACATTTCCAAGTTCTTTGATATACAAAGTAAAAAGAACTGGTCCTATGACTATATTTGTATTTGATATCAGGAGACACGTGGATAGAACTTTATTTATAATCAAAAATTATTTTTCTTTTCTAGAATGAAATGTGTAAATTACTGAACACTGACTACCCCAAAACTCTCAAAGCAGTGATGCATTGTGACAAAGTCATGCTTATGAAGTCATAGTAAAGTTACATTAAAGTGATTCTAACGTTATTGCATTTTTATGTCATTAAGTGTGTATTAATAAAATGTGTCTGTAAAATCAAATTTCACTCTGCTAAACCGTCTATATTTTTTCTAAAAAATATTGGAGTAGTAACAGTTTGAAAATAAGTAGAAAAAATTGCGAGACAATTAAGCGAGTTCCAAAGTGAAGATTCAACCTGTTACCTAGATACCCTAACACAATCACTAGGTGGACATCTGACAAGAACAGGTGAAAGACTAACATCTTGTAAAGGTTTTATCGGCATCTGTACAATTAACTAAAGGTCAGAGTCGATTAAAACAATTAGGATATAGGTATTAGTGAAAATCTCGCTAAATCATGTAGAAAAAATTCTTAAAATGAAGTACATGTCAGTAAAGTTTTTTAACAGAATTGCTTTGTCTGTTCACATCTGTTCTGTGACTTTGAATTCGTTCATAGGTACAGACGATTAGTTAAAGGAAAACACAGATACTCGTCATTTACCATATTGCACATTTCGTCAAGTGAATGAAATTTTGTGCAAAATAGCAAAAAGTGAAAAAGTTATAAAGTGTATACTAGTAAGGTATGAAATAGCTGCTTTAACTGTAAACCATTTATTGTTGTACGTGTATATTTGTTTATATTCAGTTAATTTTCCTTTGTCCATTTTACCGTTTGAAAAAATAAACTTTGATGAAATTGATTATAGAGTCATGCCTTTGCATATATGTTCGTTTGAAACTAGTTTATAAATGTGTGATTGACAAGGTAATTACATATAAAACAGTCAGCTGTCATCATTTACATGTAAATCAAAGAGCTTCATCGTAAATTAAAGGGTACTGTGGGATACTGACATAGAACTGCTAATCAAAGTTTAATATTTAATCTAACAGAGTTAGGATATTAAAGGATATAAATCTCAGAATGAGGTCATCATTTGAGAAGTCTCTGAGAATTCCACAGCTATATTTTGTTCAATTATCAGAGGATTATCGAGTAAAATATAAATCATTTAAAGCTTTGAAGATTTATTTACTATCTAATTCGTCCTCATTAAAATCTTGACCTAATCAATGAAGATATTCCAATTCAAATTATTTCATTACTCTGTTACGAGGGAAAAGTAGGTGCAAGTGTGCAATGAAATATTTTCCATTGTGCTTTAGGTTAGATAAGATTTTGATTAAGATTAACATTAACATTAAGATAAGAATGTGAAATAATTTCCTTATTCATTTAAGGACAATACATTTATTTAAGATGCCTGCGTTTCTTGCGACCACTACAGTGAAATCACAAAGAATGATGTAATTACTTGGTTGATGATAATACAAAGTATATATAGATTACAAAACCAGAGAGTGGGAAATTTTAAGTTTTTTTGACGTATTCACTCATTTGAGTTGAAATAGTTTCGATATTCATTACTTGTGATGTAATTAATACCTACAAAAGAGAATTGCTATCCCTTTGAAACAACGATCAAGCAGTGCGCGAGTTGCATAATGATACACTGGTGAGGTAACCCTGTGTTCGCAATAGCAAAAACATAGTCCCGTTTTCCGTTCGAATAATTTTAACCTCTAAAACAATTCTACTTTTAAACGATCATTTGTGTAGAGTTTAATTTAGTGACAGAATTATCCAAAACAAAGCCATTAGCAACTCCTATTATAATTTAAAAAATGATGTTGTTGTTCGTAGAGACGACAGTGACGTGGCATTTGAACGGTTCAACCGTCCTTGCTAAACATTTGTTTAGGAATGCTGATGATTCAAGATTTTCGTTAGTGTGTCAAAGCGGTTGTGATATTGAAACTGATTCTGCATCTAAATACAGCCATTTCCAAACTCTAGGTTTTCACACAAACTCGCAAAGATCAGTGTTGACGAAACACGTCATTTGAAAACAAAAGGGAGATAACTATATGCAAACTAAACATAGGCAAACACAATTTTTGGGGTTAAGTGTTGAGATATCTAAAATTGCACATATATCGTAGATGTCATGCAAGTTTATTTTTGTGAAAAGCATGAAAAGGAATTAAGTTAAAAGGGAGAAATTTTAAGCGGCGGACGGTTCGGCTGAGCCCAATCGGCTGATTGAAAAAGTAGTATTGCATTATGATTTCACTATCGTACCTATTAGAACCCTGTTAGTTAAAACTCATCAGCATTAAAGCAACAATATGTCGAATGGATAAAGATGTTCAGGCATATACTCCTCTGAATTTAACAGCAAATGTGCTATTAAATTTATCAAAAACATTTGAAAGTTTGCTATGTTATATGTGCGTATTCCCCTACTTCTATTCTGTTATTCAATGAAAGAATCAAGAACTGAAAGAGCAGAAACGATTTAAGAAATGTTAAAAAAACTTCATAGTCAATATGATTCCTATTGTCACAATCACTAGAATAAGAGACTAGAAGTTACTCTGAAAGATGTAGCCATGTGTATTGAATGTAGTAGGTTCAGTGTCACAAAACACATTTTCAACCGTCTAATCATCCCCTGCCTCTGTACTAATCAAATAGAACATACATCCCTTTTATTTTACCGGAACACATGCTCCTTATCTTGTTATTCTGTTGGCAAATCTTTCTAAATGAAACGAGTGAAATCAATTAGGATACAATAAGGTCAGCCGGGTGCATTGTCATTCATATCTCTTTCCATTACAGACTCCAGAGGATTAAAACACCTTAGCTCATTGTGAGTTATTGCCATGAATATTAAAGATCAGCGAGACTGCAAAAATCATGATAGAGGTCACACTTACATGTACTAAACCAAAAGGTAAGTGATGAAAATAGTAGTCCTACCAAAGAATAGAGTGAGGAAAATGTCAGAAGACCATGGCGCCCATAAAATTACAAAGATGTCACAATGCAGCACATTCGAAGGACCGTCTCAGTGACATGCACCAACTTACATTTTCATCAAATAATTAGGAAAGAAGTTGGTCTTGGATTGGTGTAAGGATTGGATTCAGAGGATTTATTTCTGTAAGTTAAAACCACATGTACATGTTAAAATGCACAAAATCAGAATATATGGTTAATATAATTGTAAAAAAATAATACATAACACTTCAAAGAATTGGGAATGACTAATTCTATATAAATTTCAACATTTAATTTAACCCATAACACATTCACACATTGTAACTCTTTTTTACCTTCATTGCTCTGTAGATTAATATCACCTAGAAAAGACCATGGCTTGAGTTATTTATAGTTTTGAAATTTCATAGGCACTATAAATCCTACAGTTAATCTTGCAACAGTATACTTTAGTGGGCGGTTGAAATAGAGTCTTTTGTTAAATGATTGTTTGTGAGGTTCTCTGTTAAATCAATGAAAGAAACCGGGTCTGATTTCTGTTTAAACAATTCTAGATAAATACACTAACTTGGCATAATGATATTTGAGAAATCCTTTAAACAAAATTCCAAGGATCATTATTTTATTCAGTTCATCATTGAGGGCATGCATATATATTCTTTAATATGACCAATTTCCTTGAGCATTATAAAACCAAACACTCCCTTTCAATTATCGCAAACTCTCATTACATAAAAAGAAAACCTCCCACATACAGAACATTACGACTCTTTCAAATTGCCTCTGTCATCCACCATTATCATTAATTGCACTTCACAATTAAGTTATACCTTTTCATTAATGATCTTGCCCTTATGAAAATCTTGAATGAGATTGGACTTGTATGTTATTAACTATTTTCGTTGAGTATATATCAACGCCTAATCATTATTAGTCAAAGTTTGTAGCTTATCTAATCAATGTGTCCACCTGGTCAAGAATGCAACAGAAGAGCATGCCTGCAAGTACAAGAAAAAAAGCAATACACATCTGTAAAGAGAATATGTTGATCTTTGAAGATTAGAACTCGTGTTGTAACCGTGTTAGGCGATGGAAAATTAAGACATTAAAGGCTGAATTTATAATTCATTTTGTATGATAGATTTTAACATCTGCCGTTTATATACACACATATATATATTTCTCCAAATTGTATTCTTACATGTAGTTGATATAATTAACTGTCAGTGTTGGACGAACTGAATCAAATCATAAAGTGTTTCACTCCGACTTATACCAGACTGGCCAATAGCTGAAAGCATTTATCCTGAGCCTCATTCACAAACCGTCATTTGTGCTTATATATTAAAGATTTGTTATCTTTATAGGGTAATTCATATGTCTGGGAAATAATAGTTACTGTAAAGGTTGTTATTAACCTTATTGAGTTCTCTTAACCTGGACAATAACCTGTTGAAATCTGATTTACACATCAAGCAAATATTGATCTCACTTGGAATCACCATTATGTAGACGTTATAGGTAGAGGGTACACTAGGTATGTTATTCAATTTCAGAGGTTGCATCTTCATATTCAGAGATTCAGAGTTTTAGCACATAATGGCTAAATTATGTGGATGTGTAAAGTGTCCAAAATAGACCATTGTGCACATCATTTACAATATACTTTGTTGGCAAACTGGAATTCAAGTTCGGAATTGGAGTAATGTTTAAACGCCTGAGTCATAAGACATCGAACCGAGTGTCCCTAGCGATGTCACAATGTAACGATGATCATATGTCCTGTTCTGATTTTTGACTTGTTCCTTAATTTTGGTCTTCATGACCAGATGGGATGGTTGTGATAAATGAAAGATGAAGAAGAAACACTCAGGATGCACCATAGTTTCATGAAATCACATCAAGTGTTACATTGATTATCCACTCGCCTAATGACTTGTCTTAAAGGTGGCATTGTAGTTGCAGTAAAGCAATGGTAGTTGCCGTTGGATCCTATTGTGTAATGGTAATGATAATTGCTGGTAATGATAATGACAAAACACAATATATTGCAGTTAAACCTCCTGATGTTATTATTATTACCTCATTTTACAAAACATAATTACTAACTTGAGTACGTTTTCGTTTAGTTTGCAAAATTTATCTTAGAAAGCATATTAATTCTATGTTTGTTACCTATACACTCTGACACAATCTCCACGTGTTCAAAGGTGTTCAAAGGAAATGTTTTGAAGAATGATCACCACCTGTATGTAAACGAATGTCAATAGTGTAACAATACAGATAAAGGGAATCGATTTTTATTACATGATTGAGGGTGAGATACTCTGTTCTATTAGTGAAATAAACCCTCTATCTGGCGACAGTGGTGATAACCTTTATCGTCACTCTACTGAGTGGTGATAAACTTTATCACCACTCGAGTGACGTCAAGTTCAAAGTTTGACGTCAGGTTACAATGGCCTGACGTCATGAATTCTCATATGACGTCGCACTGTTACCGCAGTGACTTTCAAGCGGCCGCTCAACATGAAATTGGCCTTTTTGACGTAATTAGAAGAATTTCATCATATAATAAATAGAATATCTGTCAATTCTTGACAAATACCATGTTTATCTCATCTCGTGAGGTAGAAAAGTTAAATATTTTCAGTCGTGGCTGCGCCACTCGTGAAAATATAAACTTTCTACCTCACTCGATGAGATAAACATGGTATTAGTCAAGAAAAGACAGATATCCTCTTTATAACGACCATGTACTTTTTCTTAGAGAAAAAAGATTACAAATATTAAATTTTTGTTGTTGTAAATGTGTAAATCTAGTATGTTTCATAAACTGTACATTCGTGACATTAATACTTGAAATAGCTAATGCATGAAATGCAAACTAGAAAAATAGAAAATATATGTTTTCTTTCAGCATTATGAATTTATTCAGCTGACGTATATCATCAGATATCAGGATTCACTGTTGTACATTATAATACTGATGAATAAATTTCCAAACTTCTTACCTATTTCCTTGATGCACAAAATATCACAGTGAAATATTAAGGAGAAGGAAATACACAACGATACACAATGTAAATGTGAATGTTGTTTGTAAAACATGAATCTTAAAAATTAACATCGTTCTAAGTTCTAAGTTTAGATTTTATCACAATGACATTTTACGAGGATACACAAGAAAAGGAAAGATTAAAATACGCCTGTGTAATATCACTTCTTTGTAATTTGATTCACTTGAAAAGCATGAAAACAGTGTATTAAACATGTGTCTAATTGTAATGCAATTATCAACAACTGTACATGAGTATACGCTATTTTTATTTCTGTAACAGGAGCATTAGTAAGACATTAGCTGATTATAAAAAAGAAGAAATAAGAAAATGAAGCTAGGCAAAGTGTATGCCCTGTAGTAAGCAAATAGATCATTTTTACACTAAATATGCTTTTCCTCATCTTCTTCTCTAGAAGCACAAAGTCTACAAAGCTGAACTCGGTTACACAGAATATTTAGCCGATTGGAATTCCTATAATTCATAAACATATGGGGACCCTGTAACCGACTATAAGGCCAACAGAGACCTTATCCCACAAACCCATTTTCATCTTTTTCTCCAGAAACAAAAGGCCTAAAAGCAGAAGGCAGAGTAAGCTGACAATTATGATTTTTAGATTTGGTAACCCGGTAACTGCTCATATAGTAAAGCTCTGACCATGTTAAATCATATAATCTGGATGTTTATATGACTGGGTGACAAGTGGGTAAAATCAGAGGACCAAAAACTGATTTTTTTATGTTAACCATTTCATGAGAAGCATATTGAACTATACCTTCATCAAATGTGTTAAATACGTATTATTCATGAACATTCAAACAGGCATGTTTAGTAAACATATTGTGAAATGAAAACAGATACACAAACTTATAAATGTCAAAGTTGCAATTGTGGACACTAGATTGAATTTCGCTCCTAACTTAAAGGTCATTAGTGATATTTAGAAGGATAAGAACATAATTATAAAATCAATTTTTACATATGGCCTTGTAATAAAACCTGATTTGAAGATATGTGAATCATCCAGATTTGGATAGGTCATTTGAGACAACATATTATTTTCAATAATTTTGATAGCTTTAAGCTATATTTTACTGACATTAGGGAGGGAAATAAACACGTTACATATGTTTTATACTTTAAACTTCAGATAATTCTGATGTTCTACATTCAAATAGACATTCTATATCGCAACATTTTAACTTCCAGGTACAAATTAAGCGATATTGTAAATATTAAAGTAAACTGTATTTATTTGCTCAGTAAATTAGAAATTTAGAAAGACAGTGATTGTAATGGACAAGAGCACATTTCTGTTTAACATTGCCATATAAATTTAAGCTCAAATTATTGCTTGCATTCACATACAAGATCTGATAAAGTTTCAAAACTTGCAATATCGGCAACAGAATACTTTAAACACAAAAATCTGGTGTACTGCTGTACAAACAATAATATCGAAAATACCAAAGCGCTTCCTTTTACCTTGAGGCCTTTTTTTTTAGGGAAAATGAGTATCAATATTATCATGGATATCGAAATTTTTGTTTAATTCTTCATTTTCAATCGCGTATCATTCCGAATTTATCTTCCTCAATAGTATTAATCACGCGTTGTATATAGAGTTATTTTCTACAGCTTTGTGGATTAATTGTTCATAAGCATATATAATAATAATGACCAATTGACTAATTTGAATTGCAAGATGAAGGATGTTTCTTAAGGTTTAACTGTACATTGGTATAATATAAATTTAAAAAGCTGTTGCATATGTAACATATCTTGTTAATATGGTCCCTTATTTATTATTCACCTGCAGGGACTTGTGATTGGTTCACATTACGAATACATTAACTTCGTATTTTCTTTACCACGTCCAGAAAATGGGATAACATAATTTTATGAAGCAAAGATTATTAACCATTCTTCCGGCGCAAATAACCCACCTAAATTTATACTTGCACTAATTGCTGTTAATATTTATCTATATTTACTATATTTTATCTTTATTTGGCATGCACATAAATACAATTCAATAATCTTTTTTTTCTTCTTGAATATTCCTTTTGATATCATAATCATACCAAACGCAAGCAAACTGGCTATATGTGTCGCAAATTTATAAAGAGCAATGATTTGAAACATGAACAATTAAATAGACATTTACAATGGCATATCAAGCAGTTGGATAAATAGAGAATCTCACCCAAGTGTCTTCTGATATCAAATATATCAACACAAGTTGATAAAAGTAATAAATATCCGAGGCTTGCCGAGGATATTTTACTTTTATCAACGAGTGTTGATATATTTGATATCAGAAGACACGAGGGTGAGATTCTATTTATCATCCAAAATCATTTTCATCACATAGGTTGAAAAATGTACATCTTTGAACACCGCATAGCCCTAAAACTCCTAAAGCTGTGATGTCATGGCATTGTGACGTCATCGTGTTAATGACGTCATAGCATTGTGACGTCGATGTGTTTTTGACGTCATAGCATTGTTACGTCATTACTGATGATGTAAAACGTTTGTGATGTCATGTATTTTTTGATTACAGGGCATTGTTCAAAATCTACTGTCAAAGCGATATCTCCTAGGAGATATCGCTTGATCTTCCACAAGCGATATCTCCATTGGAACACAGTTTTGGATGATAAATGTATGTTTGATAAGGGAAGTTATATTTCTCACGCCAACATGGATATATATTCTGTTAATTGTACCCTCTGCAATTGGACTGTTTCTGATTATTCTAAAATACAAATGCACAATCAGGTTTGTTGCTTCGATTTTGTATTTCACCTAAATCATCGTTCCTTTTCGTATTTAAACAGGAATTATGTTTAGGAAATACGGCTTTCTAATTTATTAACAGTTGCTCAAAATAGTTAATTTTAACTTTAAGGTTCTTAACAGGTTTTAAAAAGATTTTGACTTTGATAAGAAATCAATAGCTAGAAATCAACGGAATGCATACATTCACGTTCTTGTATATCTCTAGGCTTGGTTATTGAGTGATATTGTCATTTGATTGATTCATTAAGATGATGATCACAAGTTATGTGAATCAAATTGTTTCAAGTTAGCATTTAGCATACGATGAAAATGTAGATATAAAACTTTTGTGTTTCAAGAATCATTATGTAGAATAAGAACAAAATCAGTATTACTGAATCATGTTAAAACATAAAATAACAATACAGGCGTGCAACAGGCTTATAATATGCTATGATAGTTTGTATATGTTTTGAAATGAATTAAATTGTAATTTTCTTACTGTGATTGCATTATATAGTTTCATAACTACTACATATTATGCAAGATAAAAGATATGTAACATAAACATTGATTGTGATGGATGAAATGTCAAGCACCGTCACTTGGTCTGTGGGTATGAAAATAATGAAAAAAATCCGGAGGAGTGGAGGATAGTAAAATGTTTAATGTAGGTTCATGGCCTACAAGTCGGCTGTTTAAATACCACTGTATGGGGTCCCTGAATCACCTGTAGTTGTTTGTGCAGCACATGACACGTGTACAAGAAGAGTGTGTCAACCACACAGCAACATGCCAGGTGAATGCTCTTATCTTGTATGGACACTGATATCGTAATGGTTGAAGGTTACACAGCACCAATGGGATCCTCAAAAGTGTTATCAAGTTTGTCTTTCACAATCTGGAATGATAGTGATAAAACTGCTTAATCATGTCTTCAAAAATCCAGCTCTTCGGAGCTATAACGTGATCTATTAAGGCACTGCTTATTGGTTATGAAGTAGATCTGTTTTCCCCATAGAGCGATGATAATTATTCACTAAGCAAATCTAATAGCTTGGGAAACGGCATTGTTAAGCGTTGAACCTTAAACAGCACATATCCATATAGAGCTTTTGAAATGCTCTGGATACCATAAGCCTTTCAGTCAGTTAATAGAATTCTTCAGCGATTGTGAAATCAACAAGCCATCATTATTTTCAATTTAGCAGTAGATAGTTTTTTAAATGATAAAATTAAACAACTGTATTGTTAACTATGATTCAGCTTTAAATGTTATGTAGTTAATGTGATAAAAAACGGCTCAAAGAAAAGCCTTGTTAAGGAGGCTTTGTTACTGGCGAGATACTTCTTTTTTTATGACAAGAAACAGATGTTGCGAACATTTATCATGCACACCAAAACATCACAATATCATAAATCAACTTCTTAAATAGTAAGCACTAGTTTGTTAATTTGATTGTTGCATTTTGTATGTTTACATTTTCATTACCTAATAATCGATTTTAAGCTGAGGTATAAAAAATAGCAGCTGATAATTCTTGTTCTTTTTGTTGCATGTTGCCTTATACTTCATATGTTATCAAACTGTAAAGGCAACATTATCTTACCTTACAGTAAAATACTCGTTTTTGATTGGCTGGCGATCGACTCGTTTTATCTTACGTACACCGCGAGTCTCACCTCTAACGGTGTACAAATTTCATGTACCCCGCTGCCATAGCAACAGCTACTTTCCGAGAAGCGGTGTCGCATAGCATTAACATGACGGGACCAAATGACGCACGCGGTGTGCAGAGTTTACATAAGTTCGATTAGCCGTTTTCGTGATTATTAGTTATAGATTTGTTTTCCCATCATTTTTTTTTATTTCGAGACAAATTCCTCATTGCATTACTTGGAAATGCCATAGAATTAAAATCAAATAGTTCTTAAGCATGTTTAGGCTAGTAGTTTTACGTTACTCGATTCATAACATTTCAGTTGGGTTGGATGACGCCATTTTGTTTACATTAGGGATCAAGGTTGTTCAAGCGGTGATGGCTCATCCGTTAACGGCAATCAAAAAGAAATAAATATATTTTCTTCTGACATGACGGTAAGATAAATTCGATAACGAAAGATAAGATAACGGCGTTTTTTTGAAAGGCGTGTATTTCAAAAGAGTAAACAGATATAGCTTTGAAATTAAAAACTTAGTTCAGTTAGCTCTTGAAGACACGAATTAACCCAATTTCAACCGTAACTATCACTCATAGCGTAACCTATCATGTATTGTATATGGTATCGTTTCTTTTGCCCCTGAGTGTATAATGAAGTGTAGCTCTTATCAGTAGAGCTGAATCCTGTCATGAAGTCTCCCACTCGCTGATTAAACCAGACTGGCCACTCGTTCCAAGCTATGCTGATAACATTAGCCCTAACAAAATTCAGCTGATTAGCCCTAACAACATTCACATGACTTTGAGTGTCGCCTTGAATAATTTGGATAATTTGAATGTATTCAAAACGATAGTGGTAAATGTTCTTAATAACCATATCGAGTTATTTTAGAATAGACACTGGCTTCGTAGAATTACTTAATTAAACATGATGCATATTATGACAAATATAGATCTCTCTTGACATTCCATCAAGCACATATAAGGGTTTAAGCGCACAAAGAATTGAAAACGTTAGTGATTATGATTATGATATAATCATTATCATATTTGTGTATTCGATAGTCACAAAGATTTGCAAATTCACTACATTTTGAATTAACAATTAATAAAGGATATGCACATGTCACTTCATTGAAGGATAAGGAGCAGGATGTTGTTTTGGTAGATGTTTGGTTCCAAAAAAATCCTTTTGCTTTTAGAAAAAAATAATTCATCAAACTAAAAGTTTACTAAGAATCTAATTACCCTTATTGTAAGGTAACACATGAATATACAATTTTAAACATGGACATGTTTTTAATGTGTAAAGACAGTACCATTCATTCAACAGTATTCTAATCACACGAAGCAGGACTCGGAGAAAAAATATTTTGTTCTTGTCAAAGTCAAAATTATGGACGAAGACAAATTTTTAAACAAGGCTGGAACAACCTGCAGTAAATTACAAACGTTAACCATTTATGAAGATTTACAAAGGCAGCTACAGGTAGAAGTAAAATGTCTCTAAGGATGAGTCCTCATAAAGCTTAAATCAACTTCCTTATTTTTGCCATGTTTTTCGCTTTAAAGGGGCAGTAGCACGTTTTTTGGTAATTTTATATTTCAAAATTTTCACTGATAATTGTAAGTTAATGCAAAATGTATTACTTTGACAGTGTCAAAAATCACATAACACAAGCCAATCAAAGGACAAAGTATGGAGATTCACATAAAATCCATTGGCGGCCATTTTTGTGTGAACACCTTTAATTCATTTTGTGTAAGAAAAAGGAATCGCATGGCTTTACCCCACATTATATATTAGAATTAGTACTGTTTCATTTAGTTTAAATACATTGTCTTTCAATTGGAACAATTAATTTTCATTTTCCTGACATCATCTTATAGTCCCCATAAAAAGGTGCTACTGCCCCTTTAAGGTATGAACATCTTATCTATGTGTTGAAGAGAGACTATTACATTCTTCAAATTAAAACAGGAAGAGCTATCATTATATTATATATCATTATCTCAAACTTTAAGCCGGTTACCAATCATTGATATTGTCACCACGAATTTACAGATTCAGTCACAAGTGAAAATTCGTTAACACAATCCTGTGCAGTAAAGCTATCACATTTCACACATTCAATTCCTTGGTTATTTGAGTTATTTTTAAATTATTTTTTTAATCATTAATTATGCGATGCGTTAAACAATATATATATTCAGCAAATATTGGAAATCGAATAAAGATTGTTGTACCAAAACTTCTTCAACAAATAATTGAGCGTGTTTTGAAGTGAATATACACCCAAATCAAGTATCGTAAAATAAACGCCCCACCTCCGCCCCAGCAAATAACAACTGTTGAATCAAAGGATACTTTTTTCACCTGGCGGAACAACCATGATAATGCAGCTTTTTAGAATGCACTTAAAGTTACTCTGCAGTAGTGACACTGGCAAATGATATAGAAACATTTGATGTTATCAGAATAGATAATTCTCTAAACTGTACATATGCACTGGAAATCAATAAAAGTTTGAAAATTTCCGGAGACGCTTATACCACTTTATTTTATGAAGAAATATTTCCAGGCAGATTGTAATCGTATATCACTATCAACTTGTGCTATTGGTGAATGAAATAAATATATGTTGTCCTAAAATAGTTTTTGCAATTGACATTGTATGGTAAGGATATAATATAGAAAATTTAATTCCTAATGTATGTTAATTGTTATTGATACAAACACGTGCTGTCAAGAATCTGTGTTTTAAGAAACGTCACATAATATCATGAAATGTGCATTTCAATTAGATTTTAATGACAAGGATTTCAATCACCCAACTTCATCTGAGTTCATCAAGTCAAACGAATCATACAGACGAATCGATTCCGTTGGAAGAAACACATATGTGTGCAAATGTGACAATATCTCATCATGTATTTTTCGTTAGAAATGTTTGTCACATATCACGCTTATTGATAAAGCAATATGGACTGCTAGCAATATCAGGGAATTAAGCGAGGGAATAAAGTCTGTTTATTGTGAAAGTTTCTGTGTAGGTAGTGGTTTGTTTTTGTGAGATTCATATGCTAATGTTGTTGAATATTTGCATCTTCTTCCAAGTCTATCTAGCTTTGAGCAGTCGACTTCTTGGTTTCTCCTGGTTAATAAATGTATTCTAAATCCAGTGAATTTGGAGTGGAGGTCCATACTGTGATTACTAGTTATTTAAGTTAAAACTAAATTTCTTAAGGTATTATCAGTTCACTTGTATGAATTGGATCACTCACTCATAGACTTAAACAGTTTAACAAGTACTTTTACTGACAGTTTACTGTAGTTTTATGATTAGAAACTTTATGCAGAACGTAGGAAGCTATGTGAGTTGAACTTCTTGCTTTACGTACACATGTACAGCTGCAGTTTGTTCACTTGCCTGTTTGTCTTAGTGAGGTTGTCATGTTGGTTTCGTTTGGATGTCAATAAAATAACTCCATGAGCTCTGACAGATGATCACCAATTGTCAATGTGTGAAAACCATATTTCGGGATCGTCTCGTCACTTGTGCTGAATGTCGATATTCGCCATGATTACATGTAGATAGATGGGGTCATATTTGTTGAATTCAGATTTCCATATAGATGTTGTGAGATGAAAACCAGCAAAATTGCATTGCCCTAGTGTAAAAGAAGAAATATAATCATGACTGGGACCAAAAGTTGTTTTTATTAATTATGAAAGATTTTAGAGAAAAATAACATTTGTGTTTCAAAATTGTAACCCCTGGTTCCTTCGATGTCCTGCCAAAATTGTTATGATTAACTGTTAGGTATGACATACGTATATCTTAACGAAAGCTGAATCTTAACTAACTTTGTGAAACTTTCAGCATTATTCCTTTCGTTGCTGCCACCCACGATGAAAAGCTGCTTCCAAACTGACTAAATCCCGGACTGGTGGGTCCATGGCTTGCACTCGGCGTCCTATCATATCCCAAATGTGTTTAAGGGGATTCATATCCGGGCTCATGGCAGGCCATGGCAGTTTGGATATTGTATTGTTCTGCAGAAAATCATTTACAAGTCGAGAACGATGATGGCGAGCGTTATCATCCATTAATACAGGACGAGAAGATTCCTTCAAGACGCAAGATTCCAGGGACGGCGGGCAACACACAACTCAAAACGAGCTCAGTTTTCCGCGGTTGACCTGATCTTGGACGGTCCTTCATTACGTGTTTGAAGATATATCTGCAAATACGGCTTGCCACAGTATGGTGAATGTCCAATTGTCGTCCAATAGCTCTGCAAGACATTCTGGTGGAATTCATGTCAATAAATTGCCATCTTTTCGCTTCAGTGAGTCTCCTTCCAGCCATGTTCAGAGGTAATAACAACCATTAACAAATTTCCAACTTTTATACAGTTTTCAAGAACGATTTAAAAGTGCAGTTACTAAACTTCGTGGGTGGTGTGTTTCACGTGCGTTCTGGGATGAGTTTGTGCGATTGACACCACAGAAAATACACACAATGTTGAGAAGAAATGCAATTCTAAATCAATTATCATCTGAAAACACTTATTAATTAGTATGTACAATTGTATCACTGAAAATATTAGGTGGTGCTTAATTAAGTTCTTTGTGTATACATTGCTGAAACCCACAATGAAGTTTTTCATTGTACTCATCTTACCAAAGTGTAAACACATAAACACAGTTGTCAAGGATTATTTTGATAGAAAGAGGATAACTTGAAATGTTCTTTCAACGTCATTGTTATTCTTGATTCATATTTTTCAAAATTCAGAATCAAATTACAAAGGAGTGATACTGCACAGGCGTATTGTAATCTATCCTTCTCTACTTAATCATCTCTAAATGTCACTGCGGTGCAATTTCAACTAAATGTTTCTTGACGAATGCTTATGTTTCCAGATCAGTGTTGAAAACAAAAGGGAGATAACTCTATGGAAACTAAATAAGAGCAAGATTTTGTGTTGGTTTAGTGATGAAATATCTGAAATAGGAAGGCGAATATTGGTTTGATAATTTTGCACGTATATCTTAGATGTTATGCAAGTTTATTTTTGTGAAAACCATGAAAATAAAATAAATATGATGAAGTAAAAATGTTCAGCTGCAGATGGTTTGGTTGCACCGGATCAACTGATTGCAAAAGTAGTATGGCATTAAGACTTTACTTTTGTTAAAGTTCTGGTTACACAACACTGGTCAGATAGCTTTCAACTGGTTACACGTATGTAATAAATAGAATCATCAATTATATTTCTTACGTTGAAAGAGTCGTTGCTAGGTTAAAGTGATATTTGCACATGTAAAATGATATGATAAATAGAAATTATTAACCGAGGAAGTGTGTCATATGATTTTTACGAAACGAGTGTGAATTTTTGTATTACCCGAGCGAGAGCGAGGGTTATACACAAATTTGCACAAGTTTCGTAAAAGTCATGTAACACACTTCCGAGGGTAATAATTTCTTTATTACCGATTCTATTCCATTTTACCATCTTAGAAATAAGAAACAAGAAACGGGCCGCTTCCCTTGCGACGGCCGACTACGGTGACGTCACAAACAATGGTGTTATGACATCACAGGCGAACAATTACGGGTACTCGCTCTACAACAATCGTTGCTAGGCAAAAGTGAGATGTGCACCAGTGCTCATAATGAAAATACGTCACCACTTATTTCCAACCAAATTGGAAATAAACAATTTTATGATCCCAAGATACGTAATATCGTTTGTCTTTTAAAGGGGCACTAGCACTTACTTTTAACATTTTATGTTTTCAGTTTTCTCTTATAAGTATACGGTAAAGATAAAAATATTATTCTGATAGTGTCAAAAATCTCATTACACAAACCATTCATCTGTAGTCAGAGAACAAGTAATGAAGATTTACATAAAGTCCATTGGCAGCAATTTTGTGTGAACATCTTTAAATAATTTGGTGTAATAAAAAAGAGTCGCATGGCTGAACTAAATGTTATATATTTAATGAATAACTGCTTCATTTAGTTAAGATACATTGTCTTTTCAATTGGAACAGTTTATTTTCATTTCATTGACATCACCTTATAATACCCCTAAAAAGTGCTACTGCCCCTGTAAAAGAACACACTACTACTTATATCTTTTCATATATTTTTCTGTAAGCATGTAATGCTGGAAAGAATTGTAAAACTTTTCTGTAAATTGTTTTCCCTAACTCAATAACTGTTGCATGTCAGCTTCCATTAGGTCAGATACAACAAAGCCAAACATACAATTAATGATTCAAGTAATCAAGTTAATTTGTGAATTGTGTATAACCTGGAAGTGTTCTTCAATTGTACAACCCACACTCGTAGGGAGAGAATGTACACTGTTTTATGCTTTAGTACCTTGTGAATGAAAACTCATCGGCATTATATCAACAATATGTCTAATGCATCATGATATTTGGCCAAATACATCTTGGAATTCTGACAGAAAATGTGCTATTAATTTTTACAAAAACATTTGAAAGTTTTGCTATTTTGTAGGCACGTATTCCCCTACTTTTTGTCTCTTGTTCAGTGAAAGAATCACAAATTAATAGTTCATAAACGATTTCAGAAATCGTTAAAAAGCATTCTAGTCAATAAGATTCATATTGTCACTATCACAAGAATAAATATATAGAACACCATTTAAGTGCATGTTTTTGTTTGTAATGAACGAGTATAACGATTTGTTTCTTTGCTCGTTGTGACATCTACGAGTTTAATACAAACGAAAATATGCACTAGAATGACATTCTATATTTATAACATAACCTTTCTTAATTTACTTCAAATAAAGTCGTACACGGAAAAATGTCTTGACCTAAATAGATTTCTCCGCCAAACCTTTCACAAAATATAACGTCATCACATTCCTCCACCTATGACTTCACATGGCAATAGAGTGCACACCAAACTGTGATGAATATTTGATAAAAAAAAGACTCAAGATATTTGTTTATATGTTTTAATTCTTTAATGACACGTGTTATCACAAATGAATATCAACATTTCATTTCAAATTTCATTTCATGATTTCATGCTCGTGATCATATTTTCACTATTTAAGTAGGAAATAGATATCGTGTTACACATTGTAGTACATAAAGTAGATTGCAAATGACTTTCTCTGATGACATTACTCGTGTCTTTAAAATGTTCCAATATTGACATATCAAATCATTTTCATAAACCCATCATCCAACTCATCGCTCATTAGAACTAGAACACACAACGACCATTTTCTTCCAGATAGCTTTAAACAAAGACCCATATTGATGACCAAATATATACGAAATATGCAAATTTTAGGATTGTAATGAACACAATTATAACTTGTTTGTTGTAAATGTGCACCGATAATTGCTAAACTAGATGCGAAAAATAATAACTCATTGGGACACACATTCAATCTCGTAGATGAAGTTAAAATCGATTTATTGTAGTCGTGATCCTATGATATCATTATGCGAGATGTACTGGGACAATACAATCTCCCATGTTTCTAAGAATTTTGTCAATTAAGAAATTATAGTGATTTAAATCATTGACTCCTGTAAAAGGATAACATGACAATTCAATACACTTCCATAATCGAAATATATACATTTATAATATATACATTTTGTGTTATTAAGTAAAGTTCTAAAATCAATGTTGAAGCCCCATCTCATATCATATCATATAAAACTTTCCTTAACATACGTTAAAGGGGCAGTAGCACGTTTTTTGATGATTTTATTTGTTAAATTTTTCACTGATAATTGTAAGTTAATGCTAAATGTATTATGTTGACAGTGTCAAACAACTCATTACACAAGCCAATCATATATAGTCAGAAAACAAATAATAAGGATTCACATAAAATCCATTGACAGCCATTTTTTTGTGAACACCTTTAATTCATTGTGTGTAAGAAAAGGAATCGCATGGCTTATCTTTACATTATATATTTGATTCAGTACTGCTTCATTTAGTTTAAATACATTGTCTTTAGATTGGTACCATTTATTTTCATTTTCCTGACATCACCTTATATTCCCCCTAAAAACGTGCTACTGCCCCTTTAACATACGTTTGTTGATACCTTAATCACAAATTCTCAATTTGTGAGTATCCTCAAGATAAAGAGGAACACCCACATATAGGACAGATTCTGCTTCATGGTTTCACACAATTAGCAACCTTCCACATTGCTTCTGTTATTTCAATTCGACATTAATATCAATCGAAAAGGAGGCTACATATCATTTACCAATCCTACCTTCTCGAATATATTGACTGAATAATCTTCGTATATTCATTTATTAACTCATTACTTTTAAATCAAACAATCATTCTTACATAACTATGTAATTCAGATAACAGCATTTTGATAAACAAACAAAAACACAAAAAAGTAAGTCAATTTATCTCAAAAGAAACTATGACAAGAACATATGATCAAATAAGCCCATTTTACAGAATCATAAAGTTATCATTCTTGCTTATTGCAGCTACTTCTAGAATGTCTCTAAACCAATTAAACACTTTACTTTACTTTACTTTTCTTAACTTTAGTATGTCCGCAAATGACAAAAATAGTATTTAATAGTAAGACAGATTATCGTTTTGTAATATTTGGCAAACTAAGACTAACCTTAATGAAATATGCGATTCGGTCATTTCTCTTGAAACGTACCCAATACAGTTTCCTGCTCACAATAGTTTTAAATAAGACAGGGAAATGAATAGATCTTCGGTTACTTTTTATTGAATATCAGACCAAGACGAGGTGGCCCATGTGGTGTTAAATCTCTGTCATAATAAGCCAAGCAATAGACTTTCTTCACATTGTATTCCACTGATGCAACTATAATGAAGTGTAGCTCTTATCAGTAGGGCTGGATCCTGTCATGAAGTCTCCCACTCGCTGATTAAACCAGACTGGCCACTCGTTCCCAGTTATGCTGATAGCATTAGCCCTAACAACATTCACATGACTTTGAGTGTCGCCTTGAATAATATAGATAATTTGAATGTATTCGAAAAGATAGTGGTAAATACTCTTAATAACCATATTGAGTTATTTTAGAATAGACACTTCCTTCGTACAATTATTTAATTAAACATGATGCATATATTGACAAATATAGATCTCTCTTGACATTCCATCAAACATATGTAAGGGTTTAAGCGCACAAAGAATTGAAGTTACATTATGAGTTTGCACCTATAACTTTACGGTCAGGACGAATAAGAGTAGATATGGTTGTTGGTAAATCATTTATTTGCAATGATTATAATCACAAATAAATGAAGTAACGTTAATGTTAATGGTTATGATATAATCATTATTATATATTCCATAGTCACAAAAAATTTGCAAATTCACAAAATTGTAAATTCATGCGTATTCAAAAACTTCTGTTTGAATGATATAAATGTTTTGAGCATAAGGTTTGAATTCTGGACAACAGTGACAGACTTGTTTCCCCTAGAACTATGGGTGAGCCTTGACAGCACAGACGACGAGACCCTGCTGCAGCATCTAATGGGACGAACTTGCCCAGTAGACTTGGACCATGACACTGCTTCAGCATTTAATGATCTTTGTGTTGTTTTTGTCATGGACATAATGGCTGTTGACAATAGAGTTCTTGTAACCAAGAGACATTAGCTCTGACCGAAAAGTAGTACCCAAGAAACCAGTTCCCAGACTAACACATTTCTTAATGTCAATCTTCTCACATTTCTCTCACCCTTTAAATTAATGTAAATGTCTTTCAACTGTCCATAATTTTGTATCAATAATCTCCAAAAGGAGGAAATAAAGATGATGATGATGATGATGATAGTCACAAAAAATTTGCAAATTCACAAAATTGTAAATCCATGCGTATTCAAAAACTTCTGTTTGAATGATATAAATGTTTTGAGCATAAGGTTTGGTTACAAGAATTTTGTTTTGTTTTTAGAAAACAAAACAGTTCATCAAACTAAAAGTCTAGTAAGAATTTAATTACCCTTCTTGTAAGGTAACAAATGAATATACAATTTTAAACATACACATGTTTTTAATGTGTAAAGACAGTACGAACTGAATTTTAATCACATGAAGCAGGACTCTGAGAACAAAAATTGTGTTCTTGTGAAAGTAAATATTATAGACAAGGACAAATTATAAAACAAGGATGGAACAACCTGCAGTAAATTACAAACGTTAAACATTTATGAAGATTTAAAAAGGCTGCTACAAGTAGAAGTTAAATGTTTCTAGTGACCAGTAGTCCAAACAAAGCTTGTAATTCATTTTCAACTGACGTCTTAAATCAACCTCCTTATTTTTGCCATGCGTCAAGGTTATGAACATCTTATCTATGTAAATAAAACATGTGTTGAAGAGCGACTGTTACATTCTTTAACTAAAAACATGAAGAGAATTACAATTACTCTGATAATATCCCCTCAATATTCAAGATGTTCTAATAACGGCCTCTTATTATATACCATTATCTCAAACTGCAAACTTTAAGCCAATTACCAATCATTGATAACGTCATCACGAATTTACAGTCTCTTGCATGAGCCAAAATGCGTTAAAACAACCGAGTTAATTTATTACATGTCACGCATTCACTTTTTGGTATTGAATCATTTTCAAATAATTCAAAATTCATCATACCATTCGTTAAAACAACCATATACAGCAAATATTTGAAATCGTTCATTAATGTGTGTACTGAAAGTTCTTCAACAAATCATTGAGCGTGTTTTGGAGTGATGATCAGGTATGTTTAAACAAATGCAAGAACTTTTGGTATTTTGCATTTGGTAGCTGCTTAATAGGATACCGTACCCAACTAGAGGAACAACCATGATAATGGAGCATTCAAGAATGCAGTGAAAGTTATCCTTTCGTTGTGATTCTGGAATATAATCAAAACATCTGAGGTCATTAGAATAACAATTATTAATGCTATTTATCTTAACTGTGCCCATGCACTGAAAATTAGAAATAAAAGTTTCTTCCTTACTTTTAGGATAGGCTTATGTCACTTTTGTTAGGGATGAAACACTTCAAAGCAGTTTGTCGCTATAAATGTGACCTTCCCGTTGGTATATTGGAAATGAGGTAACTGATCAATCAAGGAATCAGATTTGCACTTCTTAAAATCCTTTTGTTCAAATTGATAGAAAATGTTATTCCCAATGTATCATAATTAACATTGATACAAACACATAAACGAACACATGACATTATTATATTTTTGATGTGTTTGAGTAAACGACATCTAATATCATGAAGTATGCATTTCAAATATATTTTATTAAAAGCATTTATCCACAGCGCACTACCTCATCTGAATTAATCAAGTCAAATAGATTGTTGTTCATGCACACATCATACAGACAAATCGATTGCGTTGGTAGAAATACATATGTGTGCAAATGTGACAATATCTCATCATGTATTTTTCGTTAGAAACAGTTTGTGTTGTCACAAATCGCGCTCATTAATAAAGCAATATGAACTGTTAGCAGTATCAGCGAAGGAATAAAGTATGTTTATTGTGAACGTTTCTGCGTAGGTAGTGGTTTGTTTTTGTGATATTTTTATGAGAATTTTGTTGAATATTTGCACCTTCTTCCACGTTTAATTAGCTTTTAGCACTAGACCTCTTATCTTCTCCTATGTTTTCAAATTTCCCTGATTTTTGAGGTCTACTACTAGTGACTTAAGTCACCAAATTACATTCCCTTAGTGCAAAAGAACAAATTTAATCAAGATTTGGATCTTAAGTTGTTGATCTCTTATGAAGGATTTATAGGGAAAATTTAAAGTGTTTTCGAGATTTTGACCACTGGTCACTTCAATGTCCTGCCAAAATTGTAACGGTTATCTGCTAGGCATGACATAAGGATATCTTAACGCTAACTGACACTCAAGTTACTTTAGTGAAATTTCAACATTATCCTTTTCGTTTTCGCAATGCTAGTATGCTCAATTTGATAAGAATATAAGATCCTACCATATTTATCAATTTTAATTTCTTCGAGATGAAATTTTGAGATGATTAAAGAAATAAGAATTGATTACAATACTTTTGTGTACATGTAGTTTCACATTTTTGTCATAAGATTCTGTTATTTTGAGAACATAAATCAAATGTTTTACAATTACGTGATAGTCTTTTTAACCAAATATTTAATAGCACTATCAATAAAACCTCTGATTAAAGTGTTGCAGCACATATATAATAGGGGTATTTAACCATTTTAACCATCACTATTTTAATGTTTAACAATAGTAATGAACTGAGGTGTGTTCTAATTCTACTTGTTTATGTCAATTGAAAGAAAATATTTAGGTATTCTAATTAGTTATAATAATTTGAATCCCAACAACTGTTATTCATGTGATTAAAAACATTAGTAACATATCTTTTTTTTTAAATCAAATATGTAAAAGATCTTTTAATTTACATAATCAACTTTCTAAGAAAACCAGAAAGTAAATATTCTGAAAGTTACATCAAAATGTATTCTGAATTACTGCTGTGCTGTCTTTAACTGTACTGATATCATTTTGACATTTTTCACCGAATACATATGTAATAAGATATAAGTGGCAGATGATTTTGTTCGATTGGAAATTGAAACGAGGACATCATAGTTCATCACATGAACATATGTTATCACATATTCCTAGTTTTTATTATTGTCATGTTACTCCTTGACAAAACATATTCATGTACATGTATCAAATATATCAACACTCGTTGATAAAAGTAAAATATCATCGGTTCAGATATTTGTTACTTTTATCAACTTGTGTTGATATATTTGATATCAGAAGACACTCAGATGAGATGCTCTATATCTTTACCAGTGGCCAATTTTCTTCTTTTTGCTTTTTTTAAAAACTTGGATGTTTGATAATGTTGTGATTTTGAAGGTTGATAGTGCTTAAATGACTAAATTAAGACATGAGGTCATTTACTAAAAAATCATAAATTCAGTCAAGAGAATGATTATTATTACCCACGTGGTACTTCGTAAAGGGGTTTCATAATAATTTGTTATGACACATATGGGTCATAACACCTCAAAGTGATTTGATTGGCTTGCGGTGAACTTTGACATTGTCCGGACTACTTTATTCATTCATATAACGAACGTGTTTTCATTCACAAATTCGAATGGCACCGAGTGAGTCGGAGTCATCTTTCAAACTTTCAGTTTATCTTTAAAATCTTCCTTAACGAATTGTTAAGGAATAAATCGGAGGACAAAAGAATTACAATAAAACATCTTACTGATATCTCAAGGCTCATATAAACACAAAAGGGTTTAAATTCAGCACAATTTGATCACCGTATTTCATTAATTTGATCCATGTCGCTCCAAAATGACACAGACAGACATTGCTTGTTATTTATAGAATATAAAGACAACTGAATATTCTTTAGACAACATTTCTTCAAAACAAAACGCGTTTGAACAATGATAAGCATCTTAAACTTACTTTGAAGGCGGTTGTTTACACAATTTGACGAAAAGATACAGGCAAATGGCGGCCGTCATGAAATGCCGTTGATCAAAGAAAGATAACTCTGAATGTTCTCGCGCAGTCAGATTTTATTTTCACGTACGCTTCGTTTATGACTAAAGTGCTTACATTTCACCAGACACTATTTATTAACGTAGGGTAGAATTTAGAAATGTGAATATTTGACGTCGTAATAATATAATATTTGAGGCTGTGACGTGGTTTGATATTCATCCGCCGTTTCGTCTCTTTATAGGCATAATAAAAAGTTATTTAAAAAAGCAATAAATCGTCTGAAAAGCAAGTTGGTAATAAATAGGATACATAACTCGTTCCCCTTTCATATCAAGTTTATGTCCCTCGTGAAATAAGTTTGTTTTGTCACTCGCCAAGGCTCGTGACAAAGCAAAATTATTTCACTAGGGACATAAACTTGATATGAAAGGGGAAGCTCGTTAGATATCCTATAATTATGACATTGCAGCTAAAAATATTGACTTTCATTTTCAGTTTTCAAGTTACTTTGATTTTGACTGAAAAATGCCGATTCGTTGTAAAATTATTTATACCCCACTTCCGGTCTCGTTGCTATGGTTTCTTTTGTTCTAACCGTAGGTATATTGACCGATACACCACAACTTTTCTAATACACCTATTCTTTTTTGAACATCCAAATAACTTAGGCTAATTAACCAAATTGTAAAATTTAGAATTGTTGAGAC
This sequence comes from Steromphala cineraria, assembly GCA_916613615.1. Lineage (NCBI taxonomy): Eukaryota > Metazoa > Mollusca > Gastropoda > Trochida > Trochidae > Steromphala > Steromphala cineraria. The sequence goes on along the minus strand of OU744731.1, from coordinate 54,156,950 downwards.
ATTTTAATGTCCAAAGTAGGAATCGAACCAGGGGCCTTAATGTTGCGACGCAACGCTTCTATTGACTGAGCTACTGAGGCTCGATGTAGGTGGTGGTACTTTTTGTTGTGCCATGTCTGGATTGTTGTATTTTCCTATATAAGCCATGTAAAGGTACTAATTTGTACCAAATTTTAATGTAATGAAGTTAGATTATGTTTTTAAAAACGTAAAAAAAAGAGTATTGTTAACATTTTGTTGATCTTGTTAGGTTTAAGATAAATATACACAGAGAATGTCGGACAACTCTTTTTCGTCAAATATAACTCAACCAGAGTGGGGTATAAGTCAGATATACCCACCCTTCCCTCGGTGCATCGCTCAATATACTTCCTGTTTGAATCGTGATCCTCGGCTCCGCTACGCTACGCCTCGGAGACCCACGATTCAAACAGGAGGTATATTGAGCGAAACACCTCGGGAAGAGTGGGTATCTCTATTACTTATCCAGATACAGTGAATCGTAAATTTTTCGTGTCTACACTGCAAAATGATCTTTCTATCGAAAACTTCTATGTGTTTGCCTGAGAAATTGTATTGTTTATTATCAGCACCGTTTCTCTGTTTGAAAAATGGGGGGTGCTTAATTAAGTTCTTTGTGTATAGTATATTATTCACTCAGGTAGTAAGTCTAATCATTAGCAGGCTTGATTTAATACAACAAATATCAAATTGTAAAACACGTGGTGAGATGGGTTTTTGATACAGTGAAATGTATATACTAATTCATTCGTGAATGGTTTTACCTAAAATGACAAAATGATACAAAAAGAACTGTTTATTTTTTTGGATATATTCCTTATATCACACTACATAAAGTACATATTATTTACAAGACAATTATGTAGAAATATCGTGATGGAATGATAAACATGTCATTGTTAAGACATGTTCCAATTTTTTAGTAACACATTTATTTGATCGCACATAGTCAATGTTCACCAACTTATCTGTATTCACTACGAAGTTGACACTTTTGTCAGTACTTTCTGGTCCTTACTACATTGCTGAAACCCACAATGAAGTTTATCATTGTACTCATGTTACAAACGTGCAAACACATAAATCACAGTTGTTGAGAATTATTTTAATAAAAAAGATAAACTTGAGATTTTCTTTCAACATCATTGTTATTCTTGATTCATGTTTTTGTAAATTCAGAATCAAATTACAAAGAAGTGATACTGCACAGGCGTAGTGTAATCTATCCTTCTCTACTAAATCATCTCTAAATGTCATTGCGATGCAATTTCAAAAAAAAAGGGAAGGAAAACCAGATTGTTGTCACTGAATGTTTGTAGTATGGCCACCTACAAAGATGAGCAAAGTAGGATCTTAAATACCTGATGTATATATGTGGGGAAAATGCATGTTTATGTTAATAAGGAATACTATTTCTAAATTTATCTTGTTAAAAAGTTAGTGGAAATAAGGAAGAAAATGTTCGTTACCATATTTTCGTCATCAATATATTATATGAAATATAACATAAACTATGAATAAAATAAGAACTTTAACTATATCTTATGTTATTAATCACTGCAGTATGATAATCATATGGCAATATCAACAAACAAGTATTATACATAGAGATTATAACAAGAGGAAGTCTGTCATATATGATTTTAACGAAACGAATGTGAATTTCTGTATTACCCAGCGAGTTTCGTAAAAGTCATATGACACGCTTCTGAGGGTAATACCTGTCCTTATAACAGACTCTTTTCTTATTTACTCCTGTAGATATATCCGAGAAACGGACTACTGTCCTTACATGACGTCACGGACAAGGGTGTTAAGATACCACAGGCGAAAAGATCCGGCATCTCGCGCTACAACAATCGTTGATAGGCAAAAGTGAAAATGTTGTAAATATGTCACTACTTATTTTGAACCAGATGGGTAAAAACGCTGTATATATGACATCACAGAAGAGAAAAGTTATGACATTACAATATAAGGCCATCATCATAATTACAGCTGTGAAATCTAAGAAATAGCACACGTTGGGCAAACATTCTGGATAACTTGAATGGGTAACTTGATGGATAATAAACAGAGCGACAAAAGAACTAATGTCGAATTGTTGAACGACAATAGAACCTGTGTCGAAACGTCGCATACCATGAATAAAGAAATTGTCAACAACATAAATCTTATCATTATAGTAATCAGAACAATAGGTTACCAATCATTTAAAACTATGTACTTTCAGTTTACTCATGAATGATTTTTTACTGTTTTATACAGAATCATTTAGTTTTTCTCTGAATATATAGATAAAGGTTTAAATGCATGATTGAGAGAGAGAGAACAATGAAGTGAACTTTAACGATCACCTCAGTGACGTTGATTACAGAAAAGAATCATCCTATACAAATGTAAATCCTTACCGAATGGCAACTTGTGTCTAAATGAAACACTCCTTCAAACTTGGTTCTGTCATTTTCAATAGTTTTCTTTAATTGATCATCTGGCCGGGATTGGCTATCTAAATACAGACATTTTATCTAAATATGGTATGAATAGTCTTATCTCTCATGCAATAAAAAGATGTGTTAGAAACATTAATGGTTGATATTTGATATGTCAGTCATTAACCAGTATCTGTGGAAGATCAAATATCAACAGAGGATGTCCTTAAGTACTGTTAAAGAGCAAATGATGAAAGTACAGGTTGGCTTTACCTACGTTATCAGATTCGTTTTCGGACTCAAGTTTTAACCCTTGTTTTCTACAATTTAGTTTTCTTCTTTCATTTGTCATAAAACATACGAAAATCTATTCCAGAATACACCAATCAAGCTTATTATTGATGCAATTGATTGATACAAGCTGCAATTCACACCGTGTTAGTGCATTTGTCAGAGTAAATCTATATCACATGATCGTTTACATAATCCTTCAACAAATAACTAATAAGAAGTCCAGTGTTGCTAGCTATATGTAAGTGAATAAGATAAAAATGTGTCAAGGAAATGTAATGAAATAACTAAAAATACCCGTCCAATAGAAAATATGTAAAGTAAACACACCTTTAATCCTTTTATTCCATCCACAACATCTTACTACTAACACCATATAACCATTTTCTAATATTGCTTCGCGTATTATTCGCAATTCCTTACTTATTTCTATCTAGCTCATCTATATTGAAATATTATCAAATAAGCTCGGAAAAGAGTTTCTTTCTATAACATCTGCAATTTGGGCGTCTGACCAACAGTTTGTTAGACTGGAGATGGGATCATTAACCATACGAACAATTACAATAAATTCTATAATATGACAATTTAACTTACATGTACATGTAATTTAATGTCTTGAACAAGAAGTTATATTTTGCAGAAATGATTGAAATAATTAGCCTGTCAAGTAAAACATATTCGGAGTATCAAATCAGGGCGGTATTCGGTTTAAGACAAAATGCTTGAAGCTGAAGCTTTCTGTTTTAGTTTAAACATATCTTATTCATCAGAAAAGGATTTGGTACAAGTTATACAACTTATAATACCCTCTCCCTAAAGAATAGGGATAGGGTTTTCTTAGGGAAGCTTTCTGTAGAAGTTATAAACCAAGCAAGAAGGTCCTAGTATTTTATTTTTTATTTTTTGTATCTCCCAATAATACTTTGTCACATGGTTAAACAGTTACTTATTTAAATGACGACTTTAGTGTTGTACTAAGTTCCTACAATTACTGTGTCTGTTGCAAATGAAACGCTTCATTAACTTAATAAAGATTTAAACCATAGAGAAAAAATTTGTTTTCAAAATTTAGTTTATATTTATTTATATTTACTAACGCATTTTCCTGACTCAGAGGCTGGGGGATCGAATCACGCATGGAGTTCGATTAAAAAGGACAACAGTTTGTTCTATTGCAAATAGTGTGATTCCAAATATACCAATGTTACATACATGTTCACTTTCGTAATGGCACGTACAACTAGTACAGCCTTTGGAGCTGTGATCATTTACATTAAACAGAGAGGTAATGAAGTTGACAATAACTTGTTTGTTAGACCTTGGGGTTTTTTCAAGGTGAATAAGGCTAGACAGTTCGTTACTGGTGGAATTGCCTGACTTCTTAAGACCTCTACCATTTGTGATAGTGTAATCCACAATATTTCAAAGTGACATTCGTTCACTATTTATATTGCTTTTATCTTTAAAAACACTACACAATTGATATAAATGTCCAATTGGTAAATAACTGCTTGACGTTACCTTCGAAAAGGCACATATCATACATGTTTTGAGTTAGGCTTTCCTCACGTCACATTTTGAAATAAGATGTGTTTGTGAAACACGAATGCCCCCGGATGCATCCTGCTCGCTGTGTCAAGGTCAAGGTCACAAGGTCAAATGTCATAGTGTCATCTGAAAGGTCTCATCACAAGGGATCCATATGTCAAGTATCAAAGAGCTAGCTCTGACCAATCAAAAGTTGTGAGCAAGGTTAAAGTTTTTATGGACAAACGGACAGACGGACGGACAGACGGACAGGTGAAAAACAATATACCCCCGGAACAAGGGATACACATGTCAAGTATCAAAGACCTAACACTGACAGTATAGAAACTATAGCCAAGGTTAAAGTTTTGGGAAAATGCTCTCTGTGTCAAGGTCAAGGTAACAAGGTCAAAAATCATGGTGTCATATGAAAGGTCCATCACAAGGAATACACATGTCAAGTATCAAAGACCTAGCACTGACAGTATAGAAGCTATAGCCAAGGTTAAAGTTTTCGGAAAATGCTCGCTGTGTCAAGGTCAAGGTCACAAGGTCAAATGTCATGGTGTCATCTGAAAGGTCTCATCACAAGGGATCCATATGTCAAGTATCAAAGACCTAGCTCCGACCAATAAAAAGTTATGACCAAGGTTAAAGTTTTTGTGGACAAACGGACAGACGGACGGACAAGGTCACAAGGTCAAATATCATGGTGTCATGTGAAAGGTCTCATCACAAGGAATACACATGTCAAGTATCAAAGACCTAGCACTGACAGTATAGAAGCTATAGCCAAGGTTTAAGTTTTCGGAAAATGCTCGCTGTGTCAAGGTCAAGGTCACAAGGTCAAATGTCATGGTGTCATCTGAAAGGTCTCATCACAAGGGATCCATATGTCAAGTATCAAAGACCTAGCTCCGACCAATTAAAAGTTATGACCAAGGTTAAAGTTTTTGTGGACAAACGGACAGACGGACATGTGAAAAACAATATACCCCCGGAATCTCCGATTCGGGGGCATAAACAAATTAATTTGCTGCCAGTATTTAAACCTTTTGAAATTTGAATGACGTTTATCTCAGATTAATGGTAATTGCTAACTTCCTATGTAAGAGATGGTAGGTAAAGAGTAGGTAGAGAGGTAAAGAAATAAATTGTCTCTAATTCACATATCATTTGTAATTACATGCATGAAATTCGTACCTTTAGGCAAAATATTTGCTAGATTTGAGAACGTTGATTCCTGTGGTTCTTTGAAACTGGATTATCGGCCTTTGTAATATTGTTTTAGTCATCTAAAGAAAACATTTAATTGTCAAATGGTTTCTTGTTTTTTAGAATTCGTTGATTGTTATTGGACGGAAGAATTTTTTTGTATTGCACATTTCGTTTTGCTAAAAGGGATATATTTGAGTAGTCTTCAAAGTGCAAAAGGAAACCGTTAAATTCTAACTCTTACTTTTACTGTTCTTAATCTCAAGTATCGTAAATTCTAAATGACCTAGCCTATTCAGTCTAACATATCACTGTATCAGGGTCGTTGAACGGCAGGTACTCTGGAGTTGTGAGTTTATGTTGTGATTTATAGGCTTGCACCGGTTATTACATCACAAGGCCTCTTTTTGTTAAAATTTGTCCTTGAAGCTCAAAATAAATAAACCATATTACAAAACTAAAACGGACAATTGTATTTACCAAAAACAACATAAACCTGAAATCAGAAAATCTACCAAGCTAAGAACTAATTTCACCCAAGTCAAAGAACAATAACCAGCATTGTTAAGAAACGCAGGTGAAAGATTACAAAAATATCTAAGAGTTTTTTAAGTTCGAAACTTATTGCGACTATTCGTGTGTATTTCTACATCTTATCGTCAGGTTCAACGTGTTAGAAATCTGCATTTTGGCTAATAATTTTAGGTTTATCGTAATCAAATCTGTTGTTTTCACTGATCTTTTGAACACACTTCCAAGCATCAACATCTGATCAATATCAATGGTTGAAACTGAAAGGAATTGCACATTGAAACTAAAAATGAACAAATTGGTTAAAGATTAACCATGGCTAATGGAGTTATAGCTTGTCTTTTTCTTCTTAGCTTTTTTTTATCTTTACATAGACTTTTCAAAAACTTCGTGCAACTTCAAGACACCAATTTGCAATTTGAAAACTTGACCCTTTATATATTCCTGATGTGTAACCGGTAACGCAGCTTCTGAATATTTCATAAAACCTTAGGTTAAGAACTGTTATTTTCTAGATACAATAGGACTCTTTATACTTTTCTCCCGAAAATACCAAGAACTGTGCTAAGGAGGTTATTATCTCACTTTTTACAAAACAAGTGGATCAATTTACATTCTAGTGTGTGTATAAGGAAACAAATTAGGGGAAATTGAGTGAACTTTCTATGTAATGTTGCGATTCACTGACGCGATCTGTAAGTGTGCCACAGACAAGACAAGATGAAACACTATTTCTGTGATTATAAACATCTGTGCACAATTACCAAAAGAGAAGTATAGGTTCGAACAATTGATAAAAAAAAGTTTTAGTAATTTAATTTAAGTTAAGTAGATGACAACATTTAAATTAAGTAGATGACAACATTTAAATTTCTGGATTTTACTGTTGAAAATTCCTAAGACAAAGTTGTCAACAAGTTAAGTATATGGGTGCACAAGTAGCAAGAGATGAGGGACTATTAGATGAAACATATTGAATTGTTATCTGTTGCCTAGATACACTGACACCGTCTGTAGGTGTGTCTCAGACAACACCAGAACAAAGACGCCTACTTTGTATTATCCACATCTGTGTACCCTTGGTTAACACAAGAGTGGGTTAAAACAAATAGGATAATCTCATTCATGAAATTGTATCATTATACTTCTGACTTGATGTTTAATTTTTTAAACTTAAATTTCTGAAAAAAACCATATACTTGAGCATTGGCTGTGTTGTTGTGTTAATGTTATGAGATGAATCTATGGCTTTGACCAAGTATTCACTTTTCAATATTCATATTTGAATGTAGTGAAGATTGTAAAATAATTATTCCTTATTCGTTTGAATATGTCAACCAAGGTTATGCATTGATAAAATGATAAAATAATATCCATGTTCTTAAATAATATACATGTTGATTTAAAGTTAAATAAGCACCTTTTAAGGGGGGATATTTTTTAGGAGATATCGCTTTGACAGTAGATTTTGAACAATGTCCTGCATTCGGCAAGTACAAACGAAACAAACGATTTTGCATCCTCAGGTTTAAACATGATGGCGTCACAATGCTGTGACGTTATAAACATGATGGCTTTACAATGCTATGACATCTATGCTTCAGGCAAGGGTAGTGTACTGTTCAGAAATATACATTTTTCGTGCGGACGTGATAAGAAAGATTTTGAATGATAAATAGAATCTCACCCTCGTGTCTTCATATATCAAATATATCAATACTCGTTGATAAAAGTAAAATATGCTCAGCAAGCCTTGGATATTTGTTACTTTTATCAATTTGTGTTGATATCAGGGGACACTCGGGTTAGATTATCTATGTATCCATTGCACTAAGTCTAAACAGATACATTGAATATAGATACTCCCATTTTTATGTTTAGTACTTCCTTAAATCTATTCAAGTAAGGAATAACAACACTATGAACTATTGAAGATAGATTGATTCCAAATAATAAAAATTATTTTCACTTCATACCACTTGATTTTTCATTATGCTACTGTTTACGAAACTAATCATTTAAACTTTTTAAAGTTTTATCTCCAAATGAAGTTTCGGATCCAAAGTTGAGCAAGACGAAAGATAAAACTGAGAAATTCTATTGACTCACTTATTTCCATTTACCCTCATTCAATTAGACTATTGTATAGCTTCTTCCAACATTCCGAACGTATATTCTTATTCAGATTTTTGACTGATTTTACAAAATGTATATAGAAATATAAAATTAATTAATTAATTTATTCATTAGTGACAAACAGTATTGAAAAATATATATACCTAAAAAAAGCTTATGTTTTCCTTTAGGCGATACGTTTATTTCAAATGAGAATTTTTACCTCAATAACTCCTACAAGAATAACATTCTTCATTTACAAACGTGGTGATAATGTTTACATTTATATTAGATGGAAATTTACCTGACAACAATCATAATATTTATGATAATTATCAAACACGTAATTGCCCTTTTGCGCTTTTCAAATAAATATCACCAGCATTAATTACCAATTATCAGTAAGGTTCACAAATTGATGTTGATTATCATACTATTATTGTAGCTATTTAAAGAACATTGATTACAATCATTGTGTGAACTCAAAACACTTAACGTAATTTCATATTTAACCTTGCAAGTTGCTAACAAATTCATATATTAGAGTATAACACTTTTCATTGTATGGTCCTTAAAGGGGCAGTAGCACGTTTTTAGGGGGAATATAGGGTGATGTAAGGAAAACGAAAATTAATGATTTCAATTGAAAGACAATGCATTTAAACTAAATGGAGCAGTAATAATTCCAATATATAACGTTAAGTTTAGCCATGCGATTCCTTTTATAGAAAAAAATGAATAAAAGGTGTTCACAAAAAAATGGCCGCCAATGGATTTTATGTGAATCTTCATTCTTTGTCCTCTGACTATGGATGATTGACTTGTGTAATGAGATTTTTGACACTGTCAATATAATACATTTAGCATTCACTTACAATAATCAGTGAGAAATTAAAATTATAAAATTATCAAAAAACGTGCTACTGCCCCTTTAAACAGTATTTGCAATGTTATTTTTGGTCATTATCTTTTGAATTTGAATTAAATATTATCAAATTTATAAATTTGCAAAATTAAAGATGTTATCAATACCAAAAACCCTGAAAGAACCTGACTTGATTATGCATCTTGTCTGAAAGTTGGTTTGAAACAAGCAAATTGGCCTTTTTCACTATCCTTTCTCGTCTAGTTAATGAGATCTTTAAACAGCGTTTTCAAAAGCGTGAACAGATATAGCTTTAAATTTACACCTAAGATCAGTTGGTTCTTGAAGACATGAAATAAACCTGTTTCAGCTGTAACTAAAACTCGTAGCTTGATTTAATATGCATTTTATATGGCATCGTTTAATTGTGTATTGTTTTATTATCTGTCTGATACAAATAATAGTAAGAGACCAGTTGTTTATTACTGGAGAGAAGGAGGGTCAAGGGGAGGTCAAAATTACTGCCATCAGGGGATGGTCATGAAAAGTATAACAAGGAGTTGGGGAGGGTAACTTTAAGAGGCGGTAAACATTCACTTTAAAGTCTTTTTGGAAAGAGTTCGAAATTTGAAATATTGTCTTGGTGTACTTAAAGATGCTAAATCATACTTGCAATATTTTTAAAAGTATTTTTAATGTATACGTTGTATTTTTAGAAAAATTTAGCGACCAACCTTGAGAAAATCGGACCAAAATTCATCAAAAAGGAGATAATTTACCCAAAAATACCGAAACGGCAGTCGACATAAGAGCGAATCAAGTGTGGCCATTTCACAACTTCCGGTTTCTAAATGTACGCTTGAAAACCGTCTTTGTCGTGCTCAACTAGATTTTATATTCTTTTTCTCCAAATTAGGTATTCGTTGCTGTCAAAGTTGATACCCATCGAACGCAATTACGGTAGTTGAGACACGGTGTAAATCCTACAAGCATAATGATTACGTCACCGAAAGCGGGTTCACAAAAATGACATGCCCTTTCTAGGGGGGGTACTGTGCTTGAAGCTTCGAAATAAATATGTTATTGTTGATTAAACAATCTAAATATGATATCAAAATTTCGACGAAAGATTTTTCTACAAAGTGATGTATTTCATTTCTCAATAGCTAAGTTTCATCCTGAACCGCTTGCAAGTATGATACAGCATCTTTAAGAATTTCAGAATGTATATTCCAAAATGAGACATCCCTTAAAACTGTTAATATAAAAGCTATTTATCATATACTTGCTTATAAATACAGAGATTTCGAATGCACGATACACCTTTCGTCAAGCACCCTGTATCAGCCCGCAGGGCAGATAACCTGTATCAGCCCGCCGACAAGGGCAAAAACCTGTATCAGCCCGTCGTCAAGGGACTTGAACGTGGAACCCTAGGCAACGAACGCAAAAAGTAGATCGAAGTCGCGAGGAATTTAGAGTTTTCTCCCTTTGTACAGCTGACGTTAGAACGTGGCCGACATCGCGAAAACGCTGCAGTCACTTGCGGATAGGATTTGTCAGTTTTATTATTAAGACAACCTTTCTTTCCAGTTTGGAAATTCAACCATAGATTAAATGAACTAAAAGGCCCAAGAGGCGTAGGCTCGGGAGCTGAATGTTTATTGGTATTGTGTTAGTTATCCAAACGGATAAAATCAGCCACATGTTAATGATATGAATTAAAGTTTTAAAATATTACAATTATTTTTGTAGTTTGTTTGGTTAGTATACAGTATATGATAAAAATAGTATGATATGGGTATTTTCATATCAAATTCGGTATCAGCCCTCGACCATATACTTGCTTATAAATCAGCTCTCGGGCTGATATTGGGGTCTCGGGCTGATACCGTATGTGATATGAAAACACCAATATAATACTATCTATGTATCCAATGAAAGGAGAAAGTTTAACATGATTTGTCTTGCTTTATATCGCTGTTAATCAAACAAAACATCCAATCTATATCAGCTCTCTAAGTTATGAAAGCTATTATCTGTTATAGATTTATTATATAACCTTTTCGCATAGCGGGAAATGACATGCCTCCATGCACTTTTTATGTCTTACATTGATAGTCTATAATAAAATAAAATTTTCAAAATTAATCACTTTGTTGTGTAGATAATCCCTTTTGATATTTCGGTCTTGTAACTCTCTTTTCATCTTCGATTTTAAAGTTATCCAAAATACCAATGACTTAAAGGTTATAAATTCCCCAAAGCATAACCTACCCTATACATCCTAGCTTATATATAAGGGAAACTCATGTGAACCTTCAAATATCTATTAATGAAATGTATCATTTTCTGTTTAGGAAAACTAATATCTTTTATTTTACAGTCATTTTGTGAAAGTCTTTTCCCCCAAGCATATCTCTCAAACTATACATTTACTCTATATAATCAATTATGAATAGGGTAAATGTGTATGTTTCAACAATCAATTAATTATTTTTTTAAGTGTAACTAAAAATTGTTAAATGAAGAACCAAAATTAAATTTCTGAAGTCCAATGTAATAATGTTTGTAGATATTAATTGAGGGAGGATCATGATAAAAATACACTTTATTTCGAGATGGTGATTATCATATTATGATGTACAAAGCCGAACGAAAAATCCTCCTCCCTTGTAATAAATGATCGGTCACTAAAACTGTGTCCTTTCATTATATCTGTCTTGATCTTCAAAGGACTAACTTTTATTGCATCGATTTAGATTGTAGGATCGGTATTATTACTTCATGTGAATAAATATGTGCATGTAGGTGGTAGATTGATTTAACTTGGGACTCTATCCAGTGTTGTATTTCTAAAGTCCGTTATACCCTTCTTCTGTATGTGCAAACTATGCCTATGATTCATATTATTGTCCTTGTCCGTGAGTGTGGAAGATAAATAATGTCATTTTCATTGAAACACACTGGGAACTCAATAGCGTTAATACGTTTTGTACCAACCTTTACGACTATATTTCAGAGACATTCCAATTATCCAAGAAACAACAAAGCTGGCATTATCCCGGTGACACTCCAAGCCTTGTGAATGATGTTGAGTATTAACGTTATCAGCCTGCCTAGGGAGTGACCAGTCTGGTATAATCAGCGAGTGATGGACCTCATGACAGGATCCAGCTCGCCCTGCCAGACGGACATTTAATTACAGAAACATTGTCGGAATACAATAGCAGTGCTTGTCTAAGCAAGATGCAGATTTAGTAACCTGTTTGCAATGCTGTTTCGGTCTGAGTATTTATCAAATATTAACAAAAGAATCTTATTTCACTGTTTACACAGATTCCTATTGGCTACTTGTTTTGGAACAGTCTTTCCACACAGTTCCCGTCGGCGTTGGCGTTGGCGTCGGCGTTGGCGTTGGCGTTGGCGTTGGCGTTGGCGTTCCTATTTCGTTTACGGAGCATATCTCTAAAACTATGTGACCGATCATCACCAAGCTTGGTATACTGTCTCTCCATATCATGTAGATGTGCCTTTTGGAGGTTATAGATTTTTTTAAATGTAATCTTTTTATATTTCCATGGCAACAATTTGGACTTAGTCTTTTTCAAGGGTTGCAGCATCAAATAATTTAGAATTTTGAATATTTTGTTTGCTACAATTGTGGAGTTGATAGGTTATTTATTCAAGTTGAATTATACAGAGAACATTAATGGTGCTTTATGATACTATTGTTTTGAGGTTTGGAGCACTTGAGGAAGGGAGAGACATCTGTTTTTACGGGTAAAAACACTTTCTAGTTTGTAACATTGCTTGAGTTTCAAGCACACGAAGCTGGTGTTGAAGATTTTGTGTTGAAGATCGGATACATTTTATATATGTAATGATGTTATGAAAAAGTACAATCCGTCAGGGTAATAATGCACATTTGTGAATCGTCCGTGAGCAACTCGTAAGAGATGGATACTTGACGTAAAACTTATCATTACTATTATTATTATGATGCCAATGTTCGTAGTAGCATTCTCTTCAAGTCGTCGTAATAAACAATGAAGTGACGGTGGTTGACATTAGTGTGGAAGCTACCTTCCAATACAGATTTTAATGTCATTATGACAGCAATGCTATCATGTGTAACAAATCCTCCCTAAACAGTTGACATTGGTATGGTATAATAATATGTCCATGTTGATGGTCAGAACCAGATTCCATGACTGCGTTGTGTGTCAAGAAGGTGTACAACATGATATAGCACACTAACACTGGTGTTGTCCAAAAATAATACTATTTTCTTTACTATCGACATTGCTTCTATCTCTAATAATACACTTGCTAAAAAAAGAAACGAATAAAAGAAAAATGAATAATTGTTTACATGTTTACATGTTGACAAAATAAATGATGAATGTACAACTGCCAAAGACGATTATTTCATTATGGTGGAGTCGGCCGCTAAACTTTTCTTTGCACTTGCACCAGATCTGTATCGTAAAGACTCTTTTTACAGTTAACAACAACTCAGCGTTCCTCTTGAAAAACAGATTTTAGCTATGCAGGTTTTGTTTTTGTTTTGTTTTTGGGGGGATATAATTACGCATTGCTGTGTCAATTTGAGAACTAAATTGTATTTTCTAGATATTAGAACCTTTTTAATAGATGAATGAAGTAATATCTCAGAATATGTCATAATAATTTCTCACTTCCATTGAAAGAGATATTTAAAAAAAACATTCTTTCACGTGCATGTATAAAAATGTATTTACAAGCATGAAATCCGTCCCTTGAAGCAACATATTTGCCAGAAATGAGAAAATTGATCTGTGCTACTCTTTGAAACAGAATTAAAAGCTTTTGGAAAAGTTTTTAGTCACTTACAGAAACATTTTGTTTGTGTTTTAGTTAACTATGAAACTATTTCTCTCTCTTTTTTAATAATTTTTGGATTTTTACCAATTAAAAATATTGTTCTATAATGCACATGTTATTTTTGCATACAGGGATATCTGTTCAAATCACTGGTTTTCCATTACGGGAACAGTTAAGTTCATAAACACTGTTCTTAAATTAAACAAACTCACTATCTGCCCTGCCCTAACTTATAAGACATGATAGCCTTTCCCCAATTTTTACACTGTCAGAAAACACCAAACCGATATGTTGAATACACCTTTGTAAGTGTCTGTATACAAAATATTTTATGTCTGTTGTTTCCAAGGACACGCCTCCAAGCACCATTAACTGTACATTTTGTATGACAATATATGATGGCTTAGACCGACTCAAACCTGACATGGACCTGTGAGACCTAATGTATCAGGGAAGAAGAGATATCTGTAACAATATTACATTTACTGCTCATTTAGAATAAACAATCAACCATAATAATGTGAGTAAGTTGGTTTACGCAAATCAAATGTTTATTCAATGGAAAGGTCATCGGCCCATGTAAAATACATTGTAATCAATAAATCAAAGCGTGACATTTGGTTTAAGAGTACCCATGGTTCCGTGGATGTAATATTTTTTGTGTTTTTTTTTTTTAATGTTCATAAAAAAGGACAACATTTATGCAACTTTAACGAGCAACTTTGGAAATAATCTGGTCATTTGACCGATTTGTGATGTGTATCAGTCAAAAGAGCTTCTAATCTCCTAAAACGTTTAGAACAGTAATGTTTATGATACATTTTACTCAAAAACTTTTCTCCTGAAACCACTTCGAACTGTGCTAAAAAGGGTTTTATTCTCAATTTTTTTATGAAACAAATTAATCAATTGAAGAGCTAGTGGATAGAGCATAAGTGGACTTAATTGAGTGAATATTGATCTGTTGGTGAGATACACTGATCTGGAGGTGTGACTAAAACCAGACCAGATGAAACTTAATTATAACATCTAAGCATAATTAACGTTTAGCAAGTTGAGATTGGAACAATAAGGATAAAACGGTAATATCATAGAAGTTCAGCTGATGGCAGGATTGTGGTTTTATTTTAGTAGAAAGCCTACATCTGTATTTAAATGTTGACAATTCTTAAAAGAAAGATGTTAACAAGTTAAATACTATTGAACATTCTATATGTAAACTGACATCATCTGTAAGTGTGCCTCAGGCAAGACTAGATGAAAGACTCTTTCTTTGATTACAAACATATGTGCACAATTACCAAAATGGAAGTATGGGTTCAAATAAATAGGATAAATCCGTTTAAGTAATATATTTTGAGTTAACTAGATGACAACATCGTCGGTCTTGTCGTGTAAACACTTGATCAACTGTTGATTTTACTGTTGACAATTCCTGAAATAAGCAATGTCAACAAATTAAGCACTAGTGGGTGCATTAGTAGCAAGAGTAGAGGGACTACTAGATGTAACATATTGAACTTCCTTCTGTTGCCCAGATACACTGACACCATCTGTAGGTGTCTCGGACAACACCAGAACAAAGACGCCTACTTTGTATTATCCACATCTGGAAAATTAATCAAGGCCAGAATTGGTTTAAACAATTAGGACAATATCGTTCATGAAATTGTATTACTTTCGTAGAAACTTGATGTCAGTTAAGTTTCCTAACAAAAATGGTTTAAATATGGATATTGGCTGTGATGTTGTTTTAACGTAAAACTGACTCTTGTCCAAGTATTCTTGAAAATAATTATTCCCTTTTTGTGAATTCTACCATGACAGTTGATGCCTAAATAAAATAATAAAACCTTGTTATGATATACAGGTTAATGTATATTTATATATGTGTTGTATCTCTCCAAACATTATGCATGCATCCAATAACAACTGATTTCAACTGACTTTAGGTCAGAACTTTCTAACGTTGTATCTTTACATTGATTGATTATAACCGTTGACATGATCCTTGAAATGTATCCCAGTACATAAGCTAAAAGAAAATCACTGTCATCCATTTTCAGATGATTGAAAGTGTAAATAATCTTCCCCGTAAATGATCGTTCTTTCACCTCTCAACCATAAGACTTCCAATTCTGCATTTAGTTTAATCACTATTATTTTGAAAAAGCTAAAAATAGTGATGACTCAGAACAGAGCATTAATTTACACCACTGACTAACTCTTTATTCTACTGAACAAAATCCATTTTTATACAATATTTTGTCATTGATAAAGGGAAGACTCTTAAAGATGCTGTTTCATACTTGCATGCGGTTCAAGCTGAAATTTAGCTATTGAGAAAAGAAATACATCACTTTTTAGAAAAATCTTTCGTCGAAATTTTGATATCAAATTTAGATAAGATAAGATAAGATAAGATAAGATAATGTCTTTATTGTCCCAAGGGAAATTTGTTTTACATCATATATACAGTTCTCCAGTTACAAACAAAGCAAACTAAATGTACATGATAATATTATTATGCATAAGATTTGTCTAAATAAACATGAACACATCCGATTTAGTCACACTCACATTCACTTGACTAAAACAGAAATATGACATTAATCAATAAACTGCTCATTGTAGGAATGAACACTGTTTGGAATAAAAGAGTAGCGAAACCTGTTTGTTCTCCCAGTCGGCATGCGCAGTCTGCGTCCTGAAGGTAGCAAAGAATATTCCGAAAAAAGAATATGTGATTGGTCACTTAAAATTTTATTTGTTTTCTTGGAAATCTGCTGCTCATAAAAATCGCCGATACTTCCAATTGGAAGTCCAATAATTTTTGAAGCTGTTTTAACAATTTTTGAGAGTTTGTTTTTATGCTGAACAGACAGATTTCCGTACCAGCTCAAGAAATTAAAGGTCAAGATACTTTGAATAAATGTTCTGTAAAATAACCTCAATATAGTTTGATCTATTTTAAAATGTCTCAATCTCCACAAAAAAGGCAAGCGTTGCTGTCCTTTCTTATAAATTTTGTCAGTATTTTCGTTCCAAGAAATTTTGAATCCAAGACAGTACCCAAATATTTGTATTCTGTTACTCTTTCTATTTCACCATCATCTATAGTCACAGCATTTAATGTATACTTCTTTTTCCTAAAATCTATGACCATTTCTTTTGTTTTCTGCACATTCAAAAACAAAAAGTTTGATTTACACCAATCTACAAATTTTGAAATTTCAGTTCTATAACACAGTTCAGATTCTCTAATCAGGCCCACCAATGCTGCATCATAGGCAAATTTGATTGTGATACATGTTTTTGCATTGGATACGCAATCATTGGTATACAATATAAACAAAATCGCTGAAATAACCTTGTGGAGCGCCAGTGGATGTACTTACAGTTGAAGACTGCACTTGGTTAACCCTAACAAATTGTTGTCTATTAATTAGAAATGAGTTGATCCATCTAATGATATTAGAATTTACATTCATTTTACAAAGTTTGTCAGTAAGTAGATGAGGCTGAATAGTATTGAAAGCAGATGAAAAATCAACAAACATAATTCTTATATATGTACCATAGCTTTCTAAATGCTGATAGATATTGTGTAGCAGAGTTATTGTTGCATCTTCTACACCACGCCTTGCCCTGTATGCAAATTGTAAAGGAACAATAATATGACTGACTTCACAAAGCAATAAGTTCTTCATGATGCGTTCCAAACAGATTGTTTAATCAATAATAACATACTTATTTCGACGCTAAAAGAACAGTACCCCTTGTAGAAAGGGCATAGCATTTAACGAACCCGCTTTCGGTGACGTAATCATTACGCGTGTAGGATTTACACCGTGTCACAACTAGCGTATTTGCGTTCGATGGGTATCAACTTTGGCAGCAACGAATACCTCATTCGGAGAAAAGGAAAAGAAAATCTAGTCGTGCACGACAAAGAAGGTTTTCAAGCATATATTTAGAGACCAGAAGTTGTGAGATGGCCACACTTGATTCGCCTTTATGTTGGCTGCCGTTTCCGTAATTATGGTAAATGATCTCATATTTAATGAATTTTGGTCCGATTTTTCTAAAAATACAACGAATACATTAAAAATACTTTTTAAAATATTGCAAGTATGATACAGCATCTTTAACTTTCACTTCCAAACAATATCCAACCATGAAGAACTAAACTCATGTAAATGAAATACTTTGAAACACTTAAGATTTACACCAACTATATTTTCTTTTCCCATATAACATTTTACCCTCATAAAAATATTGAAATTCGGAATATGTTACTGTCATTGATCAGGGTAAGATGGGGAAACAGAAAAAGGCTTTAATTATACGAAAGGTTTCGGATTATTATCTGATAATTGAGCGAAATACTGTTTAACAACATATCCTCAAAGATTTTGATTAGAAGTGAAGTTTCTAATCAGTATCTGATAATTGAGCGAAATTCTGTTTAAACGTGATGAATGCTCACAAATTAACCACTTTATTAGACCAACGTTTTTTAATAAGAAATCTCTGATCAAATCAAATCAATTCGCAGTTCAGGATGTAGTCTTGACATTATCATGAAATGTTTATATTTTTCAATTTCAGACCCAATAATCTGACCAATCATCGGTTAATATATATGTATATATATATGGGAAAGAGTAAACATCAGATGGCTCAGACTGGATCAATCTTCTTTAATACGATGAATTCATTTCGACCATTATGTTGATCTTGTCAAGTATGATTACAAATGGAAGGTTACATATATTTATACAGGAACAAAACAATAAATTCATTTAATCCACACATAGTTGTGTGCTCAGATTGACAGTTAAGAAATCAGGCATGTGTTGTCAATCACGTAATGATTGCCCCAAGCACTAAGTACCGGGTGCAGTTTGAATACAATAGAGTCAGTCAGCTGTTACAACCTTTATTCACGTGAGAAACCAACTCTCCTTATTTAAAATGTATATATATATATCAGAAACATTTGAGTTGGTTTGGTATACAGTCAAATATATTCAAAAGTTAGAAAACACACAACACCAATAGACTCCTACTAGTTTCATTGTAATCTTCAGGGAGTACAAAACAGTTGTGACGTCAGATTGTCATAATAGTGATGACGTAACACAGATATGACGTCACAGTCATTAAGCAAGCGATAGAATCAAACACATTTATACATGAATATATAATTATGCATTCAAATTTGGTTTAAGCATTCTAATAAAGTAATCTTCTTTCAATTTTCTGGCCAGTTTGTCATTTGTTTCAATTTTATAGAATGGAAATATTTGGAATTTTATATCTTTGCCTTTAGCACAATTGTCAATGTGCGCACTAAGAGGAATACATCGTGTCAGGGCATTTAATCTGCTGCTTGTGTACTCGAACTCTGTCTCTGAGACACTCAGTCTGACCAATGTATTCCCCTGAACACCCTTGACATATAATAACATATGTTACATTTCTTGCCGCACAGTTAATATTGAAGCGCACATAAAATCGTTCATTTTTGTTGTGAAATTTTATGCTTGAGTTCTCCAAAAGATGATGGCATGTCCCACAATTCCCTCTATTACATTTATGAACTTTGAATTCTGGGGATTCACTGTTTAATGTAAATCAAGCCCTTGATAATAGTTTTTTTCAAATTTTTGCTTTGACGTTTACTTTTGATAAAGTTCATATTATCATCGACATTAAGCATGTTCTCATCGCATGTTAGAATGGGTATATTATTTCTTATACCTTTGAATAAATCCGGATTTAGAGGGTTGTGGGTAGATACAAAAGCAATGTCCATAGTATCAGTTTCTTCTCGATTCTTCACTTGGATAAATTCATTTCTATCTATAAATTTAGCTTTATTTATTCCATCTTCAATTAGGAGTGTAGGATATCCTCTTCTCTTTAGCAATATTTTAAGTTCTTGTAGTCTGCAGTTCCGTGTATCTACATTTGAGCAGATCATGCAGATGCGTCTGGAAAGATTGTATGGGATACTCCTTTTGGTATGAGATGGGTGACATGACGAGAAGTCCAGATATTGTTTCGTATCTGTCGGTTTGTAATATATGTCCCTTTCTAAACAACCCTCTTTTATTTTCACAAAAGTGTCCAAGAAAGGAAGTTCACTGTCACTTGTTTCGATTGTAAAAACAATATTTTCATTCATATTGTTTAAAGTTTAGTAGAATACATCAAGACTTTCATTCGTATATACACGTGTCCAAGGTCGACAAATCATTGGATCAATCGAATCTAGAAGTCTATAATTGTTTTGTTATATGAACAATTTTCTTGAATCACGTTTCTTCTCTGCAAATAAGGGACATCACTCTAATATGCCAAAAACGATAAGGGACATAACTTTAATTCAGCACAGTCACGAAGCGATGGCCATTGCTTGATTAACAGCGTAACAAGTGTTGTGCGGAGTTAGAGACGTAAGTTTCAAATCTATTTATAGCCACCAAAGGTGCTTGAATTGTTATATCAACCTCTCGCAACTCACACAGGTTGACATTGCTTGACGTCAATGCTGCCATGTGACCAAGTGGGCCAATCAGAAAGGGGGATATAATCCATTCATATAGTAATGTATTTTAGTTTTCCCTTTAACTGAGCGAAAAAAAGCTTGTAGAACGAAATAATTTTGTTGCCGAAAGGGAAATGGTGCAATTCGAACCATTAACCAGTTTACTTGAACTTATAATTGTATTCTTTGTTTTTTAGAATCCGTAAAACTCTTTTTCCCAACCCTTTGTTATGAAATGTGTTTTGTCGTGTTTTCTGGTTTATGAGATATATTTTTGCTAAAAAGAGCAATATCAAGAACTATGTAACTTAACAGAGCTTTTGTTTTTTGAATTTGACAGAAAAAACAAATTTGAATTTTATCTTTATAGCTCTTGTTACAAAAATAGCAATTATTTTCAAACATTAATTAAAAATGATACAACACCCAAGTCATTAGAATATTGGAATATGATATTTTTGCATGAGATTGATTGGAAAGATGTATTTAGTTACTACCGTAAATCCACCAAAGATTGCAAGCTGTTGGATTTCTAATACAGATTTATTAACAGAATTATTTACACAAAGAAAGAATTAATGAAAATGAAATTAGTTGATAATGATACTTGCTCTTTCTGTAAAAATCCCTCAGAAGATATATCACATGTTTATTTTGACTGTCATCTTGTTCAAGACTTTTGGCATAAAATTAAAGCTTTCTTGAATGACAATTTTCAAAGGAATCTGAAATTGTCTAAATTCATTATTATGTTTGGAGTGTTCTCAAAACCCAAATCATAAATAACATTTTACTTATTGCCAAAAGATATATATATATATCAAGTCTAAAACAACAAGATATATCCTACTTGCATAAATATAACCAACAATAATTGCCAATTATAACTAAGAGCCTACTGACGGTTCATGCTTTTGTCTTGTTGATGTGATTATAATAATTTAGCTAAATGTCATTTAACTTTCATAAAACATTAAGGACTCAAAACACTTCAAGTTATTTTATTTCATTACAAAGTAGATTTAAGAAACAAGTTTTAGAATCATCGGCCAGTTATGAATTAGTGATAATGTATCTTATTTCAATACAATAGAATAACATTCCGAGGTTATAACATTTCCTTAAGAAAAAATATGTCATTTGGTCTCAAATTGATGCTTTGAAGGTAAATATATAAACTGTAATGGGTAAATATAACTTTGTTTAATTTTCTGTCTTTTGTAAATGATGATGGACACACAAATTTGATTCGTCATTCATAAATGAGTTCTATCATTTCAACAATTAGCGTGTGTTGGTAAATTGACCATGAACTTATTTAGTTTGAAACTGCATTTGTCTCGTATCTCTTCACTGGGTGACTTCTAATCAAACCCTCCAACGATCATTATCATCAACCCTCTGTACCATTGTGCTGTGCACACTATGTATTGGATTCATACCACACCCTTCTGCTTGTTTGGGAGTCAAGACAGATAACCATTATATTGCCAATGTAATCATATATTTCTATTGCTGTAGTAATAGATCTCAATATGGTTACTAACAACCTTTGTGACTATATTTCAGAGACATTCCAATTATCCTAGAGATAATAAAGCTGGTATAATCCCGGTGACACTCCAAGCCTTATGAATGATGTTCAGTATTAACGTTATCAGCATAGCTAGGGAGTGACCAGTCTGGTATAATCAGCGAGCGATGGACCTCATGACAGGATCCAGCTCGCCCTGCCAGACGGACATTTAATTACAGAAACATTGTCGGAATACAATAGCAATGCTTGTCTCATTATGGTGGAGATATCGTACCCTGTTTGTCGCCTCTTTTCGGTCTTAATACCACTGTTCACACAGATCCCATTGGCTACTTGTATTGCAACAGTTTATCAACACAAGTTTATTTGTAGAATTGATTGAGTTTCAAGCCTAGGAACCTAATTTTGAAAACGCAGTAATTTAACTGTACAAATACATGTCATGATATTATGATGTTAATTGTGTTCTAAACATCTTTTTTTTATTACCATTTTGGAAAAAAATTATACTTTGTGTGAAAGCTACATGTACGTCCCAATAAAGAGTGAAATGTCATTCTGGGGTCGATACTTTTGTTCAACAAGTCATTCATAAAACAATGAACATTAGTATTATATAATAATATAATCATATATTACATATGTATGATAAACGGTAAGAGCCAGGCTGAATACTGAATACTGCCATGGATTGTCTTGTCATTCATAATTGCTGTCATTCATAATAGCGATAGAAAGCTAACTGAATTAGAGCACTAAAGGTTAATGATTGTTTGACTCAGCTTATGAATAAAGAGAAGAAGATAATTCAATCATGGTCAAACATTTTAGTAGGTTAAGATATCTAATGAAAAGGTAGCTTCAGTGTCAATTCATATGAATGACGATAGTAGATGACAGACTGGCGAGGCTCTGTGATCATCATAGGAACCATGAAGCATTAATTAGACTCTAGCGAAAATAGACTATAACATAAAATGTATTATCATTAACGGTGGATGATTTACAAGGTGATTATCACTTTGTGTCCAACATTTAAATTCGTTTATCTAGGCAGTGAATCAAAATTTGATTTTTTATATTAAAATAAAGCCATCAATTCAATATTTAAAAACATTCTACATGTCATACAGTCGAACATGTACAATGTAAATGAAACGTATCTTTCCCCATATATATGTTCTTAAGACATTGTATGTGAGGTCATCTAATATATCAGCTGATGAAACACCCTTTGAACGAGATAGTGATATCTTCGTTTACCACAGGCTCATATTAGTTATAAAATCATATATAATTGGAACAAATATCGTTCGTCTCTCCCTTTCGCAGATTTACGATCTTACCACTGATACTATATATATGTGTATAGATGAGACGTGTAGATTTTGCAAAAGGTGGCAATCATATCAAATTATGTCTATGAATGAAAGATGTTTTCTCATCATTTGCAATGAACCGTCTGAACTTTGTCTCCGAATAGGTTTCACTTTGCGGACTAATGTTATCTAACACCAGAGTAACAATGTAACAGCAAGCATGTGCCTCAGAAGAGAGGAGGAGTAATGCGGAATGAGATATA
Source organism: Steromphala cineraria (assembly GCA_916613615.1). Lineage (NCBI taxonomy): Eukaryota > Metazoa > Mollusca > Gastropoda > Trochida > Trochidae > Steromphala > Steromphala cineraria. Next base: position 54,133,409 of record OU744731.1, on the reverse strand, counting down.
TAATGTGTGTTCTATTTCATTAGTGCAGCAGATGCTAAAGATAAAATGATTGACGAAGGTGTGTTCTTTACATGTATGCTTACCAGATACATTCAAGATAGCTAGTAAATTGTTTAGTGCAATAAAGAATGTTTGAAGAAAACGATTACGTAATATATAATCAGTATGAATTTCAAGTGATCATGTTACCAAAAACCACAAATATATTCAACACATTATATATATATATATATATCTGTTTTAGTATGTTAATTATCCAACAAACACCATGTAACAATGGGCGTATCAGTCTAAAATTACGGAGAAATTGTTATGGTGTTTTTTTACATTTTCCGCGATAATGTCTTGACAATCTGTGATTACAGAATCTGTTTCTGTCTGCCTGTCACTTCTTCAACAGCAGAGAATGGGCAACGTACTCCTTATAGTGACTAGAATATACAAAACTATCTATTAGCCGAAATGACCATATCATTTTTAACCTTTTTGCCTAATCTTAGAAACTGAGGTAGAAATCAGCAACAATGCAAAATGAATACAAGTTACAAAATGTTTTATTATCTCAGTCAATCAGGTCAGAAAATCAAGGACAACCAATACTATAAATGACCTACAGCCAAACATTATATACAATTGTAAATTGAATGTTTGACATTTTTAAGGCAAAGATAGTTCAAAGTTAAGGAAGATGCCACATTTACTTTGGAAAATCTTATGATGCTAAGGCCTTTCTTGAAAATTCATTGAGAAAACCATCAGTTCATACGTTTTGTATGATTTCACTTGTTTAGTAGAACCTGTGCAATGATTTACGTTGGATAACACTTTCATCTAAAATTAAACAAAAAACATCACTTAAAAGCACAAATACGGTCTTGACACACAAAATTCCCCCAAAACTGTTGATAGATAATTTTAAGTTGTTTAACAAACGTACTGAAAAGAAAGGGATTCAAGATAAACCCCTGTCAAACTAGAATCATAGAGTTTTTAAAACAATAACATTAAGCTTTGATATTAGTAAAACAGAGATTTATATTATTACGCACTATCAAGAGAATTTTTCTAAATCATTTGTGTCATTGTAAGCACAACATTATAGAACAAAGATGAAGGACATACTCAAAGGTTACGTGATAGTCAACAAATTAACAGTTAGGTCGAACCGTTGAGTTATTTTTGACAACTAGTTTTTATTCCACTAAATGGAGCAATATTTAACCTTGGAATGTTTTATTTTTATTGACCGAGACAAACTTTAATGAGGTGCAGTTGTGTAGTGACAGACCAAACACTAGTATCTCTGTATAGCTTGAAATAAGTTATAATTATCTGATAATTAATCAAGGTAAAACTGTATTAGAGTTCTTATTTAATAATCTCTTTATAATATTAACATCTTGTTATCGAGAAACTCTGATCTAATGAAATCCGCTACTTTGAGGAACAGTTCTACGTCAGGAACTCAGTAAGTCGTTTACGTTACGATGTGGCTCTTAAATCAGCATGAAATGGATGACAACCTACATTTTTAGATACAATAACATACATTAAGCACATACATTTTTTTTTTAAAGGAAAATTAATACAAGCATAATTTTCTGACATACTATCTGGGCCATTGATACATGTCAGTTGATACAAAGCAAAAGCTACTACAATTGCTACTACCAAAAATAATATGAAGTTGACAGCTACCCAACCAGTGTCTCTATTCAACCATTCCATGAGTGTGATCTGGAAACTAATCCTTGATAGACATAGACTGTTTGAATGTTTTTGTTTAAACCTAAGACAGTACTCAGATTCCATACATGGAATACATTTAAAAAATTGTTTTAGGCATTACATACAAGTAGAAGACATGACATGATAAGTAATGCTCGTGAGAAGCTGCAGAGAGATCATTTACATTTGCATACGGAATATAGATCTTTATATTCGCGCGGTACCATACGGTTAATAATAAGGACTTTTATTATGCAAATATTCCAATTATCCTAGAACATAAGAAAGCTTTATCATACAATGTGTAGTGTTCTCGGCATAATAAAGCCAATGGTTATTTTCTTTAACCGTTAGGCTAAGTGTCATATACGGTTACCGATGCAAATTTCAAAAATATTACTCAGAGGTACCAAAGGCAGTTCAAGTCTCATGTTCCAACACTTCACTACCCATCCTCGGTGTTCTTTACTTTAGGCTTGTATATTTTGGATTGGGAAATACACAAACTATCATCAAGTTTAGCTTTCCGGCAGTTTATGTTCGTTGTTTCAACAAAAGCTACCATTTAAACGCAGCTGAAGGGAAGCAACTCTTGCCCCTTGGTGAGATAGACTCTTCCTCTTGATGACGTCGGATAAAAAAACGTTGGTTCGATCCCGCCAAAGACCAGTTAATTTTTTTTCATTTAGAAAACCATCGTATTTCATAGATTTTTTCAATTTTAAAACGCTTGAGTCGTGACAAAATAACTAAAACGGCAGAAACGGCATTTATAAGGAGGGATTATATTTTGTCAATTCACCGTCATAGTCATTGCTCTATTCATTTGCATATATCAATACGCGCATCTCATAACAACGTCATTAGCAAGGCTCGCAAAATACAATGTTTATTCCTAATGCGGGGTCTCTACGATCCCAAAACATACTCGCATTTATTTATCAATTGCCAGTGGCAACCCAACCATTGTGAATAATATTCAGAACTAATATTATCAACATAACTCGGAATAAGTGGCAGTCTGGTAAAATCACAGTTTGGGAGATTATTAACAGGATCGAGCACACTGAAAAACTTAGTAATTAGATATATTCATTATACGAGTGCGGATCGACAGTGGTGACTTAGTTGCGGCTGCACATATAACAGCAACGTAACGTTGTTACGGGGTCAGCATAGTTCATAGACTGAAGCGCATTCGGGCCACGTCTATTCTTCTATTATGAAGGTGCATTAAACACATTGATACTCCTAAAAGGAATTTGATCTATAGCAATAACGAAAAAATGTCGTTAAATTGATATGAACACTCACGGTTACTGATTGTTGACTCAATCATATGAAGATAAGGAGATAATTGAATCACAGTCAAGAATGTTTAGATGGTTTGATCCCTAATCGAGGTATCGTCAGTGCCAAATGATATCAATGACAGTTTGAAAGAGTGATTACCACAGAGATCTGTTATTGAGTGGGTGGTTGCTTTTTCTGTACCTTAAAGGTAACTGTGATTGTGCTATGTGTCGTTTATGTATTACACTGAAAATGAACTATGCGAGTGAAACAATACTCTGTGTTATAAATCGTATTACTAAACAATTTCAATGTACTTACAAAAAAAAATTCGAATCAAAATCTCATACCATCAAAAAGATACGAAGTGTTTTGTTAAAGAAAACATCCTTTAGGAAAATTGTTTCGGGGACATTTGTATCTGTCAACCACAAGAACAACCACTCAACAAATAGGTGGAGACCAAACAACCAACATAACAAGTACACAGCGAGCATGGGTTCACACGAGGTGGGTTGAGTTGACTGGAAGGTAAACAGCATTTTAAAGACTATTCCACTTAAATCACGGCTGCTAGTATTACTGAAGGGAGAAAGTCCAATACACTGTTGTGGCCATGAAATGCGGTGAAACTTGCAACATCGACTAGAACTAGCGAACCATGGGTGGCATTCATTGTAACATTGCACCCAAACCTTACTGCGTGTAGAACAGTTCTCAACTGTAGAGCCCTTAGCGGGATTCGAACCCCGAAACTCTTGGTCCGAAGCTGAACGTGCCATTGCGCTTTCCGAAACGAAACGAGATGGAAAGAGAGAATGAGGAACAGTGAGAGATATGTCACACGTGTATGTTCTATTTACTTAATGCAGCAGGGGAGGATTATTTGATGTAGGAGGAAATTGCTTCACACGTGGGCTTACCACATACATTCAATATACGTACATACCTAAGCACAAAATGCCAGAGAACATTATAGACGATTAACAAGATTTCCTTTAATGAAATGTTTTTCTCTTGTAGTTATTAATGGTTCCAATACCTAAAAAGAAAAAAATGATCGTCTTTCAATGGTATTCGGTGCCATTGGGAACACATTTACGCAATCCGTATTTTAGATTTTCGAGCTTTTTGATAAGTTATAATTCAGCTTTTAACAACTTTGTGATATTATGCTGATGTTTTTCAGCTTTCGCGCTGTTTCATTATCTGCTTTTGCAATCATTTTCATATTTAGGCAATTTCATTAACTTTCTCGCCGCTAATGGCTGCAATATTGCCCAAGCGGCGCTAAACAATAACTCACTCACTCACTGACGCAATTATTTTAAAGTTAGTATTTAATTTTGATCATTATTACACTGTAACAAAACGTACGAGGACGAATATTAAATTTGATTGACACAATGTATATGCACAATTGATTGAAAGGGGCAGTAGTAATTTTATATTTAAAAATTTTCACTGATAATTGTAAGTTAATGCTTAATGTATTATTTTTACAGTGACAAAAATCTCATTACACGAATCAATCATCCATAGTCATTATGAAGATTCACATACAATCCACTGGCGGCCATTTTGTTTTAAGACCTTTAATTCATTTTGTGTAAGAAAACGCAGTAGCAATGGCTAAACTATAAGTTATATATTTAAATTCTTATGGCTTCATTTAGTTTAAAAACATTGTCTTTCAATTGGAACCATTAATTTTCTTTTTCCTTTCATCACCTTATATTCCCCCTAAAACGTGACACTTCCCCTTTAAAACTAAAGGGAATATAACACTTATCGTGCATTTGCTAAAAAATATTGCTCATAAATCTTTTCATCTATAGATCAAGACAAGACTTTGATGAAGATAAATTTGCAAAGAAATAGATAAAAGCGACACGTCCTCTAAGCTATTGATACTTAAATGAGTATCTTTATAATAACCTCTTTACTAGATTAACCTGTTAATGTCAGGGATACTCTGATCAAATGAAATATATAACTTTGATGAGCAGTTTTATGTTAAAAACTCACAATTGCAACCAATTTACGATGAAGCTCTTAAATCAACATGAAAGGGATGAAAAGCCTACTGATTAAGGTACAAATAATTTTTTCATCATAGGATAATACTTGTATTTGAAAAGAAAATATTTCCATCTATTTCAAATATATTTGAGAACATTAGTTGTTCAAGTATATTTTGCTGACAATCAATTAGCAACTCGCATTAGTTTTGATACAAAAGCAATTCAACCCAATCCACATCTGATGAGCCAAGACTTGGATTAATGAAACGAAAAGGGAAGACGAACAAACTCACATGTTCACTATATCCCGATCATATGCTTTTATCATAAAGCGTTATGTATTTCAAGTTATAAACAATTTTGTTGATACATGTACATGTATGTAATTCAGTTTGTGAGGTCACAATTTATTTTTGAAGAAAGACACGTTAGTTCAATGTATGATCTGTTGCATTCAGGGAAAGCGCAAATAGCTGTCCTATCATACCAGTTAACTGGAACATTTGTAAATAAATTTAATCATACTTCTCATTTGATGTTATAGTGAATTTTTTCGCAAAGACACAAAAATCTTGATACATAAATCATCACCATTTGGAATATTCAAATAAAGGTAAGATATTGTCATTGCACTTGAATGTTATTCCAAGGTGAAGTTTAAGAACAATTCATAGTCAAAGTCAACGTCAAAGTCAAAGATGTGCATTGTGCTGTAGGTCTCTGCCGAATATACAAATATCATCTTTTTGGTTCTTATCTTACATTTACAGATTACTCCTGAAAACAAGAGCATATATATATTTTATAACAAGATCTCAATTATGTATTACAGTTAAATGTTTGGAAATTTCCAAACATAACTATTACGACTGCAACGATTCTAAGTTGACATTTAAATATTTATGAAACATTGGTTTTTGCTTCCCATGATATATCAAAGCCATATATGAATTAATGCCGTCGTGTTCATTCAATGTAAAGTTATTATGTTATTTCATGGTGATAAATCGCAATAAAACATCGTAAAGAGTCGAATTTCTTCAATCATAAACAACGCCGTGACGCGAGGCGTGCGTTCGATTTCCTCAAAGGGAGATAATCTTGCTTCAAAGGGAGGTAATAGTTTCCTACTTTTCTCACCGCAGTGAAAATATGGATGATATTTTCACTGCAGTGAAAATAAGACTTTCTACTGCTTTTCTGAAAATATGGATTATATTTTCACTGTGTAACCCTATATTTCGTTGCTAATTATATAATAAAAGTTCATATCTTGTTGCTGTAGTTCATAATTCTTCATTTTATCGAAAAATAATTTTTCGAAGCTAGAGAACGGTCTCACCGACATAGCGCTTCACTCACTGTATCAGGTCGAGTCAAAAATACATATGGAGCCTTTGTGTCACCAAGTTATAACCAAAAGCCTAATTTGGATCTGTTATCAACAATTATTCACACATTATAAATTTAAAAAAAAATTATTTCCGATTAAATATCGAGATATTTCTATCGAACTATCTTTTACCGAGATGTTTCATCAAAACAGCAAAACTTTGCCTTCCGATGCCTGAAAACTGCGTTTATGATCTTAAAGTTATATTATAAAAATAAACATTCATCGTAAAGTGAGAGAGTCATTTTCACTCGTAATAAATATCACTTTCTCACTCCACTCGATCAGATAGATATGATATTCGGTAAAAACAATGAAATATCTCTGTATGACCAAGAGCAGTAGTAGTGCAGGGTCTATGAGTATTGATTACCTACGAGGACAGTCATATCGGGGTTTTCATATGATGCCCTTGGGCAAAGTATCGCATGTCGTTGTAACGTCATGTTATAAAAATGCTTTGACGTCATGGTTCGCCTATGACGTTGCATTCTATAAAGGCCGCTCACGGTTAATCCACCTCTGCTCGGAGGTATATTTTGAGTACTTTCTTTCATATTGCGATAATGGTAAGAAAACAGAATATTATATTCGTGCCAATGACATAGTATGTTTACGACACCCGTGCCTAAATATGAATATATAAATACTTATAAATTTAGGCACTCGTGTCGTAAACATATTATCAAAGACACTTATATGATATCCACTATATATGTCTTTCTGAATCGGTTTTAGCGATACATGTTCCTGTGATAAAGACGTTAACGTACATAAATAAAAAGAAAGAACATGCCAAAGCATATTGTTCAAATAACAATCATTTTTAACAATTACTTTTATCTTTATTGTAAAACATTGATATTCCCTGAATCCAGTGTCTAGTGTTTTTACAGGCTAACATGTGGTGAACACTCCACTAACATTTTTTGAGAAAATAATGTTGTTATTTGATGTTAAACGGTGGCGGTTCCTTTCCCTTCATGTAACTTTATATGGTAAGGGAGACAACTCCTATTGTACTTCACGGTTCATGATACAAGAGACTCAAATTACGTTATTTGTTTATGCTGTAAGCGACACCGTTGTGAGTCCGCCATGATTGCGTCCGGCAGTCTAGTATTTTTTTACAGACTGACATGTGGTGAACATTCCACTAACATTTTTAGAACATATATTGGCGAAAACGTAAGTTTGTGTCTAGATCTATGAAAGGATCGCAAAATTCCATTTAGGTAAATGTGAAAGAACAATTGTGTATTCAATATCTGATATATGGAATGAACTGTTTGAAACAAAGTAATAATCATACTGAAAAATATCCAAAGCATCGAAAATTGTAATTCATTCCTTTTCGTAGTCGATTTCCCCTACACCTTCATAAGAGATTCCTGACTCTAGGACTACATCACAGATTCTCATCAAGACGAAATAACAGTCACCCACAAACAGAACAGACTACCCCTCTGTAGTGAATCACTCATTCAAATTACCTTTGTCATCCCCCATCATCATTAATATCAATTGACACTGAAGCAACCTTTTCATTAAAGACCTAACCCTCCTGAATTTCATGAGCGTGATTGAATTATCTTCGTTCCTTTATTCATAAGGTGGGACAAACAACCATTAATCTTTAGTGCGTCAATTCAGTTAGCTGCTCATTGCTATACAGCGACTGTGATTCAAAACAAGTGCAAATTTGTGTGGTACATCGCCATGACAGAACGCAAGACAGACAGTGCCCCGATGTATTCTATTGTTTGTATTTAGTGACAGCTAGTATTCCTATAGGAATCATTAGGAAATCATCAAATCAAATCAAATAAGCTACACAACATAATAGTGAGGCAAGCACATGCTCACATCCTCGCTGGATTAAAATAGCATTTGGGGTTAGAAGGGAAGTAACACAATTCATTTTCAGATTGGAGGGTTGAAACACAAATTGAGAGACATGTTGTGTCAACGTGGACTCTGTCTGTCCGTCCGTGTGTGCGTCCGTCTAACCATCTGGGAAGAATTTTTGAAAGAAATCTTTTAAGATGGGATAACAATATTTGATGAGTTTCTTTGGGATATAAATACCTTGATGGAGTTCGAAAATCAGGAACGTGAATTTATTCACTACAGAGTTTATGCTATTGTTCAGTGTTTTGGACCATGTTCGGGGGTATATTCAAAGGGGAAAAATTTCTTAGAAACTATTTAAGATAAGATAACTGAATTCAATGTGTGTTTTCGGGGTATCAACGCCTTAATTGAGTCCAAATATAAGAAGCCTGCTTATTTTTCGGATGTTAATGTTCGGATCTATGATGAGAACCCATTTGGCGGGGAGTGTGGATGACTATGTCTTCTTGTTATTACTTCCTTAAATAGGTTGTCATCCAGTCTGGAAGATGTCGAAAGCAAACAATGTGCTGGTGATTGATTGCAATTAAGATATGTTAAGCTCTGATCTAAACATATTTCATCAATTGTCACATGTAGGCTTAATATTAGGAGAGTTCCATTCTACGAGACAACATTGTTTTTATGTTGAGGTTAAACTGTGTGAGAAAAATGTCATTTAGTATTAGTATTATGAAGTTAGATATTTTCTACATAACTGCTGTATTAGTGCCTTGCAAAGGTCTGTTAATATCAAACATTGTTTTGACACGTGTGTACGTGTGTGCTGATCAAACATCTACAGGTGTTTTATAAGAAAGGTCAGATATATAAGTGGTATTAACACTGCTTTGTTACACTCTAATAGCATTTCACTGACAATTACCTACCTTATACTGAGAGTCTTCACTTCCTGATATGCATTTTTTCTTATATTTTTTTCAAACTGTGTCAGCTGAAACAACTAGATGGACAAATACCAACGAATAAAGAATCCTTTTTTTCGAATTTCCCTTTTACTTTTTGAAATTAAATGTAACAATTTTGAAAATTTAATTTCACGAATAAATAATACTGAGAAAAGCCAAAAGATTCTTCTGGTCACATTGACAAAACACCACAACCAATGTCCATGGAAAATGCTGTATGAAAAAGTCGCACCTCAATACCAAGTCGGAAATGATACATTTTCATGAAATATAATTATTATCCCATTATTGTTTGAACCCACTCTGGCGTTGATTAAGGGAACACAGATGTCGATAATACAAAGTAGGCGTCTCTGTTCTGGTGTTGTTTGGGACGCATCTACAGCTGGTGTCAGTGAATCTAGGCAACACAAAAGAAGTTCAATGTGGTACATCTAGTTGTGCTTCATCTCGTGCAACTTGGGCACCCACTAGTGTTTAACTTTGTGACAGTAAAATACAGAGGTTGATAATCTGGTATATAACAAGAAACCACAAACTAGGGTGACCTAAACTTTATCTAAATCACGTTATCAGAATTGCTAGAAGACTGTTGCTTTTATCCTAATTGCACTAACCTAAACTGGAATTATTTAAGTGTGTGCAGATGGTGATAATATAGAGTGTTCACTTAATTATTTCTACTTATGCACCCACTGGTATTTACATTGATTCATTTATATTGAAAAAAGTTTGGTAATAGCCTCATTTTGAGGTAGTTTCAGAAGTAAAGTCGACTTGGAGTTAAAATGTTTTGTAAAAATAGATCAATAATAGCCCTATTGGAAACGTTTGTAACCCTTTTTTTATAAGTAAAAAATCTGCATTAACCGATATACACCAAGAATATACCAAGTGGTCAATTAATGAATGTACATGTAAGATTAAACGAAGTTGTGTTTTGAAAATGGTTGAAATGATATAAAAATTGGTATGAAATAAACTTTCGATTGTTGTAAATTAATGGCCCGGTGAAGGTTAATGAGATGATAATAATTGATATAAAATACAAGTAAGCATTTCTTGTTTTAGTATAATTCATATGTTAACATTACATTTTGTTCAAATAGCGATCCAGCTTTTAGAGTTTTATAGTTCTTTTAAGTTAAAGAAAGAAAATATTAAATGAGTTAAACAAGATTATTATTATTATTATTATTATTATTATTATTATTATTAGCCATTGAACCACGGTTACTCGTAAAAAAAAATTTTAATTTAACCGAAACACATCCGAAGATATTTTCTACATAACTGCTGTATTAGTGCCTTGCAAAGGTCTGTTAATATCAAACATTGTTTTGACACGTGTGTACGTGTGTGCTGATCAAACATCTACAGGTGTTTTATAAGAAAGGTCAGATATATAAGTGGTATTAACACTGCTTTGTTACACTCTAATAGCATTTCACTGACAATTACCTACCTTATACTGAGAGTCTTCACTTCCTGATATGCATTTTTTCTTATATTTTTTTCAAACTGTGTCAGCTGAAACAACTAGATGGACAAATACCAACGAATAAAGAATCCTTTTTTTCGAATTTCCCTTTTACTTTTTGAAATTAAATGTAACAATTTTGAAAATTTAATTTCACGAATAAATAATACTGAGAAAAGCCAAAAGATTCTTCTGGTCACATTGACAAAACACCACAACCAATGTCCATGGAAAATGCTGTATGAAAAAGTCGCACCTCAATACCAAGTCGGAAATGATACATTTTCATGAAATATAATTATTATCCCATTATTGTTTGAACCCACTCTGGCGTTGATTAAGGGAACACAGATGTCGATAATACAAAGTAGGCGTCTCTGTTCTGGTGTTGTTTGGGACGCATCTACAGCTGGTGTCAGTGAATCTAGGCAACACAAAAGAAGTTCAATGTGGTACATCTAGTTGTGCTTCATCTCGTGCAACTTGGGCACCCACTAGTGTTTAACTTTGTGACAGTAAAATACAGAGGTTGATAATCTGGTATATAACAAGAAACCACAAACTAGGTTGACCTAAACTTTATCTAAATCACGTTATCAGAATTGCTAGAAGACTGTTGCTTTTATCCTAATTGCACTAACCTAAACTGGAATTATTTAAGTGTGTGCAGATGGTGATAATATAGAGTGTTCACTTAATTATTTCTACTTATGCACCCACTGGTATTTACATTGATTCATTTATATTGAAAAAAGTTTGGTAATAGCCTCATTTTGAGGTAGTTTCAGAAGTAAAGTCGACTTGGAGTTAAAATGTTTTGTAAAAATAGATCAATAATAGCCCTATTGGAAACGTTTGTAACCCTTTTTTTATAAGTAAAAAATCTGCATTAACCGATATACACCAAGAATATACCAAGTGGTCAATTAATGAATGTACATGTAAGATTAAACGAAGTTGTGTTTTGAAAATGGTTGAAATGATATAAAAATTGGTATGAAATAAACTTTCGATTGTTGTAAATTAATGGCCCGGTGAAGGTTAATGAGATGATAATAATTGATATAAAATACAAGTAAGCATTTCTTGTTTTAGTATAATTCATATGTTAACATTACATTTTGTTCAAATAGCGATCCAGCTTTTATAGTTTTATAGTTCTTTTAAGTTAAAGAAAGAAAATATTAAATGAGTTAAACAAGATTATTATTATTATTATTATTATTATTATTATTATTAGCCATTGAACCACGGTTACTCGTAAAAAAAATTGTTTAATTTAACCGAAACACATCCGAAGATATTTTCTACATAACTGCTGTATTAGTGCCTTGCAAAGGTCTGTTTATATCAAACATTGCTTTGACACGTGTGTACGTGTGTGCTGATCAAACATCTACAGGTGTTTTATAAGAAAGATCAGATATAAAAATGGTATTAACACGCTTTGTTACACTCTAAAAGCCACATTTCACTGACAATAACCTGTTTTATACTGAGAGTCTTCACTTCCTGATTTGAATTTTTTTAAAAAAAATTTTTTTTTTAATTTAACCGAAACATGCTTATTTCATCATTTGACAAACCATCTTATTCCAGCTGTCACTTTCTCTGACAACGGTCAATGGTAATTACACAATTATTTAGGCGGTATATTAGTTGAAATTATGATTAGTTACTATGTATACCGGTAGTCTGTTTATTACGTTACACCCGCTCGAGTTTTATGGCCCCTTACCCAGATGGGGTTTTCACAGCCGATAATTACGCTGTCTTAATTAATGAAAGGCTAATTGAAGGTGTTTATTGGACAAATTAACAAAAATCAAGTTCAGTTGTTATTTTGTTGAAAAGTGCTAAAGTCGAGGTTAGATGATGTTTAAAGGGGCAGTAGCACGTTTTTTGATAATTTTATATTTCAAATTTTTCACTGATAATTGTACGTTAAGGCTAAATGTATTATTTTGAAAGTGTCAAAAATCTCATTACACAAGCCAACCTTCCATAGTCAGGGAACAAAGTATGAAGATTCACCTAAAATTCATTGGCGGCCATTTTTGTGTGAACACCTTTAATTCATTTTGTGTAAGAAAATGGAATCGCATGGCTTAACTTTACATTATATATTTGAATTACTACTGCTTCTTTTAGTTTAAATGCATTGTCTTTCAATTGGAACCATTAATTTTCATTTTCCTGACATCACCTTAAATTCCCCCTAAAAACGTGCTACTGCCCCTTTAAATCATTCAAATATTTGTGTACAATAAGTTTAGTTCTTATCATGGATATGTGACCCTTGTATGTTTATAACTCTTGATGACATGCGAGGCCTTAAAATGTCAGTTCTTTCAAAATTACTCTGATTCCATCAAAACAACAAATATTCGAGTAAACAAAAGTAACTATGTATTTCTATTTTGTTTAGCTAATAACATTTACAATTGACCAATAATAAAGGGAAGGAGATCCATAGCTAAGTGCTTCACATAGTGTTCTTGCTATGACTGAAAACATTATTGCAAAGGCTGAAAATTCGGTTTCAAAGAGCAGCGTGAATCAACTTTCCCTATTATTGCAAACATTTAGCTTTAAGGTACGAATTAGGCACAATTTATTTCTGCCAGTGTGCAAGTATCATTAATCTTAAATGTTTCTTCATTGAAGTTATAATAGTTTTGCAAATTACATAAGTTGTTTTCAAAATGTGAAAATGCAAAACCCTAAACATTTATTTGCGAGGAATGGGCATTCCTACTTCGTTCGTATACAGGTTTTACAAGATAAACTTCAAACGTAATGATAGATTATTTTATTTGTATTTTTAGTGAACAAATTTGTAAAATTTGTGAACTATAAGTCAAGTTCTTACAATGAAAGTTTGTCCGTTATTGATTGCATTGAACATCTTATCAGAGCTACTTCACAAATGCCAGTTCTTTGAAAAGTATTCTGAATACGTCAAAACAAGAGAGTGGGATTCATAGTTAATCCTGTCCCATATAAGAGTTTCCTTGCGATGACTAAAACACTATGCCAAAATACTTCGGTTTCACAGAGAAGAACGAATTAACTTCCCAAATTATTGCAAATAGTTGACTTCAATTAACGAGTTTTCCAAAAGTGATGCGAAAAGAAACAAACCCCAACACATTTATTGATATGAGAAAAGAATGGACATTCATGCTTGGGTTGTAAAGCAATGATGGTCAGACCAAGTGATTTAGGCACTCATAGTGTGTCTGCATCGACAGCAATATTGAAATATTTACATAATTCCCACAGAAAATACAAAACATTGAAATCAACAAGTTCTTTTGTTTGAATATATTTAATAATTTGGAATAGTTTCCCCTCAATAGATTCTCTCAAACATACGACTGTATCCTTTTGCTGGACAAAAATCGATTTCTTAGAAACAGAAATCATCCTTACAATAGTATGTTATATTGAATGCTAGATAAATATTTTTACAAATTGGGATCTAATAGATGCAAACATGGGAATAAAGTATTTTTTTAGTAAACAGTTTCCGCGTCCGTTTATAATTTATATCTTTATTCACAGTAAAATTGCTATAAGCACTGAAGACTATTTATTCGTTACTTTGTGATAATAAATGTTAATTTCTGTCGTTTGCAGAATATGAATTCAATGTTAATATCAGTGATTATGATATATGTTTTGAAATTGTATTCTTTTTACTTACTTATGAATTCAGCTAACATTAGATATTTGTGGGTATGTTTTACTCACCTTTGTGATTTTGCATTAAGAAAAAGGGTAACTGAGAAAAATCACATCATTATCCTACCTTAGTTGAAATTGAATAGCAATGTCGTTTAGTGATGATTAAGGAGAAATACAATACGCCTGTGTAATGTCACTTTTCTTGTAATTGAATTGGTACAAATATTAATTAAAGTTTAAAATTGTCAGAAACAAACTTAATAAGTGTTTTAGAATGTGATAATTGTACCATATGAGGTCTGCTCAGAATAGGACTAACTACCTAGATAGTATATTATACCAATACAAGCTAAATCAATACAAGGATTGTTCTACATATACTTCATATCTTGTATTCTGTCCTGGGCCGAAGCAAACATTCAAATCAATGAATCAACAGTCAATCAAGCCGAAATATATTTTTTACATATATTATTCAGCTGATTTCATCACATTTATTTTGTGATATTGATTTTTACTTAGAGGTTTCACTTTCATGTTTGTACTCTTGAGAATGGAATGTATTATCATTGACATTATACGCAGCGAAAGGTATATCTACACTAAATGAGGTTATATGTTCTATTCGATGGTTCTGTACGAAGAATAACAGAATAAAAATATTACACTTTTTGAATGTCGAAGTAATATCTTTAGCTACAGAAATATTAAAAGCATCTGTAAATGTCAAAGATTAAGTTGTTTACAATAGATCAAATTTCACTCCAAAGTTGTATTATAACCTTTATAAAGTCAAATTCGTAAATATCACCTTGCATTAAATCATTTTGGTATTATAGTTACAGCGAATCGAACTCTATTCCGATTTTAATATGTTATTTGAACCAATGTAATGTTTTCAAACTACCATACTTCTTTTTTAATCACGTTTAGTGTGTTGTTAATTAGGAGATAAACATACTGTGTTTGGAAATCAGCGGCATATAACGGAATTATTATAGCTCTAAATTTAATTTAAAGTCGAACGCGTATTTTACCGGTTTTGACAGACTGCAAGCGTTAAGCTTGTGGAAAGTTTGAATAAATGCTTTAAATAATATTTTTTAATACACACAGCGCATATTTTGTAAAAGATTTCGATTCAACAGCAATATTTCAGAACTACTTGGTGCTAGGCAACAAATCAATTCTTGCGCATTAGACGAAGTAAACAGAGCACCGTATAACCAAATTATCCGCCCTCTGATTTTTCACAGCAGCCAATCAGAAACGAGTATTTTGCATATATCTTGTAGAATATCGCTTTATCCGTTTCAACTAAATGTTTTATTCTAGTGTGACCAACTGTGTGCCTGGATTAGATATTCAAATACTTATATAAGATAAACTGCCAATGCTTTATGAAGGTTAATAGACCTTTATCAATTCACATTTTTATAGTTTATGAAATATGAAAAACTGAAAATATGTGTAAGATGGAAATTCGTGCATGTTCTGAACTGTAATAAATATCAATCCAACTATATTATTTACCCTTTTTCACATTACATTTGCAGTCTATATTTACGAAGAAAAAGTAAATATTCTAAATTATTCATGTTGTCAAAGTCACATTTTAACCGCCATACCATAGCACATACTAATGACACATACATGTACTTACTCGATTTATGAATATGCCAGACAAAATCTCTCACCCATACACGAAGTTCAATTTGATTTATTGAAAACAAGTATGAAACGAACAGCTGTTCTCAGTTCTGATGTTCCAATGTGGACAAGTTGTCTTCGTAACTATAACACCTTCATGTAGTTTTCGTTTTTGATGCAACGTATGGTACTTTAATTAACGTTTGAAATAAATATGTGAATTGAAACATCTTTCATATTTGTTTGTGAAATATATAGTACTGTAACTAACATACTTAGAAAATTATGAAAAGTACCTTCTTTGTCATGAAAGCTATTAAAGTTAGTTTTCCTTTAACGTTGTCACAAAAAATTATTGATAATGGTAAGTTAATTAACAGTAGCTAAAGATGATTATTGCATGAAAATGTCATAAAACTCACAACGATAGCCCTGGCTACACAGAAAATGTTCACAATAAACTCAGTTGAATTCCACGCTATACTAACTTCAATTTGTTTATTGTCAAACTTGCTTTGTAATGAGATGATATAAATGACCACACGAATTGTTTCTAATAGAACAAATGTTCTAAGATATTGTCACATTTCCATATATAGAGGTTATCATGCGAGTGTGTTTTGGGATCGTAAATATCCTGCATTAGGAATAAACATTGTATTTTGCGAGCCTTGGCGAGCTAAATACATAGTGTTTATTCCTAATGCAGGATATTTACGATCCCAAAACACACGAGCATGATAACTTCTTTATCATACAATGTCATTTTAAAATTTAATTCGAAAAAAATGCCCGATAACACTATTTTAATAGTTGAAATTGTTTTAAGATTCGCGCATTGATATATGCAAATGAATAGAGCAATGACTCTGACGGTAAATTGACAAAATATAATTCCTCTTTTTATATGCCTTTTATTGCCGTTTGAATTATTTTGTCACGACTCCAAAGTTTTGAAATTTTAAAAATCTATAAAATACGATGATTTTAAAAAATAGACACATTTTAAATGGTCTTCGGCGGGATCGAACTTACGTTCTTTAATCCGACGTCATCGAGAGGACGAGTCAATCTCAATAAGGGGTAAGAGTTGCTTCCCTTCGCCTACGTGACAATGGCAGCTTGCGTTGAGACAGCGAATGAACGGACCTTGATGGCCGGAGAGCTAAACTAGATGATAGTATGTGGATTTCCGAATCCCAACTAAACAATAATAAAGTAAAGAACACCGAAGAGGGGGAATGACGTGTTTGAACATGAGACTTGAACTGCCTTTAGTACCTGTGAGTAAAAGTGTTCGGTCGGTTTCATTCAAATCGTGAAGGCAGTGTTTTAGCACTGCTAAGTCATACATATGGCTAAAGACCCATACAGTTTTGTTGATTTTTTTTAGAGTAATGTTTATGCAATGTATCATTCATATTGTAATGCCTCTCTCCGTTACTAAAGGCGTTCAAAATGTTAACGCTTGTGACGTCATCGGAATTTTTTTAAGAAGTTCCGACCTTGATCTTTGAAATTTGCATCGGTATCCGTATATGACCCTTAGCCACGCCCAACGGATATCGAAAATATCCGTTGGCTTTATTATGCCGAGAACACTATCCATTGTATGATAAATATGTATCTCTACCAACCTACTCGATTTCTTTTAATTTGTAATTAATTAAATTAACACAGGTAAAGTCATGTTACTGAAAGATATACAAGGCCCTGAAAAAAAATACACACTTTATGATTTAAGGCATTATTTATAAAATAAACGCTTAAGAGATATAATGATTATACGTAGAGCTTATTTACCAAGTGTGTCATGTATCATTAATATCATGCATTAGGAATTAAATTTGTACTATACAAGCCTTCAGAGACAATTAAGGTAAAATGATGTCTTTATACACTTTTATTTTTTATTTTTGCAGTAATTTCCATCCTGCTACATCAGCTTACAATTCGGAAGTCTCTTATTATGGAGCATCTTTGACCTTATATATAACAATCCAAGGAAATGTCTTTTCAAGGATAGTGACAGACTGCCTTGAGTCCAGTAACAATTATATCTCAGGATGTTTTGGACCGCTTGCACAAACTCACTGTGAATAAAAATCTCCATAAAGAATAATTTTAAGCTTAAGCTTTGGCCTCGTTAATGCTGTGTCCAAACGTTTCTGCACTACATCCAACAAATGTTCAATAGGATTAGATCTTGATTAAGAAGCATTCAGGGCATGGTTTTATGTTATGCTGTTGCAAAAATAAAAGCCTTATTATTACATTTGGTACACTCTATTAATAGCAAGCAGGTGACATTTGTGACGTTGATGAGTGAAGGAACAACAAGGACAATATAATTGGTTTTAAAGAAAACATTTGAACTTTTGGAAATTTAATGCAGTTTACTAAAGGTTGATAATTCCATTATGTGCCTATTGGTTCCACACGGACTTAAGAGTAATTTTGACATAAATTAGACAATAGAACCATGGTTTCCAACGTTTTAAACACGCATTCTTTACTTAAGACATAGGAACTTATGGTGTTTAGAGCAGATGTATAAACAATGAGGATAACTTCATGATTCTGAAAATGGGCTTATTTTGTAAAGATCAAAACGTCTCTTTCATAGTTTCTATTGAGATGAATTTATAAACAACGTTAGAATGTGTTCTCTGTATACACACCAAACAAAATTAAGCACCACGCAACTTAAAGTTGAATTTTCAGTGTATGCAGAAACCAATATTTAACCCTGATTATGGCAAATCAAGGAGTGCTTCTATTGGTGTTAAAATGGGTTTTACTTTTTGTAAAAACGTGTCCCCGACTTCATTACCCCCTTTTTTACTTTTCATTGACAATCGCACGAATGAGAATTTCAAATGCATTGAGATGGCAGATCATTGGGCTTCATTGGACAGGACTTTCTAACAAGGAAATTGCCAGAAGAACTTCCACTACATCGTCATAATCCGTCTGGTCAGGATGCATGCACAAACAAATGATGTGAGGGACCTTCCACGATCAGGAAGGTACCACTCCCCAGGAGGATAGAGCTCTTTTACGACATGTTATTCAAGCACCCATCTGAAACGGATATGGTTACTTCATCGTCGCTTGAGCAACCAAAAAATCGCCTCAAAGCTGCCAGATTAAGGGCCAGGAGAGTCATCAGGCGTCCAATGCTCAAAAGTCACCACTGACGTGAGCGTAGGCTATGTTGTGTGGACAGGCAGAGGTGGAACCTGAGATCATGGAGGAGAGTACACTGGCCTGGCGAAAGTCGTTCTTCTATGCTGATGGCCGAGCCTGCTTCTGAAGGACCAGGAATACAAGTCTTGCCCCCAGGAACATTTGACCAAAGGTACCATCTGGCGGGGGATTCGTGATGGTTTAGGGAGGCTTCTCCTACGACTGTGGACTTTGATGACTTTGATGACTATACAAGTTCACTCACAGGCGTTCGCTACATTCAGGAGGTTCTGGATCCCGTAATTATTGATCATTTCGATGACCACAGACTTGCCACAAGACCTTTGTTCATGGACGACAATTCCAGACCCCATCGTTCACTTGCTGTAAACCAACATCTGGAAAATAATAATGTTACATGAATTCCATGGCCAGCATTGTCACCCGATTTTAACCCAATCGAGCATGTTTGGGACATTTTTGGTCGTCGGATACAAAGAGGGAATCCTCCTGTACAAAACCAGAGTAAACACAATGAGAAGCAGCGGATACTGATGCACGAAATAAAGAACCTGGTTAAGGGTATGCCAAGAAGAGTGGCTTCAGTTATTCGCGCACCTGGTGGCACCACACGTTACTGATGTTTTGTAATTCTTGAAACACCGATTTACATTATTTAAGCTACTGTGATCGGAGGGCACCCGCCAAGAGCTTATAGTGACAATACTTAAACATCAACTTTATGGATAACTAGTGTACAAAGTGTGGTTGGTCTAGATCTTACAGCTATTGGCCAGAAGGATAGACGAAAGGACGGACGGAATGACCGCTCTATAAATATATTAATTAATTATCTAATTAACAGTGTTGACATTTCTCCAAATGAATTTCTCCAAACTCTTTGAAAGAAATTAATAATTTTGATAAATGAGTAAAATCAATATGTGTTGTAAATAATGACTGCATAGAAATATCCTTATTATCAATTAAGTTGTCTGAATCTGAAAGAAAACAGTCAAATTAAGGCAGAATTCTGTTGTCCTTGTGTACAAACTGAAGAAAACTAGTCTTTGCCTTTGCGTATTTGTTGACAATATGTGACGTTTTTGGACTGAGGTGGACAAGTTCTGAGAAAATAGATCAGTTCAAGATATGCAAAAGGTTTTAAAAGCGTTTAAATGAGAGACAAGTTTCAGGGGAATTTCCTTAAAAATTAACAGTTAACTGTGAAGTGTTTATAACATGACATTAAAACATTTAAAAGGTAAACCTAACAGGTTAACGGATCTTATTTTCACAAAAATCGTTGACAAAGTCTGTTATAGCTCCTATATGATATATCTTAACTACTTGCTAATTACAACTGTTTCACTTTTATACCTACTTCAGCATTCATTACACGATTTTGATTGAGATGAAATGTGCAAAAAAGAGATGAAATAGAAATGTTTCTCCAAACTCTTTGAAAAGTTAGTAAGTATCATATTGATATTTTAGTAAATCAATCAGCGTTGTACACAATTACGGCTTTAAAATATCCTTCTTTTTAGATTAATTGTCATATATGTTGCAATTCTTTTCTAAATCACTTTGATGAGAAGTTCTATGTAGAAAACACTGATTTTTTAAGATAAAAGTGTACGGTTTACCTTCTAATCATTATAAAAGATAACATCGTACTCATTTAAATGCAATAAACGTATCAATCATATGTTAATGTATTGCTTTGTAATGAACACATATATATAATCACCTTAATAATATATTTTTTTGTAATAGAAATAGGACTAACATCCATAACAAAAAAGTAATGAACTGAATTGCGTTTCTTAAAAGAAAAATAATGTGGATTTGAGTCATTGGAAAAGAAGGGAAAATGTCATGCCACTGTTTATGTGACGATACGTGCTCAAAATATTAACAGTGAACTTTATTGAACTTTGACGTTCGAAGAAATAATCATTTTTATTTCTTAAGTTCTTAAATAAGCATTTCCCTGCCATTCATGACTATTTTTTCGGTAATTGCTCCCAACAAAAATAAAACTCACTCATTTTTTTCTTATGCAACCTCAGTCACCTTCCAGCGTTTGTATATTTTTGAAGTAACGAAGTTACCCCTGTGGATAGAAGAAACTGTGTCAAGAAAAAAAGTTGATATACATGTAGTTTGAGATTAAAAAAGATTTGAATTAAAATAAAAGCATTGAAACGGAAGTCAAAGTGAGAGTTGCATTACTGTTATATGCCAGATAGAGTGAACCTGTTGCCTTTGAAAACTGTTGTCAAGCCATATAAACTGTTTGCATACCCGATACTTTTTTTACAACTTTGATGTAGCTTAAATGAATTATTTTTACACTAGCAAATTTTTATATTTGACTCTTTCAATAAACGATCCCCAAAGTTTTATTTGAGAGGGTCATTAATAAGAAAAATTGTCATTAATTTTCTTGTGCCAATAATATTCTCTCATTCCACCTATTAAGTATATCGTCTACATAATTCATATACTCTTGTAATCAATAGAATTACTCTTTAATCTTATCATCTTAATGATTTGAATAAATAATCGTAATTTTGATAACTTTGTTACTATTCTCCTGGGCACTAATGACATTCGTCGATTACCCTTAATTGAAAAAAAATAGTACGTTTTTGATTAAACGTCATTATTTATACTTACCGTAGACAAGTGACCTTAGCCTGTTAGCCATATAACATGCAATCGACTCATTCCCACTGATGTAATGAAACTTCATTACCCAGAACAATCGGAGTTATCCGCCCGTCACTAGCCCACTAGGTGGCGTGACCTGTCATCCAATTAGATTCATTCACATTACCTAGGAGTCCCAATTAACGACGGATACGTAAGAGGGGAGGCGGGCGGGAGTGACGACGGTCACTTGTCTACGGTAAGTATAAATAATGACGTTTAATCAAAAACGTACTATTATTTGGATACTAACCTCCGACAAGTGACCTTAGCCTGATACCACAGAAGGTGGCGGGAAGGATTCGTCGCCAGAGCGGTAACTCTCAAGATTGTCCTGAAGGTCGACGACCTAGCTAGCGACTGTTTTAATCGGGAAATTGTCTGACCTCCTAGGTCGACGACCCTCAACTAAAACCCACACCACACCATAGTTGTTAGATTAAAATGTGAATTAACCAACTCACTATATGAGTGACTACATCGACGGGTCGGGAGTCACTAATGTGGAAGGTTGCGCCCCCTACCTTGGGGAGCCCTTGTGGTTCGCTGCTGTGCAACAACCTGCGCCCCTAGACGGCTTACGCCCTCTAGGTTCCCCGTAGAGACATCGCGCAAGTAGTGGTTGACGAACGCCAAGCTCGACTTACAAAGCAGCCGGCCATGACGTCCGCCACCGAGAGATTACTGTGATGGCCATTGTCACCAAATAGGCTCGAATCTCGTGCGGGTCGATCTGCGCAGGCCCTTATAGGCGTCTACTATCGGTAGACTCCCTCCAACTGCCTCCTGTCAATCTTCAATGAGCTCGTTTGGGAGTGGGACAGGAAAACCTGCGCCTCCTCTGTCTCAGTGTCCGCGTCCCCCTATGAAGACACATAGAGCACGCACCGGACATGAGACGTCCCGCTCGTCCGCCGGTTCGACGGACGGAGAGATTGACGGCAGTGTGAAAGTCCTCGCGTTCGTCAGCGCTTTGGTTCTTGCATTAAACATTGGTGCAAGTCCCAAAGTCGTTGAACCTCATATCTCACCCCAACCCTGAGCAAATCGCCTTGCAACACGTGCAATTCTGATATCCTGGCCACTGACCCCATAGCCACCAAGAAGGTGGTTTTAATGTTGAGACGAATCAGCGCCGTGTTTGTCAGCGGTTCATAGTGTTCAGATAGGAGGTGATTGCGCAACACAACCAAGACCCCCCTTCCGGCGGTCTTAACTTAACGATGAATATGTCCTCGCGAAGGACGGCCCTAATGACTGCGAGACTCGTGTTGAAGAAAGAGGCCTTAGGCTCCTTCCCGTGCGCAGGCGGACGGGGAACTCAGCAATCTGAGTTAGCGTCACTACTCACACATCAAGCCCTTCCCGCAAAAGTCATAAAAGGAAGCCCATTGAAATCGTACAGTTTGCGCGTGGAGGACTGCTAAGAGGCCGCCACTGCGCTGGCCACCGTCTCCCAAAGCACAGCGCCCTTCAATCCGTCTTCCCTGAGGAGCCTAGATGGGTGGGGAGGCGACCGGGAGTTCCGACCTCTGGCGATCGTAGATCACTAAAGGCGAGAGAAGACGGGTCGGCCACTGGTGACACGTAAATTGGCAACTGCTGATTGCCTCGTGTCGCGAAAAGCAGACATTCGGTTCGAACACTCGAGGGTGCCACACCCACTCCATGAAACGGAGGATGATCAGGGTGTATACCGCTCTGATTGAGCTGTTTAGATTGTTCACAGGCGAAACAACTCTATAGCCAGATGTAACAGTGATCCGGCCTAGGCCGATCCCAGTTGTTGATCAATCAAGCCGATGTTGAGCTGTTTGTGTGAATACACAACACCTGGTTCATGCGATGGTTTAACCATCCTCAGGTGTGCGTTACAGACCTGTGTAGACGCGTCAACGTACCACTGACTCTTGTCTAGAGGTTGCCCGAGGGGCACTCCTGCTAGAGCATGAAGTCGTTCTGCCACTATAAAAGGTGGTGAGTGAACTCTTGCCGCCTCCTGAAGCGGCGGCCGCCAGACTCCTCACGAACGTGAGCGCTTAAGGCTATTTGAAGAAGCGAAAGATGGAGTCTCCATCCCCCTCTTTCGTATAGACTTGAGCTGACGTCAAGAACCCTAGAAAGCGTTACTACTGCAGGAGCGTGAGAGGCTCACGACCCGCGTGTGCTAACACTTCCCCGTGGCATCCCATGCCCTCCCTGGCGACCAGGGCTTGTCTTAGCCACCGGCCAGACGCCTAAGGAGACGAACGTTGTCGTCGGTATAAAACCCCCCCTTGCCTCTGTCCTCAACCTGGAGCCCTGGCGAGAAGGCACCGATGTGTCAGACGGCGAGGAGACCAGCGACACGCTGGTCCAAAGGGAGCAGGCTGATGGACGCCTCCCTGACCGGCGCAATGACGTCGTCCTTAAACGCCTTAAGGTCGAAGTGATTAGGCTTGGGCGCGATGTAACGCTTCCTCGCCTTCTAGGGCACCCCCATGCCGTGGGGAGTCAGCTGTGAAGTTATAGGGCCATCCTGAGACGTATCCCACGAAAGGGAAGCGTCGGGAAACCATTCAAGTGCCAGGGGGTCCCAAGGGACCTGTCCAAGCTCAAGGACCCTAAGTCCAACGCCAGGGAGGACGGTTCGTCAAACACGCCGACATCCTTACAGATGTCGAGGACACTCGTTCAGCCTGTGGTAGAAATCGGACCCGGGGTGGGTCGCCTGGCCGCCCTGGAGCAGCTCACTCTTCCGGATGGAAAAGCGGAAGCACTAGCGCTGCTCCTAGGGAGGTCGGCGCACTCGACGCACCGACTCCCATCCAGCCAGGAATTCCTGCCCAGGCGGCAGACCACGTGAGGGACGTAGCACGCCGACTTCCGAGAGACACAGCACCCGCAGAACCCCACGTATGTGGACCCGAGTCGGAGGGGACTAGGTCCAATTCGTGAATAAATAGCTTGAGGATAAGGCGGAAGAAAATCCCCACTAGACAAGGGGAGAGCGCCTGCCGTCTCGAACTCAAGTGCAACCGGATTATCTAAGAGGAAAGCACCTGGAGCGCTTCGCCAGTATCAAGCAACCAAGCGTCACACCCCCTGACCCACCAGCGTCAGAAGTGTCAGGCGCTAGTCCCAGGTGGACATGACCCCTTCTGTCCCGCGAACCTGAGCAAAAGAAGCACTACCAAGTGACAAGCGTCAATCACCTCTCCAACCAGGTGCTCCCCCTAGAGGGACGCTCCCTTAAGCTAAGAGTGAGATACACGAGCGCGAGGAGCGGCCAAGCACACGTTAATCCCCGATCAACGGACCGTGAGAGCTCACAAACCAATCAGCGTCAATCACCGCTCCACTCAGGCGTTCCCCCTAGAGGGACGCTCCCCTTAGTTAAGAGTGAGAGACGTGAGCGCGAGGGGCGGCCAAGCCCACATTAGTCCCCGATCAGCGGAGCGGAAGAGCTCACCAAACAATCAGCGTTGATCACCTCTCCACTCAGGCGTACCCCCTAGAGGGACGCTCACCTGAGCTAAGAGTGAGAGGCGAGAGGCGGCCAAGCACACAAGCGCACATTAATCCCCGATCAGTGGAGCGGGGAGAGCTCACAAACCAATCAGCGTCAATCACCTCTCCACTCAGGTGTTCCCCCTACAGGGACGCTCACCTGAGCTAAGAGTGAGAGACATGAGCGCGAGTGGCGGTTAAGCACACAAGCGCACATTAATGCTAGATCAGCGGAGCAGGGAAAGCTCACCAACCAATCAGCGCCAATCAACTCTCCATTCAGGCGTTCCCCCTAGAGGGACGCTCACCTGATCAAAGAGTGAGAGATGTGAGCGCGAGGGGCGGTCAAGCACACAAGCGCACATCAACCCCCGATCAGCGGAGCAGGGAGAGAGCTTCAGAGCTAACCAATTAGCGTCAGACGCAATTCCAAGGTAGACACGAACAGTGAGATCGCCTCACCTTCTGTCCCGTGACCCCGAGCGTCAAGCGCACTACCAAGCCACATGCGTCCCCACCTCTTCACTCAGGCGATCTCCCTAGAGGGAAGCTCCCCTGAGTTAAGAGTGAGAGACACGCGCGCGAGAGAGCGCCCAAGCGCACGTCCAATCAATGCCTACTCACTAGTAGACGCTAGGGAAGCGCACAGGCACGCGCGAAGCGTGTGGCGCTTGCCCAATCCGTGAACTTGAGCGCCAAGCACACTAATAGCGACACACGTCAGTCCCCTCCCCCCAGGCGCTTCCCATAGAGGAAAGCTCCCCTGAGTTAAGAGCGAGAGACACGAGCGCGAGGAGGCGGCCAATCGCACAAGCACACGTCCCAGCAAGCGCATAAGCGCACGTCCAAGCAAGCGCCTACTCGATAGTAGACACTAGGGAACATACGTCCGACACCAGGGAGGACGGAATGTCAAACTCCCCTGCGCCCTCGGAAAAAATGAGGTCCGATCTCTCCGGCGACACGCCATGCCTGTGGCGGCAGACGAACCCTGGGTCAGGCGCCTAGAAGCCTTGCAGCGGCTCTGCGACTCGCTTTTCCGGATGGAAGAGCGGTAGCGCCTGTGCTGCTCGGGGGAGAGATCCTCACACTCCACGCACCGGTTATCCTCCGGGCAATTGTTCCTACACAGGAGACAGACGACATGGGGGTCGTAGCTCGCCGACTTGCGTGACCTGCACCGTCCGCAGAACGCCCGGTACGGGGTCGCTGAGTCGCAGCGAACTAAGTCCATCCCCTGTAAGGGTTGTGATAAGCGAGCGCTAGGCGTCTGCGAGTCAATCCAATGGGGGAGAGAACGCGTAGAGCGTCTCTAACACCCCTGTCCAACGGGGGGGAGAGCGCGGCCGCGCCTCACTCACCGAATCCTATCCTGAACCTCAGGCGCCAGCGGCAGCCTATGCAGCGCAGGTCAGACAAACTTGCACGACAAGCGCACACAAGTGCCACGCGTCAGTCGACCCTCCGCTCAGCCGCTTCCCATGGAGGGAGCTCCCCTGAGTTAAGGGCGAGAGCCACGAGCACGAGGTAACGCCCACGCACAAGCACACGTCCAACCAAACACCACGCGACTAGCGCACAGCGGTAGAAGTCCAGACGCCAAGTGCGCGAGACACCTAGCGCCAGGAAGGCGGCAGGCGGCAAGCGCAGGCGAAAACCAACGGCACACAAGTCACCAAGCGTCAGGAAGACGACAGGCGACAAGCGCGGCCTAATCCAAACGCCACTAGCGTGCGAGACACCTAGCGGCAGGCGGCAAGCGCAGGCGAAATCCAACGGCACACGAGTCACCAACCGTCAGGAAGACGGCAGGCGACAACCGCGGCCTAATCCAAACGCCACTAGCGTGCGAGACACCTAGCGCCGGGAAGGCGACAGGCGGCAAGCGCAGGCGAAATCCAACGGCACACGAGTCACCAACCGTCAGGAAGACGGCAGGCGACAACCGCGGCCTAATCCAAACGCCACTAGCGTGCGAGACACCTAGCGCCGGCGAAATCCAACGGCACACGAGTCACCAACCGTCAGGAAGACGGCAGGCGACAACCGCGGCCTAATCCAAACGCCACTAGCGTGCGAGACACCTAGCGCCGGGAAGGCGGCAGGCGGCAAGCGCAGGCGAAATCCAACGGCACACGAGTCACCAACCGTCAATAAGACGGCAGGCGACAAGCGCGGCAAGCGCTAGTCCAAGCGCCACACGAGATACCTAGCGCTAGGCAGGCGACAGGCGATCAAGTGTAGGCGGCAGTAGCGCTAGCTGTCACTGCAGCGAGGTAGAGCGACCGTCCGTCGCCCGGGCTGCACGTGCTGCACGACCGCAATCGACAACCCGTGCACCACCAGTCCAAGTTAACACGGCTGTGTCAACTAGCAAAAACCCCTGTCTGAAACACAGAATTCACTCGCGAGGAATGAAAACGAGAAAGACAGATGGAATACCTGACTTAGGTAAGCAATAGAGTCAATAAACAACAAAACACGTTAATTAATATAGCTCAATACAATCGGAAGAGATACAGAAACACGTCTGCACACTACCGACTCTGTAATGTGAATGAATCTAATTGGATGACAGGTCACGCCACCTAGTGGGCTAGTGACGGGCGGATAACTCCGATTGTTCTGGGTAATGAAGTTTCATTACATCAGTGGGAATGAGTCGATTGCATGTTATATGGCTAACAGGCTAAGGTCACTTGTCGGAGGTTAGTATCCAAATTATAGTGTTGATTATGTGACCTAGTTTACATTAAAATAAGTCAATATTAGATATTTCGCGCCAATTATATGAATTTATTTTGTATTCATTATTAATTACATTTTGAAATGGATTTTTAGCTGAACTCTGTGCGGAAAGACACTTTAAACGATAGTGTTAGAAACATTTAACGGTTCTTGTATTAATCCTTAATTTGTAAACAATAACAAAAATATTGTTACACACGAAATGGCCAGTTTTGCACTTAAATATAACATAATGTCACATTGCTTATGAATACGTCGCGCTTTATATCTACAACTGCATAACAATGTCTTTTCTCATGGGAGTCTTCGTTTCTCAGTTAATTTTTAACATTCGATTTTCCGAATCACAACTATAAACATTATGCCTGCCTCCAAACATTTAAATCAATTCAAAACCTTGTGAAAGATATTCGGCACTCATTTAATCAGCATATAGGAACTGGTGACCAGTCTGATAAAATCAGCTCACCCTGCCAGATCAACACCTATTTACAGCAACATTGCTGGAATACAATGTGAGGGAATTATAATACTTATTCTCTGATAGAGATTTAGCACCCTGTGTCTGTGTCTAACAAAATTAAAGCACGGTAAAGAATTTCATTTGAGTAAGATCTTTATCTCTACCAACTGAATAGAATAAACATTACCCTGTCCCAACACTACCTTTGTGGATTTTGATGCAATCGCGTCTTCACGAATTTCTACATGTTTTTAGAGAAATGTAAGCTGCAATTTTCTAAATAAACAACCTCTTTATAGTTAGCATAATCCATCTTCAATGATCAGGAACAAATGTTTGAAGTTGGAGTAGATGAAATGATATATTCCTCCTAACCTTTTGATAATAAATTCAGCATGCGATAATGAGTTGTTATTTGAGAAAAAATATCTACATTTTATAAAATTACTACTTAAACAACAACCTCTTTACTATATTAACTTCTTTATAGCGGGACAGTTCTGATCAAATACAATAGATTACTTTGATTAGCAGCTCTTTGTAAAAACAAATAATTGCCTCAAATTTACGATGTAGCTGTTTAATTATTGAAAAAGCTGACAACCTACTTTCTCTGATACAATTAACTGGCTCATCATAGATTTATCTATTCTTTGAAAAGAAATTGTATGCAATAGCTTGGATTATAACCCTTTTGAAATATTTGAAAATATAACATGCAAGCATATTTTCTGCCAATCAAAGTATCTCTCACGTGTCCTTTGATACCAAAGAAAATCCAAATTTTTACAAAATATTATACAGATTTGAGTTAATGAAAAACGAAGTTCAGATGAAACTTTACTAAATTACGACATCTTCCTGGTCATACTACTAAACTATTAAACTAGAAAGTATAGTTAATTTCTGGTTGAAGTGATAATATTCGAAGAGAGACAAATAATTGTGTTTTATCGACTGATGCATTCAGTGAAAGCGTCAATATATCTCTAATACCAATTAACTGGATCATTTGTAATTGAATTTCATTACACTTTGCCGATGTTGCTTGAACGTATTTATCTATAAATCATTATCAGTATCGAGAATCAAAGAAGAGTACATTTCATGAAAAATGACATTCGGTTGTGAAGTTGTAGAAAATAACAAACATTACCAACATGTAACAGGCCCAGGAAAAAAACAAGATAAGACGAGAAACAATATTTCTTTATAAAGAATTCTTTTTGTATATTGGGTACCATGTGATCATCTGCATTATCTCTCCCCACAGAGTCAGATCAGTCATGTAATGTTGATCGAGCCTCTGTTCTTATTAGACCAAATCCGTGGGTTCCGGTATATATAAGTGTTCAAAAAGAGGAATACAGCGGGTGTTTGGGTCCTTTATTTGTTGCTTGGGAACACTCATCCTTCCCTTCAGATACTCTATTTGACCAATATGGTTTTCATCGAATGCCAAACATGTTATTAGATAAGTAATATTCTGGACACCGCAGTTAATGTAAGACTAACCAATTAATGCAGCATGCTCTTCATACAATCCTCTTGTTATCCCCTCAATCAAATGGTCGCAAGGTGTAGACTCCAATGATTAAAGGATTTGGATTAAGGTCAAATCGCCTCCTTGAAAAGATTTATTCAGGTTCGGACTCTGTCATACACATTTTTTTTATTAAAAGAAACTCTTCAAAAATGACAGTTAGATATTACTTTGGTGACTTTCAGATTATAGACACTTTTGTAACGTTGCGTCCATTTAGTGTTTGTTGTAGGTGCAATTTAATCCAAGGAAACTTTCCATGTTCACACTGGTTACTTTTCATTCTAATACATACTGTTTGAGATTATGTGGATAATTTTTTCCCTTTTTTTAACTTTTTTGCCTTACTATGCCAACTTTTGGAAGTCTGGTTTCAAATTAGATTTATTTGGAAATGGTGTCTGTTAATACTGATATTGAATAGAAATTCAATTATGTTAGAATTATGTCTTGAAATTAAATGACATTAATTACGTTGACTTTTCATGACATACATTATTTTTGAAGTTTCTTAAACTTTTCATAATGCTCATACAGATTTCTTCCGATTATATGTTACTTGGCTTCAGATGTTTCTCAGATTGTGTTGCTCAAACATTAATGTAACGTTAAGACTGTTCACTCGAGATATCATTTGATCCAATCTTAAATTAAAATGGATCACTTTTTCGTTCTCCAGTGACTACTTAATACATACTTTACAAAATTTGAAAAATGTAGTTACTAATGAGATATCACTTTCATAATATGACAATATCAAACATGTGTTCAAAATTATTATTCGAACGCATTGATCACATGTTGAGGGGGTTAAAACTACTTTTCATTTTACCGACACAATAACTGACGACTGTCATTATTCCAACCCAAAAGCAAATGTAGTGTTTCCTGTTTAACCAGATAATTACTATATTTTTAGGGTTAAGAGAAAAAAAACTTGCAACAACTTGCGAAAACTTAAATTTACTGCATCAAACAATATGCAATTGAGTCTTTATGACATCTTGATGCACTAGTGATTATATAAGATTACATTATATGAAATATCTTCGACAGTAATGTTATCAAAACTCAAAATAGGATTCTACTGTGGAACGATAAAGACACTTATATTCGTGTTGTGCAGCCACAACCTTTTATAAGAACCGAAAATTGCCAAAATATGATATTACTTTATTAATAGCATACATTTTTGGCCAAATATAATGTTCTGGCGTATTGGGTATGATGAAATAATGTCATATTTGCACACAAATGTGTTTCTCCCAATTGGAAATTGCTTACTCGGCAAGATGTGTGCCCTAGCAATAATGTATTTGACTAATAACCCGACGCAAAGAAACATCTGCCAACAAGTGCATTTTGCCGTTAATTTCCTTTTTGGTCTTCTATAAGTATGTGTTCCTTCCTTTTACGTTTTGTATCATTTAATCACAAAAAAAAGGTTCCCAACGTTCTGATTAAGACTATTACATTGCAGGCGTACTTTTAGATTAAGTACATGAAATATGGTCAAACAAACAAACTTTAGGTACGTCTTATGGTTGAGAGTCAGCATTAATTGAACAAAAGCTTTGATTTACTCGACTTAGGAGATAAACCTACTGTGTTTTTTAATTTTCGTGGTCTAACGTAGATTCGATACCTGTTGATGGCATTCGGAGCCGAACGCGTTAGCGTGAGGCTTCGAATGTAACATCAACGGTATCGAATCTACGTTAAACCACGAAAATTATAAAACACAGTAGGTTAATCTCCATTCTACCATGACGAGTTCTTTTAGCGTTTTAAATGTCATTTCTTTTCTATCGCGTAACGTCAGCTGTGCTTCGGTCAACACTGTGACGTCATAATGTATTTTGCTTGTGACGTCAAAGGTTGACGTCACTGTTGACATCACTCAAACCAAAACCGGTTGCAGCATCATATTGGTCTAAATTCAGCCTTTCGCTTAAATTTACACTATTTCCTGGACATAAACATGCATGATATTGATGCGAACCAAACTCTACTTATATAAAAGTACGGGTAGTACAATGATAAAAGACTTTTAGTTAATATTCAGACGAAGCAACTCCCGAAGCGTACAGTGACTGCACGCATGTCGACTCGTTCGTTTCTATGGCAGTGTGTATCAAACTACGGTGAATCGCCCGTCATAAAAATCGTGTTCGAACGTAGGTTCGACTATAGAAATAAACCAATGAAATTCGAGGATTTTGAAATATCATGGTAGAATACAAGTGTACCCACAGTGGGAATTGTATTAAGACTTATTTACTGTTGTAGATCAAACTAATTCATTGTAATACTTTATTTATTACAAATGGTTACATTGTTGTCTCACTGACTACACCTTATAATTTGAATCTATTCCCTAACTGCAATATACATAAGTATAATAAAACTTATATTCTTAAACCCTACGCTTACCACAAAAAGTTATTTCATTTATATGACTGAAAAACAACAATTAAACAAATAAAAGATAGAGCCATGGGCTCTGTATCTCATCAGGCTTTATATCTAATTTTGTTTTAGGGTGTGGCCAATGTGGTTCCCCCTTAGAAGGAGCCACAGGGTCATTGTACAATTACAAACTTAGAAGTCCTACCTTGGGTCTGTACACAATATTTTGGCTTTCTACACCCTTTCGGTTTAGGAGAAGATGAAAATAGGTTTTAAGAGCCTTGTCATTGTGGCCCTTATAAGTGGTCAAAGGGCGACCAAACCTATAAAGTTTTATCTTCATTAGTCAATGAGTCTCAGCTTTCTAGACCTTATGCTTCTGGAGAAGAAGACGAAAATAGGTATTAAGGGCGTGGCCCCTGTGGCCCTTATCAGTGGTCACAGGGCCACCAAATCTACATTTTATAATCCTCAGCCTTATGCTTCTGGAGAAGAAGATGAAAATAGCTTTTAAGGTTTTGATCCCTGTGACCCCATTTAGGGTCAGGGTGTCTCAAATTCTACAATTGAAAATTCCCCATTAGCCAAGGAGTCTACACACAACTTTTCAGCTCTCTAGATCTTTTGGAACTGAAGAAGATGTAAATAGGTTTTTAAGGTTTTGACCCCTGTGACCCCATATGGGGTCATGGGGTTACAAAATGTACAAATTAGAAGCCCCATTGCCCAATAATATTTCTTACAGATCATGTATATTATGTTGATCTATTCATGACCTGGTTTTGGCATTTTTGCCCCACCTTCATGTAGAGTTTTAATAGAGGTTTAGCATGATCATTCATGTTTTGATGTACAGATCATTGCAACAGTGTATACTACATTTAAGCTCTCCAGATCTTTTAGAACTGGAGGAGAAGATGATATTATTGTAATGATATGAATATGTGTTGTGCGCCATTTTCCACCCACTGGTACATGCTCAAGGCGCTACATGAAAGTATGTATAAAATTAATTTAACTGTAGAATTAAGCAGGGGGAATATTTGTTAAGAAAACTATGCACACAGGCTAGGTAGCAATACATTGATAATTCAGACAGAGTAACTTTAAGGATATCCTAATATATGTTCACTGATCAGAGAGCTTGAATACCAAACAATAAACATGTACATTAGACAAGATGCAAATGTTACAAATTCAACATGTTGCTCATATTTTGTAGAGAGTATAGGAACAATTCCTTTCAAATTGTAATTAGACAAGGCGATACATACGCCCACAATTGAGTGAGTATTGTATAGAAACAGCATTTTAACCATGTAAAATGGCATCAATTGTAATATATCTTACAGATCATGTATATTATGTTGATCTATTCATGACCTGGTTTTGGCATTTTTGCCCCAGCTTCATGTAGAGTTTTAACAGAGGTTTAGCATGATCATTCATGTTTTGATGTACAGATCATTGCAACAGTGTAGAATAACATTACAACAATGTAACAGGAGTATTAGCTTTAATGGTTTTTTTTTATCATGTCGCAGTTTTGACCCGTTGTTAGCACTTGACTAACGATAAGAATAAATACTTACAGGTAAACTCACTTTTATCATTCTTGAAGACAAAACAGTACACGCTGAAAATAAGTGTCTAAACCAACTGATAATTGTATTACAAACGATAAAAGCAATATGCAGAAAATACGAAAACGTGATTGAAATGATATGTAATAGTAATTGTTATTGATTACTTCCTGTATTCAAGAAGGTGAAGAAATTGATTGTCTCTAATTTACATTTAATTTGTTATCAATTTCGTACCCTGAAGCAGAATACTCAAGACGTTTGATTGATTTTACGTTTTTTAAAAACAACTTATTGGAATTATGATTAAGAATCTCTCTACCCATTACAATGTTTTTTACTGGTCACGATGTCGCCTGGAACAATATTACTCTATCTTCCGTTATTGACTTCATATTCATCGACCTCCTGTATCAGTGAAATATCAGCCTAAAGGGTTTGTTAAGATTTGTTTGATCTGAATAAGAAATATATTCTAATATGTCACATTACGAGAAAGCTCAATAATGTTGTTTTTTAATATATATTTCATTGTGAGTAAAATTAAGATATCCTTATTACTAGTATTAGCAATTTTGTTCCAACATTATTTTTTGTCTATGATATATTACAACAATTACAACAATCTTGATTACATGAGACTGATTTCTATAAAGAGATTTGTGATAAAAATGTTCCCAATTAACGAAAATTTGCAGGCACTAGAATTTGGTAACTCATATCGGATAATATAAGTTTTGCAATGTCACAATGTTCAGTTCTCTGCACTTCTTGAACAATCCCTTTTAAAAAAACGAAACATGCTTTATAATTTTTTTTACAATCGATGGAAATCAGATATTAACATGATAAGGTTGTGTATCCGTAGGACTTATGAGTAATTATTCCTGATAACTTGCTGTAAAATATATTTGATCAATCATTATAAGCTGGCAACACTGACTCCCAAATATTTCTTCGGGTCCATTATCCACACACTATTTTACGTGAACTATTGTCAATAAAGGGTCAAAACCTCTTGAGGACATTGATGTCTTTATTGAATTTTAAAAAAATTAAGTTTGGGCACACAAAATAATTGCCATTAGGGCCCCGAAAAAAGTATTTGCCAACCTTTGCTCACTTCGTTCTAACATTAGGAAAACTTGTGGAAAACTCGTTACTTTCATATCGCCGCCAAACACTTAATTTCGCATTTTTGTTAACCATTGCCCAATATACCCTCTCTTGGTATACCTCAACTTCTATGAACCGTATAGCACTGAGATATCTAAAGCTTACATTCCGCACCGTAAGTTATTTAAAACAAACATTAGGTCGATGTCACACTTGTTAACATTATCTTGTTTTCATGTCCTTTTAAACATTCTGGGGAAAAATGTGTTTCTTTAGGAAAGTCACCTTTTAGACTTAGTTGAGTAGAAGACAATTATTCCCTTAAACTATTTAATCTAATTAAACGAAAGTTTGATTATTATATAATATATTTTAATATGTCAACTTCAATATAAATGAGATCTTCATTTTTGTGCAAACGTTTACATGAAAAAGTATACATTCGTAGGTAGCAATTTTTTGTAGGACTCTCAAAGCTCCTTCAGATTTGTAAGAAGATTTTTCAGAAGCAACAATATTCGAAAACATCGATTGCTATTGGCGTTTTACATGAAACGAAACCTGTCTGAGGATACTTATGTTATAGTATGTTAACATATATGACATTCGCAAGACACGTCTAAGACGAATGATTGTATCTTGATTGATTTAACCCTATCTAATCTAATATTAATTGTAGCCAGGTGCTGATAATTCAAAATGTGAGTCTTTCATTTTATCTTGTCAAAGGCACACTTACAAACGATGCCAATGACTCTAGACAACAGATGGAACCATCAGATACTTTCTAAGTTAATTGCCTGTCAGCTGTGCCACTTATGTATCCACGAAAACTTCAATTCTTTGAATTAAGGCGTTTAATTGACAAAGCTTCATTAGCACAGTTTCGATCTGGGAGACTTCTTAAAGTAAAAATAGAATGGTTTTGAAAGGTTTTAAAGTATTGAATTACTGATTATTGCGTGTCTATTTTGAAGATACACGATCAACCGAACAAGATATATTTCATTTTATTTTCCAGACACCTTTTTGGATTTGGTTACATCTAGAAAGTGATAATTTAATTATTAAAAGTCATATAATCTATTGCCTAATATTTTCTTGTACAAAATTAGATACAATCTGGAAAATAGTAATAGAGAATGTAAAAGATGCACAAGAGAAAGGTTATAGCCAGTGTGTGGACCATCGCTAAAAATATTGTCCCCACAGACACATGCACCGACTGTGGAAAGTATGATATTCATGTTATCATAAACTCATGTCCAACAGAAACGATACCAAGTTTTCAAAGTCGTCCGAAACAAAATTCTATAACCCGACAGAGTCGAATTTAAATGTGTCTAACAGGCATATATCTTGTTAAAAAGTATGCACATTTTCATTCTTCAGGAAAAGATACTTTTGATTTTGTGTCTTTTCAAATGCACATGGAGTGCATAAATCGAAATCTCAAATTGTTTTACGAACAGAACTTTTGTCATTTCACTTTAAAATTGATAAAGTTTTGAATTTATGTCAGAACAAAATGTTGTAGATATAATACACTTTATTTGACATAAGTTCGTTGACGCATCACTGCACTAGAACGTTTTAAAACAAGCGAAAGTGTCCAATTTCTCTCTGCTATCTCGCCTAGTTAAGGAGATTCCAGATCGATGATTTATTCAAATGCATGTTTCTCGCAAACATGAAAAGATAATGTTTCCAAATTTTGCATAGAATTAAGTTGACTACTGAAGAAATTATATTACTATGTTTTAGTCTTATTAATCTGCAGTGGATTGAGTTATTTTGGAATTTGTATGGTATCGTTTCTTTTGGACATGAGTTTATGAACATTATCCTTCACTTTCACATCTATATACATATTCAGTATTGGGTACAAGAAAGGCAAATGTTTCAATTCATGATCAATACCTACATTTTAATTTTATGCACGTTAGAATGTTCTAAGCGACACCGGAAGCATTTTGCTTTAGTTTCCTCCAATTAAATTTACTGTTGTATAACCTTTTGTACCAATTGGGAACGATGTGACCTTGGATAGAATTTCGTTGACGCCGTCATTACTACTCGTGGCGCTGTTCTCATTTCATTGGTCAGTTGGCATCTGAGACCATTATTCCAAAGAGAAGGGAATTTATCTAGACAAAAGTCTATCATTATAATAGCAGCATTAAATGGAGGCTCAATTTTGTTCAATTCCAAATTATGAAACACTTATTTCCTCAATCCCAATCTATTTTAGAAAAGGAAAACATGTTACCCGAGTGTGGTACCCGAGGCTCAAAGTTCCTTATAAAGATATCTGCGCTGTCTTATATTTGTGAATTTCAAAGGTGAAATAACCGAAGTTGTATCATTGTTTATTGAGTTAGACTCAATTCTCACTTTGAATCTTTGTTCATAACTGCAACCAATAATGATTAAGATGTTGCTTGTAGCTTTAACGATAAATCATTATGATAAAAGAAAATGCTACCTTTTGATAGGATGATGGCGAAAATAAAATTTAAAAAGACTCTCCCTCTTTTAAAATACATTCAGTTTATGAATTGTTAGTTTAGTCATAACTAAAATGGATAAAACTACTGTTTTAACAAATGACACACAAGTATGTTTGCCTCTGTTATATTTCTTACAAATTAATTGGAGATGCACTGTAACTGAAAAAGTAAACATTCAAGCAAGAGGACAAGCTAATCATATTTTTATCCAGTAATACACCATATTTGGTTAATCTTCTTTGGTTTTCATTATGTATGTAGATGTATCGTTTATTGATACATTGTATATCAGTGAACAATGGTTAGGTTTTCGCAATGAACCCATGAATAAAAAAGTTTAGGGAATACATTGACACAATTTCATGTGTATACTTATGCGTCGTATTACGATATGTAGATAAAGTTAATGGTGATTAAAGTTCTATGTTGTAAGAGGATATGGTATACATTACACATAGTTTGAATAAGCAAACTGAAATAATTTGAAACATTTATTGCCCATTAAGCAAAAGTAAAGTTTCTTTGTACTCACTCATTATAAACATTATCTTATAAAATACAACAACGGGAAAAAAGCAGTTACATTAGGGATAAAAAACGACACTTCATTAAATTGACACAAATGCGAATGAGATTGATTTTAAATATATTTGAAACAAAATAAGAATGGTGATATAAGCTATCCTATTGAACTCGAAGATGTCATAAGAACAAAGGAGTTACATGCTATCTAACGTCAATTGTAAAAAAAACATATATTACCTTCTATATATGTATAATAAGAAAGTGAGTAGTGTTCTTTATAAATCAATAATACGATTTTATTATAATACTGTTTCTTCGTCCGTCAAAGACAATAGGGTTGGCATACAACATGGAACAATATGTACATGTATTATAATAGCGCTCAAGTACGTGACTTTTAATTTAAAGTTATGACAAGTGCACAGAGACATGCAAGTGTAAATGATGTGTATACTTTTATGGGAATTTTACTTGTATGATGGGATAGACTTGTTATGCTGGAAGTACATATAATATTTCTGAATATTTTTAGCTCATCTGGCCTGTAACGCCGGATGAGCTTAAGTCATGGCATGGTGTCCGGCGTCCGTACGTCCGTAAACTTTGTGGAATTTCGACATAAGGCCTAGAAAGATGAAACTTGATTTACAGACTTCTTGGCTAGTGAGGATTATAAATTGTAGCTTTGGTGGCTCTCTGACCCCTAATAAGGGCCACAGAAGCGACGCCTTTAAAACCATTTTTCATCTTCTTCTTCAGAAGCATAAGGCCTGGAAAGCTGAAACTTGGTGTACAGACTCCTTGGTTAGTGAGGATTAAAAATATGAGCCTTGGTGGGCCTGTGACCTATAATAAGGGCCACAGCGGACACGCCCTTAAAACCTTTTTTCATCTTCTAAGGCCTAGAAAGCTGAAACTTCGTGTACAGACTCCTTGACTAATGCGGATTATTATTATGTCCCTGTGGCGCCTACTAAGGGGGTAACCACATTTGCCACACCCTAAAGCAAAATCAAATGATAAGCCTGATGAGCTACAGAGCCAATGGCTCTATTTTTCTATCTTGTATGAACGGACACTTGGGCGTAGTTGAAGGCATAACATTTAAGCATAACGAGTAATAAAAGTATCAATTCATCAATTCATTCCCACAATGAAAACTGTGTCTTGTGTGCTGATATTAAATAACTTTTTCCCCAATCTTTTTTATTCATTTCAATGTATACAAAGTCATCCTCAGTGGTAGAGAGCAAGATTTACAAGGATTGGAGATCAATGAATAGCATGAGTACAGGCAATTTGTAACAGTTTGATATTCTTTAGTGGAAATGGAACACTATATGTTTTCTAAGTATGTTATCACTTTGTTTAGCCATTTCCTCTGAAACGTCACAATTCTATTATTTTGTCTGGCTAAGTACTTTTCAACAAATAAGATATTTTGAATATCTTTCAAAAATCTAGTAATATGTAAACTTCTGTTATTAATACTTGAAGTAGATATAAATATTTTGCCCGCAAGTATGATATTATTGACAAGATAACTTCATTTGATATTTGATATTTGAGCTCAATAATGTTATTTGAAAAATAAGACTTGTATTAAATGTTCCTTTCTAATAAATCAGAAATAACCGAAAGGCATATAATCAATGTCGTTATTGCCTTTTCCTTAAATTTTCTTCAATTATTGTTCTTCTAGATACTTGTATCAATTTCGTCAGCACTAATTGTCAATTGATGGCTGAAGATAGAATTACACACATTTTCTGTATTGACTTTCATGTTATATTCATTTTAATTCCATATTGATCTGCGTAATTTTATCAGATTCACATCTTTCGACAATAAAACACGTACATGTACGATAATAATAAATGCCTTCATTTTTAGATAATAAGAACCCATGGAATATAATGATACGATTGTTTGTAACTTGAATCAACAATACCTAAATAAAAGATGTAGAAAGAGATTAAGGGAGAGACCGATAAATAGACATAAATCAACATTTCATGAATTGACCTGTCTTTGTAGGGAGAGAATTAATTTTAGCGTAGTACCACCAATGGTTCACTAGTTCCAGCCGGTTCTAGTGGGTTACATCGTAATGCGTAGACACAATGAGGTTGCAGGCTTTCCCCTGCAAAAGAATTAGGAGTTGTGAAAAATCTTAATAAACCTCAATCTACATCGCTTAAACTCAAATTAATTCAAATTAACTAAATATGCATTTTCTTCAATCATGCTTCAAATTATGATCTTTAAATTACGTATTTGTGCACTTTAAAATTGCTAGAACAAAACACCTCCTTGCAAGAGGAAATTGAAATTGCATCATGTAATTTCGAAAGGGGATGAGATTTTCTTATCCTTTACATGCATACAAACTGGTCCTCAGTGTTCAATAGTTTATATTTTACAATGATTGAAATTTGGAAAATATTGAAAAACAACTTTGCAACAAAGTACAATTTAGATTTGCTTAATCTAAAAATACTTTAAAATATACTTTACTTTTATCATGACAGGATAGATATAAGAACATGTCATTACGGCTGTTGTGTGTAATTCCAGACTGGCGCAGATCCACATAAAGCAAAGTGGAAGTCGGCCATGAGCCATACGTAGAGAGGCTGCCAGTGTTTCTCGGCAACAGGTAGAATCTCTAATATGCTATCTTGAACGTTTGTTCTCAATTATTGCCATTTATAAACGTGTTCGTACTTGTTAAAATATTTTTTTACATTTAGGTTATCTTTACAACAAAAGAAACCAGGTAACCAATTAGAGCAGGATGCAGATAACAGTTACTGTTACAGATATTCCCCCGACTTAGATGAGACATTTAGCAACCCATCTGACCAATGTACTGCTTCATGAAATCGTCCTTGAGGGTGTCCAGGTGCTGATGGTTTCAGGAACTGTTACCCTGGACACAATAGACACCTGCAAGGAACCGCCCACCGTATCTCAGCAACAGCATGCAGATTACAAAATCTTTCGTATCAGTGTGAGAGAAGGGTTTGAAAATGGGGCAACTGTTAACATATATAGTTTTGGTGATAGAAAGGTATTTTTCTTGTGTAAGCACAACTGTCGATTCACCTGGATAATATTTGTTTAGTCGT
The DNA here is from genome assembly GCA_916613615.1 of Steromphala cineraria. Taxonomy (NCBI): domain Eukaryota; kingdom Metazoa; phylum Mollusca; class Gastropoda; order Trochida; family Trochidae; genus Steromphala; species Steromphala cineraria. The sequence goes on along the minus strand of OU744731.1, from coordinate 54,091,905 downwards.
GTTGCTATTTGAGCACGCTCCCAGTTTTGCTTATTTTGTTCATCATACCAATGGCAAAACATGTCTTATCAATATGATATAGTTGTGTGCACAAATTTAAGGAACTAGAAATATTTGCATGTGATGTACACCGCCCAAACTTTTAATCAAACCTATTCATCTTAACCTTTTTCGCAAACTAGTGACGCTAGCGAAATTTAACAAAAATAAACCTTTAAGAACAAAAAGACATAAAAGGAAATAAGTGGAAAAAGAAGTCAAAGGGTTCAATTCATGCATGGATCTATTCACATTCTAACGCTAATCAGATTCATCTTCCCACGACAAGGTGAAAACGTATCGAACAATTCTCCTAGTTTAGACCTTGCCATCACAAGATAGAAAACCGGTGATCTGGAGCAGCGACACCTATCGTGATCACGAGTTACACCCCTTACCAGCTCTTTTAACAATAGCCAATGAAATCGTCGTTAACATTCGGAACAAATTCAAAATACTAACAGACGATCTTTTTGAAAATTATCCTTTATAAATTAATATCAAACTTCGGTCTGCATGGATGTTTTCATGTTTTTGATGAGCACACAGAATGCAGAGAAAACAACATTGATGAATCACTCAAATACAGTGTTTCTCTCCCTCGTAAAACGCATACAAAAGTATTTTTCAAATCGGCTTGTTTTTAGAGTAGCTTATTTTTACTCTATCAAATTGCTGTTGTTGTTTTTTTCTGAGTAACTCTAAAATTTGTCAAAATTTCGGTTATTCAATTTGATTTAAATAGAAAGCATATTTGCCAAAACGTTTTTATAACATGAACGTCTTTAGGGACTTAACTCTCATGGTGATGAAACTATATAAAAAAATGAAAAGAATCAATAGTTTTTGAGTTACTCAATTTCATTCGTATGGAAGTACAAACGTACGGACTGACGGACGCTGTCCAATACTACATCCCCCGCTTCGCGCTAAACGCGCGGCGGGGGATACACAACCATTTCGGAATCACGGATCAATGGATGGATGCCTTCCACAAAGATCTGCATCTCGTGCATCAGGAACTTTGTTTTTCTATCATCTTTTGTCTGCTTCAAATAATCCTAGTATCTTGGTCAGCTGAACCTTTGATCGATGGTTTCCGATATATCTTGTAAATGATAATTTTTTGTTGCAGAAGAATGTCTCAGCCATCTGGTTTGTTCTTTTCTTCTTGATACTCCAATGTTAGTTTTCAATAATATTGCCTCACGAATTGTTCTGATCGCCATTTTGCCATTTGTCTTTATTCGTCATTGTTTGAAAGACATTTGAATCAAATTTATTGAAAGAGTAATGTAAGACTATACCTTATTAACGAAAGATTGACACATTATTTTACAACCTTATTATAATGTAAACGTGTACAAACACAGTATTCGTTAACAAATTTGTGAATAAGAATAAGTTTGAGCTAAACATATGTAACTATATATGATGTGGATAAAACATGTTGAAGTACCAGTCTTTTGCAAATGGAAAAGATAATGAAATTAAATCACTCATTTGAAAACGACACAATGAAAAAATACAGAATTGTAACAACTGCTGTGTACACTTGCTCTGCTCAAACAAACCACCCGTAAAATGTCCACCAGTCTGTACAGTATGTGCAGATTATCAAGAATTAATGTCTCGCGTATTTTACCTGTGTATTTTACAATAATTTCAAAAATAATATCTCACAGTTCGATTGTTTTTTTCGTGTCATTTTTAAAATTCATTACGATTGATTTCGTTTGTAATTCTTGCAGTTAGGTAAATCAAACCGGGAACGATTTATCAAGCCTAATTCACTCATTTGAGAAACAGTGAATAAATCTTGATGTTTAGACTCAAACGCAAACACATTTACGACATATTTGTATTCTATGACTGAAGGATTCTTTTGACAATCTATGTATTATTAGATAAAGTGACCTTAAAACAAAACGCGGGCAGGTCCATGACAGCTTGTGAATTAATGCAGGTCAGTAATTGTTCCACTTAGCACGTCCGATCTACACGTTAACCCTTTACCAATAGTTCCAACTTGATCAATATTTAATGTAATCATTTTATATCTATTCGTGTCAATATATATTATTATTAGCCTTATTGTTATTATTAATTAGCCTTGTAGCAGCGACATGAGCATTGATCAGTGGCTGAAGACTTTGACTCATTTCAACTATAAATTATTATTGTTGATATTATTTTTAAATATTAACATAATGACAAATAAAACTAAATACATAAGGGTATTGTCTTTAAACACATGGTAGGATATTAAATCAAGGTTTCATTTCTTTAGGCGTATTTTTACGTTGTTATTGCGACATATTCGACATTGATAACTTTCATAGTGCTCTCGGCTCTTGGTGCCGTCCTAAATTCAAAAACCTATTCAGTTGATGATGATTGCATTTTATTCCTAGTCAAAATAACAAGTGAACGATAGAAATGTTTTAAATGCCAATGTTGTAAATACAACTAACGCCAGTATACCTATATGAACTTTGCAGTAAACAATATCAATGGAATCCAAGGTTCATTTGGTGGAAACCATTCCCCTCTACAGTAATGTTGAAATGATAAATTGAAGATAATTAGAAAAATTCAAATGCAGAAATTACATATTCCCGTTGAACTATACAAACCAGAAAAAGTTGAGCACCCCCTGATTTTTTACAGAGGGATGTAATTTGTTGAAGTATGCTATGAGATTGAGAAAAAAAGAAAAGCAAAATAAATTTGTATTGAGAGAACAATCATTCGGTCATTTGCAGAAGTTTTGTGATCGTGTGGCCACTAAAAGTGCACGAAAATAAAGCAGGAAATGGACATTGAATTTCATCCCAAACATATGGATGTTTAAGTATTGTCACTACAAGCTCTTGGCGGGTGCCCTCCGATAAAAGCAGCTTAAATAAAGTGAATCAGTGTTTCAAGAATCACAAAACATCAGTAGCGTGTGGTGCCACCACGTGCGCATATACCTGCACCCACTCTTCTTTGCATACCCCTAACCAGGTTCTTTAATTGTTCCATCGGTATCCGCTGCCACTCATCGTGAAGAGCGGCCTCCAGTTCCATCAGATTGTGTACAGGAGGTTCCCTTCTTTGTATCAGACAACCCAAAATGTCCCTTGCTCGATTGGGTTCAAAACAGGTGACATTGCTGGCCAACAGCAGGTGAACGATGGGGTCTGCCATTGTCGTCCATGAACAAGGGTCTTATTGCAAGTCTGCATCGAAATGCTCAACAAATACAGGATCCAGAACCTCCTAAATGTAGCGAACGCCTCTGTGTGAACCCTGTTTAGTCACCAAATCGAGCCTACATTCGTAGGAAAAGCCTCCCCAAACCATCACGGATCCCCCGCAAAATATGGTTACCTTGGCAAAATATTCATGGGGGCAAGACGTGTATTCCTGGTCCTCAATACGAGGGCTCAGCCATCAACAGCATACAGGAGGAAAAGACAATCGTCGGTCCAGTGTACTCTCCTTCATGATCTCATGTTCCACCTCTGCCTGTCCACATACCATAACCTACGCTCACGTCTGTGGTGATTTGTGAGCATTGGACGCCTGATGACCCCTCTGGCAGGTTTGAGGCGATTTCTCAGAGTTTGGTTGCTCAAGCGGCGATGAGGTAACCATATCTGTTTCAAATGGGGGTGCTTGAAGCAAACGGCAGGCGTCTAACATGCCAGTTCAGAGCTCTAGCCTCCTGGGGCGTGGTAGCTTTGGATCTTCCTGATCGTCGAAGGTCACTCACATCATGTGTTTGTGAATGCTTCTTGACTAGACCCTAATGAGGGCCACAGATGCCATATCCTAATAGATATTTTCATCTTCTTCTCCACAACCATAAGGTCTAGAAAGCTGAAACTTTGTGTACAGACTCCTTGACTAGTGAGGATTGAAAAGTGTAGATTTGGTAGGCCCTATAATCCCTTATAAGAGCCACAGGGGCCACGCCCTAAAAACCTAATTTCATCTTCTTCTCCAGGAAACATAGGCCCAGAAAGCTGAAACCTTGTCAATTTACTCTTTGACTAGTGAGGATTATGAACTATAGCTTTTGTGGATCCAATAAGGGCCTCAGGGTCACACTCTTTAACCTTTTTCTCAAGAAGCTTTATGGCTTGAAAGCTGAAACTTTGTGTGCAATCTCCTAAGTTAGATAAGGAGGATATCAAATTGTACATTTGGTGACCCTGTGGTCCAAAGGGAGGAACCACATTTGCCACACCCTAAAGCAAAATTGATATGAAGCCTGATGAGCTAGAGAGCCACTGGCTCTATTATATTTGTATAGTGTATATTTATATATCATTATGCTCGGAGCATTTATCGTTGTCTAACAAAAACAAAAAATAAAAAAAACGTAAAACCAACCACTTAATAAAACAGTTATTTCAAGGCTTTATTTTGTGGTCTGTTCCAAAAGCATAGATTTAAATGGCTTTCGTTAATCTGTTATTAACCAGGACATTCAACTGTCATCTGTTGGTTGTGTGGGTTGTTATTCAAGATGCCAAAGGGGTTTAGCAATATATCAAATATATCCTATTATCCTTGGAAAAAAATAACATGTTCTATTTTTGCTACTTGCGTAAGGTTCTACTCAGATGAAAAATCTATATATGTATCTAGTCAAACTCGTCATTTATCAATCGTAGGCTTCTTATTTCCATCCTTTTATTCGGTACTTTAATACATTATTGTAATATTTGTTTTGCTTTAAACATGAGTTTAAACATGCGTTGTTCATAACAACCTTACAATTTCCAAATTTCCTGATATTAAGATATCTCATTAATGAAATGATTGCCCACGAATTCACTGTTCCCATGTGCCAAACTCATTGCACCTTCATTTTGATTTGTCTTTTATCCTCTGTTTCATAAGTTGGACAGAAAAGTGACTATGGATTGAATACCAAAGTGTATAAATTGATGGTATTAATATTCAAACTCGAATGAGAAGTAAAATTCTTCTGAACATAACAAGTATCGATCAACAGTTTTCAGAAGACAATACGCCTTCAGTGTTTGGTATTCAGGAAAGGCATATGATGAGAACCCTTAAGGCATCTTGATTAATTTGAAGGAATATTTTTGCCAATACTTGTATATTTAAATTTATTTTTTTCGCAGAATCAACATCCAATAATAAATTCCCAAAGGACAATTGATCAAATGATCTGACGGGTGATCAAGTTTAAAGTATGGATGTGAACATGTCATTAGGCTTAATTGTGAACATAACAGAAGATATTAGAGAGTTGAATTGATATATTATGATGTCAATCCTATTTCACACACTACCTGTAAATAAACGTACGGCTGTGTATGTCCATGTCATAGACTATGATGTCTATATCCCATGAAATCATTCAAACGAGTGGGACAATCACCGAATATAAGCAGCATGGTATCATATAATCCTAATTCATTAATAAAAGACAGATTCATTGGAATATGTCACTTTCTGTATAAATATGACTAAATTATATTTTAAGCATTGATAGAAATATAGAATTTTATAAAATTTGAAAATGGCACCCACACAAAACTGCAGGCTTGATAAGTGTCTTGTTATATAGCAACAAAATGTTGTCAGTTATTCATTTGCAAGATAAAACATATAATGTTTTTGTCACAATAGACTTCACAGCCTTACCAAAACAAGGAGAATTCGTGAATTAATAAATTGCACTTAAAATCCTCATCATATTTATAAGTGCCCCTAACGAAAATGAATGATAGACAAAAGTGTTGCTCTTTAATTTTGTTAAATTCTATTGTTGACGGCACTTGAAACACTAGGCTAAGGGTTTTTCAGCATATAGAATCTACTCTAGTTGCTAAAACATCACAATTTTCGATATTATTTTTTATATTTACTTTCATATTTTTACTTACTTTTTAATTTTACTTTTGTTTTGTCAATTCATGTAATTGCTTTTATTTCATACACTTTTTAAATACATTTGCAATGTCAATTTATCTCGTGCTCAGAATTTCACTCGATGCAAATGATACCAAATTGAGATACCTTGATTGGAAAATTTGGGAAAATTGTAAACATTTTGAAAATGGATAAAAAAGGCAATTTGCTACAATGTCACGGTTCCATAACATGTTTTACAGCAGGTCTGTTTCATGCGGAGTGCAAGTTGCTAGTACCCACTTTTTAAATCTAATCTGCATTAATTCAACAAGGATAAAAATCATAATTGCAACAACTATTTGAGGAAAAACATCAAGATATGAATCATTCAATGAATGATTGTGCATGATTTTGCTGCATTTCGTTGTTTCCATTCCTTGCTCATTTGCACCTACTGATGTTTAAATGTGTTCTTGGTAAGTGTTAAACTAAATTTGACAATATGAGAATGTTATAAACTTCTGTTGTTAAAATATTAATGAATAATTCATTAAATGATTCAGTGCTGACAGTGTTGTTTTTCTTTTAAAAAACACTGTATCAAGAAATTCTTGTAAATGAATTTCAATTACCTCGAAAAAGAAAATACGTTCGTAATACAGTCAATACACACTTGCTTTTTTCACGACATCAACGAAATAAGAAGGAAATAGCACAGATACGTATAATAGAATGATTAGACTTTGTTAAAGTATTAACAATCTAACGTCTGTATGTGAAATCCAAATTTGTCTTGTGGCACATTTGAAGGCTTATTCTTTTAAACAGTACTGTCAGACTTTATTCCTGTTAGATTGCTTATTATGATAGATCAGTTGCCTAATTATATTCGATTAATAGTTGAGAGTGTCTTTACATTTTGCCCTCACTTGGGGAAAAAGAGAAGTCATAATCATATTTTAGTTTAATCCTTTTCCACATGTTTCCAATTAAAGTGATGCGCAAATTCTAGAATATAGCATCGCCGTTTTATACCTAAACGTTGATGGATTAGGAACTAAATTGTTGTAATGTGTAGGCAAATAAACGTTTCGTGTTATTTGAACGGTGTTATATTATGTTATAAAATTAGATAATGAAACGATATTTCGCTGTTTTGTAGGCATGTACGAGGACAAATTCCGGTTCTTTACTGCCATAAGGATTCTCACATCGCCTTCATCCTCATTAAAATTCAGGTCAAGGATTGCAAAGCGATCAACATCTTCATGACTTCTGATGGTCCAGTAACACAAAAAGTGTCAATTGAACAGATGTACTTTAACATTCTTGTGATTTGTACCTCAATGAAACCTTAAGAGGTGAGATAACATGGGGTTTATCGCCGCTTGTAAGAGTATCGTATATCACTTATATCGCAGCTGCTAGTATTATTGCAGGAAGAAAGCCCGTAACACTATATTGGCTATGCATTGCGACAAAACTTGCCAGCATCGGCTGGACAAACTTTAGAATTTAATTGAATAACAAGAACAGTTTTCTGACAAAAAGCTCATCAGGTGTTACATTTGATTTTGCTTAAGGGTGTGGCCAATGTGGTTCCCCCCCTTAGAAGAGGCCACAGGGTCACAAAATCTACACTTGTTAATCCTAACTAGTCAAGGAGTATGTACACAAAGTTACAGCTTTCTAGTCCTCATGCTTCTGGAGAAGAAGATGGAATTATGTTTAGGTGTTGCCCCTGTGACCCTTATTTCGGCCACCAAAGCTACAATTAATAATTCTTAACTAGTCAAGGAGTCTATGCACAATATTTCAGCTTTCTAGGCTTTATGCTTCTGGAGAAAAATTTAATATATGTTGTAAGGTTTTGACTCTTATTAGGAGCCAAAGGGCCACCAAAGCTACACTTATTAATCCTCACTAATCAAAGAGTGTGTACACAAGGTTTCAGCTTTTTAGGCCTTATGCTGCTGGAGAAGAAATTGAAAATAGGTTTTAAGGATGCGGCCCCTGTGGCCCTTATTAGGCTTTATGGTTCTGGAGAATAAGTCGAATAAGTTTTAGGACGGACGGACGGACGGACACCATGCAATGCCATAAGCCCATCGGGCCTTACAGGCCAGATGAGCTTAAAACTTGTTTAGAACAAAATGTCGCCATTCTGTTCATGAAAATCACATGACTCATATAATCAAACTTCCCCTAAATTTTTCATCTTAATAAGGGCCACAGGGGCCGCGCCCTTAAAGCCCTTTTTCATCTTCTTCTCCAGAACCATAAGGCATAGAAAGCTGAAACTTTGTGTACAGACTCCTTGACTAATGAGGATTATAAATTGTAGCTTTGGTGGCCCTGTTATTTTAGTAGGTAGTTTTCCTTTGAGTCGCTTAAGAAGAGGGAGAAAATCACTTGATTTTCCTCTTAGTCCAGTCCTTAAGTTCTTTCTTGCTGCTTGTAACTCAGTATTTCGGTCGAGCATAGAGACACATTTCAAGATAACGTAAAGTTCGGCTTACCAAAGGAAGGTCACCTGGTAGTCACTTGTGATAGTTGGCAAACAGCATAGGTCAACAATATCCGAATTGAGAGAAAGTTGTGTCTTGAAAAGCAACCTGTTCTCTCTTAGCAGATCCGTTTTTTTCCCATTTCTTATTTCATAGACAGATACAATAGTTCGCCCTCTTGGAGCATTTCATTGGTGTGGCTTGTCAGCCTTGACCTGTCGTAAGATCATCAGTGACAACTACTTTTATACAGCTCTTTCAACAGATTCTTCTTTGTAGGTTAGGTCCGAGACGGGATGCACCAAAGAGACAACCTTCTGCCAAATTTCATACGATTGATTTTGAGAGCTATTGTTAAGAGTTTCACTGACAGCACTTGGGAAACGTTGGTTTGATCAAGGATATGAGGGAAGATAGGAGAATTTAATTCTCTATATCTACTCCATTCCCTTCTGAAAATATTTTTGACATTGGAAAAAAAAGTGTTCAGGCATAATGAGAACAGCACTGAATTCAAAAATGACAATTTCTATAATAATGGTTTTTAAATCTACTTTGTTTTTGTAATTTGTTCGCAGCTATCTATCATCTATGAAGCTTATGTCATCTTTTGTAGAAAACTAATCCTTATCTTCAAAAGAAAAAAAGAAAAACCTTATTGAAAATCACATAAACCTGGTCACTGTATTAAATCAAAACCAAAGCGTCTTACCCTCTGATATCATCTTTAGCAATTAGCTTTGTTATTTCAACTTGCTTTTTAATAATGGTTAATGACAAATAAAGATAGAGTAATGATCAATGCACAATGTTTAATGCAGCTTTATTTCTGGTCCAGGCTGAATACAGAGTATTTATAACATTTAACTTAAATACTGAGCTGGTTTGCACAACAACTGCATAGAGGATTTTTTCATTAGAAGAAGTTAAAAGCTGTGATTGGCTTTTCTTCCAGCTGATTCGTCTGCATAGCTGGACTAGACAGACTACCCACATAATGACCAGTGAATTCAACGGAAAGGAACTGATCATGACTGAAAGAAACAACACGGAATGTACATACAAGAATTGTTAAAAGACAATTTGCTGAGGTACCTAACCTTATGAACGAACGTCTGAAAAGAATAAATGTTGATGAGGAAATAAATGTCAAGTGCTGTATATATGTTTATATGTTTCCTCGTTCTGCTTTACTTTCTTATATGTCATATTATGTTCTGAACCTATTTCATCTTTGTCGCAAAAGCAAACGCCACAAATAAGGTTTGGTCATAACACATTATGAGATGCATTTATACATTTGAGTTTATCAATTATTTCACTTAATTAATACAAAATGACAAATACCTAAAGCGGTCTTCATTTAATGTTGTTACTAAAATAGAGCTGAAATCATTGACATTTAAAATAGTTTTTGACATTTAAGCATATACCATTTAACGAACCTCTCCACTTACAGTTCCCATTATGATAAAAGTAATGTATTATTGATTAAACTCTCAAGAGAGTACCTAAGCCATTACTGGTTATTATTTCCAACTTGACTGGTTTATCCAATATTGAAATAAGAGATTTGTGGTTTAATCCATAGCATTATTTCAACATTTAGTAAAACCAGTAGATTTGATTGTGAAATATTCTTATGCATAAACATTGATGCTGCAAAGATATTCAAGGCAAAGGTGTGAACACGCAAGGTAGTTGCTTTTTTGTTGTCAGCCAGAAAATAATTTATTTACAAATTTCTTAGCCAAACTAATTATAATGTTAGGAGTATTCAACTGTTTAAACATTAGATAAAACCCGGTCGCAGTCGCAAGTTACCTTGTTACACAACTCTCAGGTCAGTTACCTTTCAACTCAGTGAAGTTGTTTTTTTATACTTTGTGCCTAGCGGGGAGGTCAAAGCAATATATCAAACTCAAGTTATTCCAGGTGGCACACAAGAAAAGTCTATATCTGTATGTATAAGATTGTTTTACTTATTTGAAACATCTATCAGAGAAACTCGTCAATCATCAACGAAGGCTGCAAGGCTCCTGTAGCAAATGAGAAATCATTTGGTTACAGGTACTTAGTATTGATAAAAATACAACGAATACAGCAAAAATACTTTTAAATTTTGATTATGGATCTTTAAGTTCCAAGAATAGTTCTGTAATACGTCTCCCAGAGCATTGGCCTTCTCTTCCTATGATGTAATGATCACTGCTGTCCTGGTGACAAGAATGCAGAAAATGATTCACAAATATTATGTATGAAGATAAGCCTTCGGGCAGTTTGATCATTTTTAAGGATAATACTTCCTAGTATTATATTTAGATATGGAATCTTATAAAACTTCGGAAATTGACGTCAAATTATTAAATATTGCCAAAAAACGTATATTTTAAACATATTATTGTTTATCTTAATTCATCGACTTGGAAGCCTTTCTGTTTGTGTGTGTGTGGGGGGGGGGGGTCAGTAACATCATATCCTGTCAATTTAAGCAGAAGTGTTGGATTAATGGACTGAACCTCGACCCCTTATGTATTAAAAATTCACATTATGGAAGAGTTCTTGTCAATCATAGATGGAATCGAAACAAACTGTTTTGGCCATCTATTCGTGTTATGGGTGATGTCCTCTGTTGAGATCAATTTTGAATACGTAACCGTATTGTGTAATCTTAGCGATAAAAATAATAGTTTTGTTAACTTTTCAGGGGTGACTTAGGGCTTAAAATGTTGTCAGCAATTTACCACCAGAGACAGCCTTCATATATATGCCTGACCATGACGCGGTGTTCGCAGCTCGGAAACTCCTCAAACAAACTCGGATCAGCGTACAAACAGATCTCCCACCAATGCTGAAAAAACGACGTGCCATTCTAAGTCGCCAGGCCGCATCTATCCGCGAGAAAGAAATCTGGACACCGTGTGGTGGATGCTGAAGTTGTCCTGGAGACCAGAGACCCGCAGGTTCCAGGATCTGGATGGATCAAATTTGAATAGCTTGAACATTCGTTTAACTAAGTCAAAGTGTTTGTAAACAAATGGTTAAAGTTGACAATGTAACAACTGTTTATCGGTCTGTCGAGAAAATGACAAATTCTCTTTCTTTTCTTGTTAAAACAGGACCGTTTTAAACGTTATGTTTTTCGGTGGACATTATATGAACATTTTGTTGACATAACGTTTCAATTAAGTTTTTGGTTGCTAAGTATACACCTTTAAACCACTGTTATGGATTATATTGTGTGGATTTTTCATAATGGAATCGAAAACGTAAGTAGGAATTACTTAGATGTTAACACTAGTTTATTTTGAAAGGTATATTACCTTGTGGCATTACCTTACACTTTTTACTCAATGGTACAAGAGATGCTTTCTCAATCCTGTATAATATGTTATATGGTGTTGTAGCGCTGCTGCAGACGATGGATGGTGCTGACATGAACGTTGTAAGTGTTAGCAGCCACTTGGGCACTCTGCCCTGCTTGCAATCACTAATGCTGATAATCGTGGCATACCTGTTGCTTCAAAATTACAACTGACAGGGATGTTGTTTCACCTGATTTTATACCCCTAGAGTGCTGCACGTGCACTTTCGGTTTCCTCGACAATTGACTGCAACATTCAACCATGGGTGTCAATGAAGCTGCGTTTTTGCGGATTGCTTTCAGCTAAACCTGAAGGATACCTGCCTTTTGAGTTTCAGATACACATCAGGATATCATAAAATGAATAGAGTTTAAACCCCGACCCAAAACAATTATGATTTCAATATTGAATTCGAATTTGAAAACCTCGCGTTTCTTTTGCGGTTCAGTATATATATTGTAGAACGTACCATTCACAAGAGATAAAATTTGCATGCAGAACTTCTCATTCAATGTAATCTTGTCAACGTATCCCTTTTCTTACGTACAATATGGCTGAAACAGTAAAAGTTATCTCATAAAACTGCAGAGGTATAAATGATAAGAACAAACGTTAAGAACTATTTACTTTTTTTAAACGAAAACAAGCACACCTATATTGTCTTCAAGATGTACACTTTACAAATGAGATGGAACAATATATACGCGAAGAATGGGGTTGTAACAATTGCTATTTTAATTCATTTAAGAGTAACTCAAGGGGTGTGGCTATTCTGGGGTCAAGCAAATTTGATTTCCAAGTTGAAAACGAACAGAGAGATCCAACTGGTAATAAGTTGACCTTAGAGATAAAGATTGAAGAATTTCGGCTTGCTATACTGCTTACTGAATACGGGCCAAACACTGACAGTCCTAACTTTACAAAAGAAATCTCGTCTATTGTAAAGAACCTGAAAAGCGACCACTTTATACTCTGTGGAGATTTGAATATTGTTCAAAATTATCCCTTGGATGCTTACAATTAACATAAAAAAACCAACGCACGACAAGTGTTGTTAGATTTAAAAGATGAATTAGACCTAATTGATCCTTCGAGAGACCAAAACCCATTAACAAAGCGGTTTACCTGGCGACAGCCCACAGCATTAAAACAATCAAGACTAGACTACTTCTTCGTATCGCATAATTTGATCCCTTCTATAACTAAAACAGAAATAGAACCAAGTTATAAATCTGACCACTCATTGATTGGCTTACATTAAAACGTTCAGAAATGAAACGAGTGAGAGGTTTCTGGAAATTCAACAATTCCCTCTTAAAAGATTCAGATTATGTACACTTGGTTAAAGAAACAATCAATCAATATAAATGTAATGAAACAGATCAAAGTGATGTCTTTATTGTTGACGATCAAATGCTATTTGAAATGATAACTCTAAGTATAAGAGGTAAAACGATAGAATATTCTGCAAATAAGAAAAGAAAACGTGAACAACTCGAAAAAGACATTCAAGACATTCTCTCTAGTATAAATACTCTTGAAAAACAACTTGAAGATATAGTTAAACAAAAAACTCAAGGAATCATATTTCGGTCTAAAGCTGAATGGTTAGACTATTGGGAGAAACCAACAAAACACTTCTTGAGTTTCGAATCGAGAAACTATTTGAACCAATCCATAACTCGTTTGGAAGATAACCAGGGAGATATTCTAAATGAACAAGATAAGATTACTGAAGAAGATCATACATTTTACAAAAAAATTTACTCAAAACATGATGTATCTAACATAAATCTTGATACATTGCTTGCCGACGCTGATGTCCCAAAGCTTTCGAAATCGGTCTCCCGGACATTAGAAGGTGAACTTTCCTATAATGAAGTACTACCAGCTGTTAAACGTCTCAAAAATGGTAAAAGTCCGGGTTCGGACGGATTTACTGCGGAATTTGTAAAGTTCTTTCGGAATGATATTGGGAAATATTTAATAAAATCACTAAATTATGCATATACTAGGGGCCAACTTTCTATTTCCCAAAGGCGAGGAATCATAACTTGTATTCCAAAGGAAAACAAACCAAAACAATTTTTAAAGAATTGGAGACCTATTTCTTTGCTATCGATTTTTTATAAAGTGGCTTCAATGGCTATTTCTAACAGAATGAAATCGGTGCTTGATGTGCTTATTAATGAGGACCAAAAAGGATTTATGTCAGGCCGATATATAGGAGAAATTACCCGACAGATATACGATATTATTCAACACACTGAGGACTATCAGATACCCGGCCTCCTTTTGATGGTTGATTTCAAAAAAGCTTTCGATACTGTGGATAGGACATTTATTGAAAAACTCTTTCTTTTTTCAGTTTTGGAGAATCAATCATTTAATGGATAAGTTCATTTTATAATAGCATTGAATCCTGTGTAATTGTAAATGGTTTTGGGTCTCGATTTTTTTATATTTTTAGAGGCTGTCGTCAGGGAGATCCACTCTCCCCCTATTTATTTATTCTATGTGTAGAAATATTAGCGATTCTAATACGAAATAATAATGACATAAAAGGTATTAAAGTAGGAAATATTGAATATCTTCTTTCACAATATGCTGATTATACAACGTGTACTCTTGATGGTTCTGGAAATGCCTCTATGCTGTACTTCAAACTTAAACTTCTACGCTCGTTTTTTCTGGCTTAAAAGTGAACACAGACAAAACAAAACTCATTTGGATTGGCTAAAAAGAAGATAAAAAATGAAACTATGTCAAAACTGGAAACTCGACTGGAATCAGGAGCCATTTAAATTGCTTGGAATAACATTTTCCACTGATTTAGAAGAAATGGTTAAGATAAATTATGATAGCAAACAAAGACAATGTGAAACTTTGATGACAATATGTTCAGCGCGTAATATATCCCCTATAGGGAAAAGCACGATTCTCAAATCACTGATACTACCAAAACTTAATCACTTATTCTCTGCACTTCCCAACCACCCGGATGCAGCTATTGAAAAATTCTCCAAAAAAGTGTTTTAATTTCCTTTAGGGCAATAAACAAGACAAGGTAAAAAGATCCCAAATAATATGTAATACAGAAGATGGCGGAATTAAATGTCCAAAAATAAGCGCGATAAGTTATTCTCAGAAACCAGCAATGGTTTAGGAGAGCCTTTATTTCTCAATCCAAGTGGCGAAATCTATTTTTTATAAATACTCCAACAATTAAGGAACAAAGTGTATATGAGATAATGAGTAAAGAGCATAAAACAAATATTCTTTCACGTATAAGCAATCTATTTTACAGAGATATTGTAAAGTGTTGGTGGATGTTCATAGATGGACTGAATAAAGGTATGCTAACAAACGATGATATCATGTCACAACCAGTTTGGTTAAACGACAACATACAAGTGGGGCATAAAACTGTCTTTATAAAAAAACTTAACGATATAGGCCTAAGATTCGTGAATGATTTTATCGATCATAATGGTTAATTTTATACCCACAAATATTTTTGTAAGATATGCTCAGTTGATGTTAATTTCTTGGATTATTTAGGTTTTATACAATCTATCAAAAATACTGTCAGAAACTAAATATTGTCAATATGTGCAAGCTTCCCAACCCATTGATTCCCTTTCAACTGGCCAACTTACTGAAATATCCGAAAGGCTGCAAAAATTATTATAGAATATTAATGCAAAAACAAATGTTTATAAATCAACATGTTACAAAATGGGAACACATACTCTGTCATGACATTTGTGAACTTGAACGTTCAAGTTATAATTTAGTGGCATTTAAATGCACAAAGGCTACCAAACTTTAATGGTTCCAGTATCAGATATTGCATCATATATTGTACCTACCAATTCACGTCTATATAAAATGGGATACGTTGACAGCGACTTATGCTGTTATTGCTTGAAAGAAAAAGTGTCTCTAGTTCACTTATCCTGGGAATGCATCAGTGTACGTCCCGTTTGGTGTGAATTGAAAGACTGGTTGTTTACCGAAGCCCAGATAAATATTAGCATATCATTGGAAACTGTTTTTCTGGGTTACACTCAAAGAAACAATTATCCTTTAAATATAATCATAATAATCAAAAACCTAATTTTTAACAGACGAGCACAGCACAAGAAACCAGACTTTAATGATATCAAACTGGAACTTGCCAAATACTATGAACTAACAAAATATGCAGCAACAATATCTTCAATATGTTAATAGCTTCAACATGTTTTGGTCAAGCCGTCATTTATTGTTCAGATAAACTCATAATATTCCTTTGATGTATGCGCAACTCTGTAAAATGCAACAAAAATAAAAAATTATATAAAAATATATTTAACGCGTGGATGTTACCATCCACAAGAGAGGAGACAGATCAGGGAGAAAGGGATAGAAAGAATGAGAGAAAAGACGAAAAGCAGGTTTGATACAAGAGAAATCCATGTACACAATGAATCTAGGTGTTCTGTAATGATTTACAAAAATGATATAGTTTATAACATTGAGTTTTTCATCATGACTCACAATTTAAGCAAATTTCAATCCAGAATTGAAGGAAAGTCTTTTCACAGACGACAATTGCGTCTTAACTACATGTATAGTGTTTAGTGTGCTAAAAGAAAGAATGACTGAGCAACTAAAGATTTCTGACAAATCCTCTACATATGTCACTTAATTCAAGATGTTCATGATGAATGGGAAGCTTGGATATCAGGCACTTTTCTACTGTTGAAGAAAATTGTAATTCAGCGGGGGTTTGTTTACGATACAGGGTCCTTAAATCTGAAAGATATTTCTATTTAAAAATATCTAAGTTAGTTGATCAAATGTTATTGTTTATGTCCTAAAACGTGTGGCTTACTCTAACTGTCAATAATTTGATAAGGGCTCGCAGTGGGTGAAATGCATTTCTTTGTAAAACACATACTGGATACCATTTGGATACCATTGTCTTCCAATGATTATCTGCGTGTGTTGTGTAGATATGAAACCAAAAATAAACATATAAGTAGTTTCAAATAGGACTACGTTTTCCACGGCTTACACCTGTGAAACGAAAGTTTTTGTTCATTATTTCGAAAGTAGTGCAAGTATCATATAATATGGTTCTTAGGGTCGTCAACCAAATTCATACACCACATAGTAAGTAATTCATGAGTAGATAAAGAAAAAACATAATCCTTATTCTAAACATAGTGATGAAAGTTACCATACATTAGAAACGCATTTGACAGGAATGTTCGCAACAGCAGGGTCCAACATTGCAGCATTAAAGTGTAGAGATTACCGACGTTTGTTCACCATTTCAGCCAACAACAAAGAACCACTGACGGGTGGGTTAAAAAGGCATTATTTTACAATTTTCATCGAGTACAGGAACTAGAAACAATTATTTCATATCAATAGAAGAAAGATTTAAGAAAAATTTGAAACACCTCTACGATCCTGCTCTCTTGGTCACAGTATCACCTTCCCGGATATCATTTCATGAGGCAGTTCTGTCCACTTTTTCGAATTTAATTGCCGCCTTGATAGTTTAATTAAAAGTATAGAGCATCGTGACTAGAAGGAAAATCTATCACGTCATGATGGAAAGCACGAAATAGTAACAGCCTCAGAACAGTAACTTATTGGAGACATTTCAAATAAACATTTCTATCTACCACACACTACGCTTTAGAGAATTGTGAAAATAACATAATTTGGTGAAAGAATACTATGTGGATGTTCATATACTTATGTTTAATTCTAGAGAAATTTGAGATTAGGGTTGTTGGTTCTAATTTCTTTGCAAATATTCTAAACATTCCATAGTATTAAACAAAAAGCTTAATACCAATTTACATGTAGCTGAAAATGTAAATCAAGGAGATACCTGTGAAAATAAATGATAAATAAGATTAAGATATGTAACAACTGGATTACTTAACATAGCATTTCTATTTATAATAGCAAAAAAACATTTAAGATACCATCATTCAAAACATTGAAACCATAATGACAGCAATTAGAAACAATCATGATGATTTTACTCGATTTTGTCAGTTTTGGGTTTTCTCTGTGATTAAAAAAACAGCACATATAGCATGTATACCATTAGTAATTTTGACTTACATATTTCGTGAGGTTCATGAAACTTTACTAGCAATCACACACTCATTACTTCCATTGTATATGTAATTTGATGTCAATGCAATTCACATTCAAAGATAACAATTATCTAAACATACTTTTTACAAGCCTATTTGACAATTGACGTCGTTAACACATATTCTTCCATTTCAGCTTGTTTAATATAAGCAAGTGATATAAGAACTGTTCCTTGTCTGTTTTAGAACTTTGGTTTTTAAACAATCGTATTGATATCTTATCCGCGTTAATTCGTTTGAGACTCTATCGTAAATTCCAAAGAATAATAATTGTCATCCTTTTAATAACGTTATTCAGCTTTCGATGGTGTTCTCTCATTTACTATACATATAAAAAGGTTAATTATATTTCGTAAGTCAAGTTCTTCTTTAAGATGATTTGTATGCGCTTTAACAAATTTAAAAAATCTGAGAGTCGTTATATTTCTAGTATTTCTCGGATAAATTGTAAGATACGTGAAGGTTTTTAGCTAGGATATTGATATTGAAGATCAGATATTACAAATACATGTTTATGACGTGAGACTAAAAGAATATGGTAAGTGGGGAACAAAACAAACAACAAAAGACATAAACCATTATAATGGTCAATGTTCTTTGCACATTCATGTTTTTGAACTATTGTGTACATTATCAATATCAGTTTTAGTATCATTCTGTATGCAAATTTTAATAAGAAATAACCAATATCTAAAATGTTATCCATGCATACCCGAGATGTAGCATATGTCACTGACAGACTCAATTGGTCGTTGATCGTTGTGGCAATAAGGACTCAATAAATTGACTCCGCGGTAAGACAATCATTCTATTCTGTTTGTGGTGTCCCAATTCATCCTTATTCCAATGATGGACCCTACAGCTTTTTTCAAATAGCTGCGGTTTCATAAACCACCATTTCATTACCACCTCAAAATAGCTTTTGGTTAGATAATTACGATACCGTGTCCAGAAAGAAGGGCACAGGAACTGAGCCCTCTCGGGAAAACACTCTTTGTAAATTTCTTCCTCCTTTCTGTTAGTGCTTAAAGACCATGCTTATTAACTTCATTTTATCAAGTGGCTTTGTCTCCTGAACAAACGTCTGCAAAGATAGACAAACAATCATACCATATAAAGGTAGACGGAAAGCGATGTAGTTTCGGGTTTTCAAACACATGCACAAGCGTGCACTTGCCAGCTCTTGTAGGAAACCATTTTTTGGTTCTCAAAGGGGTCAATGGGTATTAAAATGCGGTAGGAAATTAATGAAAGGGTAGGGAAATGACACTGATAGTATGGTATTAACATTTTATCGCCATGTATATGATTCAGATACATTTAATATTTGTCATGAATTATATTTTTAATTCTATAACAAGTATTGATTAAACAACTTGTATGATGCAGTATTGGATAAACATTACAAAAACTTTCTCTGATCTATACCTATGTCGAAAAGGAAAACACAACAAACAACAAGACATCTATCAACGATTGTTTTTCATTATTCTAAATACTTAAAAACAACACACCTATATTTGACAAGTGTATCCAATGACTATTCACACAAGATGTTACAATTTTGCTTATCAGTATGTTTACTCAAATCATTAACCATCTCCCTCAACATCACAAAAGGGATGTTGGTTTAAACATATTTTTATTCATAGAAAATGAATTTGGTTCGGTAAACAAGCAAGGCTTTGCTTTTCTGAATACCTCACCAATACAACATAATACAAAATAAACATACACAAGAACTAGATACAGAACATAATTAAATACAAGTGAACTGATTACATTGGGTGTGTATTTAAAATGAGAGCGAATTTCTTGCAGTTATATTCCATATATTATCCTATACAATATTTCTTAGAATGTTTTATCAAAGCGTTTCGTTTTGCACAGAAATTGGTGTAAGGACTCTATAATGTTCTTATTTTCATTGCTGGTAGCAGGGGGGATTCCGTATAATACAGTGCGGAGGTTGTGGCCATTTACATAGAAAAGTGCATCGTTTCGAATAGCTGTATATAATTTACAAGTAAAGAGGTAGTGAATGACATCTTCAGTGTGATACCCACATGCACATTCAGCGTTATTTGATATATGTCTACTAACCTTATCAGCATTAAGCTCGCTGCAACCTAGTTTAAGACGACAGTGTAGAATTTGGCAGAATCGACTTCCATAATTCAGATCGAGATAATTATGAGATTCCTTTGTGGTTACTATAGATTTAAACTCACCAATTGTTCTGGCGTTTGTGACGTCGTCGGGTAAGGAATTCCATATTTTAATTGTATCTGGTAAGAATGATGTTTCATAAAGTTTTGTTCTACATTTTATTGTTTGTAGCTTGGTATTATTTCTGAGATTGTATTGACTATTTTCGGCGACAGTTTTGGGTACAAGGTCACAGAGGTAGTCCGGCGCGAAATTATTAGTCATTTTGTAAAAAGTTAACAGCTTTGTTTCGCGTCTTCTTTCTTTTAGTGGTTTGAATTCGGTTTCAGAGTAAATTTTGTCATGGCTAGTACCACGAACAGCGCCACATATTGTTCTAAGAGCATCTAGCTGTAACCGCTCAAGAAGAAGAGATTGTTCATTCGTACAATTATCCCATATGTGACAACAGTAATCAAATATCGGCAGAACGTATGACTTGTACATGGTTTCGAGGGTTTTCCTGGAGAGACGATATTTGAAACTTCGCAGACAGTTGATCATGGGACTGACTTTCTCAATAACATTTTCAATATGACTCTTCCATGCACAATCACTTTGGAGAGTAATGCCAAGGTGTTTATGAGTTTGAACTTCTTGTATTTCAGATTGGTTCATTTTCAAAATAGGTTTTATATTGGTTTTCCGTTTTCGAGAGAAAGTTACAGTTTCTGTTTTGTTAGGATTAAAATTTACCTGCCACTTTTCTGCCCAGTTTGCGATTCGGATAAGATCGTCATTTAAACGAGATGCGGCAACGTCGTGATCATCTACAATTACATATATAGATGTGTCGTCTGCAAAGAGACGTATGTGACTCTCTATACCATCAACTATATCGTTGATATACACAATAAAGAGTAATGGTCCCAACACGGAACCTTGTGGGACTCCAGCCAAAACAGTTTTGTTATCAGAGTTATAGCCGTCAATAACAACTTTTTGTTGTCTTTTGTCTAAGTAACTTTCAAACCAATTCAACAGCGATCCATTGATACCGTAACTTTTTAGTTTTGAAATTATCCCTTTATGCCAAACTTTGTCGAATGCCTTACTTATGTCACAAAATACGGCTCTTACCTCCTTACCTTCGTCGATACCTTTAGCGATAAAATCATACAGATAGGTCAATT
This sequence comes from Steromphala cineraria, assembly GCA_916613615.1. Classification (NCBI taxonomy): domain Eukaryota; kingdom Metazoa; phylum Mollusca; class Gastropoda; order Trochida; family Trochidae; genus Steromphala; species Steromphala cineraria. Next base: position 54,070,606 of record OU744731.1, on the reverse strand, counting down.
GATTAGCTGTAGAATCTCCCGGCATAAATCCTGATTGTAAGTTAGTTAAGATATCATTATCTCTAAAGTAATTGAATACGTATTTAAACACGCATTTTTCAAAAACTTTAGATAGACAACTCGTAAGCGCGACCGGTCGATAGTTTGAGCATTCATTTACACTATTCTTTTTGTGGAGTGGTATGACTGACGCTTCCTTCCAGATACATGGAAATATAGATACTTGAAGAGACATATTAAAAAACGTTGTTAGCAACGGAGATAAATTCTGAGCAACGGTTCTAAGAAATCGATTGCCTATTCCATCTGGCCCTGTAGCTTTTGATGGATTAAGGGAGAGAAGAATATCTTTAACTTCGTCACTTGTAAGGTTAATGGAACTTAGCGTATCTGTAGTAATTTCAAATTGAATATCAGGTGGTTGCAAATTCGGATGGTCTACTATAGCTTGACTAACGAAGAAATCGTTCAGAAGATTAGCAATGTCTTTAGGGTTGTCGTAGATAACGTCATTTGATAAGATTGGCGGAAAATGGTTGCATTCAGACTTCATTTGTACATATTGTTTAACCATACGCCACCATGTTTTAGAACCTACGCAGGTATTAATTCTATCATCAATTTTTGAGTCACATTTCCTTTTAGCGACGCGTATTAAATTGATAACTTTGTTTCTAATTGATCGAAAATTTGCCCAATCAGAAGGACTGTTACGTCTTTTAGCCTTTTTATGGCAGCGGTTACGCTTTCGCATAGCAGAACGGATTTCGCTATTCATCCATAGAGGATCTTTTGTTCTGATGTTTACCAGTCTGTTTGGTGTTGTACTTTTTAAGATATGCTTCAGTTTGGAAGTGATTTGTTCAGCTGCATGGTTGATGTCCGAAGAAAATATTTCTTTCTCATCAATTTCTTTTAACATTCTGCGTGCACTTTCTGTATCCATCGCATTAAAATCATAAACGGTTCTTTTAATTGCTGCATTACTTGTATTCAGGTTTTCTCGTATTGTTATGAGGATTGGACAATGATCGCTACATATGGGATCTAGGACACCTGAACTAAGGACACTATTTTCATGGGTAACAAAAATCAAATCAATTAAGGTGCTAGAGCTATGCGTTATTCTTGTTGGTACATTAATAATTTGGCTTATCCCATACAAATGCTTCAATGTCTCGATTTTAGTGTTATTTTCATTTAATATATCTATGTTAAAGTCACCGGCGATTATGGTAAACATATTTAAATCGATTGCCTTGCCAATTGATTGGTCAATCAAATCCCAATATTGTTTGCTTTTGTCTGCGCGATAGAACGTACCGATGAGATAATGTCTGGTTTTACCTTTTATTTTAACCCACAACGCTTCGAGTCCAACAATATCTAATGTATCCATTATTTCTACACATAATGATTGCTTAACGTAAATGGCCACACCGCCGCCTCTTGTTAAACGATCTCTCCTAAAAGGCTTGTGGAAACCTGGAATTAATAAATCGTTGGTATGAATGGCATCGTTGAGGGATGTTCACAAGGGGCAAAAATTTAAGCCATCAATTTTATTTATTACAATCAGTCAATTAACGCCAACTTTTTCAAACATTAAAATGTGTTTTTCTTTTTAACTTGTATTTACTAGTTCTTACGGTTTACTGATTGCAGCAGGACTATATGTTTGTGAGACACATTTCATAGCAAAGACAATTACGACAAAAACTGAAAATAAGTACAATCAACGAGAATCATTCACATGTTAATCCTCTTGATTCAGCAATGAATTTTGTACTTGTTTTTTTAACAAAATAATTGACAAAGACAATCCTAAAATTTTTTTAGCTTAGAATGATGACAACAGTCTACCACTAATGATTACTAATGGGAACCAGAGAGATTACAACACATTGCGTTATAGATCTTTGTTTTTATTTCTTTAACAACACTAAGTTTGAAATGCTAAACAAATATTTAAGTGGGTGTAATTTAACCCTGTGCATTTTTAAATCTTTGATAGAAGATACAATTTGCTTTCAATGTTTATTGGATCCTTAAATTAAGAAATAAATCTGAGAAAAATATGAAATGTTGGATTAACTTCAGAAGACTTTCATCAACGGTTTCCTCAAAAGGGAAGTTTAACATAACTGTATTTAAACATCACGTTCCAATTTTTATTTAAGTGCGCCTTAGATGGATGAAGATGAGGTGAGGTGATTTGGAGTTTAACGCCATTTTCAAGAGACTTATATCACAGCTGCTAGTATTATTGCAGGATGAAAGTCCGCAATACCTGTGTGGCTATGCATTACGGCGAAACATCCGAGCATCGGCTGGAACTAGCAAGCCATTAAAGGAATTGCGCTAAAATTCAGTGTCGCATTTTGCACCCACACCTTACTGCGTGTAGAACAGTTCTCTACTGCAGACACAAGTGACGAGCCCCTGGCGAGATATAGATTGAAAAAACGATGTCTTGAAACTTAATCCAACTGTTTAAAATTAGCATTTCTTCTCATCATATAGTAGATTGGTGTTTATTCACTTATATGATGCGAGCATATTTTCCTTTAAGACCAAAGTCACTGCTGATTTTTTCAGAAGTAATCAAAATAATATAAATAAAATACTGCGTATGGTACTGTTGGTACAATTCATGTTCGTTTCCTATCCGTGTGATAATGATTTGCATGTGAAGTACCACATCATACTAGCCTCTCAGATAGTTTCAAGATTTAATCCTACCCGATGAATTGATGCATTATGTTATTAAAGAGACGCTTTCTAAGCAAAACAATAATGTAAGCAAACACTTATCTTATGGAACAAGAAAAGTTACGTTTAGGACGAAAACGACGTTGCTTCAAACTGAATTCTTGATTTGGACATTTCTATTGAGAGTTGTTGTTAACATGTTGACAAAAGGTTCATGAAAGTCTTAAAGTTGCTAAATATTCCCACATCATCCGAAGCAACACTTATGCGAAGGGACAGCTGCAGTTAAGAAATGAGCAATTAAAGACGAATTGAGTTGGCCATTGCAATTATGCTCTCGCATTAAACCAATTACTATAACGTGAGTGATAGTCATGTAAAATTGTGATTGCTTCGTATCTGTACTAATAAATAAACAAGCCACCTTAAGTGCGACACAATTCGTAGCATCTCAGTTCGTTTCAATTCTTACCTTCCTACGATGCAACCAAAGAAATCAAATATTAGATGAAAAAATTATATTTTGATATTGCAAGCAGTGTTGGTTTGATATATCAAACATGAAGACATATGCAAACTATACATAAAGAAAATGGTATATTTGTACCATTTCTTCTTCGTTTGCATGATTTGCAAGAACAATGGGTCTGTATTACCCAAAGTACCCAATATCATGTGACAAATTCAGTGTTTTTTCTCCAAAATCCCTGTTTGGGGCAATGGAGTTTTGAATGTGTATACTAAAGTATCTTAACAGCATGACTAGAGTTTACAAGTATACTCCTTCATCAAAAGTATTTCCAAATCAAAGGTTCACGACTGGCATCCAATGAATGTATAATGAGCGGCATATTATCCCTTTACAAAATGAAGACTTTTAAAGTTATTGAAACGGAAAGAGGTTTCTGGAATGTTGTCCGTTCTAAGGAGAATCTATATGTACTTGAATAGAAACATCTCTGGCCAATCTGAAACGATAGATTTGCAATTGGTGCTCTGTCTCTATAAATTACCTCATTTAAAGCTAGCACCTTGGACGAGTACACTGCCATCAGCATTCAGGATGTTTGAAGAGGAAAATCATGAAATGTCAAGTAGTGTTGTCCATTCTGCTACATATTCCGGAGATATCTTCAAACACGTGGTACCAGTAGATCAGCTCATAACGTGAGATGTAGTATGTTTACTCACTTGAAGGTCATTGTGTTTGCCTCCTCGTTACACCAGAGAAGAATGTTTAGTGTATTATTGTTCTCATGCAACCACACATAGTTCATTTACTGAAGGATGAAAAGAATCTTTAGGAGGATATATATACTTGCAGGAAATGGGGAATTCCTAAAAGCACAGATGTTCAGAAGTATGATTTTACATATTTCGTAGAGTTCGGAAATAAAAATTCAACCTTTTGGTCAATGTGTGTCATACAATAAACATATAATAGACATTTGCCTCAATACTGTCATAAAGAAGAGCTGGAAAATTTACACAGAAAACACATTTTGAATAACAAGAACATTATAAAGGAATAATTTATTAAACTATTATTTAGTTACTAACCTCCGACAAGTGATCTTAGCCTGTTAGCCATATAACATGCAATCGACTCATTCCCACTGATGTAATGAAACATCATTACCCAGAACAATCAGAGTTATCCGCCTGTCACTAGCCCACTAGGTGGCGTGACCTGTCATCCAATTAGATTCATTCACATTAAAGAGTCGGTAGTGTGCAGACGTGTTTTCTGTATCTCTCCCGATTGTATTGAGCTATTTAACGTGTTTTGTTGTTTGTTGACTTCCTTTATTCTTTTTCTCTTTCCCTTTTGGTCTGTCTATCTGTCTCTTTGCAGAGTATTCAGCCCCCGTGTTCGAATACTGTGTATTGAGAGTTTTTGGTTGACACAGCGACGTGTCAACTTCACGTGCTAGGCGAGCGACGGGCCGTCGCTCTCTCTATCTCCTTGTCGCGCACGCTTCGCCTGGGGCGAGGCGCTTACTGCCGGTGGGGTGGGACTGACGCTTGCGCTACCCACGCGCTAAGTGTCTCGTGCGCTTGCTGGCGCTGAGATTGGACAGGCGCTTGCGGTTTCGTACGCTTGGTGTCTCGTGCGCTTGCTAGCGCTAGGATTTGACAGGCGCCTCTCGCTTGGTGTCTCGTCGTGGTGTGTGACTCGCGCTCCTCTAGCGCTAGAGTTGGACAGGCGCTTGCGCCGACCTCACCTGGGAGCAGCACAAGCGTTACCGCTCTTCCATCCGGAAGAGTGAGTCGCAACAGGGCTCCAGGACGGCCAGACGCCCCATCCCGGGTGCGTCTTTCGCCATAGGCACCGCGCGAGTGTCGCCTGAGCGCTCGGACCTCATCATCACATAGGACGCCAGCGAGTTTGACTTTCTGTCCTCCCTGGCGTTGGACGTGGGGTCCGTGCGCTCGGACCAGTCTCTACGTGATCCTCTGGCTCTTGAGCGTGTGCCCGACGCTTCCCCCCCCCCCCCCCCCCGCAGGGTTCGTCTTCCGATGGGCACACCTCATTCACGGACGCCTCCCCACGGTGCGGAGGGCGTCGGAAGAAGGTGAAGAAGGCTTAGAAGCGCTCCAAGGCGCCCACGCCTCCTCCCTTAAACCACAAGGCGTTTAAGGACGATGTCCTTGCGTCCGTTACGACCATGTTGAGGGAATTTGTCTCCAATGACCCTCGGGATCGGCGCGAGGCTGTCGTTCCATCGGCGCCTCCCGCTAGGAAAGGGCGTTGTGTGACACTAGTGTCACCCCCCTCCTCGCTGCCTGATACGTCTGTGCCTTCCTTGTCAGAGCGCCAGGTGGAGGACAGAACCGAAGCGGATTCCCCCTCTTTTGTTCCTCCGATGTCCTCTGTTTTCGGCAATCGCGAGGAGGAGGCGCCGGATCAGGCGGAAAGAAGGATGGCAGCCATCGCTGACTGGTGCCAGGTAACTTTGCAGGAGGTGGATGAGGAGTGCTCATACTCCAAGCAGGCTCGCCTCGAAACCTTTCACTGTTCACTCGGGTGACCAAACCTATTGTCCAGTTCCTTCACAGGCAAGACATCCAGTTCGCGATGTATCTGGATGACGGGTTCGAGAGCCACTGCTCCCTGTCAACTCTTGCCAGGCAAAGGGACTTTGTGATCGCTCTGTTCAGGCGCTTGGGTTGATTTGTCAACCTAGACAAGTCGGACCTAGTACCGACGACGTCTCTCGTCTTCCTAGGCATCTTACTGGACACGACTCAGGACAAGGCCTTTGTCACGGAAGAGCGGATGGGGCGCTACAGGGAACTCCTAGCGCAGGCGTGTCGCGGGCCTCTCTCGCTCCGACAGTGGCAACGCCTCATAGGGTTCTTAACCTCAGCTCAAGATTACACGTGGAGGGGGAGGCACCAACTCCGCCCGCTCCAGGTAGTGCTGAAAGGGCACGTGCGGGAGGTATCGCATCACATCAGGATGCCGCAGGAGCAACCAGAGCAAACGGGTGAACGAGAACCCGCAGGTTCTTCATCTGCACGCTTGGGTTGTCTCCAAGACGGAATGAGGAGAGCAGGATTTTCGGTGGCGGTAGCCAGCGCCATGGCAACCTCACAGCGGTCATCCACTCGTAAGCTGTATGACTTTCAATTGGCTTCTTTTATGACCTTTTGCGAAAGGAGGGGTTCGATGTGCGCACGATAACGGTGCCCCAGGTATATCTCGGCCCTAAAGGAGCTCATTAGGACATGTAGGAACGTGGATGGCCGCCACAAACTGTGACCGCCAGAATGGGATCTGGCGATAGTGTTGAATCACCTCAAATCTGAGAACTACGAACCGCTGACGGACACGACGCTGCTGCGTCTTACCATTAAGACGTGCTTCTTGGTGGCAATGGGGTCAGCAGCTAGGATATCAGAGCTGCATGCCCTGCAAGCTGATTTGCTCAGGTTTGAGGTGAGAGATGGAGGATCAGCGACCTTGGGACTGGCGCCAGATTTCCTGTGCAAGAACCAAGGCGCTGACAACGTGGGAGGACCTTCACACTGCCGTCAATCTCCCCGGCTATCAAGCTGACGGACGAGCTGGAACGTCTCCTCTGTCTCCGCAGGCTCTTTTTGCCCCACTCCAAGACAAACTCAAAGGAGATTGACAAGAGGCAGTTGGGGGTCTTCCTCCGGCGCGGACCAACCCACATGAGATCGGCTACTATGGCCCTTCACAGCAATTTGTCAGTGGCGGATATCATGGCCGGCTGCTTCTGGAAGTCGGGCTTGGTGTTCGCCAACCACTACCTGCGCGATGTCTCCACGGAGGACCTGGAGGGCGTAGCCCGTCTAGGGGTGCAGGTATTTGCACAGCAGAGGACCACGGGGGCTCCCCCGGGTAGGGGGCGCAACCATCCACGATGATGACGCCTCACTCGTCGAGGTGGACATCTTAACACTTGTGAATAACATTTATTATCCCCCGCCACGAAGTGGAAGGGGGATATAGGTTTGAGCTCCGTCCGTGCGTGCGTGCGTGCGTGCGTGCGTCCGAGTTAAAGGAGCCAATTTTTCTCAGAAACTGTTACAGATAGGATCATCAAATTTGATGTGTGCCTTCAGGGTATCAATACCTTGATGGAGTTCGAAAATCAGAACCGCGCAAATATTTTGTCCGGAGTTATTGCCCTTGTTACGTTTTTTTGGGACTCTGTGTTCGAGGTGTCTTCAAAGGAGCCAATTTTTCTCAGTAACCGTTTAAGATAGGATCATCAAATTTTGTGTGTGCCTTCAGGGTATCAATACCTTGATGGAGTTCGAAAATGAGGTAAAGGAATTTACTTATTACAGAGTAACAGCCCATTTAGGAAAATATTGGTTACTTTAATGAAAACTTATTTGGCGGGGGATGTTGATGACCATGTCTTCTTGTTATTTTAACAGTTTATAGTGTCTTGTTGTGTTTTAATTAGGGGTCGTCGACCACGAGGGGTCAGACAATGGCCCATTTAGAACCGTCGCTCACTGGGTCGCGGATCCTCAGATCAATCTTGAGAGTTATCGCTGAACGCGACGAATGCTACCCACCACCTACAGTGGTATCAGGCTAAGGTCACTTGTCTGAGGTTAGTAACTAAATAATAGTACGTTTTTGATTAAACGTCATTATTTTTACTTACCGTAGACAAGTGACCGTCGTCACTCCCGCCCGCCTCCCCTCTTACGTATCCGTCGTTAATTGGGACTCCTAGGTAATGTGAATGAATCTAATTGGATGATAGGTCACGCCACCTAGTGGGCTAGTGACGGACGGATAACTCTGATTGTTCTGGGTAATGATGTTTCATTACATCAGTGGGAATGAGTCTATTACATGTTATATGGCTAACAGGCTAAGGTCACTTGTCTACGGTAAGTAAAACTAATGACGTTTAATCAAAAACGTACTATTTATTGCTTATTGGACATTCATGTTATCAGATATATTATTCATTGCCTTAAACTCACACAAATGTATTTAATATTGAAATATTTTTATAAGTACGTCAACAAAATTTGAATTTAGCTTTAATATTATAAAAATGTATTACGGTTTATAATTTTCAAGCAGTAAAATCAGATCTGAAACAAGCGAAACGTGAAATGTTGCCTCCACTTTGCACCAATCAATTTCATCATAAAAAAGACTTAAAAAAACCGAAGTTGCTGCAATGTCTTTTTAAATTCGTTATAGATTGTTATTTTAGAATGAGCCCATATAATGTTCATGTGTAAAACTGATAACATTAAGACACAGCTAAGATTCTTAGATATAGGGGGATTTTAAATACATTCAAACTCGGCTTTAGCTGACTTGTGAGGACAGAAGGACCAGGAAGGTTTCAAGGTTGCTAGGTATTCCTTCGTCATCTGCAGACGCAGAATATAGCTAGATGGACAGCTGCAGTTTGGTAATGAGACAATTACAGTTGAATTGAGTTGGAAATTGCAATTTAACTCTCTGATAAAACCATTTGTGATCATGTGTAGCATGTAAAATCTAAGACATTTTAAACATAAACTGAGTAGATATATATCATTTTGTCTTTTAGTAAAAATCAAAGTTATAAATATAATTTTTTTCAAATTACTGAATGAGATTCAAAACATTCAAATTTTATCTTCATGTAGCCGAAGATCTTATAGTATGAGAACACATCTCAGGGAACAAGATGCTATCACATTTCACAAAACTAACACTACTGAATTGAGTCATTTTACGTAACGTGCATGTTAACATTTGGTCATGTTCCAAAGGCACGTCTAGGCATCAATGTTGACATGTAATTATATGATGCAAAATTAAAGATAAAGCGATATGTATGAGGCAATAGTTTTAAGTGTCCGCGACATTTAGATTTTGAATATATAGATAACAATGAGGGATCAAATCATTCAAAAGGATATTTTACAAATCAGATGTATTCAATTGATCATACTGCTTTTCTTATCAATAATTGCTGTTTGCAATATGAGTGTAGCAAATGATTGAATCGAAATAGGAGAACAATGAAATTTATGAAAAGGAATGAGTAAAAGTTACAACAGCCATATCTACTGCCCATTGTGATAACATATGTGGAGGTTCATATTCAATACAATTAATAAACATATTAACGAATTAAAGATGGTTTTGAGCTGGTTTGTGTATTATGTATTTTCACACACATGATCTGTGTATTAAACAAGTTACTGACAAGGACAGCAAGCCTATGCCAACTGGATGATATACAAATCAAGATTATATCATTTATTAGTATTTCAAAAACATATCTTCTCCTGGTGATGTATCAATGAGGGATATTGTACATATCAGGCTCCCACTACTAAATTACAGCCCTCTGACTTAGTTCCGCTTTTTTTATATCTTACCCCCCCTCAAATTGTAAATAGTTTGACAGATCTTGCGCTTGTTGAAGAAATCGAGAGATAAAGGTCGTTCTTCTTGCACAATTAATAATACACTTAGATGTAGTTAGCAGCAAATATGTCTTCACAGAAAAGCGCTTTTACTTTAAAATTGTAAATGTACTTATTGATGGTTAACTGTGATAAATGTTTAATGCCATCAGTTATGTTATGTTGTAAGAATACCATTGCTTCTTTCAAATCAAGGATTATTGTGTTGACGTTTTTATCTTTGAAAGTATGAACATAGAGACATAGAGTTTTAAGTATCAATAGAGATTGTCTTAGACAGAGTTAAGACATCACGTGTTTGAGCTTCGTATCAGTTTAACATCCACAACATTATGTGATGGCTTACAAAACAAAAAAACCAAAAAGGCAATAGGTTGACATTGTGCAAAACTCTTGCTAGCTAATTGCAACTGCAATTTATGTTGAACATATCATTTTGTCTATTTCTTCTTCTGCCTGTGATTTCGTTTGTACAAATCCGTAAGAAAGCTATGGGTAATTGATGGCACTAATTATATATTCCCCGAGGGGGTAGACCAGTCTGCTATTCACTCTTGCTGGTGTCCAAAATGTGTGACAGCCTACTTAAAATGAACAGATCTTGTAGCTGATGTAATAATGAGTTGCTGATTGTCTAGCATCAGCTGGTTAAGATGACTATATAGAAGTCATATAGTATCCAGACTTCAGAACATATGAACTGAGAACCCTCTGATAGCAGTCCCTCTCGTATTCTCAATATACTAGGGACTAAGGTATTATCAACTTCATTTTATCAAGTGGCTTTGTCATCTTAAAATATGTCATCAGTAATTCCATACAAAGAGAGACGATGGAGAGGAGAGATGCCCTTCTCTATACAAGAACCTGTGTACACTTGCCAGCTATATTACAGTTCAACACGCACCTGAGCAGGAGATCAAGTAAACAGTTTCTTTATGTAGACTGCTTTAAAGATGACTAACAAAAGAGGGAGTCAGGGGGTTAATGTTGTAGAAATTGAATGAATGAGGTATATGACATTTATAGTTTGCCTTACATAAATTGTTTTAAAATATGTATGATATGTATGATAAAGGATATTTATCTGAATTGACGTTGTTGAAATGCGCTGATTTGTATATTAGAATTAGAACTTCTCTAAGTTCCCTTAATCGCAATACACTTAACCACTTGTGTACATATAGTGGTGGAGTAAACGCATCGAATCAAATCAGATTGTAGTTTTACAAGAACAAAGATATTTGCAACTTCATACCATTTGATGACAATCAGTAGATATTTCATGCAACATAATATGCTATATTTCAGAGTTGAAAAAAGACGTAACAATGCTAATTTGATTCAGCAATATATTGTGTTTTACCAAACATGATTCATATAGAAAACCTCCTTGAAGTTTATCTAAGCTTTCAACAGCAACACGCTAATGATTACTAATGATATATAAAAAGATCACAACAAATGAGCAATAAATCACTATTTCTTTTACAATATTCATGCGTTTTCGTTTGCAATGGAAATGCTTATGAAATATTCAACGTCATTTGTAATTTGTATAGAGCTTTAAATGGAAATGTAAATGATATGCACAACAATTTGAATTATGCGATGCACAATGGGTTAAATAATTGAGCATGCTAATCCATCTCTATCAAGTATACTGTGGTCGACAATCTGATTGCTTACTTAACGACGTATTATGCTTTAAAGGGGCAGAAGCACGTTTTTGAAGAAAATATATTTGCAATGTTTCACCGAAAATTGTTCGTTGATGATAAATGTATTAATTTGATACTGTCAAAACCTCATTACACAAACAAATCATCCATAATCAGAGAACAAATTATACAGATTCAAATAAAGTCCATGAACATTAATTCATGTTGTGTAAAGAAAAGGTATCGCACGGCTGAATTTAATTATTTGATTTATTACTGCTTTATTTAATTTAAATACACTGTCTCTCAAATGGAACCATTTAGTGTCATTTTCCTGACATCACCTTATATCCCTCTAAACGTGCTACTGACGACACATCAAACTGTACATATAAAAGTCGTGCTTGAACTTTTCCTACTTTCAAACAATGACTTGCCTGTATTCCGTTTAAAAGAAATATCTTGACTCGAAAAGGCAAACTAAAATGATAAAATGTATTTGTCACCAGAAATTTCATTGTTAAGGAAAAGGACGTTTAAGTACACTATCATTAGCGATTTTGGATGTTTGAAGTATGGTGAAGATGATGAAACAATACCGACATAGTTATAACAAGCTACTGACGAAAGGTCAAGTGATGTCAATCCTATTGCAGATTCCGGTCGTATCTTCCAACACCTGGTACCAGAAGATCTGCTCATTACCTCCATACAAGTAACTTTATACACTCAACCGCCATTGTGTCCAGCCTCTTTTAGCAATAACAAGGATGCTTAGGATGTGAATTGTATAAGCAACACTCACACTTACTGAGTATATTCACATAAAAGAGAAGGATTGTTGAAGGACGTTATCTCATTACATCATATTGATTTGAACTGTTAATCCCACTGGTATGAATTCGCAGAGTTAAGAAGAACCTTAGTAACTGTCACGTCAAAACAGATATACAGGTTTATATACTTTTACATGAAAAGGGTAAAATCGACCTTTAAAGCAGGGGAAGCTATAACATAAATTAAACGTTTTATCATGCCTAATAAGAAACCCAGAGAAATTATCCTGTTTAAACAATTATTGACAAAAACGTTATCTTCATATGATTTAGCAATACTTAGTGGTTTCGTTTTATTTCAATTCGCAAATAATTATCTTTATCTGGGGTTATCATTCCTATAAATAGTGATACCAAATAGGCAAATTAACTGAATTTTCTCTTCCAGCATTAGATACTTTCATCGTTAAAAATCATGTTACAAATAGCTTTTCCGAAATGAAATGACTAGAATTTACTCGGGAATGTTTTCAGGTAAAAGAAAGAGGGTTGTTTAACTTTTCATTCGGTGTGTACAAAAAACATATACCTAAATTCTCAAAATAACATCCCCATTGTCCATCTTCACATTACAACAATATATTTCATCATGCATCAATCTGTAGTTTATCTGTAAATCTGTTTTGGCATTCTCCACTGAATGCAACTATAAATGTAAATGAAAAAAGAGCAGTTTGAAAAGAATAACACTGATACTCAATTCAGGCACCTTCTTCTTAAAGGAAAACGTGATTGAAAAATCATTTTAATCGGATTGAACAGACCTGTGAAGAAAAGGTTCATGATTGTATTAAGGTATTGCTGAACCATCTTAAGAAGCAGCAGTGTATTAAGGTATTCCTGAACCATCTTAAGAAGCAGCAGTGTATTAAGGTATTCCTGAACCATCTTAAGAAGCAGCAGTGTATTAAGGTATTCCTGAACCATCTTAAGAAGCAGCAGTGTATTAAGGTATTCCTGAACCATCTTAAGAAGCAGCAGGTGATCTTTTACACAGCTGGCTTTAAGAAATGAGCAAGTAGAGACGAATCAAGATGTACCTTGTAACTAAGACCCGCCATGTACATGTAGACCTCCTATAATTGGCTTTGAGTTGATTATAGCATCATTAAAGACGAATTATTATCCAGTGCACAACTTTCAAAAATAAACAAATTAATGAGTAAAAGTGTTTTTATTTATTTCACTGAGTCATCAGTTTTTTGAGAAATGTAAATTAAAAAGACAAACAATATATAAACATGAAGTGTGCATATGTACTGAAATTGTAACAGCATTATTAGGGGAAGTGATTGTCATTATAATTTAAAATTGGAATTTTATTTCTTATTTCAAAATCTTCTTTGATTATCTAAACATATCAAATGGTATGTGTAATGATTGCACGAATTCTATGGAGTCAGACGTATTGATTACAATTATCAATAGTTGTTTATTAAAGTTGTCTATTTGCTAAAAATAACTTTTCAATCAATTCATTGCCATGTTAAATCAATTTTAAATGCACATATTGTATTTTATGAGTGTATTTTAAATATACTATATCATAAACAACTACATAGAGAGTTTAAAATATTGATAACAAAACAGATCGCTATCGTTTAAATAATTAGTATATACATTTATTCAGATAGTTAAGTCGCCATGAAGACAGAGGCTTTAAACGGCACTAATGAATATGACATAAAAACAGTAATCCTTTAATTTAAAAATATGAAAAATCCATCACGCAATGATGCCTACAGATTCGTAAATTCCCACTTCAAGATTCTCACTGCACACTTTCCACATTGTACAAAAGATGGATGAAATAATGTTTGAAAGACTGTCTCCCATTTGTTAACGTCTCAAGTGTCTCATATTTCCACTTGTTGAACATTCAGCTTGGGCCATAAACACTGTTATACCTTAAACATCATTTAACATAAGTTCAAACTGCACACACGAATATTTTTTGTCCGAAATCCAAAAGCAAAACTACATGTAATTTAGAATTTTTAGATAATGGAATATACTTTACCAAAAGGGATACCAAGTTTACTCTTTCAATATCATTTCATTCAAAATCGTCATCACATAATTCGTTCAGGTGATCATTGGGCTAGTATTACTCAAGTAATTTTATAAATATAGCTGAGTTATTGACATTTGAATTATATTCTGATATTGAGTACAGGCAATCGACTAAGGCAAGCGTTGTTCAGTAAGCATTTAATTGTTGACCACAGTATAATTTATCGATTTGTTTAAAAATTTAATGTCAATTCATATTACCTCAATTTTCATTTAAAGCACAATGCAAATTACAAATGATTTAAGTGCATTATGCATTTCCATTGCTGATACAAACAGATTAATATATTTTTTAAATGATGATTTATTGCTCAATTTGCTGTGATCTTTTTACATCATTAGTAACCATAAGCGTGTTGCTGGTGAAAGCTTATATAAACTTCAAGGAGTCCCTCTTCTTAAGATATGGTTTGTAAAAGAAATTAATACACACTATATATTGCAGAATAACGACTGCTCTAGTGCAATTAAGCATTGTTACTCTTTCTTTCGGCCCTAACAATATCAAATGATAGCTCACGATTGCCGTCAAATTGCCATATTGAGCTTCAAAGACCTAAAAAGATCTTTGTTCTCACATTTACAATCTGATTTGATTTTATGCTTATATTACACCCCTCAATGCAACGTTGCAAAGTATCAAAAATGCTTAATAATTTAAAATACAATTCAGTCTATTTAAACCACGTCAATTCAGACACACATCCTTTACAACACACATCATACATATCTTTCAAACAAAGTTGGGTATACGTGTCACTGACCTCCCTCATTCATTTTGCTACCACATTAACCCATTGACTCGCTCTTTTGTTAGTCATCTTGAAAGCAGTTTACACAAAGAAACTGTCGACTTCTTCTCCTACTCGGAATTCTTGTAAGGTGATAATAGAACAGGCAAGTGCGCACAGGTGCGTGTAAAAGGAATTAACAAATTGCCCCATTGTTCGTATCTCTTTGCATAGAATAACTGATGACGTATGTTCGGGGGAGGAAGCCACTTGAAATGAAGGTGATAACCATTGTGTTCCAGCATTATGAGAAGGGAGCAGATAACAGGGGATGTTCTCAGTTCATAGGTTCTTGATTTTGGAGCAGATAACAGGGAGGGTTATGAGAGAGTTCTCGGTTCATAGATTCTTGATTCTGGAGCAGATAACAGGGAGGGTTATGAGAGAGTTCTCGGTTCATAGATTCTTCATTCTGGAGCAGATAACAGGGAGGGTTATGAGAGAGTTCTCGGTTCATAGATTCTTGATTCAGAAGACTAAGTTAAAATACTTATACATAATCATGTTCACCAGTAGATGAAAGATAAAACGCAACTCATTTCTACATCAATCGTAGGGAAGATTAGTTCTTTTCATGTGACCCATACCTTCTGGGCGGAACTTGCAAAATGGATGACCAATAACAAAAAAGTATTTGAAATTAACAAGTTATTGGTTTGGTTTGGTATCTTTAATAGTAACTCATTTTTGATTCATATAATATTTTCTTAAAACATGCTTATTTATATCTGAACTTTAAAGATAATAATGCCAAAATGCACTTAATATTTTGAAAGACATTGACATTGTTGAAAAATTTTAATCCACAGAAAATGGTTTCAATTAATCTGAATATTCCAATGCTAAGACTAAGACAAGACAAATATTGAACAAAGGACTATTTTATTGACTGACCATTACCCATTGATCAGTGACATTTCTTGTTTTCAAATAAAGCGTAAGGAAGATCGTTTCATTTCAAATAGGCTGACACACATTTTTGACACTGGCGACAGAGAATGTGGGAGTGGTTTACCCAGTTTACCCATATCAGTGCCACGATATCGCAGCTACATATAGCCATATAGTTCTGCACAGGAGCAAGACCTAGATCTAACCAATTAACAAATAACGTTAGCGTTTTGAGTAATTCTTTATATATACCATTCAACATATTTACTTTTAACAAAGCAGAAGCTTAAAATATTGAAATGAACAATGTGCACACAGGGAATTATTCTGAATTAAATTTTTAAAATGCTTGACTGACAACAATAAATGAAATATAACATTACTTAACACACAGTTTATCACAGTTTACCATCACGAGGTACCTTTATGATTACGAATTGTTAATGCTCTTATCTATAAAAAAAATTTGTTGCTACATGTAACTACATGCATATGCTAATTGTGTTCGGAGAACGACCTATCTCTTGAATACTTTAACAAGCGTCCATGGGCGGAATAGCGCAGTGGTTAGCGCTTTCAGCTAAAGATCATAGGGGCTCGGCAACATTGTCTGCGGTAAAGAACTGTTCTTCACACAGTAACGTTTGTGTGCAATGCTTCACTGAATTTCAGCGCAATGCCACACATTGTCCGCAGATGATGACAGGTTTCAGCGCAAGGCCACCCATTGTCCGCAGATGATGTCAGGTTTCAGCGCAATGCCACCCATTGTCCGCAGATGATGTCAGGTTTCAGCGCAATGCCACCCATTGTCCGCAGATGATGTCAGGTTTCAGCGCAATGCCACCCACTGTCCGCAGATGATGTCAGGTTTCAGCGCAATGCCACCCATTGTCCGCAGATGATGTCAGGTTTCAGCGCAATGCCACCCATTGTCCGCAGATGATGTCAGGTTTCAGCGCAATGCCACCCACTGTCCGCAGATGATGTCAGGTTTCAGCGCAATGCCACCCATTGTCCACAGATGATGTCAGGTTTCAGCGCAATGCCACCAATTGTCCGCAGATGATGTCAGGTTTCAGCGCAATGCCACCCACTGTCCGCAGATGATGTCAGGTTTCAGCGCTATGCCACCCACTGTCCGCAGATGATGTCAGGTTTCAGCGCAATGCCACCCATTGTCCGCAGATGATGACAGGTTTCAGCGCAATGCAACCCATTGTCCGCAGATGATGACAGGTTTCAGCGCAATGCCAACCGTTGTCCGCAGATGATGACAGGTTTCAGCGCAATGCCACACATTGTCCGCAGATGATGTCAGGTTTCAGCGCAATGCAACACATTGTCCGCAGATGATGTCAGGTTTCAGCGCAATGCCACACATTGTCCGCAGATGATGTCAGGTTTCAGCGCAATGCCACACATTGTCCGCAGATGATGTCAGGTTTCAGCGCAATGCAACACATTGTCCGCAGATGATGTCAGGTTTCAGCGCAATGCCACCCATTGTCCGCAGATGATGTCAGGTTTCAGCGCAATGCCACCCATTGTCCGCAGATGATGTCAGGTTGCAGCGCAATGCCACACATTGTCCGCAGATGATGACAGGTTTCAGCGCAATGCCACCAATTGTCCGCAGATGGTGTCAGGTTTCAGCGCAATGCCACCCATTGTCCGCAGATGATGTCAGGTTTCAGCGCAATGCCAACCATTGTCCGCAGATGATGTCAGGTTTCAGCGAAAGGCATAGCCACAATAAATTCATTAACTGTTTGGAATGTCTTTAAACTTGTCACATGTAATCACTATGAGGAGTGTAGTTGCCTTTGTATGTTTTGTTCCTTTTCAAATTAAACATGAAATTTCTCTCCAATTGTTGGTCAAGTATGTGATCAACGCATATTGCACAATTATCCTTTATAAGTTGAGTATATAACATATTAAAAAATGTGTTTAGATAACCCTTTTTCATGCTTTGATCCATCATTTCTATCAATTTCATCCAATTCTAAACAAATTCTAACTCTAATCTCGGTTTCTAAACTTTTTGAAACAAACACAATTTGATATTTCGAATAAGTTTGATACGCTTTATAGCTCATCAGGTCTGAAAGACCCGATGGGCTTATGGCATGGCATGGCGTCCGGCGTCCGTCCGTCCGTCCGTCCATCCGTAAACTTTTCACATTTTCGACTTCTTCTCCAGAACCAATGACTCTAGAGAGCTGATATTTGATGTGTAGACTCCTTGGCCAATGGGGATTTGAAATTGTAGATTTAATGCCTCATGACCCCAAATGGGGTCACAGGGGTCAACATATATTGAGAAAATGGATTATTATAACTTTTACACTTTAATTCATTACATTAATGTTATATTCAATGAAATGTATTCATTGATTGCGAGACCTTGAGTGTCAAAAATCAAGGTCACAAGAAAATGCCCAATATGCTGAGACTTGTAGAAGGCGGAACAGGGTAAGGCGAAACCCCAAGTTTCGGGGCTGCTCTGCTTTTGCGGTGTCCCGCAAACGCTAATCTAGTTTAATTCTAGTGTAAACATCAACTTCAATTTAATAATTGCCTATTGGCTGGTAGATACCTGTTTGGCCTCTTTTTGTTTTTAATCTAGTATTTTGAGTATACGTGTCATGCAATCACCCTCATTGACCCCTACAATTTCTGGTATAGAAACCTTGCCTTATACTTTATAAAAACATGGTACTTTATTTTAGCTCATTTTAGTCTGAAAGACTTGATGGGTTTATGTCATGGCATGGCGTCCGTCCGTCCATCCGTAAACTTTTCACATTTTTGACTTCTTCTCCAGAAACAATGATCGTAGAAAGCTGAAATTTGATGTGCAGACTCTTTGGCAAATGGGGATTCTAAATTGTAGATTTCGTGACCCAAATGGCTATGTCCCCAAATGGGGTCACTGGGGTCAAAACCTTGAAACCTATTTTCATCTTCTTCTCCAGTTTCAAAAGTTCTAGAGAGCTGAAAAGTTGTGTGTAGACTCCTTGGCCAATGGGGATTCTAAATTTTAGGTTTGGGGTCACCGGGGTCAAAGCCTTAAAAACCTAATTTCATCTTCTGCACCAGGTCCAAAAGGTCTAGAGAGCTGAAAAGTTGTGTGTAGACTCCTTGGCCAATGAGGATTTTAAATTGTTGATTTCATGACCTCATGACCCAAAATTGGGTCACAGGGGTCAAAGCCTTAAAAAACTATTTTCATCTTCTCCAGTTCCAAAAGGTCTAGAGAGCTGAAAAGTTGTGTGTAGACTCCTTGGCCAATGGGGATTCTAAATTGTAGATTTCATGACCTCATGACCCCAAATGGGGTCACAGGGGTCAAAGCCTTAAAAACCTATTTCATCTTCTGCTCCAGTTCCAAAAGGTCTAAAGAGCTGAAAAGTTGTGTTTAGACTTCTTGGCCAATGGGGATTCTAAATTGTAGATTTCATGACCTCATGACCCCAGGGGTCAAAACCTTTAAAACCTAAATTCATCTTCTGCTCCAGTTCCAAAAGGTCTAGAGAGCTGAAAAGTTGTGTGTAGACTTCTTGGCCAATGAGGATTCTAAATTGTAGATTTGATTACCCCAAATGGGGTCACAGGGATCAAAACCTTTTTCCATCAAAAGTCTGATGAGCTACAGAGCCCATGGCTCTATTTTTATATTTTTCTGTCTCTCATTCGCATGATTGAAATATTTCCTGTAATTAGTGTCTAACATATATAGCCCTTTTTAACATGTAAGCTTCATAATACATTGATACATCTAAACCACGTTGACCTTATTGAAATATGTATGTAATGTAAAACGACTGAAAACGGCAGTGTTAGGTTAGTGAAATGTGACAGGTATCTTGTTCGTAGAAATTAGATTAATGTTATAGGAATATTAATTAGAGTTATTTTGAGTTTTTTTTATAAAACTCACTTAATATATCATTCCAAATAGAACACATTTTAAATTACTTTCTTTAGTTATGCTGGTACTATTTTGATAAAGATCTAACAACTGTATGATTGTTTTCAATACTTTAAAGGGACAGTAGCACGTTTTAAGGGGGGGATGTGATGTAATGTCAAGAAAGTGAAAATAAATGGTTCCAATTGAAAGACAATGAACTAAATGAAGCAGTAATAAATCAAATATTTAATGTTAAGTTCAGTCATGCGATTCCTTTTCATCATACAATGGATAGTGTTCTCGGCATAATAAAGCCAACGGATATTTTCGATATCCGTTGGGCGTGGCTAAGGGTCATATACGGATACCGATGCAAATTTCAAAGGTCAAGGTCGGAACTTCTTTCGAAAATTCCGATGACGTCACAAGCGTTAACATTTTGAACGCTTTTAGTAACGGAGAGAGGCATTACAATATGAATGATACATTGTATAAACATTAATCTAAGAAATAACAACACAATTGTATGGGTCTTTAGCCATATGTATGATTTTGCAGTGCTAAAACACTGTCATCACGATTTGATTGAAACCGAATCAGGCATTTTTTCGAACTAAATTTTAAAATGACATTGTATGATAAAGAAGTTATCATGCTCGTGTGTTTTGGGATCGTAAATATCCTGCATTAGGAATAATCACTATGTATTTAGCTCGCCATGGCTCGCAAAATACAATGTTTATTCCTAATGCAGGATATTTTCGATCTCAAAAGACACTCGCATGATAACCTCTATTTTTTACACAAATTCAATTAAAGGTGTTCACACAAAAATGGCCACCAATTGACACATTAAGAATCTTTCTAATTTGTTCTCTGACTATGGATGATAGGTTTGTGTAATGATATTTTATACACTATAAAAATAAAACATTAAGCATTAAAGGGGCAGTAGTACGTTTTTTGATAATTTTACATTTTAAATATTTCTCTTATAATTGTAAGTAAATGCTAAATGTATCATATTGACAGTGTCAACAATCTCATTACACAAGCCAATTACCCATAGTCAGAGGACAAAGTATGAGGCTTCACATAAAATCCATTGGCGGCCATTTTTGTGTGAACACCTTTTATTCATTTTTGTAAGAAAAATGAATCTCACGGCTGAACTTTACGTTATATATTTGAATTATTACTTCTTCATTTAGTTTGAATACATTGTCTTTCAATTGGAACTATTTATTTCCATTTTCCTGACATCACCTTATATTCACCCTAAAAACGTGCTACTGCCCCTTTAAAGTACAATTATCAGTGAAAACTTTGTAATATAAAAAATTCAAAAAAAGGGCTACTGCCCCTTTAATTTGTAAGCCAGTTTGCCAAAATGTTAAGTGATATTTTAAATGTTGTTCCCCAAATATCTAAACTAAACTGTTTCTGTATTTATTCTGTGTACACTTGCTTTGTCTGTACATAACTACGGCTCAATTGATAACATATGGTTCAATTCGAGAGTTTAATTACAATGTCCAACTCAATTCATCTTTAATTGCTCACTTCTAAACTACAGCTGTCCACTCATATACGTGTTGTGTCCGTCGATGATGGCGCATTTCCTCCCTTCTTACTTTCTTGAACCTTTTGTCCTTAGAAGCTTGCTTAAGCCGATATAAAAATAGGTTTAAATCAGGCCTTGAAAGGATAGTCTTGATGTGTCTTTATGTTCTTTCTTTTCCACATAAATAGTTAATTTAAGAAAAGTTTAATTCTCTGTGTAGCAACGTCCTTTGTATAACGTTATTGATGATTAAATGTATTGGTGATAGGTGAAGGCAAACGTTATGTATGCTTCTCTTGATAAAGTTCAGGATTTCGTGCTTGAAAATCAATCAACCTTAATCAAATTTGTGTCTTATTGCAAAAAATGACAATATTTCTTGACATGTTTGCATATAATAAAGTGTTTTTTCTCAAAACGTTAAGACGTATGACTTGCCTTGTCATCAGTCACCAAGTTGGTTTGCTAGATTTTAGACTTTTCTCCATCACTGGACTCATTACCTGATCCTGGTGTGGTGGTTTGTGTGCCTCGGCAACCCTGAAAGCTGTACCAGCTGGAGCTTCTATGCTCCTGGTAGGGTCATCGAACCTGGACAGGTCGACGGGTAGAAGCCAGACCAAATGAGACTCCTTCTAAAACCCGCTTTCCATCTCTCACTATGCCTTTCATTCCGTCTTTTCCCTCATTCTTTCGATCCCTTTCTCCCGAAACACCCACTTTTGGAAGGCAACATCCACATGTTAAATAGCTGCAAAATTGCTGACAACGCGTAAAACTCCTGTCGATCCCTTTCTCTCTGATCTGTCTACTCTCTTTTTGATGGCGACATCCACGTGTTTAATAACTGAAATATTGTTCAAAACACGTAAAACACCAACTCACTCACTCACTCAATTTTAGGCTCTTCTATCGAATATACAAAATCTAGCTTCGGAACCGACTATGTAAGATAACAACTTGGCTCAAAATTAATCCACTGTGACCTATATTGATATACCATTCTTCAAGACGCCCTTCTCCTATTTCAATATATATAAGCAGTAACACTGAATGCTCATAATGTTCATACCCTAAGAACCCTTGTTAAGTTCTTCAAGGGGTGGGACACAATGACCGGTAAGTGTGTAAAGTTTGTGTTGTTGTGGTAATGAGGAGATCTTCTGGTACCAGGTGTTGGAAGATGACCTAAATCATCAATGGTTGGACATCACTTGACATTTGTCTGTTTCTTGATATAACTCTTCGAACATCCTAAATGGCTAATGACTTTGTTATCACCAAAGGTCCTTGCTTTGAAGAAGGTAGTTGATGGAGGAGGAACACCTAATCTGCCATTTTTATATTGGCCTCCTCAAGTCAAGATGTTTCTAATGAGTGATATAAACACTTTCTGGCTCTCAAGAAATACAAGCAAACCCAATTTCTGTATCAAAACCTTTGAATGTCTTTATTTTGTCAATTATCTAATATTCATTTGATACCTGTCGTGTAACTAATTTTTAAGGTGCTTTGAAAATTCCTACCTTGGAATAGTGTTAATGTGATAATTCATTGAATATGGTACTTATGGGTTTCATCGGTACTTAGAATTACAATGATTTCAAAACGATACCCTGTGTCAGTCGATGAATGCTTAACAAATCAGATATTTTCACTCAACACTTCTTGCGATGTCCTGGTACATGAGATACATTTTTATTTCCGGTATATGCATTCTCTTATTGTGTATTTTCGATTATAAAGATGCATCCATGACATCAGGTATGGTTATATTTTTAACTGCCTGAGACATTATTATGATTTTAAACTTTATCTGCATAGGTTGTTTTGGCTTGTTATCAAAAGTGAAAATATATCGATAGAACCAGAAATGAACCTGCAGCACCTTAGTCATTGAATAACATATTGTCATTGTTTGAATTAGTTTTATGAATCCGAATGAAAATTCAAAATATCCAGAATAAATAAATAAAAGATCATTTTACGCTTTCGACTGACTTTGATAACATGAAAGGTGAACATATGCTCATTCTAAACAATGTTGATTGCTTATTATATTTTCTTGATATACATTGTTTATCACAACCCATATCTTGTTGCGACAGAGGTTCTTTAAGAAGAATGAGTTTGGGGCCTCTGTAGATATGAGCATATTTTTACGTCCAGGTTTGTATACATTTATGTCGAGATATATTGCAAAAGATAGAATTAACTTGTATTGGTTAGATACTTAGTCAAGTGCATACCATTCCTTCTTCATTCTCTGAACCTTCCTTGTAACGTCCGTGAAATATTCCAGAAAATCAGATTACCTATAGGCCATGATTGCGGTTCAAATATCTATCATTTGGAACAAAATTAGGTTGAAATACAATGTTGAATGTAAGTGTAAGTGTATGTTAAGGTGAAAAGATTGTTACCAAAAGTGTATCATAACTTTTCACTGGAAAGTAAAATGCAAGGGGCTAAATTACACCTAGTTAATGTTTCTAACGTTAATTATAACAAATGGGACTTTTTAAAGATATAAGCAACAAAGATCTATAACGCAACTCGTTTGAACTCCTTAGTTCTCATTAGTTATCATTAGCAGGAAACTGCTCTCATCATTCTTAGCTAACATTTTTATTTCAATGACTCTTACTTTGTAAATTAATTACTTTGTAAAAACCAAGTATATGATATGACATTCACTGCTGAATCCAGAGGATTAGAATGTTAAAGCTGCTCACATATGCATATTGTACGTCTTAGCGTTTTTACGTATTTGTCTCTACTATGCTTTATGTCACACAAATAAAGTGGCATGCTGTAATTAGTATACCTTAATATATTTAAAAGTTGATATAACTACATTTTGATATTAACCACTATTGGCATAGATTGAATATTGAAATGAAACATAATGATGTGTCATTTTTAAGGTTATTGATTGATAATTAGGGAATAACTTAGCCCATATAATTCTTTGATTATTTAATGCCTTTTTGAATAATAATGGGATACATTTGTTACAGATGGGTGTGCTGTGAAGCATGTTTTTAAGTATTCAAACTACTGCAAAACCAACCTTGATCGATGTCTATCAATTACCCTTTTTGTTCTATTGCTGCTTTCCCTTATGAAATAGGTATAGATAAATAAATCAGATAGTTTATTAAATATTGAATTTTTAATCAATATATACTGAACATCTTTGAAAACGAACCACCTTTAATAGTTTGGATTTCCAAGAGCATAAGCGAGCAATCCGTGTATATTGGCCATACGTTTGTAGACCAATGTTTGGTAAAGAAAAGAAACAAAAACAAATCAAACAAAACGGTTGACCATGAAAGAAAGGTGGTGTCCAAATGAAAAGTCAGTAACGTGTATGACCACCGTTAACAGCAACACAGGCTGTGCATCGTCTCCTCATTGAGCGGATAAGCCTCTGAATGATGTTCTGAGGAATTCCATTCCTCTCTTGTTGCAAAGCATTGTCACATTGATGTGCCAACCTGCAACATGCCCAAGGCGCATTCTCGTTCCTCTGCTGACAATCTTGGCATTGCTAAATAAACTTTACTTTGACAGGTACAGCTGAAATGAGGATGATTTAATGCTGACGGTAATTTATACCCCGACACAGCATGTTTTCCCGCATGCAATTTGTGCTGTTCCTGTGTGTTGTGCATGCGTTTTGTTGTTTTCATGTAATTTGTTCGATGATATGATCGGGCACTCCGTTCTCGGCTATATGTCGTTTTTTATGGTCTTTTGTGTTATTAGCAACATTTCCAACCTTCATTTATACTCTAAAAATAATAATATTACCATAATTCAAATTTACAGATGGTGCGTTTTCAAAGATGTTCAGTATATGTAAAATACCCCAATACATAAAATCTTAATAGTACATCTGTATCAAATATAAAATGCTAATTATTGTTTATACCACACAAGACACCAATGTCATTTACCTACTCTTCCATTAAGTCTATGTGGCCATTGATCGACTCTTCTTCAGTCATCTTATAAACAGATATCACAAAGAACCTGTTCACATGTTGTCTTACAGGGGCGCTTGGTGGTTGATTACAGAACATGGGTGCGCAGGTGCGTGTTAAAGGAAAGATAGCTCGCCTTTCTGTCCGTCTCGCTTCACATTGAACATTTGCTGAGGAATGTCTAGAAACAAGGCTACTTGATATCATAAAATTGATCATACCTTGCCTTTTAAATAGCAAGACTTATTTGAAGGGAGAAGATTGCGTTAACAGAGAGTGGTATTCGTGGTATATTTCATTTTAAATTACTTGTTTTAAGGTGATAATGATATACTTGGTCTGGATTTTTTAAACTCTCTTAGTGCTCAAATAGTCATAGGCCGATGTAAGTGTATGTTACTTACAACTAACTTAGCACTTAAAGAGCTTACGAGCTTTGGTTACCAGCAAGAGGGAATATAATATATGTCTTGTTACAGAGTGAATTTACCGAATGTTTGTTGCAATGACGATCAACAACCAATTGATTTTTCTCGATTATTTGTTGTATGTCTTGATTTATCAAGAAATTGTTCTTTTACATGAATTAAAGTCACAGATATTTATTTCGCATACATCTACATTCATTACTAAAAATACATTGTTAATTCTTTGTTAAACGATAATGCCAGAGATATTGATCATAATGACATAACTGATGTTGGCAAGGCACAATATGCAAGAACAATGATACAAATAATGGTTTTATGTCCACCTTGTTTTATTGACATGTTCCAAACAATCCATCATTTCTGAAGCTTATGTTATCTATCACAGAACCTGATTCCTGATCTTCAATTAAAATTAGAAAAAAACATTCGTGGGGAACACAAAACTTGGTGACAGTAGTAGATTGAAACCAAAGCTGCTCACCTTGTGCCATTATCTAGTTTAATAAGCCTTGTTATTTCATCTTATTTTAGAAAAGAATAACTGCAAAATAATTTAATTAGGATTTATAATATATCATTAAATGAAAATGTATTTTCTTCCCGCGATGATTTATTTCCAAATTAAAAACATTCACTAATATTGGATTTTAAATTAGAAATATTCCCGATGTAACATCTTTGAAAAATATGTACATTGGTTAAGCCATATTTAGAAACTATTTGACTTACAATGTGATTTACAAAAAATGTGCCTCAAATGATTTGCGCTCTTGTACTAAACGTTCATATTTGGTATACTTCAATTAGCTAAATCCATTACTTCAATCACTCTAGTCTTAGACGACAGATATAGCAGTTCATTTTGTATTACTTATTTTTCCTTTATTGTTATGTATCTATCTTTACAGATGTTTCATTCTAAATTTGTGGTTGATAGAAAAGGGGACAATGCTATATATAACAATGAAAAATGTCTTTTCTTCCGGCAATGACTTATGTCCAAATCAACAACGTTCACTAGTATTACATTTGAAAGTAAAAATATTGCTTAGGTAACATCTTTTATAAATCTGTACATTGGTAAAACCATATTTACAAACAATTTGACTTACAAACACCTGACTTATAAACATTGTCACTCAAAAGCTTTTCTCTCTGGTGCTTAACGTTCCTATTTGGTATAGTTCCATTACTGAAGTATATGACTCTAGATAGAAAAGGGGCCAATGCTATATTTTACACTTGTTTCAGAACCATTGTAAATGGAAATGTGTTCAATGTGTTGTTATTCAAGGAAGGTTCTCATTTCGTGCCTACAATAATGTCAAGATAGTTTTTCCTTCTAGTCACGATGCTCTGTAATTGCAGTTAAACTATCAAGCCAGCACTTAAATTCAAAACGTGGACAAAATTTAAACCAGAAGTTATCCTTACAAAAGTGTGAAGACAGAAATAAGTTTAAAGAAATGTAACAAACTCATTTAGTTCAGGGAGGATAGTGCACGTGGAGATGTTTAAATATGATGTGTACGTGTAGTTCCTTGTTTCTTTACAATCTTTTATTCAAGTAGTTATTGATGGGTATCAAATCGCAACCAACGCGGACATGCAGATCACTATGTACAAAAATAAATGATAAACATCAATAAACATTATGTGAATCATTAAGATAACCATGAATGACACTTGCATAAAGAGGTAAAATATAATATAAAGAATGTTTCAGTTCATGTATTAAGTATAAGAACACAAGACGTTTCTTTTTGTCTTACTGGTTATTATATGATCTAAGCCATTTACGATAAAATATCACGTGCAAGACAGAACGATCAGACAATATATATATATGTATTAGTATATCCTAATTTGTTACCCCCCAGCATCTCACCTGATGAAAGAGTAGACATAGAGTCACAAACGTTGTGATTTGAGGAAAAAATGCTGTTCCTTTGAATGCCACTTTCAAATGCACTTCAAACAACTATGATTCTTATGCAAATCATTTCGGAGATTTTGATATCGTCAACTTTACTGACTAGTCAAAATTCAAATTGTTGAGGTGTCAAGTTTGCACATTATTAACACGGGACAGATTTCTGTTATATAATGTATATGTCAGAATCAATTTTGGCATTTCCCAATAGACATTCAGTCAAAATAAGAAGTTTTTCTGGAAATAATTACATTTGAACACAATTAATATTATGACATATTCTTGGTCAAAATAGAAACGTTGTTAGAATTATGACATATCTTGCGTTTTTGAAATTTGATATTAAAAAATGACAATTTTTTATGAAATAACAAGACATTTCTGTTTTGCTTTATCGTGTTATCTTTAAGTTTGTGAAAGGATTGTGTTTTTTCTAGCTTCTCAAATTATCCTAGCCAATGGGTGAATGTTGTTTCTATGATTATGTAACCTTGATTGAACATAATGTGATATTTCACCTACGTTTGAAAGTAATGAAACAAACTTTTACTAAGCAGCTGTAAAGCCCTGGTAATTCTAATATTTCCAAACCTATTGTAAACGTCCAATTAGTTACAAAATACGAAATTATTATACTATACATAATTAAAAGGAGAAATTGGTACACTTCTTGCATTTTGATATACAAACGTATTTCACAACAACAATCCACATCAAATTTCTTGAAAGTTATAGAAAACCACATATGAGTCTTAAACTCCTTAGCAATACAAACAATAGAAATCTATATAAAATTGAAAACCTAGTGCAGTTAACAAGCACCCCCTGAAACACACTGCACTAATACAGAGCTGCGTTCCTTTTACCCTAGCCACCAATACATATTGAACGTCTTGAAACTAGTGACACTCCGGAGAGGTTTGCCAGAAACAGGTTGCCCGGTTATTCGTTTACCACAATCTACATGTAGTTAGGAGAAAATTGTCGTCTGTGAGAAGACCCTCACACAAACCTGAATTGTAAATTGATCGCAAATTGTGATTCATGATGAATAATTCACTGTTATCATTTGTATCATGTCGTTTGTAAATCACCAAGGAACATAAACTAGAATAATTAATTGTGTAGATGGATTTCTCTTGTAACTGGTAAAGTACATATTCATGAGTAATCTATAAAAGTTTGTCTAAAAGCTTTAGTCAGATAATCAAATTCATTCCTTTGATAACAGTGTTGAAGTACTGCAATAAATTAATTACTCATAATGAGAGTTCACATAAATCTAAAGCAATTCGGTTCACATTAATTTGTAAAGGTGACCAAAGGTACAATCACGTAAAATGCCGTAAATAATTAACTTTCATGAAATGTCATATATATCAAGATTGTTTCCATAAACTTGTAAAACTAAAACTCATATATTTATAAGTGAAATTATGTAAAAAATTATCCTTTGAATACCTTTTCTATCAATTGTATGTTATTTATATATCTTATTAATGTAATTGTGATTAACAAATTATGAATATTCTATTATCTTTAGTACAACGTAATACACTAAGATAATGGGATAAGAGGGTGTAATGTATTGCTGTTTGTACGATATCGTTTTAGAATTACTATGAAGAGAATCAAAATAATAATAAGGATGTTTGTAAATGTTTTTTATAGATCAGTACTTTCTCAATATTGATGTTACACTATAAAGTCATATTTCATTTTTATTTAAATTCTTTCCAAATTGACCTTCACAAATAAACACATCTACAGCATGTAAATTATCATCGTAAGTATTCGTTTCAAATTGCATCGCGATATTTCTTTCCAACTTTACCTGTTAAAGAGATTCCTCTGAATCGTAATACTCGCAGATCTTTATATGTGTCCTTCAGCATTTTCAGATCACTTGATTTAAGTTTTTTTGAACTCTACAAACCTCCATTTCTTAATACAATACCAGGAAGTATCATCTTATGAATTGATTAAGCTGCCTTAAGGCTTATCGTCATAATTTCATATGATTTTTTTTATTCGATATTGTTTTCAGAACACGATTGATCGTTTAATTTCAGGAAGGGAAGGACAATCCTTTACTTCAGAGTAATGTTTACAAATACGTCATTCAATACCTTTAATAAACAGCTAAACTGTTATTGGTATGCTGGGTTCTGTTAAAAAGATTCAATTAGTTACATTTGGAACTTGGAAATATGATTCTATACATAAACTGTTTATTCGTCGTTGAGTGAGGTCACACCTATATGCGACAATTACGCTGTCATATCTTATTTCGTAATACCCTTATGTTGAATTCTAGCATAGAATAGAAATTTAAAGAATAATTCATTGTAGACAGAGAAAAAAGATAATATACAATAAATATAATTTTGAAGACATGTTAGGAAACTACATGTAATCTAACTCTTGTTTTTGAACTCAAAAGACAATCAATCCTCATGGTAAAAATGCATTTCCAAATAATTTAAGTTTTGATAGTTTTGTTCTTATATAAATTAGTCATATTTTAATAATATTAATACAAGGAAAAGAAAGAATATGAAAGTATTGGGCTGACAACAATATTGACAAGAGACACCAAATTCCAGAAGAGGCATAGGATTTCTACTTACTATTAGATATATTTAACTCATATACTTCTCCGTCTATTATGTACGAGACATAAACTAAAAGAAATACACTAATTGCAAACCAAATTTGCTTATTATTGAACACGTGTCTTTGTTGGGTATTAATTAGTTTTCCAAGCGGAATTTTTACTATACATATAGAAATAGTAATAAAATGATTTAAATAAATTTACAACCACAATTGCTTTGACCTTGAAGGGTTTAAAGCATACAAAAACTTAAACTATGTTTTCTTTATCACTGTGTAAAGCTTAAACAGTTAAATGCTTGCAGGGTTTAAAGCATTTCACTGTGGAAAGCTTAAACATTTGAATGCTTCTAACATTAGTTAAGCTGTGGATAATACCTTAAATACTATACTTCTATTTTGCATCAATGAAAGGTTTGATGTACTCTCTCGATCTTTAACTTAGTAATTCAATGCCATGTGTAATAACATTAATGAACACTGTACACATGATATCAAGCTGATGTAGAAATGCCTCGAATTCTCCAATATAAGAAAACGTTTCATGTCAATGATGTAAGTTCTATTTTAGTTACAACGACAAAAACAAATTGCTGATAATCTATCTAAGTATACCTTAAAGGGGCAGTAGCACGTTCTTAGGGGGAATATAAGGTGATGTCAGGAAAATGAATATAAATGGTTCCAAATGAAAGACAATGTATTTAAACTAAATGGAGCAGTAATAATTCAAATATATAACGTAAGGTTCAGCTATGCGATTCCTTTTTCTTACAAAAATGAATTAAAGGTGTTCACACAAAAATGGCCGCCAATGGAATTTATGTAAATCCCCATACTTTGTCCTCTGACTATGTGTGATTGGCTTGTGTAATGTGATTGTTGACACTGTCAATATAATATATACATAAGGCATTTACTTACAAATATAAGTGCAATTTTTAAAATATAAAATCATCAAAAAACGTGCTACTGCCCCTTTAATGTCATTATAAAATGAAATAATAATTAACCCAAACGTTTCAGAGTTTTGCTCCGGAAAAAGAAGGGAAAGCAAACGAGGACGAGAACTGAACCAAAACCAATATGTCTCCCGGCCCGACCCTTCAGAATATGACATAAATAAATCACAGCCAAACATAGCTTCCATGTGCACCACCATTGAGATATGTGAAGATCCAACCAATAGGTTCATTTCTCTTTTTTCACATTATCTTGAATTGTTCATCCAAGCTAACATGTAATATTTCAATGAAGCTAATAACTTCCGACTTGTCATTGGATGTTGCCTCCCAATGAAGACAGATCATGGAGTATTATCTTGTTCTACCTGGTCGATGTTGAACACGAACAGCGATGGCTATCATGATCAAAGCCGCGGTCATGAATCAAGCTGCAATGCTATACTGCGCATATAGGTGAGTGAGTAAGTAGGTGTTAAACGTGCTTGGAACAATATTTCAGTTAATGTGATTAGATAATTCTTTTCTGAAGTGTTTGTAATGAACATAATGATGTTTTTTTTACCTTTATTGTTTGCTACATCAAGTAGTATATTGTACACAAAACTAAATTTACGTTAGAAGTTACGTTGTAAACAGTTCTCTTTAATATAAGTATCATGACATATTAATATTTTAAATAACATGGAGCCTTTTGACTAGGGGTATAGGGCGAATCTGACTTTATGAAACGGCCTTGTAGACTTTTTAGTACTGACAAAACATCAGTTTCATTCATCTATCTCAAAACCTCCTCTCCTGTTCTTCATTGTTCTTTGCATTCGGATATCCACAGAACTACTTACTTGTCATTCGTACGATTATTTATCATTTGTCCTTTGGCAATATCTAATTATTTGATGTAGATTTAGAGATATAATAAGCTTTCTAATACTACCATTTGGAAAGAGCCTTTTAGATAAGTAAAGGAAGCTCGAAGGCGTCTCTTAATATCTTATTGTTAAATATCAACTGAGGGCTTCTGTTCTTCTGAAAACATTTCATCGAATCATTTCGTATCCAGGAATGATCCCCTCAAGAATAATACTGAACATTCGTGTGGGAACATCTATACCAACAGGTGATACTCTTTCGAAGATGTTGAACTGTTCATTTGACATACAGTAACATAATACTCCTAAACAACACATGAATAAGATCATATATGTTCATTTGACCCGAACGGAACTTAACGTGTTTCTCTTAACGTGTTTCTACAACAAGGGCCTGTTATTTTTCGAACAGACGTTTCTTGAATATTGCTTTATTCAAATTAGACATTTGTATTTAAATTGAATGAGGGATTTAAATTCTCGCACATTCTAACACAAAGATGTTCTTTTTTGATAGAATGAATGTTAATTGCGTCCATACATTTGTAAACATGAAGGACATGAATTACGAGTCAACTCGATACAAAACATATTCTTAACTGATTAGTTAATAAAAATGAAACATTTCATTACTGTGTATATCGTAGGAGCCTTCAATACAGTCTAGGTTCTCATTCAGCATATGTCACTGATTATGCAAAAATAAAAATTCTAAATTGCGAATGTGAAGTAATTATTTAAAATAGTAAACAGTGAGTACCCTAACAATCATATCTTTTATTAAGATCATTTATATATTGTTTCGAATCCCAAGAAAATATTATTCCAAAATAATAAATTAAGTTTTCTATCAATAAAGTATAGTCGTTGTAATCCAAGCATTAGATGTTAAGACATTTAAAACGATTGATGAGTTTCTTTGTAAGATTCAGATAAAAATAATTTATCTGAGTAAGATTACAAATACCACTCATTAATAAAAGCAAAAATAGATTTTGTAATTATTATTCAAACGAGAATAGGATGTTTTTGATATATCTCTTTTACCTATTTTGGTATCTCGCATTTCAACTTAAATAACAGTTGCCAGTTGAATAACCTTGAGTTGAATTATAGCGATTCAGTTTAAATTTAGCAGTCTTGTGAACAGACAACTACATGTAGACTATTGGATATTTGTTTTTGATAACGCATTGATAATCTTTATTTTAACTTTTAAATAACTGTTTTAGATAACGCATTGATAATCTTTATTTTAACTTTTAAATAACTGATCTATAAGTTAAATGATACAGCAGGGTTGTATTCTGTCTTCTAATCATTCGTTAATTTACAACAACATGATTGGAGTGATTACAGCTGATGAAATCAATTTTCGATTCGTTTTTTTTGTTGCAACTTCAGTATGTTTTTCTTTTACATATTCTGGTGTTTTATATACAGATTTTTTAAAACATAAATCTGTTATTTACATGCATTTGTGAGTCAAATGCTATTATCATCAAATATTTAACAGAACACTTTTCGAGGACAGCGTGAGCCGAGAACATCCTGAAACTTATCAGTGTCAAAGACGATAGTAATAATAATGTCATAAAATTGAAAATAACATAAATGGCAGTCATTTTCCTGAAAGCCTTGGGACAGGAAGCTCTTATTTCATCGGCAATTTTAGAAAGAAAACATATGTACATTGTTTTATGTGTCATTCTGATATTTTTTGGAAATAACTTTAACAAATATTAAAAGTTGGAAAGGGAACCACGGCTTTAGGTACTAGACAATGCTCAGGACCTTCAAGTAAAATAGGATTCATTTTGAATAAAAAAAGGTGGATGAAAATGAAAAGAAGAGTTGTTTTTATCACACAAGAACTGTTGATACATTCATTAGTTTTCATTAACCTTTCCCATAATTTGTTAATAAAAAAGAAATCGTAACAAAGAGCTGTACCATGACAGGTATGGATGACTTCACTTATGACAAACATAATTTTCAATAGATAACCATAATGATGTTTATGTCTTTTCTGAACTTCATTACATAACACATTGATTTTCAAAAGGATCTCTCAACTACAACAAAAATATATTGTCGGAAATTAATAGAGATTTTACTTGCAATAATAATTCACTCAAAGAGTACATTAAGGTTTCTTTTACTGGGTAACAATTATTTAATTCAAGTATTCACGTGATTACGACCGAAAATCATCGTAATGAAATTAAGAAATGTTTCGAACTAAATGTTAACTATTTTCTGAAATTGTAAGATTTAGGGGTTAAGTTGACTGTCAGGTCTAAATGCCAGACGAAAATTCATTATAACATAGGCTCAGTGTAAAGCCGAGACTGACATTGAATGGACATTTTACGGGTGCTTTGTTTGAATAGTGCAGGTGAAGACTACAGCCGCTTAACATTCACTTTCGTTTCGTTCTCAAATTAATGATTTTATTTCAATAGTGATGTGCTTTACCATAGACTAATTCTGTTTTCAAAAATATTGTTTCAAAGTTTAAATGATCTTTATAATTATACTATGCTTTAGCATAGATTAGAACAACTTGGTTAAGATAGTCTTAAACACCATCACATCTGAAACATAACGTCAGGCGAGATGAAGATCATTCTAACGTATTCTAAAGTTCCTTTCTATAACCAAAACTGTAAAAGGTAAAAGTTGCTTATTTTCAAACCCGTCTCCCTAAAAAATGTAATTACAAATTCCGATCTAAGAAAGCTGTTGCCGAGATACAGCTGGCGGTTCCTTGCATGTGTCTACTGTATCTAAGGAAACCGTTCTTGAAACCATCAACCCCTGGTTACTATCGCCTACACCCACATCAATACATCAGCTGGGTAGTGGGGGTAATATCTGTAACAATGAGCCAGCATCCTGATCCAATCATTTACAAATATTTGTTTCTTATGGTGTGAAGATATCCTATATCAGATTGATAACAACATATAAAAAATAATGAAGCTTTTTGCCATTAACTTGCATATTTTTAAACGATAAAAATACAAACATGTTGAAATTCACGAACATGATTTCGTTAATTTGAGATTCTACATGTTGCCGAGAAACTCTGGCACCATTCTAGGAGTGGCTCAGCGTTATGAGATGAACGACTCCTACTTTGTTAGTAACATCTGCCTGTGGGTTCACATTGCCACTAGGCTATGAAGGGCACACGGATCTAGAAAGAAGAATGTGATTTGTTCTTTTAATATAGAAATAGATTCCCATCTGATATGTAAAGATTGTTTCATCACTCATTACACATCAATTATATGCTTCTAGTCTTGTAACTTCTGTCAAGATGACATGAAATTTTGGACAATTCTTATTTGAACGTTTTGTGACACCTACATGTACACTACACTTTCAATAAGAATGAAATATAACCTAAAATTAAATTAGCAAACCTTTTCGATTTTCCAAAAAGGATCAAAATGAGTTCAATTGCTTTTGAAGATGGCACAATGCTGTTAGTCAAGTCTGCAAATGAAATAGAAATAACTTACAAATTGTCGGTTTACAAAATCAATTAATCAATTTGTGAGCTATACTAAAGAATGGAAAGTATCAGTTGTGTTAATCAAACAAGGTTATATCTACAACGTTTCAGGAGCGTGGGTTATAATAATTATTTATTATAATGATGAAATAAGATTAATATCTCCAATCAGTATGCTTATTTAGGATTTTTAGTGTTGACACAGAATGGATAAAGATAAATGCGCATGGAATTAAGCTTTACGTAGTAGTATTAAGAGAAGTTGTAACCATGTCATCAAAATATATTTGACTTTAAATGGACTCTTCCATTTTCTATTACCAACCTCATTTTAATAGTCAGGCAAAAAAACAGTATTCAAAAAGCTTCATTCTAAATTTAAAAAAATAAATAAATCACTTTTTTA
Organism: Steromphala cineraria; assembly: GCA_916613615.1. Classification (NCBI taxonomy): domain Eukaryota; kingdom Metazoa; phylum Mollusca; class Gastropoda; order Trochida; family Trochidae; genus Steromphala; species Steromphala cineraria. Next base: position 54,034,491 of record OU744731.1, on the reverse strand, counting down.
TGTTTGACAAATATATGGCTTCAAGGTATCATTTCTATTCGCATAATTACAAATGATATCGAAATTAGAGAAAATTAAGTTCTTCTTTTCTTACAAAGGAAATGATTAATATTTTTTTTCAAACGGCTCTTTGAACTTTATCATTCGCAAAGAGAACGTCGCAGTTTTACGGCAAAGATGACAAGACTTAAGCTTTCCCTGTAGTAAATGTTGCGCTTTAATTTTAACACAAGCACAGGAGTTCTGAAAAGGTTAATCGAGCTTAAAGAGTATAACAATAATGTAATGTTATTTTAAAGTGTTAACAGTTAAAATAATCCATTTTCTCAATTGAAGCCGTGACTTGACCTTTTATACCCCGAAGGAATTGTTTAGTGATTATAACTTGACCTTGACCTTGCAAGTGAACATGTCAAAATAATTCCCCGAGACGTGAACACATACCCATGTACACGAGTTCTGCAAAATCGGATAAACCCAAATTTGTATACATTTATTTTAAAACTGTTAATAGTTAAATTAAAGCATTTTCGCTAAACCATTTTTAATTCGCGACCTAAGTGAAAGCCTTTTGGCAAAAAAGTTTTCGAGTTATCATTTTAACAAGGAATGTTTTAGTGATTTTATTACTCTGACCTTGACCTTTGACCTTGAAATTGAACATGTCAAAATGGTTCCCCCGAGGAAAAAGCAGTTAGTTATGAATATGAGTCCTGGATAGCTTCGTTGAAAAGAATTATAACCAGTAATACGTGCATTTCACATAATAATAGTTAATACAGTTAATACCTCTGTTCTCATTGTGTTCTTACCATGCAAATAACGTCATAACCGTGGTTTAGTAGTTACTTGTCCGATATTGCGATTGATTTTCTTCCTTTGTTGTTTTGGTTGTACTTTTCCCAAAATCGTTTATTGTCAGAAAGAACCAGTAAGATTGTTATTCAAAATATTCTGTGTTCATGTGGACTGCGAAGAAAGGCACCCCTTTCCAGCTCAACTTATGTACATTACACATAGTAGTTATAAAACTTATACAGAATGCAAAGGATTTGAAAAAGTAGAGAGGAGAGCAGGATGCCATAAAGCAAACAATATTTGGTTTTGTAAAGTTCTTAAGATCAAAGAGTACGTATACTGGTGATTACAGGAAGTGTTAGTGAATTGTACTAATAAACACAGGGATATTATGGTGAAGATTTGGTTACCCTTTTTGTATGTTTAGTGACAAATATGCATATTTATTTGAATTCAAAATAAATAATCCTCAGATTACAGAAACAAAAAGAGAGTGTGATTAAACATTATCAAATACTAATGTATAAATGTGATGTCCTCACGTATTGTGTAATGGGCAATAAGTAATCTGTTTTTGCTAAGACTACAATTGTTCAATCTTTATATGGTGTACAGTTAAAACAATATTGCATTAAATTAAATTACTATAATCATAATTAACTTTTTTACAGCTCGTAAAACTACGCACAATTATGCAAATAAATATTGTCAATTAATTATTTGGTCTTTATGATTCCTGGCTTCATAGAGAAAACTTATCTGTCTTCACCGATACAATACAATAAACGATATAACATTGCAGAGACCCTGGATGGGAAACGACCAACCAAAATCAATAATGAAGGAATGATGAATCAATTAATATAGAAAATAAACAAATGCAAAAGTCTCTATTCTTACTTAAAATGTTTAACTTGTTTTCTTACTTGAATGTTTATCTTTGTTTATATCTACAAGTTAAATATTGTCAGAATTGTGAAGGAGGCAATCGGACAGAGTTACCCCTATGTGTAATTTTGTTAATCTATACATACCAATTGACAATACAAAACTAACAAACCATAAACTTATTAAATCTGAAGGCGGAATAGTATTTTTAAATTGCTCTTGATATTTTGATTGATTCATCCTGCCACACGAAGGTAATGTTTCTTAACATAAGCCGACTTGTGATTAACAGACTCCATCATTTAACAAATCATCTCTTGAAGACAGGGCATGGTTTACATAAAAAAGACACAAGTCGAGTATTTTTCTCATTTAACCACCTTCATCGAGTGTAATGGGTAATATATATATTCACAAGTGGCGCAGCCAAGATTGAAATATTTACTTTGCCCATGTCACAAGAAGAAGTTAACCCTTGTACTTGGAAAACTACTAACTTAACTTTAACACTGCAAAGTTGTGTTAATAGCTAAAAGTAGTTCCGGCACCTGACCAGTGACGATATGATATATCGTCACTGGTCACAGTGAAAATGTACTCCGTCACTGTAGACTGATAGACATTTGATTTCACTGATAAATAGATAGTATTATATGGGTAATTTCATATCACATTCTGTATCAGCCCGAGACCCCAATATCAGCCCGAGAGCTTTAGCTCGAGGGCTGATATTGGTCGAGGGCTGATACAGAATGTGATATGAAATTACCCATGTCATGCTATTTTTATCATATATATTTACACACAAAAAAACCAACAATAAATGTAACATTTTCAAACTTTAATTCATAACATTAACTGAGTGGCTGATGGTATCAATTTTGCTTAACGTGAACTGACACATACCGATAGTCAAAGCTCCTGAGCCTACGCCTATTGCGACTTTTGAGTTAATTTTTCTCTCGGGTTGAATTTCCAAAATGGAAAATTAATTTGTATCAAGCTGACAAATCCACAAGTGACTGCAGCGTTTTCTTTGCGATGTCGGCCACGTTAAAACGTCTGCTGTACAAAGGGAGACAACTCTAAATTCCTCGCGACTTTGATCTAATTTTTGCGTTTCGTTGCCTAGGGTTCCACGTTCAAGTCCCTTGACGACGGGCTGATACAGGTTTTTGCCCTTGACGACGGGCTGATACAGGTTATCTGCCCCGCGGGCTGATACAGGGTGCTTGACGGAGGGTGTATCGTACATTCAAAATCTCTGTATTTATAAGCAAGTATATGATAAAACCCAGTATTTCATTGCTAATCCTATAATAAATACATATATAAATCTCTTATTGTATCAATATATTATCTTTGGAAGTTGTGATATGTTTAGTTGAAGTATCATGTCCACAAGACGAAAATACTTTATCATATTTTGACACGTTGGTGATGTATGGCTTATTACAGCACGGAAATGATCTATTTCTGCAAATATAATTCAATATCGAATTTCAGTGACCTGGCATAAACATAACCATATCCCATAATTAATATCCTCAAATGCCCTTATTTCCTTTGAGCTCGATGAAGCTTATATTGACCCAATGACATAACAAGAATACATGGTCATCAACATCCCCCGCCATATAAGTGTGTATTAAAGTTCCTAACATTTTCCTAAATGGGCCGTAACTTTTTGATAAGTAATTGCATTTACCTCATTTTTGAACTCCATCAAGGTATTGATACCCTCAAACACATTGCAAATTTGGTTAGTCTATCTTAAATAGTGTCTGAGAAAACTTATCCCCTTTGACTACACCCTCGAACACCTTTGACGACACCCTCGAACACCTTTGACGACACCCTCGAACAGAGTCCAAAAGCTCGAAACAAGAGCAATAAGTCCGTAAAAATAATTTTGTAGTTCTGATTGTTAAACTCCATATTGGTATTGATACAATGAAGACACACAGCAAGTATGGTGAACCTATCTTAAATAGTTTCTGAGAAAAGCTGTCCCTTTTAACTTGGACGGAGGCACGGACGGAACCCAAACCTATATCCCCCTTCCACTTCGTGGCGGGGGATAATAACATACTCTCATAAGTTAGAAAATGCCACCCACATAGACAGACCCTGCTCTATAGTTACACACACTTAACGACTATAGCTAAATGCCTCTGTCATCTACCATCGTCATTCATATTGATTGACGCTGAAGCTACCTGTTCATTAGCGAACGTAGCCTCCTGTGATTTAATTATCTTCTCATCATTATTTATAATTCATTAATCCTTCGCAATTTAATTTGGTAAGCAGTCAATTACCTTGCAAGAAACACGATTTCAACGAGTGTCAATGTCTGTTAAACAGTCCCATAGTGTTTGGATGTCTTCCATCTAATGCGTTTTTACCTGTCAAACTTCTTATACTATTCCGATACAAAACCAATCTTGACTCATCTGAAAAAGACAGTATATTATTATGTTGATATATTTCATACAAAACACGTTTGTATCAACCAGACAATCTCTAATTATAAGTTAAACGAGATCAATTACAAATATTTTGTGCTGAATTGAGATCCTTCAAAACATTGATATCGCAAAATAGAGAACATATTCTGTTAATCCTTAAAATCACGGGCAAGGATGAAGAAATGAAACTGAGTTTTATAAGACGCCAATAACCGAAATCTGTGTGCATAGCTGAACATACTCAGTATTGACCATTGACTTCAAATTGATAATTGTTATCTTACTCGTAGGAAAAATGTGAATATATATATATAAATTTTAAAAACCAAATGAATTGAAGCTGTATTAAGACATAACAATGGAGAATGTATCCCGTCAACAAATGCATAAATATCTTATTCTCCATAAGGATATGGACATCCTGCTCTTGTCTTGATTTCGCCGTCACCTTCTGTAACTGTACCCGCTGTGTCCCGAGCAAGACTGACATGAGGGTGGGTTTGGCAATCCTTCGTAATGACGTTGCTTCCTTCAAGAAGAAAATGGCGAAGAGTTGGGATTTTTTGTTTAAAGAAGGACTTTATTCGATCAGAAACCAATCCATATTTAATATTTAATAAGGCATTTACAAACATCACAAATATCTTCAAATGAAGAAATATTCAATCAAGCCATATGACCATTTCAAAGCGCCCTGAAGAACAAAACCAACCAACTTGGCAAAATTTGTCAACAGAAACACTGTCAAATTCGGTTACAGTTGCATGCCAGTCATTATCAACATCATTGATAGCAACAACCAAAACGCCAGATCAACATGCTCTCTTAATGGAAAATGACTTGAAAAAAAACCAGTCGTCTATCAAGCTATCAAGTGACCTCAGACAACAAAACCGAAACGTATGTTGGCCTTACAGAGATTAAATATAAATCAAGATACAACAAAACAACAAATAAAACAGAGCTTGTCATACTTCATGTTTGTATGTATCTTCTAAATAAAGACTGCATGAGTACCGGATGATGTTTACTTCCATTGTCGCACATGGTAAAAGTAGTGCCGATTCATATGCGGCAGTGCACAGTGCACAATATGACAATGTAGTTCAAGTTACATTAACGGCATAATATTACAGAGCTCAGCAAACACATTTGGCAACTTAAAGAAAACAACTATACCTACAGGTCCATTATTGGCAGAATCCCAGTAATAGATTCATATATATGAGAAATACATTATCATTTGTAATGTAATCCTGAAATGGCAACATCTGCAGACACAACAACAAATTCCTAGTCAAAAACAGCCAAAACCAAGCATCAGCTCCAAAAACCAGCAATCCCAGAAACGTAAAAACACATAGCCAAAGAGCACATGAAAGAAAAGTGGCAACTAACTAAACACACTGTAGTGGTATCATGATATATAGAGGATATCTGTCTTTTCTTGACTATATAATACCATGTTTATCTCATCGAGTGAGGAAGAAAGTTTATATTTTCACGAGTGGCGCAGCCACGAGTGAAAATATCTAACTTGTCTACCTCACGAGATTATCACGAGGTGGAGGCCATTATTCCACACACACCACATGGTTTTACTTATTTGCATTTTAATAAAATGTAGAACATCAACCAAATATTTAGTTATTTGAAAGCTGTTGTAATGGGGCAAAACTAGAATACAATTCACTTCTAAACATTGTTTCAGTTTCATTTGCACAATACGCTCATTTCACTTGCAGATTCGCTAGACAGCTCTGAGCAAGTAACTAACTGTTCAAATTGATAGCTGTTGGCAATGGTTACAAAGCAATTTGAATTGACAACATGGGCGCACCAGGAAATTGACCAATGAGAGGCGTTTCCATTTCCGGTTCATTAACGGCAGCGTGTTTGATTTACGGAAACTGCCGATATTTTCCCGTAGTCAGCCAGGCATTTGTTCAAACATAGGTGTGGTGTTAATGCGGGGGTCAGTGGTCAAAAGTCTTATGGAATTCGAAAAATTGGGCGAGATGGTCAGCAAGTTAAAGATTGATCTATGATTCCAGTGCATAGGTTCTGCGATAAAATTTAGAATTAATTGCACCGCACGTTAAAATAATCGATGTGTCCTGTTTTCGATCAGGTTTTAGCGACTGGAGTGTCCCCCTTCTGTATTCTATATAATAGGTAGAGATTACGCTAAAATCTTTATTTCTTGACCGATTTCGTTCAAATTTGAGATGTAGCTTTATCTCAACAAATGCAAACGAAATATGAGTGCAAAAGTCCAGGTTCTGAATATAATTTGTTATATTGTCCACTCCGAGATTCGAACCCTGTGGTTTGAAGGTGAAGAGGAAATTAAATGGTCTCATGTTTTGAACAAATTTATGGCCATGTTTAAAGGTCTTTTCAGGAGGAAGCAAATGAGAGTCGAATTTTAAAGTATATTCTTCACATTTTATAAAACAAGCTGTCAACAAGCAAGTCCGCATTTATGCATTTTGCTGTTGAAAATGATTCGTCTGTAAAAACTATTTTAAATCTCATTTAGTAATGTAAATAGCATTGTGTACATATTATTGATAAATTACATCATGATTATAAGTTATTGTAATTATTGATTTGGCATAATAACATCATTCGATATTTATATTGACTTTTACCATGGATTTATTCCAAAGTCAGATTTGAAACATATTTATATCTAGAATCATCAGTGAGTAATAAAGTCAAACACTTTAAGCAATTTACAAAGATCACCGGTGTTGTATTTCAACAACTGACGTTACACGTTTGTTTCAGGGATCACAAGGGGATATTTGACTTGCTATCCAAGAAACAATAAGGTCGACCTCATTATGGATAATTCAAAATAGACCATATGCATTGAAAAAATGTCAGCTCTTCAGAGGATATGGATCGTGGCTTGAAGGTTGGATTCACATGGTTTCTGTGCTCTGTAAATAAACTACGTTTCAATATTGTTTTTCTATTATGTATTATTTCGTGTATCTGTGATAAAAAGTAAACATTTCAAGGTGATAGGGACCTTGATGTACCCTAAGACATAGTGATTGTAAGTGTTTTTGATGTGCGATACCACAAACAAGTGAGGCGAAGCCGAACTTGTTTGTGGTATATAACCGAGAACACATCGACAAAACGCACCTTGGATGTGAAGCGGTAAGGTTATACAATATAACCATCGCACGCCTGGTATTACGAAAAAGTTAACTTCTGATATTGACCTGATAAGAACACCAAGTGGAGTGTATATACGTAAAGCTAACACTGCCCACATGTAGTTGAGAGTAAAAACAAACATACTATCATGTTAGATGATTGCACTACAACCCATGCGTATGTAAAAATGCCGTCTATTGGCATTTCATTGCACTGCGCTCATGTGCCTGAGAAAAGGACTCGTGTTTTGTGACTGCAAAAAACTTCTTAAATATTTAACTCACGACTCAATGTTAAATTAAATTTGTGTCTCTATTTTTGCGTTCTCTGATCTTAACAAAAACTATAAACATCAATTATAAGCCTTAAACTCGAAGTATCTAATCGATTAATCGTTCATTACCTAGAACGCAAATTTCACGAAGGAAAAGCAGTAGTATTTATATATTCAGTGGTTATCCTATTTGGACATACAGAAATCAGAAAAAGGGATATGGATACAATCTACCCACCATTTATTGTTGGACACAACTAGACAAATATTCTTTTCGTATATGGTTGTAATGTTAACCAGATATTCATTATAAAGATACGACACAATGATAATGAAATGAACGGATTTCAATGTAATAAAATGACATAAAATGTCGTAAAGCTTTTTGTATCTGAATCGATCTTGCTTAGCAATAATTGCATCGATAAAACCAAGACTTTATTTTTAAGTGTAGTAATATTTTTTTATTTTAAGATACTTTGTCACCTTCCGCAGGAAACCATTAACCAACATTATGCTTTAGTTTAAAGAGGCCGTAGCACGTTTAAGGGGTAGGGTGATGTCTGGAAAATTAATGGTTCCAATTGAAAGACAATGTATTAAAACTAAATGGAGCAGTAATAATTCGATTATATAACGTAAAGTTTAGCCATGTGGTATATTTTTCTTACAGGCCGCCAATCGATTTTATGTGAATCTTCATACTTTGTCCTCTGACTATTAATGATTTGCTTGTGTAATAAGTTAAGAAAACATGTTACTTGCTAATGGATGTTTATTGATTACAGGTTGTGCGAATGTTTTATACCCATGTTTTCACATGTACTATTGGCCTCAGGGCCACGTATATACAATAAAATATGTCTGTCTGTCTGTCTGTAATAAGTTGTTTCACACTGTCAAAATAGTACATTTAGCATTAACTTACAATAATCAGTAAAAAACTTGAAATATAAAATTATCAAAAAAAAGTGCTACTGTCCCTTTAAGAACCATGAAGTGATTTGTAAAATGAACTTTTCATAACAAGCCTGAAAACATGCAATACGTCAAAGTGGTCTATTCTACTCGAGATTTCAATCAGCTTGTGTCATTGTTCAACTTTTAATGATGTTGAGGATATAACAGGAGTTTAACCGGAGTTTTGTGACAGCTGCAGATTGCCAGGGAAGGGGTCAACACTGTAAGTTGATTTTCCATAGTGCAAACAGTTATTCGTTTGAAAGAAATCGCTTCCTTCTTCCTTCAACTGCTTGACTTTTGTGAGATTGTTTAGTTCGCTGTCCTTCCACTCAAATGCAGTCATTTACGATAAAAATGGTCATGAAGCTTAAAAAGGTCGAATTACTGATTAAGCATGTGCACTTGCAGTCCAGGGATAAGCAATTGGATGCGACTAATTAAACTAAATGGGTTGTGAGAGTCATGGGTATTATTGACAAATCTTTTAATATTTTGATATATACTTGGATTTCGGAGGTTAAATGTTCACACAAACGCAATTACCTTTTCTTGATTGCGTTTATTATTATTCTTTCGTGTAGATACTAAATCTCGTCGATCAAATTCCAAGGCTTTTTGAACCCCATTTTAAATTAAATTTTTTGGGTATTCATGTTAGGTAAGAAATTTCTTTAATTCATTCAATCTTTTAATACGGGTACTTCGTCTTATACAATAGTACAAAGACTTCTCTTTGTGTGTCCACGGTGACACGATTAAAAGTTTAGATATTGTTTGACGTCTGTTGGCTTGTAATAAATGTCTGTTTCTATTCCAGTGCCTGATTTGATCACCATCGTGTCCAGAAATGATATTTTATTATAGTCGGATTCCATAACGAAAATGAGATTTTCATTCATCTTGTTCCAAAGATCTTGAAACATATATATATTAGATTAAATTTTACGCAAAGAATTGGTTGTTTTTCAAACGATAATGAACAATAGAATAATATGTTAATTGTTTTAAATCATGTGTGCATTATTTATCTTGAATAATAAGCAGATGCTTTACAATGTGTCGTTGACTGTAGATATCCACACACTACACTAAATATTCTGGTATGGGAGGAATTACTCTCACTAAGGCTGTGCAGATTACCTCCCAAACTCACTTTATAATCATTATCTGCTTCCGTGTCACCAGCTCAGCAAATCAGGAGCCTGTGTTTTAACACAAATTGTCTGATTCAATTTATGGAAGCTTAGTTTTGAAGTTCCATGCTGTTATAACGATATATTCATCTTAATCATTACAAAACTTAGCACCCTACTCGTTTCTCTGTTTTAAATCTTTTATCTAAAAAAAAACACCTCAAAAGGTTTCTTCGTTCGTCTTACCGGTTAAATGTTACATTGATAGAGTGAATTGTTTTAGAATTATATTAACCATGGTGATAGCGGTAACCTTAATGTGTATATTTCAAAACTCTCGTCAAATTTCGCATCCGTCTACTGTAACAGTGCAAAGACTGAAATTTAAATAAAACAGACATAACATAACATGCAGAATCTTCTTTTTATAACAACAATATCTTTGACATAGTGTTAACACAGCACAAGAGTTTATTTCAGTAAATATTAAAGGAGCAGTAGCACTTTTTAGGAGGAATATAAGGTGATGTTAGGAAACTTAAAATTAATGGTTCCAATTGAAAGGCAATGTATTTAAACCAAATGGAGCAGTAATAATTCAAATATATAACGTAAAGTTTAGCCATGCGATTCCTTTCTCTTACACAAAATGAATTAATTGTGTTCACACAAAATGACCGCCAATGGATTGTATATGAATCCTCACGATTTGTCCTCTGACTATGAACGATTGGCTTGTGAAATGAGATTTTATTTAGCATTAACTTACAATTATCAGTGAAATATAAAATTATCAAAAAACGTGCTATAGTACTCACGGAAATAGAAATAAAATGCTTTGTGTCTATTATTTCTTTATTTGGAACTAACTTGATATTTGTATTCTAAATATTCATTCACAATCGTTTTTCCCAACTTTAGTTTCAGACAGTTTTTGTAAATTCACCCGAAATATATGAATTTACAGGAGAGAAAAACGTGTCATTTTAAATTATTTCAAAGTCGAAATGTATCTTTCTGATACAAGCTATAGTATGCAAACGATCTGTAATCTCAGTACCGTCCGCTAAAATACATCGTTTAATATACAATAATTTGACATCTTATGTCCTTTATTATTCATATCTTATATGATTGCAAAATTCATAAAATAATTGAAAAAGAACGTTGTTTCCTTAAAGTTTACAGACATAAACGTGTGTTACAAACTACTATTTTTACGAGTTAATTCAGAACTTTTGTTGTCAATTGCAGAGTTGCTGTGGCAACGCACGTGCAACTGCAAATTCAAGTGAAAATAGTGTTGCAGGTTTGTTGTCACACGCATTGCTGAGAGTGACGTCAACTATAGCAGGTTTCCAAATGTATTGAAAATATGCAAATTTTGGGCAGTTTTACCTGAACAAAGGCAATTTAAAATATATTTATGCAATGATTTCATATGGCCTAGTTGGGAAAAACTTAGTTATTTGAACATCTGTAAGAATTACTTACATTAGTCGAGTAATAAAGAAATAAACGTCAAAAAACATTTTATTTCTATATCGGTGAGTACTTTAATAATTCAGTGAGAGCAGGTTGCCTAGTCTTCTTCAATTTCAGTCGTCAGTTACAATTTCCATGTCGTCAGAGACTAACTGTATCCTGGTAGAAGAGTCTGTATCATTTCTAATTTGTTATGCATTATTTCTAAGGTGAATTCTGATGCAACGGGATTATGTTGTCTTTGTCCTTTTCATTTCTCAAACACGATAATCCAGATTGGGTCCAAACACAAACTACATGAATTTTCTCAAAACTCCATGCATGTCATGCGAGTCCGAAAACGGGCGCTAACCACTGATAACGTCATCGGGAGTTTTCAGAACTAGTGGGGTTTTGTTTTGACCGAATAACAAATCGTACACAAAATCCTCTTACTTTTATATTTGTTTAGTGAAATTCCTATATCTAAACACAGATTTATTAACTCATCATTAAATGGATTTAAACTATTACTGTTTTAAGTGTCACAGGCAAACATTCTGAATAGTTATCCACCATACACTAAATGTAGTGTAGTGTAGTAAATAATCATATAAGAGTTTAACCAAAAAGATCTGCATGGCATATACATTTAATTACTCTTTTCAATTTTATTTACTTTAGCAATTAGATCTGACTCTTACAGAGAAAATTTCAATGTGCATACAAAACAAAGCTGACATTAAAAAACCTTTCACATGATTGAAACATATAAGCAATGCAATATCAAAATAGAAACCCAACTGTTACACGATACACCTTGAATTAAGATGAACTATAAAAACGAAAGAAGGATGTAAAATGTTATCCATTTCTAGCCTAAGAACACAACGTTCAGGAAAACAAGAATGTTTCACATATCAATGCAACTCTGTAAAGATACAAGGAACTGAATCCATTAACGGTCAACATGTTACATAAACAGTAGTTATCACATGCAAGTGTTTCAAACGTGTATACAGGTTATGAAGTTAGTATTTCCATACAGAAAAAGCAGATAAAAAATCGCAAATCTATCTTCTATTATAATTTAGATGGAAGAAGTATAATTTAGATAAGACACAACAGTTCACAAAAGGAAAAAAAATGCCAAATTTCACTAATCATTAATGTTTCAAACCTGCATGAAATAAATAAAAATTCATTAACCATAATTTGTTTATTTCACATCTTTTGGCTCATAAAATTGTTCTTTTTTTTGTCCTGCCGATAATGGCTGAAATATTGCCCAAACGGAGTTAAACATTAACTCACTTACTCACTCACTCTCTCCTTTTTTGTAGACATTCTTAAAATCAAATGCATGTAGATACGAGTTATATATGATGTAACATGGACACTTTCACAAGAATTCAGCTAAAGGTTGCTAACTAGAAATCAAGCCGCTGTAATGTGGTGTGGACTGTAAATCTCTATTCAGTGCAGCAGGTATGTCACAAGAGAAGATAAATCTTGACTGAAGCTGCACAGACTCACTAACTTGATCACTTAATTATCATTATCTGCTAAGGTGTCAACTGTTTAAGCAAAAATTCTAGGATGTTATCTTTCTTATTTAATTTACATGTGCTTGGTATGTGAGCCCTCCTAAAAGAATACATGCTGTAATTTAGGTACAACGCTTTAAAACAAATTTCAAAGTAAAACAGTGTATACCTTGTATACCTTGCTCGGTGTAATTATGTTTTTTGTTATAGGAATATTCACTTATATATTCACTTGCATTGACTCTTGTTAATCCCTGCAAAATGCAAATCCATAATATTTCTTGTACAGGCATAAAGCGTTTGGAACTATGTTTAAACCGCGGCTTGATCTTTAATAACCTGTTTGGCACTCTGATTTCTGCTGCAGTAAGTAAACAAATAGGAAGATAAAAGTGATTTAAACTGATGTTCACAAACTGAATACTTTTATATAGCAGCCCAATAGAATATATGTGTTGTAAAGTTCTTTAATTATTACAGTTCCTTGCCTCATATCTTATCTTATCCCCATCACTTGACTCAATACATTATCGTGGTGTGGTGGTTTGAATTGTTCGGTGACCCTGAGAGCTATGCAATTTTGAGCTGACATGGTGGTCCTGATAGCGTCACCTAAGTTTGATAAGTCGACGGATAGAAGTAAGATCAATCTCTTATTTATTTCAGTCTGTTCCCTCATCATTTCGATCACTTTCTCCCTGATCTATCTACTCTCTTTTGGATAATATTTCTGAAATATTTATCAAAACAAGTTAAACACCAACTGTCTGGCTTATCTTATCCCATCTTTTCTTACATATTCTCAATTTTCCCTAAGCATGTTTACTGCTAAAACAACAAACGCATAGCCAATGTTTCCCCATGTGATATTTTCACAAAGAATCATAGGTTTGCATCTTAGCAGTATGTCTATGATGAACGTTGTATCTAATTATTCAAAGATTGAATTCATGATCATTTTCATTTAAAAAATTGGATTCTTGTGGTTTGAGGGTCAAATGCCAAATGTTGTATTAAAAGAAACATCATGAATCATCTGATGTTCAACAACCATTTCGAGAGTGGTGAGTACAACCAATGAATGCAAGAGTACCTAATGTGTTCTAGGGAACCTTAAGAAGCTTTTGGCTTTGAAATCAGCAGCATTGAAAAATCTAAGATTGTCCTCAGTCACGAAGACTTAAAATATCAAAACCCCTTTCGGATACGACAGTTCTGCAACATGGGGAAGATTATCAGAATATTTCACGACATTGTAACATAATTTTGTCTAGTCTATTGAACGCGGTGTGAATGACCCTAATAAAGGTCTCGCAAGATGTTGACTGCTAAGTGACCATGACGTTTTGACACATATCATATGCTCTGTATTTTCACGAAAGATTTTTACAAATTGTACAAATGTATTTTCAGCTATCCGTTTCTTTGTTTGATTGGTATATATTAGTACTTTGTCATTGTCACTGAAATAGAGCTGATATCATTGACATTTCAAATGTGTTCTGACATTAATGAGTTACTCATTTTAGAAAGCTGATATTAGATAGCTACAATCACAATATCTTTATTGACTGTTTTATGTACGTGCGGAGGAAGGCTATAACCTTTACTGTGATGTTTGTATGATACCAAATACATCACATATTATTTGAACAAGCACGGCGTTAAGTTTTTAGTATACAATATGAATTCTGCACATGTGATGAAATCAATATGCACTCACTCAAACAAGCTATCGAACAGCATGAGGGTGTCTAGTTACCGTTATTCCTCGAACAAAATATCATATCATTGTTGAAGCTTACGATAGATTTTTATTTTCATATTGTATTGATATGCCTATGACATTATCTTTACCAACAATTTATACATAACATTGGCTAGTTTCGCTGTAACTCAGTATAATTCAATCACAGGGCAGTCAATTTGCACCTGGGTTCAACTTTCCTATCCATTGAAATAATGTAATTTAAAAACCAAACAAAGTTTTTTTTATTTCCCCCTTTTTCAAAGAATTCATTTAGGAGAGAAGGCGGAGTTCGATCATTAGTATTCAGAAGAAGTTCTTACTCGGTTGTTACCATAATTTATTTATTTGATAGTTTTATCTTCCAATCAAGATGCTGTGAAATTTACTTTTAATTATCAAGACAGCGTTTGATATAGAAAACCTGCAGGGAAAAGAAGAATTCATAGAATTGTGAAGGTAAGATTCGGGAAGACGGTGAATACCTTTTAGAGTTAAAAGTAAGAGCGGTGATGATCGAATATTTCATAAACACCGTTTATTTTGATGTATATAATGGAGTGTGAAAACCAATACAAGCAAGACATCTTATCAAAGCTTCCATTTCACTGGCGATTTAAATTACGAGATATTTTAAAACTGATTTCCATAGATCATTTGATCATTTAAAGGGGCAGCAGCATGTTTTAGGGGGAATATAAGGGGATGTTATGAAAATGAAAGCTAATGGTTCCAATTGAAAGACAATGTACTTAAATGAAATGGAACAGTAATAATTAAAATATATATTGTAAATTTTTAGCATTGCGAATAATTTTCCCCTACTCAACATGAAAAAAAGGTGTTCACAAAAAATGGCCGCGAATGGCTTTTATGTGAATCTTCATATCTTGTCCTCTGACTATGGATGATTGGTTTGTGAAGTGAGATTTTTTACACTTTCAAAAAAATTCTCAGTGAAAAATTTAAAATATAAAATTATCAAAAAACGTGCTACTGGCCCTTTAAGATAAAACAATTACCAACCAAAACTGTGTGTTACATTTTATCAAAGAATGTCAAAATGAATATTGAACATAGTGGCCAATTGTAATGGTTATTTCATTTTTATGCTATTCGTTAAACCACAAAAGGAATATATTTTACCAATTCTAAAAAGATCACATAACCTCAATATCTAGGAGAACTAAAGATACTGAGATTGTCTATTGTCATTGCAAAAAAAACCATTAGCATCAGGTAACATCAAGTAGTTATAATAACACTATAGAGATTATCTTCCTTGCTCAACCAGCAAGCATAAACAAGTATAAAATCTTTGACAAAAACTAAATAAGTTCAGTGGTAGTAATCAAGACGTTTCAAATGAAAAGATAAAAGATAAAATCAAGGAAATGACATTCGACGTTTTGGGAAAATTGCTTTGTATTCTTTTTGAATTAGATGTATAAACTCGCGTGAGTAATTTTTTTTTCAAGACTTAACAACTTATCAATGTGTGCTTTTTGCAATTGAGATTTGAACTTATTTTCATTGATCATTTGATCCTTTAAGATATGTGTACTTTAAAATGAAATGTCGAGTCAATTCGTAACAATCTTACAAAATAGTCAAACTATTTAGGTTTTTGAGAAGTCGGTTATATAAATCTTGATATAACTTGATAACAATTTCATTAAAATGTTCAATGCAAACGTTAGCCGTTGATCACATACCTGTGGGTTTACTTCATACTGTACAAGAATAACTTGATCTTCTCTTACTTTAGAAAAAAGATTAAGCAGCACTATCAGTTGTCAGTTGAAGGGCATATGTCTAGAATGGTTTTAGCGAATTCTTCCTACGCAAAAAAGGATTTTTCCTCGAGGTTTTGTTATGACCGAAACATTTGTATAAATATGAATTTTTATGCCTGTCATCAACAATAATGTGATTATGGAATTTTCGTAAAAATCATTTTTTTTTAAAGTTGATTATCTGAAATTTCCTTTTTTTCTTATTATTAGATACATGTACTTATGCAATGATTCCATGACATTTGAGATATAGATTAAGACACTAAATATGAAATACTTAAACTAATTGATGTTGACATTATAAATTTTGGAAATGTTTAGATATTTAAATAATTTTTAGATTAAATAGATTATAGATGAATAGACCTTACTAAAATAGAAGGATGTACTTCAAATTATGATAAAAAAGGACAATATTTTAATAAATAATTTAAAATACCTTAACTTTACATTAAATTTTCAGGTCACGTTATCTTGAATAACATGCTTCTGCGTTGACTGTAGATATGCATCCATGACAGTAGAGTGGGAATGAGTAACTTTTGACTGAAACTGTGCAAAATCCCTGCCCAGATCACTTTATAATCATTATCTGCTTTGGTGTCAACTGTTAAACTCTTACACAGGCTTGTGTCTTAGAAAAAAAATATTCTGATTCAATTTATAGTTTTTGAAGGTCCTTTGAAGAAGGCATGAAGTTATTGAGAGACATTCATCTATATCAACTGAAAACTCTCTATCAACTGGCTTCTTGCTCTGTGCTTACTCTTCTTTTCCAATAAAAATCTATCAAACATTTTAAAATGTTTCTTGTTTCGTCTTACTGGTTAAATGATGTGGCATTGATGAAGTGAATTGCTATCTAATTATGAAATTACCCTGTCATGAAATACACGTAGAATCGTCCTTTTTAACAAGAACTCAATTTAGATAAATTGAATTGGGAATATGTTTTCCTTTGTCACTTTCATTTCTGAAATATGATAATCCAGAATAATTCATTGTATGGACCGAGTTTATGAACAAGTTTACCGTTGAATTATCAAGTTTTGTAATTTATTCTTCAAATTTTCCAAAAGGAGATTAATTTAAAATGGATATTTTCTTTTGAGGGTCAGACATGTCAATAAAAAAACATTATTTGTAGTCAAAGACGAGACAAATAACAAGACACTACCACAAATTTCAGGAGACCATTTTAGTTGGATTTTAAACATATCAGGTTGAGATTTGTGTGTCTTAACAAAACCTCATATGTTCGTTTTTAACTTCCAATTTTGATTAAGATTTACATTTTTAGGGAGATTTCTAAATTTACCTAACACGTGCAACTGTCCATTTAACCTTCTGACTTCAAGTCTAGATCAACATTTACTGGGTAGCAGCAATTAATAAAAAGACAATGATTTTGAATTTTAAAGAACATTGTTATGAATTAAATGTGAGTAAACTTAATTTGCATAAAGTGTCAACTATTAAGATTGTTAAAAGAAGGCTTGTTAAAAAAAGTCGTTTGGATAAGTTAGATAAACAAACGTTAAGAATTGTCTGTAAGATTGGTCAGTATTAAAGAATTTTATGGGAGAAAAACTTGCTGTAGACCTGAACAGAATTAGTTTTGATCATGTTATACAAGTTGTACGCTTTTTATTCACCATTGTCTCATTGTCACCTATGTCATTGTTTCGAAATACTGTTGAAATTGATGACAATTGATTTTTTTACATACAACTTTGTAGAAAAGGCCGTATTGATGATATTGATAGTGATTTAGATGAAGAGCTTGATAAGTTACAAATGGAAGGGAAATCTGCAAATACTCTGAAGCAAACATCCTGGGGAATCAAGGCATTTACCGGTAAATAGTGTAAACTTTTACCTATATATCGAAATGCAATAGATACAAATCAATATTTTTCTCTAAAATGTCTTTCGTTTTTCATAGAATGGGCTTTCGGCGTAACATTGACATGGAGTTCGAAACAATAACCGCACACGACCTTGCCAAAATTCTAAGAAAACTAGATTAGCGTTTGTGGGATACCGCAAAAGCAGAGCAGCCCCGGAACTTTGGGTTTCGCCTTACCCTGTTCCGCCTTTTACAGGCCTCACCAAATTGGGAATTTTCTCGTGACCTTGACCTTTGAAACTCAAGGTCACACAATCAATGAACACATTTCATTGAGTATAACATTATTGTAATGAAATAAAGTGTTAAAAATTAAATTAATCCATTTTCTCCATATGTTGACCTTGCTGTGACCTTGACCTTCGACAGTTAGTACCCAAAACTTTTTGAAAATGTTGTACTTCTCAAGAGATAATATATACAAAATCTACAGTTATTGTGTTTACAAGGAATTGCAATAACTCATATCTCATGACCTTGACCTTTGACCTTCAAGGTCACACAATAATTGAACACTTTTTATTGAGTATAACAATCATGTATTGATTAAAAGTGATCATAGTTAAAATTAAGTATTTTCGCTAAACCATGCTTAAATCATGACCTTGCTGTGACCTTGACCTTTGACAGATTGTAGCCGAAACCTTTTCAAATTTTTTTACTTTTCTAAGGATGATATAAACCAAGTTACAGCTTCATAGCACAAAAACTTTTCAAGTTACCATGTTTACAAAGAATTTTGTGGTGATTTTATAACTCGTGACCTTGACCTTTCAACTTGAAAGTGAACATGTCATAATGATTCCCTGGAAGTATTAACATTTAGACATGTTCATGAGTTCTGAAAAGCTAAATGGGATAAAGTTATACCCAAATTTAGTGCATTTTGTAATAACTCATATCTCATGACCTTGACCTTTAACCTTCAAGGTCACACAATCATTGAACACTTTTTATTGAGTATAACAATCATGTATTGATTAAAAGTGTTCATAGTTAAAATAAAGCATTTTCGCTAAAACATGCTTACGTCATGACCTTGCTGTGACCTTGACCTTAGACGGATTGTAGCCAAAACCTTTTCAAATTTTTTTACTTTTCCAAGGATGATATATACCAAGTTAGAGCTTCATAGCACAAAAACTTTTCAAGTTATCGCGTTTACAAGGAATTCTTACAGTGAATACATAGCTCGTGACCTTGACCTTTGACCTTGAAAGTGAACGTGTCAAAATCGTTCCCCCGACGTATGAGTAGTAAGGTATGAATAAGAGTTCTGGAAAGCTTAAGAGCAACAATTCACAGGACCCTAAAAGATCCCCGCATTCGCGGAATATTAACATCGTGGTAGACAAAGAATTTGTTGGTTCAAATAGTATGTTTGAAGCTCGCTGCAAAGCTTATTTTGCTCAAGGCGGAAAATCTCTCCAACACAAGCCCTACATCGAACAAGGGGACATGCTTAAATTGTCTAGTTATTTCGGAGATTTAGAGAACACAGATCCTTCAAGACTTCAAGAAATGGTGTGGTGTGAACTTGGTTTCTTTCTTGGGAGAAGGGGACGAGAGGGATGGAGAGGTTTTAAAAAAACGACCATACAGCTCAAAATGTTCGCATCTATGAGAACAAGTCTCCCAATGATCCAGTCAGCATGTACCTCTTCTACTAGTCAAAACTTCACCCAGATTGTGATGCCCTGTTTCAGTCTCCCCAGAGAGATTTTGAGAAATCCGGAGTTTGGTACAACAATTGTCATTTGGGCAAAAACACTTTTGGAACTCTCATGCAGAAAATTTCCAAGAAAGCTGGTTTGTCTCAGACATACACCATAACATACCTGTATCAAGCAGGTGTTGATACATAGCAAATCTGCAATATCACAAACACAAATCCGAAGAGTCTCAGAAACACTACATCTCCGGATCAAGCAGCGCACAAACACAGGCTTCCAGTGAAATCCTACAAGGTGTTTTGTCACCAAAGATGCCGGCAAACTGTTTGGATCAACATCCAAGTTCAGCTGGTGCAGAACGCCGAATCGCCGTTTAAAAACAAGTTGAAATGACATACGGTTATTTTGACATTAGTGCAGGATTCCCTGATGTAATGGCACAGTATCAACACTCTAGATTCGCAGGGAATGTCAGCTTCCTAGCAGGTGCAAATATAAACAACTGTACCATAAACTATATTGTAGGACAAAAAACCCGTTGAGAACTGAAATTGTGACTGGACCCTAAAATGCCGGATATGTTGTCCATCTCCGTGAAGGCCAAGGCCGAACGTCGTCACGCTCTACAGTGACATCATAGTTCTTGTTCCATGACTTAACACTTGCCCGTTGCGAGTTGGTTATAACGAACAACTTCATAGTATTTTGTCTTTTTAACACACAGATTCCATCCAATTAAGCTATAACGCAGCGTTTCAGGTCTTCTCGTTGGTTGGGCAGTTATTTGAAGACCTCGGGCTACTGCAAATGATAATGCCCTGAAAAACAGCGTTACCCCTATAATAATCACAAATATTTTGATGGTATTTTTTTCTTTAACACTGATGTGATGTATGCCTTATACCAAATATCACGCTTGATTTTAACAAGCAGTGTGTAACAGTTTAGAATAGAGTATGAATTCTGGACAGATGCACATACCACAAGCAATCGATAAAACTAATGTCATTGTCGAAGCTTAATACAAAAAACCTTTTTTTTATATATTCATATTGATATGCTTATATATTATTGCTATCATCAATAGATGCATGATTTTGACTAATTTTGACCACTGTGAACTAATAAGGTTTTATTTATGGCAATTATTAGTTCTTTTCCATTTTACAGATATTTTTATTAAAATTTTCTATTTTCTATGCTGCTAAATTTTGGTTTAACTATAATTCCATTATACACATCTCCTTTCGCACCTGGATTTAATTTTCAGTGCTATTTAAAAAACACAACACGGATTTTTGATTTTTCATTTTTCAATTAGGACAGAAGGCGGAGTTCCAGCATTTGTATTCAGAGAAAGTTTCCTTAATTTATTCAGTCAACTTAATAAAACGATGAAATCAGAGATACAGAAATAAGTTTGACGTTGGCTTCTTTTTTAAGTTAAAAGTAGGTTTGTAGAGTGGATCCACTTTCAAACTGGAACAAATAATTATCAGTTGTTAACATCTTAATCAATTAAAATAAATTGTCACCCTAACTTTTACTAGTTACAAGGGTTAAGTTTTCAGTGAAATGATATGAAATCTTAACTTTTCCATTGAAGTAACGGCACACAAGGTATTTCAAGATATTTTGCCAGATCCTAGTCAAATTTAGCATTCATCTACATGTGTACTTAAAACGGGGCTCAGCAGTCGTGAACATTTTGAAAAATAAAAATATTAAAATGAAAATGAAACCGTTATGACATACACTGTAGATGTATAATATTAAGACAATATTGCTATTGAAATACTGTGCTTACACAACTAAAGTTTAATTTCCATTTTGTAAACATCATGAAAGTGGTGA
Organism: Steromphala cineraria; assembly: GCA_916613615.1. Classification (NCBI taxonomy): domain Eukaryota; kingdom Metazoa; phylum Mollusca; class Gastropoda; order Trochida; family Trochidae; genus Steromphala; species Steromphala cineraria. The sequence continues at coordinate 54,012,800 of OU744731.1, read as the reverse complement.
ATATAATTCAGGAACAGGCTGCCAAGATTTTCTTTAACTGCAATGTACATATCCTTAGGAGAACATCTAAATAATCTAGTCTTAGGATGTCCGAGAAGAAACTGTCAATCAGCAAGAAAAACTGCTAGTGGCAATGTTAGTTTGAACGTCTTTTTATCATTCAAGGTATAGTTATTGATTCGTGTACCTTAACTCTTATCTTATGTTTTATGTTTTATGTTTTTCACCTACAGTCTAAGTAAACCTAGCCTCGATATTATCCGTTTCACTCAGTATTGGAGTGAAACGGATAATATTGAGGCTAGGTTCACTTAGACTGTTTTCACTTATAATTGCAACTGTCCTTTTAAACCTTACCAAGATGATAATTGGTAGCCACATTTTAAAAAAAGGCCATACATTTGAAATGCTATAGAGTTGATCATTGAATTGAACATAATTAAACTTTCATTGACCGTTTTAAGATGTTGTGCATAATATGCATCAATGTGTGATAGATGAAAGAAATTTACAACTATTTTATTAACAAAGAGGACGTAGAATCTTTTTAGGAGGAATTTGATGAGATGAAAATAATGAAAATAAATGGCTCAAATTGAAAGACAATGCATTAAAATTAAATGAAGCAATAATTAATCAAATATATAATGTAAAGTTAAGTCATGGGATTCTTCTTTGTAACACAAAATGAATTAAAGGCCTTCACACAAAAATGGCTGCCAATGGACTTTATGTGAATCATTATTATTTGTCCTCTGACTATAAAAATAATTGGTAAGTGTAATGAGATTGTTGACACTTTCAAAATAATATATTTAGCATTACCGTACAATTATCAGGGAAAATCAAATTTTCTTTTCGAAAACGTGCTACTGCCCCTTTAATATTAAAAAAACCTTTCTGATGTTCTCATTCAAAAATGTGCTGCAGTAGCTAGACAAGATTAGAAGATAAAAGTATTTGTTACTGATGTTCACACACTGTGCGCTTTTCATATAACAAACAAATCTTATATATTACAAACAAGTTTATCAATTACAACAAATGTACACTTCCTATTTTATCTAATCCAATCTCATCTGATCTTTTTATATGTTATCAATCTTCAACTGTATGAATACGTAAGTACTTGCCTGAAATAGAGCTGATATCGTTTTTATTTCGAATGTTTGTTCTGTTTTTAGAGTGAGTCATTTAAGACAGCTAATAAAGATAGCCGTAAGCTTAGTATAGGATTTCATTTCCTTTTTCAGTTATTCAACTTCAACTTCTTTATTTCTCCAACAACCACCCAGCGGTGGTACAAGAGTACAAAGTTATCAAATTACATATATACAATCACAAGATGGGGCAAATTAACTTTTAAAATGCGTAAAAATATACTTAATAAACATTGATAGTTTTTTTATTTCTGATGTTTTCTTTGAGCACATTAAATTCTTGAAGGAAGTAAGATTCCTCCACTTAAGATATTGAGGAGGAATATATTTCTGTCTAGCTTCATTAAAGTAAGTACATCTCAGTAAATAGTGAAGTTCATCCCCTAATGCTGGGGAGTCGCACAACTTACATATTCTATTTTCTCTTGTAATTCCCTCCCACCGGCCAGTCTCAATCGGTAGAGTGTGGTTAGTTGTTCTAAATTTCAGTATTGGGATAAAAACATTTGTTTATTTCTATTGATATTTATTTAGATATTAAACGCCTCTAACCATAGATGCAGTACATTGGCTGATTTTAATCATAGCCTTACTATCATCATTCGGGAAAAATAAGTAAGTTTATAAAATGTTATTTGCAATTGTAAGTTCTTTTTGATAAAATGAAATCACAAATAACATTTGACTTTTGTGACCCCAACAATATTCCCTGTGCCACTAGATTGTTTTATATGGTATGCTTCCATCAAAAATATCTCAATTCGTACCCTGGTTTAACTTTCAGGGGCACATGTTCTAATAATGATATTAAAAACAGCAAAGTTTTTTTTTTCATTTCCCATTTTTCAAAAAGATCAATAAGGAGAGTAGGCGTAGTTCGATAATTTGTATTCAGAAGAAGTTCTCACTTTGTCGTTACCAGAATTTCTTGATAGTTTTATCTTCTCATGAAGAAGCTTTAAATTGGCATTTAACTATCAAGACAGCAACTGAAAACGAAAACGTGGAGAGAACTTTAACAAGAGTGTCAACTATATGAAAATGTGAAGACAGAAATTAGTTTTAACGTTGAGTAGTGTTTTTATTTAAAGTTGTTACGTGATGTTTACGAGGTGTTTCAATATATATTGCATGTACTTTAATACTTGATATTTTGATTAATGTCTTGCTGTCAATCGACCCATTGTATACTAAACTGACAGGCAAAAGAAACCTTACACTTTAGTTGCTTTCATCATACCGGTATACATAATCTTCAATTACATATATTTTAAGTTTTAGACGTCGTACGCTAAAACAGAACAGTGCAGGCCTTTAGTTATCAACCAAAGATTACTTCTAGACGTGTTTGAATTTTTTGGGGGAAAATTTAAATTTTTATTTTTTTGGGGGGGTAATTAATTTTTATAAACAACAAATGTCCATCGATATATAAGCTATATTTTACAATAAAAAATTACAAAACAAACCTTGTTTTCCACTCATTTACACCCTTTTTAACATGGTAGGGGTCATGTTGGTGTAAATTTCATTTTTTACCCCGGTCTTCTTTAAACAAAGATATCTTAGCAAAAATTGAATCAATCAACGATCAATTCATATGAAATATTGTAGATATGATTAATGTTGATGATTCCATAATCAAATGCGTCATATATATTTCAAAACGTTGTTAAATCGAAAATAAATGAGGTGTTAGGTTTCTTTTGCCTGTCAGTTTATGTTTAATTGTGTAGTTGAGATCTTTGAGATAATTTATGAAACCTTTTAAAGAAAATAAATGTAAAAATAAGATTAGTGACCAAAGAGTTAAGTAGACTTACATAGAGGCCTTGAAAAAAACTTTATGACAAATTGTATTATTTCAGTTCTAAGTAATACTTGAGTTACCTAAAGATGGAGCCTCTCTACATGCAAATATTGTTAGGCCTGAAAGTCTCCTTTCATTGATTTTTCTGGGTTAAGGTGTGATAACAGACTTTTCGACGTTTTTCGAAAATTGTTTTGTGTTCTTTTTAAATTTGAAGTAAAAACTTGCGTGTGTAAATTTTTTTTACAAGATACAGTGTTTTTTGCACTGGAAACTTGAAAAAAAAAATTGTTGAAATAATTTCCATCGATCATTTCATCATTTATGATGTGGGTGATTTGCAAAATCAATTTGTGTTAGCAAATTCATCATAGAAAGTTATAGTCAATTTAACTAGTTATAGAAACTAATGACTATATGCTACTTGTAAGAACAGTGGAACGTATTTTTATCGATGTTGTTCTGGTCACATAAACCGAATTCTGCAAAGTATTACTATTTAGTATACTAAAAGTATTATCCATAACTTAATTGTTCATAACAAAAACATTATGTTTACAAAGTAATGTCGACCTGTTTATTCAACTTTATTTGAAGAACAACTTGATAACTGCTACTAGTCTAAATATCATCGGTTTTAAAATGACCTGCTTAAAGATTACTACTTCAAATCCCTTTCGATTTATGCTCTAAAATTGAATGTCTAGTCAATCCTAAAAAATCTTACAAATGGTCAAACTATTTTGATTTTTGAGTAGTCAGTTAAACTTTTCAATTGGTAATCTGATAACACTTTTACAAAATGTTGAACACAAAGTTGTCAACAAACGTGACACCTTTGATCATATACCTGTTGGTTTACTTCATACTGTACAACCATTGATCTTCTTACTTTTGCAAAATAAAACGTAAGCAGCTGTCAGCTGTCAGTCAAAGGTCATAGGTCTAAAATGTTTGTTACGAAATCTTCCTATGTAAAAATGATAAGGAACTTTATAAGTAAACTTCTTCCTCGAGTTTTGTTATGACTTAAACATTCATATCGAGGTTCATATTTTTCATATGTTGCCCTAGGGCAAAATATCAGTTTTGCATTGTGACGTCACGTAATTAACAATGATTTGACGTCACTGTTCACTTATGACGTCGCAATCTTTACGGGCCGCCACCCGCTATTCTGCCTGTGCTGAGAAGTAGGTTTTGAGCATTTTCTTCAATTTTGGGACTACGGTAATAAACAGAATATTATATTCGTGCCGATGACATACTATGTTTACGACACTCGTGCCTAAATATCAGTATATCCCTCGCTCTCGCTCGGGAAACACTAATATTTAGCCACTCGTGTCGTAAACATAGTATGTCATGGACACTCATATAATATCCTCTATGTATGAATATTAATGTTAATGTGTGTCATCAACATCAATGTGATTATGGAATTTCATTACAAATCTTGTTGTTTTCCAAAAAAGAGTGAAAATAAAAGCAGTTGCATGAATTCATTCAGCCTTCAGATTATCATTTCTTGGTCACTAAAGACCAAAATGTGTAAGTTTATTTTAGGTCTTCACGCTATGCAATTAAACCAATTGCAATAAAAGTTGAAAAACCCATAAAATGCCTCCATAAAATTGAATATATACAGAAGAAACTACAAAGGCAATACTTATACTACTTACTTATCCTAATAAATGTGGACTTAAAACAGTAATGGCAATTTGTAGATATCTAAAAAAAACTCTTAGATTAAATTCATGACTTTTAAAGGGGCAGTAGCACGTTTTTTGATAATTTTATATTTCAAAATTTTCGCTGATAAATGTACGTTAATGCTAAATGTATTATTTTGATAGTGTCAAAAATCTCATAACACAAGCCCATCAGCCATAGTCAGAGGACAAAGTATGAAGATTCACATAAAATCATTGGCGGCCATTTTTGTGTGAACACCTTTAATTCATTTTGTGTAAGAAAAAGGAATCGCATGGCTAAACTTTAAATTATATATTTGAATTATTACTGCTCTATTTAGTTTAAATACATTGTCTGTCAATTGGAACCATTAATTTCCATTTTCCTGACATCACCTTATATTCCCCATAAAAACGTGCTACTGCCCCTTTAAGTTAGAGATTGTTATATTTCAAGTTGTAACAAAGAAAGACAACATTTTAATCGTTAGGCTATGCCAATACCTTATTCAATATTCAGATCGCATTATTGTAAATACCAATCAGCTGTTTCTGCGATGTGATGGTGACTGTAGATATTAATTCATGTCAGTAAGGTAAGAACGAGTAACTTTTGACTGAAGCTCTGCAAAATCTCTGCCAAGATCACTTTATCATCATTATAGGCTTTGGTGTCACTTACCAACTTTTACACAAGTTTGTGTCTTAGAGCAATGTTTCTGATTCAATTTATTTGATTTTAGTTTTTGAAGATTCTTTGAAGAAGGTTTGATGTTATTAAAAGACATTCATCTATATCAATTGAAACACTCCATCAACCTTTATCTTGCTCTGTGCTCTATTTCTTTCTTTTGCTACACAAAATTTATCAAACATTTTTCTTGTTTTTCGTGTTTTCTTGTTTTTCCTGTTTTCTTGTTTCTTGGTTCCTATTACTGGTAAAATGCTGTTACATGGATGAAGTGATTTGCTAAGAAATATTATATTTACCATGGAACCCTTCATATGCGCAACGTATTTGAAGATCCCTGTAATAATGATATTTTTCTGGGTAGGAAGATTTTGAAAAAAAAACCCCATGAAATTCTTATATCAGTGTTTTTATTGAATTGAAAATGAGTTAACCATATTTGACGATGAACTAGTTGAATAACATAAAGTCCATTATATGCATCAAACTAAATGATTTTCAACCATCAAAATTGTTACAAAAAAGACATATTAAAGACATAACCGTTTAGATAAGGTAAATTAACAATCATAAATGTATGTCTGCAATATTGGTCACTATCAAAGGTTTGTATTAAAAAAAGTGCACAAAGTTGACCGGATCAGAATTTGATTATTTTTTTTATAATTTCATCTTAGAATCTAAATGGCACAGCTATCAGATATGTTCTTAGGTGATCAATATTACTTGTTATTTTCTCAAAATAGAGCTGTAATCTTTGACATTATAGTTTTTTTCTGACATTTGAGAATACAACTGTAAACTGTAAAGATAGCTTGGTATCTCAAGGTGTTATCAGGTAACACGATGTTCATTTGTAATGCAACTGTTTTTGTGTTTCGTATTGATAACGGTCATGAAAATATCTTGATATATTTTTTTCATCAAATTGTGAAAAGCAATAATGTTCACTCCTACACTCTGGATTGCAACATCATATTTTAATAAACAGTAATTTTGCTGATTTTGAACAGAAAATGTTTTCTCCTTTACCCATTGTATTTTAAAATGCATAATTGTGTTCTCATACATTTTCAAACTACAAACCATAGATGTGTTTTAAACTGGGTTGTCACTGAAGCGTTCCCATCAGCTTGAATTCATTGTTCTGTTTCCAATGAAAACTTTTTATCTTTATATTTACGTCATAACGATAGACTCCAATATCATCCATATTTCATTCATCCATCATGTTATATTAATTGTATCTGATATAACAGAGATCTACAGTATTACTCCTCATGAATAACTTCCTTTTCTTTTTATTCAAATCAATTAATAAACAAACTGAATTGATGCAAATGTTGATTCTGGACATTTAATTATTTCTTTAATCTAGACTTATGTATTTCTATAAGTTGGTATGGTTATGAATTCACAAATTCGGATATCAATAAACATTTCTTAATAAAGAAGTGGTGTTGCATTGGAATGATAAAAGATATGATAAAGTACTCAAAGGAAGTTATGTAAATTGAAAAAGTATTACTCTTGAACGATCTTCTGTTTTTAGTTATCAAAGTTTTAAGTTATCAAATCATCAATAATGCACTTTAAACGATAAAAATGAAACAGTTGAACAAGTATATGTCCATCCCAGATAATCACTGACCAGAGTTTCAACCAAGTAAATATACATATAACGCATGTTTTATTAAGATTTATTTGTTTTATTTGTTTGACTAATTGATCTGTTAAATACCTACATGTACAGATATAGATTCATCAATGCACAAACAAAACATAGCTCACAATCAAAACTTTTTGCATGGTTAAGATATATAGGCAATTCAATATCAAAATCCAAAAAAACAACTCTGTAACACAAAACATTACACAGCTTGAATGAAGATCAACCACACAAACAAAAGGGATGTTAAAGTAAATTTTCATATTGATTTCTGGCATGAGAACGCGCAAACAATTGTGTATCACGTATCAAGGCATAAGGAACTGAAAACGATTAACTCGAAACAAAAGTGTCTTATACATGTAGTTACATGATACATAAAACTCTTCAGTTTTTCACGTGTATAAATTATGACGTAAGTATTTCCTTACAAAATGTAATGCATATAATCTTAAGTTAGAATGTACTTAAATAATGCCCAAAACATCAAGTGTTACAATAAAATCTACAAACATAATAAACAGGCAATATTTCAATAGTAATTGATGTTTTAACCTGCAGCAAATTCCAAAAAGGTTCTCAAGGCATGATTTGTCGATTAATGACCTTTTCGATAAATAAAAAAATTCATATTTTCTACAGACCTTTTTTTAAAAAAATACATGGAGATGCGAGTTATATATGATGTACGGACAATTTTGAAAATGATTAAATGCTCATGTTGGTGTTGACTGCAAATCTTTATTCACTGCACCAGATATGTCACAAGGGAAGATAACTCTTAACTGAAGCTTTGCAGACTCCCTAACTTCATCACTTAATTATCACTATCTGCTAAGGTGTCAACTGTTTAAGCAAAAACACAGGCCTGTTTTTAGGGCATCTTTCTTATTTAATTTACTTGCACTTTGTTTGTGAAGCTTTTTAAGAGAATACATGCAGTTATTTAGACAAATCAATATAAGAGTAATTGTAACAAATCATTCCTTATATTATTATCATACACGATGTTAGTTTTAGTTGTGATAAACATGCAATAATTACGGTAAATAATCCTTATTATTTGTTAATTCCTACAAAACGCAACTAATTTATTTTATGGATTTAACTGTTATGGAAGCATGTTTAAATGTTTGACCTTAACAACCTTCGCAATGGGCAGATAAGATCACAAGATAAAAATGATTCAAATAGATGTTCAAATCATTTCATAAGGCAGATACATTTGTTAATGTATCAACTACTACAATTATTCACTTATTATCTTTTCTTTTCTTATAAAATGTCAATTTTCCCTTATCTGTCTATTCGTACCTGTCATTGCCTCTAAAATAAATCTGATATCATTGACATTTCAAATGTTTACTGACGTTTGTGGGGAAACCGTTTACGAAATCTAATTTTAAGTCAATATAATCACAAATATATTGATAGTATGATTTTCTTTAATATTGAAGAAGCCTATAATCTTGACTGTGATACGAGATATTTTTTATACTAAATATCACACTTGATTTTAACAAGCAGTGTGTTAGCGTTAAGAATACATTATCAATTCTGGGCAGATGCCCATACCCAAAGCAACCGAATGAATAGCGTGAGAGTGACTTTGTAACCTTATCCCTGGAACAGAAAGTAACGGAATTGTTTAAGATAGATTTTCATTTCTCCAACGATATTCTCTATTCCACTTAATTGTTGTTTAAGTATACTTCTTTTAAACATATCTCCATTCGTACCTGGATTAAATTTTCAGTGCCATTTGAAGAACACAACAAGGATTTTTCCTTTTTCCCTTTTCAAAGAGTTCAATTAAGGCGGAGTTCGATCATTTGTATTGTGTTTCTTTAATTTATTCATTTGATAGTTCTACCTCATCGAGATGCTTGGAAATTTCCATTTCCATTTAACAGCGACTAAAATTTAAAACGTGGGGGGAAGCCTTAACAAGAAAGTCAATAAAATGGTGAAATTAGAGATATTGTAATTAGTTTGTAAGGTGAGATTGTGGAGATGATGCAGTTTCATTATGGAATCCTAGTTGTCAGTTATTAACAACTGCTAATGTATTTGCATGTCCAAGCTTCTATGCCGTAAGAAAAGAATAATGTACGTTCATAATTACCAACCCTTTTGATGACTGCTTATAAATTAGTTTCAAATGCTCAAGCAAAGTCTTTATATTGCTTATGTTTGCAAATAGCACGCTGAAGAAGCCAATATTGTTAGTTTATTTCATGTATCTAGACTTGTCTTAGGTATTTAACTGTTCTAAAAGTCTGAATTGTGACGTGGTTTTGTATTATGGTTCCAGCTAAAACATTTAAAGCACAAGGCAAGTTACTTAATCACTTTGCCTGATAAAGTGCATTTTAATAGAAAGGAAAAGCTACTATTATGTCCATTGTTATTTATCACTTTTAAACATGTAATTTTAGAAGACTCAATTCAGTTTATCATGTTCATATTTCATTACTGATTTTCCAAAAACCTGATCAAGTAATGGAAAATACAATGCACGTTCTTGGAGTCAAATATGTAAAAGTATTTTTTAATCTTTCTATATCCATAGGTTAGTTTTGGTCATCAAAGTATTGCAATTAAACATTTAATTTCCTTACCTTTAAGAGCTTATAAAATGCCTCCATAGAATTTGAATAATATAAATGAAAATGAATGAATTGTTTCAATTCAATAAATTTGAAATTAGCAATTATCAACATTTCAAAATACAGACATCTTAGCTTAGATTCATACCTTTCAACAAATAGATGAATGTGTTTTAAAAGAAAATGAACAAACAATGTCTTAATCGTTTTAAAATGCATACTTTATTTCATTTTCAGATTGCATTATTTTGAATACCATGAAACTGATTCTGTATTATGAAGTTCACTGTAGATATTCCTTTATACTGAATGTGTCTGTGACAAGGAAATATATCCCTTATGCATTAACTGTACAAACTCCCTGCCTCGATCATTTTGTAATCATTATCTACCCAGGTGTCAGCTGCTCTATGTCTTAGAGCAAGTTTTCTATTACAATCTATGTGAGTTTACCTTTTGAAGGTTCTTTGAAGGAGGCATGCTGTTATAAAGAGACATTCATCTCAATCGATTTAAAGAATGTGTCACCCTACTTTTTTACTGGTTTCATAATGTTACAAGGGTTTTCAATGGATTGCTATTGAAGTTTAAGTTTTCCATGGTTGCAGTGGCATTGCAAGATATTTTTGCTAGATCCTAGTCATATTTACTTTTCATCTATATTTGTACTTACACAGGGCAAGTGTCGGTTCAAAAATTTTGGAAATCTCGAAAAAGGAAAAATTAGAATGAAGCTGTTATGATATACATGTATAATATTTAAACAAAATTGCAATCGAAATACTGTTCTAACGCAGCAAACGTTATGTGTCCATCTTGGAAACATCTTGAAAATGGTGAAGAAAACTCAGTAACAGCAGGCTGTCAAGATGTTCTTAACCACAATTTACATATCCTTAGGAGCAAATTGCATTCCTGAAGTGGGACACATTTCTATCTCGTTATAGATGTATTGTGAATTCATTTGGAGATATTTTTACTTTTATTTTTTCATTTCTTAAAAATGATAATCCACATTGATTCAGTGTGTGGACAGTTTTTTGTATCAAGTTTAGATAAGGAAGTAGCACGTCTCCAGAGGGTTAAACATCTCAATACTAAAATCTTGATAGGAAGTCAAAGAAATTGTCAATCAGCAAGAAAAATTACCAGTGGCCATTTTAGTATGACCACTTTTTATCATTTAAGGTAGAGAAAATGTGTACTGTACCTTAACTCAACCTGTTCGTTTTGAACTTCAATTCTTTTATCTCTTTATGGTCTCTCTTTTCACCCCAAAATGCAACTGTCCTTTTAGACCTTCTTACAAAGATGATAATTAACTGGCAACAAACATTTTGAAAAAGGCCATTTATTCTGAATTTTATAGTGTGCTTAATATGCATCAATGTGTGATACGAAATCGTTCAGATAAGTTGATATGATCAATGTTCTTGTGTTGTATTTTTCTTTTAAACCATTTAAGATCTAAATGGAACAGCTATCAAATAAACTCTCAGGCGATCAGTATTTCGTGTCATTGTCTCGAAATAGAGTTGAAATCGTTAACATTTGAATTTTTCTGGCACAAGAGAATAAGCTTTTAAAGGAAACTTAGTACGTCAAGTTGTTATCGAAGTGTTCACTCAATTATAATGGATTTGATACTGTGTTACTTATTGATAACGTTTATGAGAGTATCTTAATTTTTCTTTTATATCCAATAGCGAAATAAAACTAGAAAGTTCTTTCAAATATTCTGGTTTGTGTCATCCAATTTTGGTTAGATTTGAATATGCACGGTATATATTGATAGACCTTTTTAGAAATTGGAAACCAAAGATGAGTTTCTAAGCTTGGTTGTAACACAAGCTTGCTATTGTTCAATTTTCAATCATAACCTTTCAACTTTACTTTTACGCCTCATGTACTCAAATATCCACTGTACTTTGTTCATCCATGCCTTCTAACTATAACTGATTTTTAAAATATCTTCATTCTGCCACCTGTCTTCTTCTTTTTTTATGACAATGATTGGAGTATTTAGTCATTTCCTAATAAAGATTGATTCTGTTTCAAAAAAATTCTCAAATTTATTCTAGTTTTGATTTATTTGTGTTCAGGGAATATAATGCTTACCAAAAAGTCTTTAGCATTCGGTCTTATCACGACTAAGACGGCAATTGCAATCAAAAACTTGGTGAGATCTCCAATTAAAAAACTTTTCTCTGAAATTCTTACACTTGGACGATAATCGTTTAATTGTATATTGAAGTCATCGTATCGTCATGAAAACACTTTGAAACAATGTAAATGAAACAGTTAAATAAGGAGGAGATAAAGGTCAGTCCTAAATAATTTTCGGCCATAAACAAAATGTTCAAGCAAAGAAAAACATGAGAGATTCTGCATTACATCATTACACTTTTTGAAAATTGTATTTGCTTGATTATATTGAACACTTACGGAATTAATTCATCAATGCAGAAAAAAAACAAAGCTGACATTCAAAACGTTTACATTAAGATATATAGGTAGTTTGATTTTAAAATCCAAACCCAACGTCTTTATAAACTGTAACACTAAACATGATTAAGATAAACTACAAAAACGGAAGAAGGATGTAAAATAATTTTTGTTTATCGATTTCTAGCCCGGGATCACAAAGTTCAGGAAAGCAGCTATGTATGGAATCTAATCATATATCGAGGCAGCTCTGTTTTGTCATAAGGAACTGAATGCAAATAACAATTCCCCCAAAGATACAATTAATATGAATTTTATTTCTTGCTTTTATTAGACGTGTATTAAGATTATGAAGTTCGTCCTCACAAAATGGCATGCACCTAATAAATCGCAAATCTATATTTTATCATAATTTGAACAGATACAAAAAAAAAATACTACCAATAAATACAAAAAAACATACGAAAAATACCCATGCACACTTTCACAAGATGTTAGAAAGAGAGTGTTTAATAGAAACAAGGAGCTGTTTTTTGTAATGTGGTGTTGACTCAATCTCTCCTCACAGAGGCAGATCAAGTCATGAAATGTTGATACAGCCTCTGTTATATTACGCCGAAATCCGTTGGTTCCGGCAGTTTCCCCTGGCGGAAGGACATCGCACCACAATCCATTTGAATTTGTGTTATCAAATGACAACGCTCCTCGCATGGAAAGGTGGTCCAAATCACATTAGCCAAAATGATGAGTTAAGAACAGCGTCGCTGATTGCACAACAAACTTTGAATGCCTTCAATCAGGAATCTACCTTTCTATCCAACAAACTCGGCGATATATATATAACAGAGGCTGTATCACATTTTATGACTTGATCTGCCTCTGTGGGGAGAGAATGTGGTGACTGTTAATCGTTGTGCACTGCAGCAGATATGTCCAAGGGAGGAATAACTCTTGACTGAAGCTGTGCAGACTCCCTAACAAAAGACTTAACAATCATCACTCTGGCGTCAACGGTTTAAGCAAAGACACAGGATGTATGTTACAGTCATTTTTCCTAATTTACATGTGCTTAGTTTGTAAAACTTCCTTTGGAATACATGGAATACATAGATGAATCGGTATTAAACAAATAGTTCTGACAATTCATGCTCGGTGTGATTTTTTTTAACTTGTCATTAACGGGGGAAAATAACTGAACATATTGACTTATAATTGTTAATCCCTGCAAAACATTAATCCAGGATAATCCATTGTTGTATTAACGTAAGCTACAATGAAACTATGCTTCAATCTCATCTATAACAACTGTTTTGACATCATGATTTAAGATGTGCTGCAGTGGCTAGATAAGATTTGAGAATCAAGGTGATTCAAACTGATGTTCACAAACTGAACAACTCTGCATGTATATGTTACAGTAAATCTATGAAATCAGTAAATACGTGTATTTACTGAAATTTCTAGTAAATACACGTAATTACTGTTTCACTCAGTAAATACGTGTATTTACTAAAATTTATAGGAAATACGTGTATTTACTGAAAATGGAGGCCAGTAATTACATGTATTTACTAACCATAAGTACAAACAACAGAAATATAAAAAAACACTCTCTTTAATAAAGGCACTTTGACAAAACATTACAAAACAACACAGCTTTATTTGTTACAACAGTTAAGGCAATTGTGACATCTGGAATTGCACAATAGCTTTGATTTGAAACATTTGCATCGGTTTGTCTGACATCTCTTTGGGCCAGAGCAGGAGCATTTGGTGAAACCTTGACCACCAGAAGAAGATTGTTCCGTGACTGCAGACCTAGGATAGGTCGGACAACAATTTACAATTATTGACTTCAGTTGAGGTGAATCCAATGGTTTATTGACCTCGGAACAGTTATGTTCACCGAGGCGATAGCCGAGGTGAATATAAGTTTCCGAGGTCAATAAACCATTGGATTTACCGATAACTGAAGTCAACAACTGTTTTATTATATGATTTATGAACGTTTCAGTTATTTTGTAAACTATTCAATTATTTTAATTTTTTTGGAAGCAACTCTTTACGGCGCTCCTCGTAGTGACGATCTATTTCCCGCGGTCAACATAAGGTTTGATCATTGTCGGCGACCACCTTCCTCGGCCAATCAGAAGACAGATCACTCGTCCATCATATAATAACACCTTTTGTCACCTTTTGACAATAAGTAGTAATCAGATCTTGACTCTTTCCCGTACGAAAGACCATTGGTACCACATTTGAAATTTGTTTTTTGTCTTTAAAAACTCGTTATTACGAGAAAAATCTCGTAATTACGAGAAATTAACTCGTAATTACGAGAAATTAACTCGTAATTACGAGATTATAAGACCATATCTGTAATTTGTATATTGTATTTCAAAACTCGTTATTACGAGAATATTCTCGTAATTACGAGAATAAACTCGTATATCTTTTTCACTATTTATTACAATTGTAAACTGCTAGTCTTATCCTGTCTTCTTATATATTTTCAATGTCCCTATTCGTGTATATGTTCACAGTACTTAGCATTGTAACTCAAATAAATCTGATATCATTGAAATTTCAAACGTTTTCTGGCATTAAGAGAAAGTTGTTTAGGGAATCTTATTCTATGACATCATGATCACAAATATATTGATGGTACGATTTTTCACTAATAGTGAATAGAGACTACAACCTTTACTGTGATTCGTGATGTTAGCATCATGCCTCACACCACACGTTATTTTTAACAAGGTGTGTGTTGAGTGTTTAGTTATAGTATTGAAAATGCATTCTGGATATGCGATGTTAAATGGTTATTTCTATTAAAACATTGTCAGTAACCATCCAATGGTTATTTATATATCTCAGACAAGTGAGTAATAAGGAAGCGGTTAACGAACATTTTTCATCAATATATTTATCAATTTACTGTATGTGTAAATCCCTGTAAAACGCAAATTAAGAATAATTCATTGTATTGCTTTAAGTTTTAATGGAAAACCTAGGCTTAATATTCAACAACCTGTCTGATTCTCATTCTCATATGCTGCAGGAGCTAGACAAAATAGGAAGATTTTAACTGATTTTCACACACTGTGCGCTTTTCATATATCAAATCAATTGAATAAATTATCAAAAAGGTTTATCAATTACAAGAAATATACACCCTCCTATCTTATCTGATGTTATCTTACCTGATTTTATTTATATATTATTGATTTTACACTGAATGAATATATGAGTACTTGTCATTGTCACTGTAATAGAACCGATGTCGTTTTCATTTTGAATGTTTACTCCTAACATTTGAAAGTGAATCATTTGATACAGCTAATATAAAGATAGCCTTAAGCTTAAGATAGATTTTCATTTCTTTTTTAAGTTATTTTGATTGATATGTTTAGATATCACATGGCATGAAACGCTACTAACCGTAGATGCAGTACATTGGCTGATTTCAATCATAGCTGAAATATCACCAATCTGAACAAATAAGTACAAGTTTAATAAATGTTATTTGCAATTGTTATTTATTTTTGATACAATAACACCGCAGATAACATTTGACTTTTGTGACCCCAACAACATTCCCTGTGCCACTTTATTGTTTTCTTTGTTATACTTCCATCATATATATCTCAAATCGAACCTGGGTTCAATTTTCAGTGGCACATAGTTTTTTTATTTCTTTGAAATAATGTTAAAAAACAAAACAACAAAGGTTTTTTTTTCATTTCTCCTTTTTTCAAGCGTTCAATATGGAAAGCAGGTGTAGGTCTATCATTTATATTCAGATGAAGTTTCTTACTTCGTAGCTACCATACTTTCTTTATGTGATTGTTTTATTTTCTCATCAAGGTGCTTTAAATTGACATTTAACTATCAAGGCAGCAAATGATTTCCAAAACGTGGAGAGAATTTTAACAAGTGTGTCAACTTTGTGAAGACAGAAATATGGTTTAACGATGACTACTGCTTTAAGTGAGAGATAGGAATGTCGAGGTGTTTCAATAGGATTGTCGAGGTGTTTCAATAGGAATGTCGAGGTGTTTCAATAGGATTGTCGAGGTGTTTCAATAAGAATGTCGAGGTGTTTCAATAGGAATGTCGAGGTGTTTCGATAGGATTGTCGAGGTGTTTCAATAGGAATGTCGAGGTGTTTCAATAGGATTGTCGAGGTGTTTCAATAGGAATGTCGAGGTGTTTCAATAGGATTGTCGAGGTGTTTCAATAAGAATGTCGAGGTGTTTCAATAGGAATGTCGAGGTGTTTCGATAGGATTGTCGAGGTGTTTCAATAGGATTGTCGAGGTGTTTCAATAGGATTGTCGAGGTGTTTCAATAGGATGGTGTTTCAATAGGATTGTCGAGGTGTTTCAATAGGAATGTCGAGGTGTTTCAATAGGAATGTCGAGGTGTTTCAATAGGAATGTCGAGGTGTTTCAATAGGAATGTCGAGGTGTTTCAATAGGATTGTCGAGGTGTTTCAATAGGATTGTCGAGGTGTTTCAATAGGAATTTCGAGGTGTTTCAATAGGATTGTCGAGGTGTTTCAATAGGATTGTCGAGGTGTTTCAATAGGATTGTCGAGGTGTTTCAATAGGATTGTCGAGGTGTTTCAATAGGAATGTCGAGGTGTTTCAATAGGATTGTCGAGGTGTTTCAATAGGATTGTCGAGGTGTTTCAATAGGATTGACGAGGTGTTTGAATAGGAATTTCGAGGTGTTTCAATAGGATTGTCGAGGTGTTTCAATAGGATTGTCGAGGTCTTTCAATAGGAATGTCGAGGTGTTTCAATAGGATTGTCGAGGTGTTTCAATAGGAATGTCGAGGTGTTTCAATAGGAATGTCGAGGTGTTTCAATAGGATTGTCGAGGTGTTTCAATAGGAATGTCCAGGTGTTTCAATAGGAATGTCGAGGTGTTTCAATAGGATTGTCGAGGTGTTTCAATAGGATTGTCGAGGTGTTTCAATAGGAATGTCGAGGTGTTTCAATAGGAATGTCCAGGTGTTTCAATAGGAATGTCGAGGTGTTTCAATAGGAATGTCGAGGTGTTTCAATATGATTGTCGAGGTGTTTCAATAGGAATGTCGAGGTGTTTCAATAGGATTGTCGAGGTGTTTCAATAGGATTGTCGAGGTGTTTCAATAGGATTGTCGAGGTGTTTCAATAGGAATGTCGAGGTGTTTCAATAGGAATGTCGAGGTGTTTCAATATTGCAAGTTCGTTCTTGGAATTGTACATATAAGTTATTAACACCTACAAATGTATTTGCACGTTCAAGCACCTTAGCTTTATCGAAGTATATATACTGTATGTTCGTACATTACAAACCTGTCTCATGCCTGCTCATCCATGAGTTTCAAAGACTCAGAATAATTTCTGTATAATGCTAATGTTTGCAAACTGAAACGCTCCTGAAAACAAATCATTTATTTAATCTAGACTTGTGCAGGGTTATCATAATCTTTAAAACTTTTGACTATGGCATGCTGTTTACTATTTTGTAATTTGTTGCAGCTAAGCACTTGGCAAGTTGTTCACCGAATCACTTCTTTTACAACGTTGATTTAAACTGACAAAATAAAGCGAAATATATTTTCTTCGTTTTGTTTTGTTGTCAATCAATTCATTGCATAATATGTTAAATTATGTATATTAGAGACATCTGAAATCATTGAGCTACTTTATCAAACCTTTTAAAGAAACTAAATGTATAAATGAAAAAGAATTCAGTAGACTTACAAATAGGCCTTGTGTTATTTCAGTTCACAAATAATATTTGATTTACATCAAGTTTGGCTACTACACTTGTAAACATTGCCTGGACTTGAGAGTCTCCTTACATTGTTTTGTGGTGTTTACGTATGATTATAGACTTTTCAGTCTAAAAATCATTAAATACAATACTAATTGAACAATTTTATTCAATGGTTTTAACGATTAATGCTGTGTGTCCTTCTATAGGTTACCGATGATACAGAACATAGAAATAAATCAGTAAACTTATCAGTCAAAACCATAAAACATATATTCTCTTAATCCATCAAGTAAATAATTATAAGAAAAGCAATTATAGAAATAATAATTGTAAAGTGACCATTTGAGATATTGTATATGCATGATACGATATAAAATTGATTCGTCTCTCAAACTTGATACCTACACACCTTTACAAATACTCAAATTATGCTCTTTACAGTACAAAATGTTAGTTTTATCGAAATATTATTTACAATCTTTGACAAAAAACAAGTTAACATGATGAACGTGTTTTACTTAAAATAATCTAATGAGTTCTAGAAGGCAACAAATTATCAATACAGTTAAAAACAAGGAAGTGAAATCAAGCCATTGTACACACTTTTTACACAGATTTATATGATGTATAAAATTGCGTTTGCAAACTGATATTTAAGACTTATCAAAGAAGTCCTATTCACTTGAGATTTAAATTACGAGTGATTGTTAAACTTATTTATATTGATCATTTGATCATTTAAGAAAATTTTTTTTTACTATTACAAATTGTGTTATCCATTTCATCAAAGAATGTTCCTTATTTCAAATACTGAACATAATGGCCAATTCTGTTGGTTATTTTATGTATGTGCAATTCAAAAGAGAACTCAATTTCTGCCGACACTCGTGATTAAAATAATTTGTCAACTCAAAATAAAATTGTCCAATATCGTTGCAGTACCGTTTTGCGTTTGCCTATAATGTAATGCTAACCTTCCAAGACACACTATTGGAAGAAATGAATTCATCATCATCATCATTTATTCTCAAAAATCCACCAACGGTGGTACATGAGACAACTACAATTACAATGCAATATATATAACAAATACCAAAATGGCAAGGATTTACAAAGAAATGTGGTATTAATGATACATGATACAGGGAATATCTCAATATGATAATTTACAGATATATATACAATTTATTTCTTTATTTGAAGTCTTGTAGTCACTTAGTCTAACTAAACGTATTTAGCTAATTTTCGTAAAATGTTGATTTTGTTTGAGTTCAGAAGATTTGTCATCTTTATGATATTTGGTCAGGTTACGTAATGGCTTGGTATTAATAAAGTTCTTTCAGCAATAAAGCATTCGCATCTAAAAAGATAGTGAAATTCGTCAGCAACTGTTGGGGAGTTGCAAAGAGGGCACATTCGTTCTTCTCTGGATACTCCGATCCATCGGCCAGTTTCGACTGGTAGATTATGATTTGAAGTTCGAAATTTCAAAAGTTGCTGTGATATAGCTTTAGGGAGAAGGAGATATCTTTCAAATTGAGGATATTTTTTGAAAAAATTGATACCTTTAGGGCTTGCAATGACATTTTCTCTCCAATTTTGAATAAATTGATCGTGAAGAATTTTCTCAACATTAGCCGTTAACCATGCAGCGAAATACCCAAATGGATTATCGTAAATATAGCTCAGTCCGACATTATTAAGGATACACTTGATAGAATTGAGCCAGGGATAACTGCTATTATTATTTTTGGCGTCAAATGTTATAAATGAATGGATTAGTTTGGACAATTTAATAAAATTTGTAGACATAACTTATTACTTTATTAAAGTGCTTCCAAATCAAACATCATTTTAATCTACAATTCTTCAATGCCACAACACTCAACTCGTGTTAACTTAACTTACTAATAGTAGCTTCATACTGTCCTCTTGACATGGGAAGGTTTTCTTTAGCTCAGTCACATAAAAGAACATATATATCGGAGAACCGTTGGGGATGTAAAAAAATGTCTGATATCGGGAGCAAATGTTTAATTGTTTTCGGAAACATGCCCATGTCTTATCCATTTGAACCGCAATCGCTTAGAACTCGTGTCGGCATCGTATTACGAAATTCATACCAAACTTCAAAATTTTGCAAATATAAACGATATCATTGATGAAAAACCAATAACAAGGTTAAAGCCCATACCAAAAGTACAGGCTAGCAAGGTTCATATTTCATATTCATACTTTATAATCCACCACTTAGTAATCTGTTCTTCGGATAGTTTTACATGACAATATAACATAAGGTATCATCGAAACAATTGTCAGACGAAGGCAATGAATAAGGACACGACTTCAGTCGTACATTTCGGCCTTTTGAAACGCATAATATTACTGCTAGTTGTAAAGTCGACCAAAAAGAATTATATCGAAGACCAAAAAGAATGATGTTGACATCGCAGCTAGAAAAAAATCTTGCGGTGTCCATAAGATGGTGTAAGATACATTGCAAATGTCTTGACTGCTTACAATCCTAATCGTTATTGCAAATTATCGATCTTCAACAGAAAATGTTTAAGATCAACCACTTGTTCGAATGAAGCAGTTATTTCTATACTCAAATAAGAACTTTTCGCTCGCCTCTCCAAGCAACACTTACCTATGGGGCAGCTGCCGTTAAGGAATACGTAATTGGATACAATTTACTCAACACAATGGTTTGGTAAGAACCGCAGGCCTTCAAGTCATTAACAAGCGGAATTATCATCACTGAGCATTGATGTCTATCAACCACTTGGTGCCCCTTCTGGAACTGGACATAGTCATTAAACTAGTCAGAATTAAATGAGTGGTTTCAATTATCCGTTAAAGGAACCAAACTCTTACAAGTGAAGTATCTACAAATTCCCCTCGAATCCGAATATCTGCAAGCAATAATACGTACGTTGTTAGAGAGAAATATTAGAATTCGGAAATATCAAGAGAACAATGAGTTTTATGGATGATCAACTTCTTAATTATAGAAAATAGCGACGTTTCGGTATAGATCCTTATACGTTGTTCAATGAGTTTTATGGATGATCAACTTCTGTAGATAGTAGCGACGTATACGTATCTATAAACGTTGATAAACGCGGCTACATTCTACATTTAAGAAGTCGATCTTCCATAAAGCAGTAATAAGTAGGGAATATAAATCAACTGTACAACTCTTTTTCGAGATTTTATCTTTATTTGTATTTGTAAGAACATTAACGTTTTAATAAATATTATTACTTTCCACATTCTTTTTTTAAATTTTATTTCTTTCTACATTAATACGTTAATATGTATTTATACGTTTGTTGAGGAAACTATTCAATTCAGTATATCATGACTATCGTTCTATACTGATTATTTACACACAAAAAACTGTTAAAGTAACAGAGCATAAATTTATGTTACTAGAGAAATATGTAAAAGACAAAATAAACGAATTAAAGATGTTATAATATTCACAAGTGATTTTGTATTCCTTAAATTATCATCCTAATGCGTCTCAGTTAAGTAGTGTGACAATGAAGAGGATAAAAGAGTGATGTGTGACGTTAACTGGTTAACTTGATTATATGTTAATTGGAGTAGCATTTTGACTTTTTACTTAAAACGTGGCTGTTTTTAAATCATCACCTTGATAGCAAGGATCTTTAACTTTAAAATAAGTTTGAAAATGGAAATTTGTGAGAAGTGAGATAATATGAAGTTTATGTTCAAATGATATTAAATAAATACATAAACAGATTGCGTTAAAACATTTTTACCAAATAATAAAGACCTCTAACCCTTACCTATCTTTAATTGTGCTGAATAAGATTTCAAGATTTCTATTTCAAGGTTTTTAATGTCATGGTTACCAGTTTCACGTTTGAGTCAAATTTAACATTCTCTCAATAAAACACTTCTAGTGCCAGGGACATCTGGCGTCAAGAACCATTAATAGATCAACATCAATAGATATATAGAAGGCTAACGATGAACCATTTGCTATGCCTTGATGCGTGGGTGGTCACTTGTAGTTAAGTATCTTCTGAACATGACACCTAAAGATATGGGTTGTTTTCAATTCATATTTCTTAAAAAGATAAAAATGATTTTAATTATCTAAATGTCAACTTTACCACTAGTAAGCTTAATTATCTTTTTACATGAATGGTTTGTTTATCATGTGTTTGACATGATACTAGATACTCTACACCTACCTTTATGTAATACATACTGTTAGATTCGTGTCGTATCATTTTACATATTAGGAGGAAAAAAACAATGTTTCTTTGGTGATTAAACTGAGAATCTTGCCTTAATGCATCTTACGTTTAGGAAGACATTTCTTCAATTTGCAACATATTTTGTTTTATGACTGGTCATTGTTACTTAAGTACTAACTATATATACCCTACAACAGTTGTCAGTAAAGTTTAACTAAGGGACATTCTCAGACTTCCAAGTACCTCTTCAAGCGGAAGAGGCGCCGGTAAAATGTTTAATTGTGAGGATTTATCCTGGTGTAAGGGAAATAACTCCATTTAAACGACAGTCCTTGTGTTTGGTAGCATAACTCTACGTCAGCAGTTAAAATGAAGATTAAACAATATAGAAACATATAGAGGATTGATACCTTCGGTTTGGAGAATTGTTTAGCTTTATCAGAAACTCGTCAGGTTGTTGATTTAATTTAGTGTCATGAAAGATTAGTTTATCATATTTCAACAAACTCGACAGCATTTTAATCCATCTATCATATAATAAGAATTAAAACTAAGTTAGAGTTTTTGTTTAATCTTTTTGCCTTAATGCTCAACGGTTTATATTGTGGAAAATAATTTTATTGAATTATTTTATAACATAATATTTATCATCATTAAACAAAATTCAAGTAATTGTCACGTTATCATGATTGAGAGATGAATAATATAAAGTTATCGCCATGTAATTGTCACGTTATCATGATTTAGAGATGAATTAGATACAGTTATCGCCATGTTATTGTCAAGTTATCATGATTGAGAGATGAATTAGATACAGTTATCGCCATGTAATTGTCACGTTATCATGATTGAGAGATGAATTAGATACAGTTATCGACATGTAAACATAAACAACGTTTTTAAGTATACATTAAACAATTCACGAAAGTATTCCATCAACTTAAGTAATTCCGACCTTTTTGATTGTGTGTGTCCAATTAAATATCATTAAAACGTAATTTCTTCTGGCGTTCGTCTTTGGAATAAATACTGAAAAGTAAAGGTTTAGTCATAAAAAAAAATTAAAAATGTTCTTTGGTGTAAGTTAGCTTCAAACATTGACTTATATATACCTCGTGCATCATAAATGTTCAGAATTAAAGTCTATGTCAGAATAAGCTGGAATCCTGCCTACCTCGTTAGAGTGCTCTCTGTTGTTGTGTTCAATTATTGATCAGAAATCCTCATATGTCCGAAGTCGTTCTCATATTTCCCATCAATGTCCGCATCACAGAAAGCAAAGTGGATTTGGAGATTTTATAACTGTTTCGTTATGGTGTTGTTGGCTACCTTTAATACGATATGTATCCATTTATTCATACGATATGTGTCCAGTTATTTGACTTATATTCACAAGGATTCATGTCAATTTTCGGTAATCTTTCAATGTTTCTTATGATATAGATCGTTAACTAGTATTTTCAGTCGAGATTCATATTGGAGCATACAGCCAAATGGTGTTTAATTTACATCAACCACACCGTAAAGACCAGAGTTTATAACGATTACCTCCCTTGAACCGATTTCTCCAATTCCTCCTCCAAACAAACACGTAAGGATAACGAAATCGACACACAGTAGCTTTTCCATATTTAATTTCGGTAAAAGTCACTGCTAGGGTAAAAAACTAAAAGAATGTAATTCATTTAAAGAATCATTTAAATATGATTAATTAGTTTTTACCTTCAGTCTTCCTGACATTCCAATTGTCAAATTATTGGCAGAAAGTAGTGCTTTGCGATACTTTCAATCCCAAATTCATACAAAAGTTGTTAAATCTATCATGATTACTATAGAAACATCCTAACTAGAAAGATCAATGGTTATGATCAAGTTTACAAGGAGCAAGGAACTATCTGTAGTTAACCAATGTATATAGCCTATTAACCAAAAACTATTTTGCTGGGTTGACAACAGAAGATGAAGACGTTTTTTAACATTATATAGAAAGATCTTAAAGGGGCAGTAGCACGTTTTTTGATAATTTTATATTTTAAAAATTTCACTTATAATTGTAAGTAAATGCCTAATGTATTATATTGACAGTGTCAACAATCACATTACACAAGCCAATCACCCATAGTCAGAGGACAAAGTATGAGGATTCACATAAAATCCATTGGCGGCCATTTTCTTGTGAACACCTTTAATTCATTTTTGCAAGAAAAAGGAATCGCATGGCTAAACCTTACGTTATATATTTGAATTATTACTGCTCCATTTAGTTTAAATACATTGTCTTTCATTTGAAACCATTTATTTTCATTTTCCTGACATCACCTTATATTCCCCCTAAAAACGTGCTACTGCCCCTTTAAACCGTGAATTCTAACATGACACGAAAACTAGTTTGAAAATACTGCGTTCTGATTGGTTACTAGTAAACCTTTTGGAGTAATTATTTCGCCGATAATCACCTCTAAATATTTACGACCGCTTCACATTCTTCCGCGCACGCGTATACAATCTGCACTCAGCGACTTTCTGTTTGTTGGCGACGACACTTTCAATATCAGAAACTTTTCGACATTTTGAAACACCTACAAATTTTAATCGAATAACGAGGTTTTTGGTTCCTGTTTGAAGTGTTTCTCACTGCGTCGCGATGTAAATTAATCACAGTCACAGATCTATAAACAAAATCAACGATCGCACACCTCTCATACAGCGATTCGTCAAATGAACGGAAGCGACTTCATTCTTTAATTTTGCAGAACGCTGTCACTGCCCCTACCCCTAATTTACAAGTGACCACTTTTCCTGTCAGTCTCCCCAACCATGACACAAAATATAACTTTCTTGACAGCTTCCACTAAGTTTAAAACAGTTCACCGACATGTAGTGAATTTTCAGAGTAACGTCCCTTGATTTGGTCAGTCCTTGTCGCTCTTGTAGGGGCGATGGGTCGACCCATGTATTTAGGTAAAAAATCGTAACTTTGACGACATTGAAATCTGTTTTCTATTAATAATATGCTCGATAGATTATAGATGAGTCTATTTAAACACGTTTTTTCTGTATGCAATGACATTTTAATTGTTATGTGTTCTTTATGAAAGTTGACTGTACCGTTGTTTTGCAATCGAGTGGAACCGGTCTGCACCGGTTTGACCTTATCACATTGCTTTTGCGCAAGTCAAAAGTTCCACTTTTTTTACTAATTAGTCATGTTAGAATGGTGATAAATCCATTCTGTTTTTTATTTTGGGGTTGTATGTCGTGCATTCTTAACCCCTAAATAAACATTTCAAACCTTGCAAGCTCGGTTTGAAATTATATTTAGGGGTAAAGAATGCACGACATACAACCCCAAAATAAAAAACAGAATGGATTTATCCCCTAAATATAATGTCAAACCAATTATATGTTTGTCGACAGAAAAACGTAGAAATAATGTTCAAAGTTGATATGTAGTTTCTATTATTTAGTTTCAGTGTTGTTTTGAGTCATAAACGGCCTTAATTTTAAAATAAAAAAAGCACAAAGGCGATCTAAGTAATTAACGCAATTTTGCGACGCTGTAATTGGTTGACTATTATTAGATAGTTCATAAATCTAGGTCAGAGGCCACAGCGTGCAGGTTTGAGTGGGGTTTTCACCAAGGGTATGAAAGTGGACCTGTACCCTGATACAGGATACTCAAGTGAGCCTACGTTTATTATATTCCTTACATAGTAACCATTAACAGTAATTATAAATTCACAAAGGATTTTATCGTCATATTGATTAATTACGTCAGGTTTTTCTTTCATCACCAACATTGTACTAAATGTATTGTGTCAATTATGTTCATTACTATGTATTCCATGTGTTGTAATTTATATTCTGAAAAGATTTTAATCAAAACGAATCAGCCTTAGTACCTTAACATAGTAGATGGATCTTTCATTTCAATGCTCATTCGAGGACACCGTCTCCTCGGTAGACAAAAACTTGCACCACAGTCCATTTGTTTTTTTTAGCAAATTACAATACTTATTTATACTTTTATCTTAGGAGGGTTGGAGGAACATGACATCCAAGGAGGTTGGTTACCCTTTATTATACCCACGACCAACCTCGCTTACCCGCACGATTTTAGGGTGAAACGAGTATTTCCCTAAGAAAATGTACTAACTTATCCGAACCTCGTGCAGTGTCAATTTACAACCGATATTCGTAATTTTATATATTTTTCAACCAACTTTTTTTTTCTTGAAATTTGTAATGTTCAAAAAGAATTTGTGAAATTTCAAAAGTTAACAAATTCGCTTGTAAAATGACACTGCACATCTCCCTGTTTGTAAGAAGCCATGTACAAAATTTGAAATGAACCAAATACTTAGTAGTACTTAGTAACTCGTAGGACAAATTCTGATTTTGGAAAATGACTAAATTCACAACATTGAAATTTGTAAAATATAACGAAATCAGTTGTAATTTCGCACTGCAAGCCTCCTAGGAGACGTGCAAAATTTAAAAATAATAGGATCAATAGTTTGTACCGTAATTATATATACTATATCTAGTAGCCATAATACAATAGGCTAAAGGGTGGACAGCCGCCGTTATATTTAGCCACTCAAAGTCGCTACCGCGCTAAACTTTTAGGTAATGTCTTGAATTTACATAATGTCATCTGCTGTAACTTACTTTTTAAGCTTTCATATTTATTAATCGTATACGGATAGTATTATTATTCCAGCAAATACACTCTTGCCAAAAACATCTATTCCTGAACGCATATTTAGTATCTTCTGTCAGCCCAAAACCCTAAATGTGACTCAGCAAAAGGTTTTGAACTCCTTCTTTTATATTTGACCAATAAGAGTCACTTCCGTCTAGTGTTTATGTTTGGTCGCAAAGTGGACAACTTAGTTCTTCTCTGTCCTTTGAAGAGGGAGGGTTTTAGCTTTTCGTACACGTTTATATTCTGATGAAAACTGATTTGTTATGATTATTGTCAAATACGGGCAAGTTATTCTAATACCCTAACTGTAGAATAAGTAATAATAATAAACACTCACCAATGGAAACTGTCAATGAGTGACCATAAAACGGTTCTCTGTTTAGGCAGTAATGATTGCAAGCATTGTCATTTATAGAGAATACTAAACGACGACCCGTTTCATAACAACCGAGTTTAGTATTTTATTTATTACTTGCTTAATAACATCGTAAAAATACAAAGAAAGTCGCCAACATGACTGTCGCGGCCGGCCCGCTGATATTATGACGTCATACTTAACAATTGTGACGTCATCATTACGTCACGTCATTCGATCAGCGCGCGATGTTATGACACATAGTGTAACAAGAAAAGCCTTTAAAAGGGCATGCTTGGTGCCACATAGGCAGATGAAGGAGATTGTGATTTGTCGAACAATTCGGGAGATAAGTGAAATATACAACACTGGATAACAGCACTAATATTAACACAAGTATTTCTCAAAGTTAACATCACAAAATTAATATCTATCAACACGAATTGCTGAAAGTTATGAATATTTTTTACATTCATCAACGATTGTTGGTATATTTCATATCAAAATACACAAGGGTGACAATCTATTTATCATCCAAATCACTCTTTTTGACATCTCAGAGAAAAAATGTAAATCTCTGAACACAACAACACTAGATTTTCAAGACAGTGATGTCATTGCATAGTGAGGTCACTATGTTTATGATGTTGTGGCATTGTGATGTAGTTACTTGAAGTTAAAGCACTGTGTTGCCATGTAGCGTTGACAATGACAGGAAAATTGTGCAAAACGTACTGCCAAAACGATATCTCCTTGTCATGCTGGTTAATTATTAACAGTAGTATAACAGATAATTAAGAAAATACTTTCCGATGATCTGACGGGATTTCAACCCAGCTCCGCTGAGCTAACGTTTGGAACCAGCGATGTAGCACGAGTTAATTTCAGTACTCTGATAATAAATACATGTTTTCAACGTAAAAAATGGTATAAAAACGTAACGGCAA
The DNA here is from genome assembly GCA_916613615.1 of Steromphala cineraria. Taxonomy (NCBI): domain Eukaryota; kingdom Metazoa; phylum Mollusca; class Gastropoda; order Trochida; family Trochidae; genus Steromphala; species Steromphala cineraria. The sequence continues at coordinate 53,984,706 of OU744731.1, read as the reverse complement.
TAAGCTACGCACATTCAGACTGTTTAAGTCTTCTTTGTCAGTTTCACATTATGTTCGTACTATTATGGAGCGATCACACCGAAGTATTCTCGCCAAACTACGCTGTGGAACTTTACCTCTGGAAATTGAAATTGGTCGTTTTTCACGTCCCACAGTTGAAGTTGATCAACGGTTGTGTCGATATTGTGATAGTGGTCATATTGAGGATGAGGTTCATTTTTTATCTAGTTGTCAAATCTATTCTGATAAAAGGTCAGTATTATGGGAAAAGGCACGTTCTCTTAACCCTCTGTTCAGCTTAATGGCTCCTATCGAACAGTCCGTCTATTTTTTGAATTGTGATAATCTAATTCACCCCCTAGCTGCTTCAGTGTCATTTATGTTTAAGAGACGGCAGTCATTATAATAATTTATCCTATAGTATCCCCCACTTTTTGCAAGATATACATTGTGTAAATTAGTATATGTTGTATTTTATCTATATATTGCTTTTAAAGATTTTATGTGTCTCATAGGTCTATAAGGCCGGGCAGATGTTGTTTTATGCGCCTATGTTTGTTATTACCTGTCAACATCTGCGTGACACAATAATATAATAATTTCTCTCTCTCTCTCTCTCTTTATCCTTAATGCTTTATTATACCCCGCCACGAAGTCGACGGGGGATATAGGTTTGAACTCCGTCCGTGTGTCCGTCCGTCCGTCCGAGGGACAGCGTGTCTCAGAAACTATTTAAGATAGGTTAACCAAACTTGCTGTGCTGTCTCAGCTTGCGCTCTCGGTGGGGGACCCCTGCGAATCTAGCTTCAGAGCTCAGGGTACAGATTAGCGGAGATAGCGTTACGTTCATGGCCTGAGACAGGACGCTACAAAGTTGGTATGGATGTTACAAATATGGTGCAAATGTGCCTTTTGGGGGTTTTAATTCTAGGGTATCAAATGATTTGAAATTTTGGCCCTAAAGCAGCCAAATTAAAATTTCCTGACTTATTCAAATTATTAAAGCTAGACTTCAGTTTTCATTTTGATTAACTTCTCCCTGACAGTTATTATACATTCAAATGACTATGTTGTTAACTTTATTATTGTATTATAATGGTACCGAAATTACAGCGGGTTGATGTGAGGTGTGCTCACATTCTACTTATGCACGTAAAAAACAATACAGCTGTGAATGATTATTGTGATTTTGTTAAAGTAGAATAAGACACAAATAAACAAACCCTTGCACCTAGAGACTTCAACCTTGGTATCAGTCTTCATTGGGGGGATACGCAGACACCAGTCGATGTTTCCTAATTTTCAAGGTCAAGACAGACAGGCCTTTGACCAGTCCGTACAACCTTGTAGCGTGATATCTTACAAACTCTTGCACCCAGAGCCTTCAAACTTGACATCAGTCCTCATTGCGTATCCTGGTATCAGTCTTCATTGGACGGATAGGCAGAGACCAGTCGATGTTTGGCGACCTTGAATTATGTTCAAGGTCTAGACAGGCCTTTCACCAGTATGTACAGCCTTATAACGCGATATCTTAAAACCCTATAGCTAGCACCCAGAGCCTTCAAACTTGGTATCAGTCCTTTTTGGGTGCATACGCAGACACCAGTCGGTGTTCTTGACCTTGACCAAATTTCGATCTCACGACAGGGAAGCTTTGTTAGCTTAATATGTCACATTATTATTATTGTGCTATGGAGCTCTAGTTTTTGAATCATCTATTGAGAGCTACACAAAAATGCCACTACAATCCAACATAGGTCACGATTACAGCAAGGTCACGACTTGAGCATGGTCTTTCGAAAATGTATTCAAACTATAAACACTTTTATTCATTACAAATTGTTGTTCCTAATGAAAAGTTTTGTTTATTGCAGATATGTTAACCCTGTGGTCCCTAGTAATGGAGGAACCAAATTGATCACACACTAAAGTAAAATTTAATATAGACTGATGTGCTTCAGAGCCAATTGCTCTATTTTTGCTGCAACGTGATAATTATCATTCTCTTGACTGAATAAATGATATTGTAATTAATGACCTCATAGCAAAAGTCAAAGTGAAGATTCAAAATGACGAAATTATAAAATATCAAATTTAAAGAAAACTGTACAAAGATAAAACTGGCCGTTGTTTTAGATAATGGCTTATGTAAAGAGAGGAAAAGTGTTTAATCAACAAATTTAACTCAAATAATTTAAAATTTACACATTTTAAGATTGTTGGCGTTCTATCAAATTTTGAATAAAAAAGTAATGAACACTCAATATCCTGGTAGTCTGTTGTCATGCATGGAAGAAAAATAGTTTCTCCCTAATGACAATAGTTGTATTTAACCAAATCTAACTTGTATCACATTTTTCCACAAATTTTCATTATTTTTTGCAGTGAAGGGATTACATAAGCAACTATTCAGTCAAGAGAATGATGATTACCACGTTGCAGCAAATCTAGTGCCATTGGCTCTGTAGCACATCAGGCTTTATATTAAATTTTACTTGAGTGTGTGATCAATTTGGTTCCATGATTGCATGTTAGAATCTAGACCCACGTCCTTTCAAAGGTTTATTTTTAAAATTGAAATGTGTCATTCTTGGTGCATTGGAGTAGACACTTTATAACTAAAAAATATATATCAAATAACACCGACAGTCAAAGAGCCGTGGAGTTTTTGTAAAATATCCACTGTTAACACAATAGAATGACGTCATCACCATGGATTAAGCTGTTATTTAGTCCACGGGATACAGGTGATCGCCATTTTAGTAGCATCAAATTTTGACCGTTGGGTTACTAGGAGACGAATGAATGATTGTTCTTGACGCAATTGTGATGTGCTGTATTCCCAAACTGATAAATACAGAAGTAAAATGATCGTAATGAGTAATTTTATAATTCATTATTTAACATTCAAGAAATTTGTTTTACATGAATGAATTGTTTCAAAATCACAAAATGTGTGACAATCAATAAATGCGCCTATTTATTTACACATGGACAACATTTTAAACACGGTAGGGGTCATGATAAAGGATTGTTATTGTATAGTTGTTAATGTGACATAAGTATATATATCATGAGTCTCTTAGATTAGAAGTAAATTCAAACAGACTATGGTATGTACTGTATTTGTCCTAGCGGTTTATGAATGAAGGTACGCATTATTGTCATTAAGATCATTAAGAAGTCATTTAAAACAAAATTAATTTTAAGATCAAGAGACAATATTTATTACGGGTCAAAATCGAAAATGACATTCTTAACGTCTGCCTTTACCAAACTTGCTACAAACGTCTTTGGTACCGAAACATTTTGTAAATATGATAAATCTTGTAACTTAATTGTGTTCCTTACGCTACCTTTCAGATCAAGACACAATATTTTATACCAGACCAAAACGAATTAGACAATAGACATACATCGTACTACGAAAGCCTACAGGGCTCAGAATGGATTTTTTGAAATTTCTCTTTTTAAAGTGGTTATTACCACTTTTAAAATAGTTATTACCACTTTTTTTCTGGTAATTACCACTTTTTGGGGAAAATGGTTTTTTGAAATTTTTTCTTTTAAAATTCGTAAATATCATGTTTTCTCTCGTAATTACCACTTTTTAAACTGGTAATTACCATATTTTGTTTTTTACTCGTAAACACTTATAAATAAGAAAATGTACTCACTTACCCGGACCTCGTGCTCCCGGACCCTGACGCCGTTTTTTCAAACCATATCTGTACATTTGCACTGGAATCTGATTCAGTTATCCGGAAACGACAAGCTATGGCTGAGCAAGCTCACAACCAATTAGTACTGTCTTCCACACGACTCGTTAAGCTAATTGATAATACCCTCGGTCACATTAGAACGGCGGTAGTGTTCACTCGTTTTAGGCCACTAAGCCTTAATGAAATAGAGTTCATTGTTATTATACAAAAGGCGGCTGTCATTGGTGAGTTCACAGATTAGTTTTCTTCACGGGGTGTGAGCGTTAAGGGCACAGGAAATTGAAAATAATCAGTCTTTGAGAATGTTTGAATAGGCTCTATAACTGAACGTATAAAAGAACAATACCCCCACCACTTTACAATAGCCAAAAGGACCGACAAGCTTCACATTCTCAAAACTTCCGCTAGACAGGGACCCTCGACGAAAGTGACCATGATTGACCAAAACTAAAACAGCGAGTTCCAAACCTTGTCTATTTCAACAATCGACTTGCATAAAGAGATATAATTTCTTATTTCTGCTGAGTCAGGTCGGTTTCTATCAGGCGATGATACTGGTCATATAATAACTGTTGAATCAAAGTATGGTCGAGGGCTTTGGCAAAAGTGTATATAATTACTAGAGTATTAACCAGTACACGACTGAAATTGTGTATAATTTTATATATCAGCCCCGAATGGACTGATAATGCGATTTAACGTCACTGACAACATGACTGCTGTCCGCCCTTTACCCTATTGTATGGGAGGAGGTATTGTTATCTTTGGTTTTTTTTTATTTTACATGAGTATTGTTGTATTTCATTTCCATATCGATTATTTTCAGTTTCCTGTGGGTTAGGGGTTGGCCATCATTCCACTTGGTGGCTTCTGGTACCAGGGGTTGTCCTATGTACTCAAAGGACTTGATCAAGCACCCCCTTTTTCTATCGGTAAAGCGGTGCTGAAATTAAACAATAAAAATTTCAAGACAATTCGGGGTTTTCAAGATCACTACATATACCTACTATGAAACTCTTATTTGGTATAAAGCATCTTTTAGAGAAGAACTAAATTGTCAAAGGTTTCCGCAACAATCCGTCGATGGTCAAAGTCACAGCAAAGTCGCGACCTTAGCATTGTTTATCATATTGTTTGTAATGCTTATAAGTATCTTGGATTGTGGTTACAGGAACATCTTGATCTTAACTTTTCGGCAAAGGAAATCGCAAAATCTGCTGGTAGAGCGCTGAGTATTTTGATTTGTAAGTATAAATCAGTTGGAGGGATGCACTATGACGTGTTTAATAAACTCTATGATAACTTAGTTCAGCCAATTTTATCTTATGGTTCTGCTGTTTGGGGATCACGTGAGTTTAGTTGCATTAATGCAGTCCAAAACAGGGCTTGTCGGTTTTTCCTTGGTGTGAGTCGTTACACTTCAAATTTGGCTTTTAGAGGAGAAATGGGCTGGGTTTCGAACTTCACAAAACAACGTATTGAATCTGTCCGGTACTTGAAACGGCTTCAATCGGCTATGCCTGGCAGTATCATAAGTCATATTCATAAATGGTCTTTGTCTTTTCGTAGGTCCTGGGATATACATATAGAAAAACTTCTAGTTTCAATGGATTTACCACTTTTGGATTTATCGCACATCTCCCAGCTTGATTTCATTTCCATCAAGGAAAGGTTGTTGGATATGGAGCATTTTAATTGGTATTCACAACTCTGGGACGATACTGGCCGTCGTAACGGCAATAAGCTACGCACATTCAGACTGTTTAAGTCTTCTTTGTCAGTTTCACATTATGTTCGTACTATTATGGAGCGATCACACCGAAGTATTCTCGCCAAACTACGCTGTGGAACTTTACCTCTGGAAATTGAAATTGGTCGTTTTTCACGTCCCACAGTTGAAGTTGATCAACGGTTGTGTCGATATTGTGATAGTGGTCATATTGAGGATGAGGTTCATTTTTTATCTAGTTGTCAAATCTATTCTGATAAAAGGTCAGTATTATGGGAAAAGGCACGTTCTCTTAACCCTCTGTTCAGCTTAATGGCTCCTATCGAACAGTCCGTCTATTTTTTGAATTGTGATAATCTAATTCACCCCCTAGCTGCTTCAGTGTCATTTATGTTTAAGAGACGGCAGTCATTATAATAATTTATCCTATAGTATCCCCCACTTTTTGCAAGATATACATTGTGTAAATTAGTATATGTTGTATTTTATCTATATATTGCTTTTAAAGATTTTATGTGTCTCATAGGTCTATAAGGCCGGGCAGATGTTGTTTTATGCGCCTATGTTTGTTATTACCTGTCAACATCTGCGTGACACAATAATATAATAATTTCTCTCTCTCTCTCTCTCTTTATCCTTAATGCTTTATTATACCCCGCCACGAAGTCGACGGGGGATATAGGTTTGAACTCCGTCCGTGTGTCCGTCCGTCCGTCCGAGGGACAGCGTGTCTCAGAAACTATTTAAGATAGGTTAACCAAACTTGCTGTGCTGTCTCAGCTTGCGCTCTCGGTGGGGGACCCCTGCGAATCTAGCTTCAGAGCTCAGGGTACAGATTAGCGGAGATAGCGTTACGTTCATGGCCTGAGACAGGACGCTACAAATTTGGTATGGATGTTACAAATATGGTGCAAATGTGCCTTTTGGGGGTTTTAATTCTAGGGTATCAAATGATTTGAAATTTTGGCCCTAAAGCAGCCAAATTAAAATTTCCTGACTTATTCAAATTATTAAAGCTAGACTTCAGTTTTCATTTTGATTAACTTCTCCCTGACAGTTATTAAACATTCAAATGACTATGTTGTTAACTTTATTATTGTATTATAATGGTACCGAAATTACAGCGGGTTGATGTGAGGTGTGCTCACATTCTACTTATGCACGTAAAAAACAATACAGCTGTGAATGATTATTGTGATTTTGTTAAAGTAGAATAAGACACAAATAAACAAACCCTTGCACCTAGAGACTTCAACCTTGGTATCAGTCTTCATTGGGGGGATACGCAGACACCAGTCGATGTTTCCTAATTTTCAAGGTCAAGACAGACAGGCCTTTGACCAGTCCGTACAACCTTGTAGCGTGATATCTTACAAACTCTTGCACCCAGAGCCTTCAAACTTGACATCAGTCCTCATTGCGTATCCTGGTATCAGTCTTCATTGGACGGATAGGCAGAGACCAGTCGATGTTTGGCGACCTTGAATTATGTTCAAGGTCTAGACAGGCCTTTCACCAGTATGTACAGCCTTATAACGCGATATCTTAAAACCCTAGCACCCAGAGCCTTCAAACTTGGTATCAGTCCTTTTTGGGTGCATACGCAGACACCAGTCGGTGTTCTTGACCTTGACCAAATTTCGATCTCACGACAGGGAAGCTTTGTTAGCTTAATATGTCACGTTATTATTATTGTGCTATGGAGCTCTAGTTTTGTTTGAATCATCTATTGAGAGCTACACAAAAATGCCACTACAATCCAACATAGGTCACGATTACAGCAAGGTCACGACTTGAGCATGGTCTTTCGAAAATGTATTCAAACTATAAACACTTTTATTCATTACAAATTGTTGTTCCTAATGAAAAGTTTTGTTTATTGCAGATATGTTAACCCTGTGGTCCCTAGTAATGGAGGAACCAAATTGATCACACACTAAAGTAAAATTTAATATAGACTGATGTGCTTCAGAGCCAATTGCTCTATTTTTGCTGCAACGTGATAATTATCATTCTCTTGACTGAATAAATGATATTGTAATTAATGACCTCATAGCAAAAGTCAAAGTGAAGATTCAAAATGACGAAATTATAAAATATCAAATTTAAAGAAAACTGTACAAAGATAAAACTGGCCGTTGTTTTAGATAATGGCTTATGTAAAGAGAGGAAAAGTGTTTAATCAACAAATTTAACTCAAATAATTTAAAATTTACACATTTTAAGATTGTTGGCGTTCTATCAAATTTTGAATAAAAAAGTAATGAACACTCAATATCCTGGTAGTCTGTTGTCATGCATGGAAGAAAAATAGTTTCTCCCTAATGACAATAGTTGTATTTAACCAAATCTAACTTGTATCACATTTTTCCACAAATTTTCATTATTTTTTGCAGTGAAGGGATTACATAAGCAACTATTCAGTCAAGAGAATGATGATTACCACGTTGCAGCAAATCTAGTGCCATTGGCTCTGTAGCACATCAGGCTTTATATTAAATTTTACTTGAGTGTGTGATCAATTTGGTTCCATGATTGCATGTTAGAATCTAGACCCACGTCCTTTCAAAGGTTTATTTTTAAAATTGAAATGTGTCATTCTTGGTGCATTGGAGTAGACACTTTATAACTAAAAAATATATATCAAATAACACCGACAGTCAAAGAGCCGTGGAGTTTTTGTAAAATATCCACTGTTAACACAATAGAATGACGTCATCACCATGGATTAAGCTGTTATTTAGTCCACGGGATACAGGTGATCGCCATTTTAGTAGCATCAAATTTTGACCGTTGGGTTACTAGGAGACGAATGAATGATTGTTCTTGACGCAATTGTGATGTGCTGTATTCCCAAACTGATAAATACAGAAGTAAAATGATCGTAATGAGTAATTTTATAATTCATTATTTAACATTCAAGAAATTTGTTTTACATGAATGAATTGTTTCAAAATCACAAAATGTGTGACAATCAATAAATGCGCCTATTTATTTACACATGGACAACATTTTAAACACGGTAGGGGTCATGATAAAGGATTGTTATTGTATAGTTGTTAACGTGACATAAGTATATATATCATGAGTCTCTTAGATTAGAAGTAAATTCAAACAGACTATGGTATGTACTGTATTTGTCCTAGCGGTTTATGAATGAAGGTACGCATTATTGTCATTAAGATCATTAAGAAGTCATTTAAAACAAAATTAATTTTAAGATCAAGAGACAATATTTATTACGGGTCAAAATCGAAAATGACATTATTAACGTTGTCTGCCTTTACCAAACTTGCTACAAACGTCTTTGGTACCGAAACATTTTGTAAATATGATAAATCTTGTAACTTAATTGTGTTCCTTATGCTACCTTTCAGATCAAGACACAATATTTTATACCAGACCAAAACGAATTAGACAAAGTTTTCACGTAATATACGCGTAGTTTGGTATAGATAAAATGTGAAGAGATAATTGTTAAGTTCTAACTTTCTTCTGATGTTACTTCAAAATAAGACAATTTCACTGAGTACATACGAAACCCTGCAAAGAGTTCGAGTTGAGACTTTACCCAGGGGAAGTGCCGTGCTATTGTAATCGTGGGAAGAGCCATGTGTGGAGCTGTATTCAGTTAGCCTAGCCGGGTCGGTACACAGGACACCAGATGGTAAGCGTAATTGCCTATAAAGTAAGGAACAATTTATTCAAAGAGAATCGATCTTAAGTTCCTCTCATGTGAAATGTGTGTCGAATAATGATGCTAGAAACAGAACATCTACCTACTCCAAATGAAACGGTTTTTTTACTGCCATTAACGCATGTGTACCATTTGATAGTTGAACGCTTATAGATACAAAAAGTTTAAGGATATCAATAAGTTAACTGGTATATCAATGAAGTGAGTATATTGACTTGGTGCAAACAATTTAAAATGAGTCGACCTCAAATCAGCGTGTGACAGTATGTCCATGCGAAACATTTATATGAAGATATGTTGCTTGTGTAATAGAATAAATGACAAAAGTTAATACTGTGGCGCTTAACAACGAACTAAACACTCCTGACGCTATGTCTGCATAAATTCATTTAAAACGCTTTATAAACTATTATCAGCCATTCATTACCATTACTTTCCTTAATGCAAATATTGAGGCGACATGAATTAAAGACTTGCAAAACAATGTTTTATGAATGAATGATGTGCAGGAAAGTAAAGTAAATTTAGCAGAAGAATTGTGACTCCAACCAACACGTAACTGGGATAAGAGCTGCGTTACATATTTTTCACTTTTTATTACATTCGGGAGATTATGTAAAGTCATAATGATAGGATAGTGCATTATGTACACGACTTACTTGTAATCTGAAATTTTCTGTTGTGTACTCAGAGCTCAGAAATAACCTTCGGATCTAATTTGCAAAAATCCCCGGTCATTAATGTCTAGTGTGAGTTGTATACCTATTTTTGGACCAGTCTTCATGCTAATGTCACACAAATGCCGTGGTTCCCGAAACACTTCCATAAAAAAATGCACCCCACAAAAGAAATCTCTTTAATATTTCACACATTCTCTTTACACGTCCTCGACTGTCAGATAACTCTATACTAGGACATTCCTTTGTTGAAAATAGGCTGTTTTGTTTAGTTTTTCATGAGATAGTTACATTCGGCCTCTGACTAATACAAGATAAGCTAATAGACTTCTTGTCATGGTCTTGAAGTCAAACACATTAAAATGTTCAAAAAAATTGAATGTGCCTCAAAAAGCTGCAATGTTAACGATTACGTCTTGCGGCGAAAGAACGATATTCGTGCTCAGCACAGCAACGACATGGCACTTTTAACTTACTAGCTTACTAGCCTGCTTCTATTAACCTGGATTATCTTACCAACACAGACGGTTAGTAAATGATAATATTTTATTGTCGATGGACTAACACGAGAAAAAGGTTTCATAAAAGTAAATAAGAGAGCACCACAGAATTATTCCAATGAATTGGTTTTGAATAATAACACCCCCGCAAAAGGTATGAAGGAAGAATTCATTCGGTTTAATGAGGGTCTAATGAAAAGCTCTATGCTTCGTCAACGAACAAAGTTGTCACACATTTTTCAAAAGATGCTACTTAACAAAATGATTCAATTCTATATAAGGTGTCAATATATGTATGCAAAAAAGGGCTTACACATATCATATAATATGTCCACACACCAAGGTAGTTTTACAACGTTCTACAGTTATCACAAAGCGGCATGAAACGGGATAAAAACGAGTAACTACGACGTCAGAACGTGTATATAATAGGGTATTAGCAAAGTTATCAATTTATTTTGGGAAATGTAAGGACAGTTTGTCTGAGGCCGACAGGCCGAGTACGACCGAACGGACAAACTGTCCGTGCATTCCCGATACAAACTGATAACTTTGCTAATAACTGACTTACATATCGCTTGGTCCAGGTGAAAGGAAGCAAAAACTTCATATGTTAACATTATGTTTATTTTCACAACCCTTCTTGGGCCCTTTTAAAAATCAATGAATTAAGTTTGTAGTACTAAGGATGAGTCACCTGATCGTTCGAAGCATGCAAAATCGGGTATCAAGCACGAGCCACGAGATAAATGTTCCGAGCACGTGCACTTTGTGTGAACAGTGTGTGACCAAACGGGTACTTTGCAACAAGTTTTCATAAAGAAACAAAGTTAAGGAATGGATAGAGAAATAAGCTGAAGCGAACATACAGTTATCCAAACGAAACATTTGTCTTAGATATCGAGAGTGCAGAAACAGGTTATTGAACATGATAATCACAATTGTGAAATACAATATTTTCAAGACAAAACAATATGGTCTGAAACCAAACTTCACATACATTCAAAATGAACTAAGGAAACATATATTGTTGAAAGATATAACGCTTATTATCCCCCGCCACAAAGGGGAAGGGGGATATAGGTTTGGGCTCCGATCGTTCGTCCGTCCGTCCATGTTATAGGAGACAGCTTTTCTCAGAAACTACATAAGATAGGATAACCCAATTTACTTTGTGTCGTCAGGGAATCAATACCTTGATGAACTTCGAAACTCAGAATAGAATTTTGTGTGTGCAGAGTAATAGCCCTTTTTCCGTGTTTTTGAACTCTGTTCAAGGGTGTTGTCAAAGGGGACACCTTTTCTCAGAAACTATTTGTTATAGGTTAACCAAACTTGCTGTGCGTCCGCATTGTATCAATACCTTCGAAGGAGTTCGAAAATGAGATGTATGCAATTACATATTACAGAGTTACAGCCTATGTAGGAAAATATTGGGCGCTATAATGAAAACTAATTTGGTGTTGATGACCATGTCTTCTTGTTGGACTTACAACTACTCCAAATATATCAAAGATGGTCAACCTGCCATTTACTATTCAAAGACTACTAAGCGTTTTCTTTGTATGCCTTTGTTACCACTGTAATTGAAAATTTTATATAAACAACGATTGTTTTATTGTACGCAAATTCGGCTATATTTAAACGGTGCTATGTAAAATGTCATCTAACTTAAATGTCAATGTATTCAACAACAACAAATCGCCTATTTCATTTTGGACCTCTCATTGTGCTGTATTGCTATACCAAAATTTTGATCGGGATTTCTATATAAGAATAAACATCGTGGTAACCTTAACAATCTTGGGTTTTTTTATAATTTATTTGTTTAAATGCTTTTTATGTTGTATTCATTTTACTTAAATGGTGTTCATTTGTTTGTAGTTATGTTTAAACTTTTATCATGTTGCGATATATATTTGTATAATTGTATATATATTTTGTATAAAGGGGTATTCAGCAAGCTGTGTCATAAATTTCAAATCTTCAAAGTGCAATCGTTTGCAAATTTAATTTGTTGATTCCATTATATATGTGCCGACAGCATCGATGAATTCAGTATAAATGTTCGATTTTGGTTTATCAGGAGATTATTCAAAACAAAGGAAGTCAATAGTTTGCAGCACGTTGAGAATGGGGGGAAGTATGTGTTCACCTCGTTTTCAGTTCGTTAATAATTCAGTCCTTCAAACGTTTTGTTTTTCAGTTAGACCTTTCTACCCCGCAATACGCATAATCCCGTCCTAACTCTTTTTGCACTCTGCAATCTCGTTTTCAGAAAGTTCTTCTCGTTTTCACTAAGTTGCATTCTGTACTTGTGTGTGCTATCTGTACAGGTATCACGTCCAGGTCCGTTTTCTATAAAGAACCAGTACGTTCCTGTCTGTTTTCAATCTCGTTTAAAAAATACACTAATAATAACAACTAATAATAGGTTTGCGCCAGTTCATTCATTTAAAAAGATTTTTCATACCATTAAAAACATCGCAATATTGCCCTGCTTTCATGAAATATAAGATTTTATCAATGAATAAACATTGGTTGTGCAGGAGGAAAATAAAAATTGGGTCGAAACAATCAACCGAAGTTCACTATATTCCAAGTAGCAAACTTGTTTATCTTTACAGCCAACACTCTAAGAGTGAACTTAGACGCATGCATTCATTAACGTCTCTCCAATCGCACTGCTAAAGTTGTAAGATCCATATCATAAGTTTTCAAACGTACTAACAACGGAAAGATGTACGATGTATTAAGAAGCGAGTGAGAAATTTCAACCCCGTGCAGGTACGTTCTGCAAACTTCATAAACTTAAAAACTAAACTGCCTAGTTTGATATGATTGCTGACGTAATGGACGTGATGAAAACTGTTTACAAACAATGCAATGGATTCCCGACTGAAGTACCCTGGAAGGGTCCAAGTACACCAATTACGTTCGTAGTACGGCAGTCCCGTTTAAAGTACGTTGACACTACGTTCAATTTTTACAACGGGGTTAACGTTGGACATGCCCAACCACTCAATTTTTTTTACGATAACGTCCATAAATTCGTGAGCAGTTGCCACTAGGTCCTTCCCGTTCTCCCCTTTTTAAGAATGTTGTAAGAACGGTATAAAGAAAATTGCACAAATCAATATGATCATTGCAATTCCGAACTTGATCTCACTACCCTTGTACCAATTAATGGTTAATGTATATTTCGCTTTGATATAAGTGGCTTTTTTAAAATTCAGGTTGAAGGCAATATCTACAGACGCAATTTTTGTATTTTTATTTGAACTTTTATCGTTAAATGATGTGATGCTGATATTAAAATCTACAGTCTGATTGAAATCGAACTTGTTCAGGGAAATACAAGTTTTGAAATGTTTACACTATCGTGAATCCAACGTGTTCATTGGAAGAACTTCCTCTCAACTTGACGGTGAGGAAGTCCCGTTTTTGTAAGCAGACTGTCATATTCTATGATGATTGACTAAAAAATTACTTCGTTAGTTTGTAAGGATGGCGTTATGAAATACCGATTCTAATTTCAAAATGTGATACATTAGAGGAAGGTAGAGATATAAGTTAAATTTGTTTTATTTTACAATTGCAGTCGAAAGTGTTCAATGCTTTGGCTGTTCCGAAACCGTCAACAGAGTCATAAGAGTGTTACAGACGTTGAAACGATAGGTATCCTAATGTTTGAACACCACCTGTCCAATTGATAACTCCTCTTACCTACGACTTCTTTCATTGGATTATAGAAGTTTGAATGATGAAAAAATATAAATTATATGGATTTATAACTTCTGTATTACAAAGAGCATTTGCTTGAAAAGTATCTACCCAGAATCGTCGCATCTCTTTTGCAATACAGAAATTGTAAATCCATATAATTTGTATTTTCTTCCCTTACTTATTCAGACAAATGTTCAACAAGGATGACTCAAATTTATGAGATCAAAGTGAGATCAAATACAATAATGAGTTAAATGTCAGTTTTATATGTTTAAAATGAGTTTTGGATCTCCCAATAAAAGTATGATTGTTGAAGTACGAAAGCTAGCACCTCACTATTACATAGATGGTTCATTAAACAGAGCTAGTCATTGAAGGTGATAAGGATTTGTGCTCTTTTATGATATATAATAATATATACTGCATAAATCTTCTTTTTAAAAATTCTGATACTTATTCAAACGAATGTTCAACGATTACTCAAATGTATGAGAGAATAACATTTAAATAGTAGAATAGAAGTCTCCTTTGACGAAACACCATCTTCTTTCGCAAAGTTTAACGCACAGGTTTCTGAACAATTTCAATGTCGGACCCTACTAACGTATGCAAAACATGATATCTTTACATAAAAATGTTTGCTTAAGACGTCCGGATAGAAAAGAAATTTAACAACTGCATCTATAAATGTTCACTCAAATAAAATACTTTTGGTCCAGAAAGTTTTGCTTGACACTCTAAGACTTAAGGGTATTAATTGTCTTGGCAAAGTTTATTCTTATACCTGTTCTTAAGAATTGTATTAAAAAAATCGAATGTCGATTATGGAATACGTAGTCCGCTTCACGCGACTAAGAGCATCTTGTTTGGTCAAGTATTTGGCTAAAGTGGTACGGTAATCCTTGAAGTTTTAATGTCATTTATTCAAACACCTGCGAAAAGTTTAAAGGTCTTCAGCATTTCTACTTGAAAATATACTTGTCCTTTCTAAAGAAAACTAAAAAACCTACATGATTATAAATATATTATTGAAAAGAAGGCAAAAAGGTCTATTTCAATTTGATAAAAAGAAATACGACCATCTCAGTTGACTTTGATACTTCTTGGTAAATATTAGCCTAACTTTAACTATATTAGTTAATAAATGTATCCAAAGCACCTGTGCAGAGAAGGGGATTTCTTCAGAAACTTGTCTGATAATTTTAAATTGAATTAGAAAAATAAACTAAAGTGATAAAAAAAGTTAATCATATTCCCCTTGTGATTTTGAAGTAATACCTACACCATTACCCTTAAGGAATTGTAATTTCAAAGCAGCATACAAGCACTAAGCAAGTCATGTAGATCTGATCTGTTATAGGTACCCATTTAACAACTTCATTTAACAACCCAGGAACACAACACAGTCTGAGGCCCAGGTTCCAAAATATTTGTTCTCAAACTTTCTACTAGAAACATTTGTAAATTGTCCTTTATATATTTTACATTTGCATATGTTTCAATAAATAAACACCATCATTGACATATTATGTATTGGGCTTCGATATCATATACAAAGCAGGTGTCAAAAATGAAAGTAATGTTGTGTCAGGTTCAAAACGATGCAGTTTTATATATAATAGACATTCCCAAGTTAATCAAAGTTTCACAAACATCAGTATCCCCATGTCAGGTATCATCTTCCTACGCAGAGCCTAAAAGGCCAGTTTCCAAACTGTAATTTTATGCCTTGCTGCAGAGACTTTACTTTTCTGTGCTGCTATAGTGCCCCTACAGAGTAGAGAGCAAGCACAGAAAACTCAAGGCTATGCAGCAAAGCATAAAATGACAGTTTGGAAACTGGCCTTTTAGGCTCTGCGTAGGAAGATGGTCAGGTATACACATGAGTTGACAAACAGCTTACCAAACAAAGGATTTCCTTGAAAACATTAAAAGTTGGTGCAAATTCGATGTTATTGATTAGTATATTTTAAAGCCAAATCTACAAGCATCAAAAAATGAATTAGGTGTACAATATTTAATTTCAAATAAAGACTTTGATTATTTTATTATCCCGTGTTCAACGTTCACATTAACCGTCAATAACGTTTATTCACAGTCCCAAAACAATTGATTAGAAAGACGATAATATGTCATAAAAATAAATTGAATTTACAATTAACAGGGTCATTGAACAGTCAGAAATACACTCAGGGGCAAAAGAAACTATACCATATAAAAGACATGATAGGTCAAGCTACGAGTGATAGTGACGGCTGAATCTGGGTTAATTTGTTTCTTCAAGGGCTAACTGGACTAAGTTTTTAGTTTCAAAGCTATATCTGATAACGCTTTTGAAATATTGTTGAAATACAGGCCTTTCAAAAAACGCCGTTTTAAAATCTCCTTAACAAGACGAGATAGGAATGAGAAAATTACCCTTTTTCTTGTTTTTAAATCATCATAAAGGCAAAATGCGTGAACAAATTAACTTCTACCCGGGTTTTTTATA
This sequence comes from Steromphala cineraria, assembly GCA_916613615.1. NCBI lineage: Eukaryota > Metazoa > Mollusca > Gastropoda > Trochida > Trochidae > Steromphala > Steromphala cineraria. The sequence goes on along the minus strand of OU744731.1, from coordinate 53,968,161 downwards.
TTGATAACATCTTATATTTATAAGATTTTTACATTTCATAATTTTTGTATTCCAATTTTAAAGATTATGACCAGAAATAACATTGAAAAAGCTGTTTTCTGACCACTCGTGTATTTGAACAGTCACAGAGTTATAAATATCATACTTATATGTTTGAAATTCTTAGAACTTCGTCACAACTAATTTGTCTATCACAAGGGTTCGTAGTCGCATTTCATTTACAACAGGATTTTGTTCTGTACTCTTTTGGAAAGTTGGTATCGTTTCTTTTGCCCCTGAGTGTATTGACTGACCCTATATATATGGGTTTGAAAGGCAGAAATCTGATTGAATGCAGTTAAAGTTGTGCAATAAGCGACGCCGTTTCAAAAGTGGTCATTCGCAAAGGCTCGGTCATTGCCGTATGCTTCGGCAAGGCTATCAATGAAATTAAACATCCATATTACGATTGTTTTTCATTCTGTGAACTTAGTTTTGGACAATACTTTGTTAAAGACCTTCGGTGAGAGGTATTCTTGTTTTCTGTTGATGTCCATGTCTTCTGTGCACAAAATTAAACTAACATAATTGCTTCAAGTTTTAATTTTGCTCATTATATGCTATTTACGACAACTGGTATAACATACTCTTCAGGTGCAAGTTTTTGCATGATTTTAATTACATGAGCTGTAAATATCGTTTTATCCATGCAAGTTATAAGCCATCTCGAAATTTCATCACTGTAGAGCTTATTTGTTTTGCAATGGCCGAGGGTTTTAAGTTTATTAAACGATCGTTTTATTTGGATACTGTATAACGAGCAGAGAAATTCGACTTCTTTTATACCCCAAACTGCATAATGTCCATTTAAATCAACCTAATGGTGTTTCAGTATATAAACACTTTAAGTGTTAATGCAGCGAAGATGATTGGCCTAGTCTACTCGTCAAAAGTTTAAAGAAGCAACGGTAAACGTTTATGAATTGTACGAATATCAAGTTTAAATTCTGCTATAGCATTGTTACGCATGAGCGTTATCGTACAAGTGACATCGTTTCAGTGACAATTATGGTTTAGTTTAACAAAATGTACTTAGTTCAAACGTTTAATGAATGTTATAAACATTACAGGGTTGTTTATAATTATACGATCAATAAGTTCACGTGTAAACGGTTTCTGTAATACGTTTTTAATATTTGGCATTTGTTACTTTGGAACCGTAAAGAAAAATTAAAGGTCTTTTTTTTTAATTTTCGAAGTATCATTTTCAACGATAACTATATTTTCATATATCATATTTTATTTAATTATCACATAGTTTAAAAACACAACTGTGACTGTATTATTCATGAATATTTTTAATCTCCAGGTATTTTACAAAGGACTCGCCCATTTGTTTGGTTAATTTAAACAAGTTTACCAGCAGCATATATCATCTTGTGATATCGGCCAGGGCCTCAAATACTGAATAATCACTGTCTGTCTGTAAGTCACGGAATGTGTTTGTTGTGTTTTGTTTTTGTTTTTTTTGGGGTTAAGTTGCGAATAGTTAACGAAGCAACTACGAATTTAAAATTCGAAGTTGATTAGTGAAAATCTTTTGAGATATCAAACTATGTTCCCTAATGCCACGATGATAAAGTACAGCTGCGTACCTTAAGTTTGTTCACCTGCTTGTGATTTAAGTGCAAGTATCATGTAATTTGGGTTTCGTTTTGACGTTCATAAAATAACTCTAGGACCATTTACAGAAGATCATCAATTTTCCATGTGTAAACTAACCATTGCCAAACCATATTTCGGGATCGTCTTGTCACTGGTGCTGAATGTCGATATTTGGCATTGTTAAATAGACAGATGGGTTCACATTTGTGCAATTCGGATTTTTTAAAATTTCGATTAAAATTATCCATGTAAACTTTGTAGGGAAATATCAGCACAGTTACGTTGTCTTAGAGCAAAAGAACACATATGAATAAAATCTATAGCTGGTGTACACTTATGAATGATTTTGTCGAAATCAGTGTTTTCGAAAATTTGACCCCTGGTCACTTTAATGACCTGCCAAATGTGTTACAACTATCTGCTATGTATGACATGGGTCATTCTACAGAAAATGGCAATTTTAACTTTTGTTCTGATGAAAAATTCATTTGCCAATTTTTGGTTGATTTGTTCATCATGTGAACTATATTGTATTTTATTATGGTTATATTACACCAGCAGAGCAGTTTCAACAAGATTTTCACATAAAATATGTTTTAATATGTTTTAACTTCCAATCAAATGTCACTACCGCAACGAAAATAAAAATGCTTGTTTTGGAAAATGTTTTCAAGTTTTGTTATAAAAACTGGTATGAAATGACAAGTTTTGTTCAATGTCATAAGAATTCACTGTTACTGATTATTTTTTTCGTATAAAGTGTCATTACTTGTAATTGTTTCGATTCGTAAATGAATTTTGGAAATATTTAGCAATACTGCCAACAGAATTACTATGGCCGCAAAAGGTGCCTTGTTAGAATAATTGCCAGTTTTAAATAAACAATAAATCCCATTTACCTTTGCATATGTTTAAATGAAACAAAAGAAAGAATTGTTGATAATATTTTTGATAATTTGTAACGTTTTGGTAGTGACATTGGCGTTGTGGTAGTGACATGTCGTTTTGGTAGAAAGATAAAAAGAAAAAGCAATCCTAGAATACTTAAACATGGTTTGTTTTTTCATTATCAAATTATTACAAGACATAAAGAAAAGATACAAGTAGTTAGATTGTAATTAATTAAATTTTTCTAACAACAATTACATCAACTTATTTTAATCTAATGTAAGTGCCATTTTGTCACAAACACACATTTCTGCTAGAGAAAGTAACTTAAAATTAATTATTTCTTAGAAACATTTTGATATATTTCAACACATTTGAGCTTTCGTGCCACTTGATTAAGAAATATCGCATGCCTCTATACATTTTATGTACATTATTTTTTACTTTTCAATGTAGGTATCATTTAACTTTATAATTTTTTTAAATTCATTGAAATATTTTTATCAAAGTATCAACAAATATTCCCCCTGTTCTTGCCAACTATATTATTAAACTTTCAAAGTGAAAATATTGTCAAAAATCTTTTTTTTGGGGGTCGTTGCGGTAATGACCGTTGCGGTAGTGACATCGTGTTTCAATTTTAAAGACTTTTCAGTGAAGTCATGCTATCATTTTCTCAAAACTCCATTACAAGATACTTTGTAGCATTAATTTCATTACAATGTTTTATTTGTTGCATTCTTCATGGGATTATAGCAGATATTGCATGTGTGGTAGTGACATCTGTCATCACCGCAACAGCAGTTTATGTTGCGGTAGTGACAGGTTTGTTGCGGTGGTGACTGTTGCGGTAATGACATTTCTGTTAAAAATCAAGTCTCTTCATCTTATATACACTAATAAGTAACTTTCGATATCATTTTGCAAGAATTGTCTAAACTGATAAGATTTCAAAGATGTACTCAGTTGTTTCGTTGAAGATTTACAGTCGATAAATGCGTTGTGGTAGTGACATGTAATTAAATCACCCCCTTAAAATGATAAGAGGGATTTGACATTTTCCCTCAATGCAAGGATATATGATAAACCTCTTTTGAGCACATGACAAACAATGACGCCATTTAGGGGAAGCTGACTAGAAGGTTTCAAGGGAGATTATCAATATGTTTTCATTGCAATTATTTGTGTCTGTTGCGGTAGTGACAATAATGTCATGGACACCTTTTAAATCAAAAATTGTTTTTATCTTTCTTTCAATCATTATCTGAATTGGGACACAAGGGCTACATTAAAGCATATACTTTGATAATAACACATAGGTTCATAAACATTATCAATTTTAAGATGTGCACATTTAAAAAGGATAGATCAATTGAGATTGGGACATGCTGAATTAAGATGTTTCCTTTGGATTCATCTTGAAGTTTAAGAAATTCAGCAAAATTTTCATAATTTTTTTTTAAACATAATTAATATTGGATTATTATTCCTTTATATAACATAATATTTTATTAAATTATCACATGAAATAAAACTCTTAAGCACTATATCAGTCGGGACACTGGATTGCCATTTTCTGTAGAATGACCCACATACGAATATGTCAACGCAAACTGAATCTTAACTTATGCAGTGAAATTTCATAATTATCGGTTTCATGATAATATGTTTCAAAGGCGTTACAAAGTACAAGATATTTGCACTAGAATACGAAGGTGAACAAACTTAAGAAACGCAGCTGTATTTATAGATCATAAAATATATTTTACGACTAGTGAAACAGACCAAACATCAATGCCTTTTAACGTTGTAGTTAGGTTTAAGATATTCACGTCGCCAATGAACGGTTCCAGAAATAAGTTTTATCACGCGCCATATATCAAGTGAATTGTTAAAGGAGCAGTAGCACGTTTTCTTAAAATAATATATTTCCCATCCTTCACTGACAATTGTAGGTTAATGCTAAATGTATTGTTTTGATAGTGTCAAAACGCTCATTACACAAGCCAATCGTCTATAGTCAGAGAACAAATTATATAGATTCACATAACGTCACATAATATCCCCCTAACACGTGCTACTTCCCCTTTAAAACAAACAAACTATTAAGAACTTTATTATATGCATTAAACTAATTAGCCCTTTAGCCAGCTCCCCTTCTCTAACAATTTCGTTCTTAAAAAGAAATACCCAATTACAAACTTTGAATGGTACCAAAAGGGGCACAGCGTGACCAGATCATCAGTTAAGTCACACCGCCGGGTCGTTACAGTCAACCGATCCCAAATGAGTCCAATCATTGACTCGATTGGTTCACTTAAACACTGGAATAACATTGCCCACTCAGACTTATTTATAACTAAACGGTTTGGAAATAGATAATTCTGGACAAGAAACGATGTAAATTTAATTTCGTTGTTTAACTAGTCACCTGGCCTGTAGATGGAAAGGTACATTTTCAGTAGATGTTTAAAGTAATTTGCTACCAGATAGACGACATCAATTATAAATGAAAATCTAGATATCAAGATTACAAATATACATATATTCAAAACATTACAAGACACAATTATCTTGTTAAAACATAATGATCACTATTCTTATCAAATATAATTCACTTCGAAATGTGTTTGTTCAATTTGATTTTTGACAACAAACTTTTCAAATGGAAAACTAACAATGTTTTATGAAGAAAATATATTATAAAGAAGTTATATAGAGAATACTAAACGAATGTAAATGTGATAACATTTTTAAGCAACGAGTATATAGAATTGGTATCAGACGAACGAATTTAAGTGAGTCTGATACCACATTCTATTCACGAGTTGCCACCACTTTTTATGTTCTCAGTGTACATGCCAACTGCGAGCTATGGAACAACAGAATACGAAACTGCCCTTCAGGTACTACAGGACATTCACGACTACTACATCAACGATGGTGTAGTAGTATTTATGGGAGACTTTAATGCGAGACTTAACTCAAAGTTATTATATGATTACAACGGAAATCTCCTCTCACAATTTGTAGCTGACAACAACCTAGTTTCAGCGATACCAAATGATACCACTAGAAACACTTACACGTTTGTTCCCGCCATGTCAGAAATAGACTATATATTCATCTCCAGTGAGAACTCATCCTACATTGATTATGCTTACATTCAAGAAGAAGATAGCCTCAATTGTGTATCAGATCACCTGCCTATAATTGCCTCACTTAAGCTACATGAAGTTCCATTCATCATAGAAGAGAGACCATCAAGTATTGCATGGAAACGATGTGATGACATTGTTCTTGAAGCCTATTCTGATACCCTCTCATGTGCACTAACCTCTCTTGGTGAACCAGATCTCTCCACTACAGATGCCATTGATGAATATTATGAAAGCATCACTGATGCTATATATCATGCTTCCTCACTTACGTTGCCTGCATCGAAGTACAACCCGCACACGAAACCATACTGGTCTAAGCATCTTAAAGACATCCACTCACTGCAGCGTCATGCAAGAAGACGTTGGATCAACCAGGGTCGTCCTCGTGGACCGACTCACGAGTCTTATGCCATTTACAAGCGTCTTAAACGAGATTTCAGAAGAGCTCAAAGAACTGCCATACAAGACCTCATTGAACAAAATCTCCAAGAATTTGAACACTTTGCAGAGTGTGATGCAAAACTATTCTGGAAAATGGTAAAATCCCGGAAAAGCAGAAATAGTACCTGTGCGCATCTTACTGTTAATGACCACGACGTGTGGGATCCGGAAGATGTGTGTTCTGCATTTGCCAACTTCTACCATTCAGTGCATACTCCTCAAGTCAAACCACACTTCAACCAGAATTTCTTAAAGGAAACAGAACTCAAAGTTAATGACCTATACTCCTCGCTAAACTGTGATCATATCCAGGAATTCTCCATGCCCATTACATGTGATCAAACTCGATTGATGGTAAACTCTCTTAAACGGAAGAAAGCAGCGGGGAAGGACTATATACAAAACGAAAATATAATATATGGTGGACCTCAGCTTATCTATCATCTCACTCACTTATTCAACGCCATGATTCAATCTGCATATGTTCCCCAAAATTGCAAAATAGGCGTCATCATTCCAATTCACAAAGGTAACAACAAGCGAAAGGATTTAGCCAACAACTATAGACCTATCACCTTATTACCAGTTCTCTATAAACTCTTCGAAAAACTTTTAAACAATAAACTTTCCAAATGGCTTACCAACTCTAGCATCAACCTTCCGAATCCACAGCAACAAGGTTATCAACCCAGACTTGGTTGCACAACAGCCTCCTTTAATCTATCAGAATCCATTCACCACAACCTAGAACTTGGCAGTAAAGTGTACGGAGCCTTTATCGACAACAAACAGGCATTCGATACGGTATGGCACAGTGGACTATTCCTCAAATTGTCCAACCTAGGAATCACTGGTCAGACATGGAAACTGCTTGTGAACTGTTATACTGATCTCAAAAGTCTCGTAGCAGTCAATGGATGTCAGTCGGAGCAGTTCCCCGTTAAACAAGGAGTGAGGCAGGGAGGGGTACTTTCAACCTTCATGTACCTTGTATTCATCGACGACCTACTAAATCAACTGCAAACCTCAGGGCATGGCATCACAGTTGGTGACCTGAGTCTTGGAAATCCAACACTAGCAGATGACCTCACAGTGCTCTCCCTTAATCCTGCAGGGCTTCAATCTCTTTTAAACATAATCACCGCCTATGCATCTAAGTGGAGATACGAAGTTAACCCTACCAAGTGTCAAGTTATTTTGTTCAGTAAGCAAGGCAATCAAGCAATACACCATGACTTCTCTCTTGCTGGCAACACACTTCCAGGCAGTAACTGCGTCTCTCATCTCGGAACTAAAGTCTCAAACAACCTAACACACTCGCAGTCAATAAAAGAAGCTTGTCGTAAAGCAAGAGCTTCCTACCATGCTCTTATTGGAATTGGAATCAGATCAAATGGACTAAATCCTATCATTGCTGCGTCCACAGTACATAAAGTTGTTCTACCATCTCTCCTCTATGGATCCGAACTTTGGACAAGAACATTCCAACATGATGATCACTTACTGGAAACGACATGGCGTTACATGGCAAAGCATATACAAAGTTTCCAAACACGTACAAGAACTGATATGTGCTTGAGTATGATAGGATGGCTCCCTGTCAAAGAAGAGATAACTCGTAGGCAACTCATGTTTTTCCACAGACTGATCACCTTACCTCCATCAGCTCTGTCTCGCCGCTTATTCACGTCCAGACTTCTCCTGTACCTCCAGAAATCAGACTCAGATTGTCAACTTGGATTCTGCCCTGCAATTGTCTCCCTTCTCCAGCTCTACAATCTTGGATATTGCCTCGTTGCATTCATTCAAGGTTCAACACTACCAAGCAAGCAATCCTGGAAAAAGTTGATCACAGAACGGGTAAGACACAAGTATACAACTGAATGGAATCAGCGCATCAACTCTGACGATGATTTCCAACGTTTCAGATCGCTGCACCTGAAGCCATCACCATGCCTCCCATGGACATTAGCCAAAAATAGACAGTACACGAAGGCTTTTCACTTCCTAGCTCAGTTGTGGGTTGCACTGCCGCAATCCAGTTACACAACATGTGCCCTGTGTAAACTTCTGTACTCAGACCTGCTTCAACACGTCTCTAGTGGATGCCCAGCGCTCTCTGCCCTATACAACAAGTTCTGGAACAACACATTGGATTATCTGCCCTTGAACCTGCACACTCTTCTCTCCAACAGCGACGACGAAACCTTCTTGCAGTTACTAATGGGTCGTCCTCAGAGTGTGTGTGTTGATCCTGACGTTCAACTCCAGTTCCACAACCTGTCAGCTGTCTTCCTCATGGCTGCAATGTCTGCATATCAGCGCCTCATCAACATACAAAGTGTGAAACCAAACTGACATTGTACTTGCAACGAACATTATTTTTCCTTACTAATCTCAATCTTTAATTAAATTAATATTTCTCAACACTTTGTACATACTCCCACTGTCCTTTGATGTAATCAACATCTAATCTCCAGCTAAAGGAGGAAATAAATATGATGATGATGATTGACTCGATTGGTTCACTTAAACACTGGAATAACATTGCCCACTCAGACTTATTTATAACTAAACGGTTTGGAAATAGATAATTCTGGACAAGAAACGATGTAAATTTAATTTCGTTGTTTAACTAGTCACCTGGCCTGTAGATGGAAAGGTACATTTTCAGTAGATGTTTAAAGTAATTTGCTACCAGATAGACGACATCAATTATAAATGAAAATCTAGATATCAAGATTACAAATATACATATATTCAAAACATTACAAGACACAATTATCTTGTTAAAACATAATGATCACTATTCTTATCAAATATAATTCACTTCGAAATGTGTTTGTTCAATTTGATTTTTGACAACAAACTTTTCAAATGGAAAACTAACAATGTTTTATGAAGAAAATATATTATAAAGAAGTTATATAGAGAATACTAAACGAATGTAAATGTGATAACATTTTTAAGCAACGAGTATATAGAATTGGTATCAGACGAACGAATTTAAGTGAGTCTGATACCACATTCTATTCACGAGTTGCTTAAAAATGTTATCACATTATCATGTGTTTAGTATTTTATTTATTACTTAACCCTTAATATCAATATGTATGTACATAAATCGTCAAAATAAGAATCAGCTGACTTAGAACAATCGCGAAACCAGCGTATGAATTTCCATGAGTCCCCAAAAAAAGTTCGCTATTTTTTTTATGCTTACACATGTCATACGCCTATAAACTTGATACAAATTATATTGGTGAAAAACATTTCATTATCAAAAGATGCATTGATAAAATAAACACTATGAAGCAACGAAAACTGTCAACACAACCTTGCTATCGCAACGTGACGTCATCAGATCGCCAAGTGACGTCATCGGAATTTGCCCTGTTTCTAGGTCACGTTCTTTTGTTTTGCAAACTTGGCGAACAGTGTCAACGTCAGAGGATTGATTGATTGCAATGACATGAGTTACTGAATTGTTGATGGGATCGTGAATAAATATGTTTAAATCAATGTTGATGGGAACCAGGAGATAGAACTTGGGGTAGTTACACGATAACATGTTCAGATTTAGTGCTTGTGAAGGGGAGGCGATGGTTTGGGTGGCAATGAAGCAAGTAAACAGTCGAAGCGCCATGTTTATGTTACGGAAGGCAAAGGAGACAACACCGCTTGCGACGGGACAGAAGGTGGACAAGTGATTAAGCGAAGGATGGATTTGTGATGGTTATCAAAAAGATAATGCATTTACAATGTAAAAAAACCGCTTAGATAATATTCTTTCACATAAAATAACATTTTGTTGAGAATGTAAAATTTGTCAGTCGCCACTTATAAGTCACGTGATTGGACAATGCTATGTGACGTTCGAAAGTAGTTCCGTTTTTTAGCATGAGATGGTAACACACATGTGTGTTACCTGGTAACAGACATATGTGTTACCAACTCATTTTTATCTAATGAGTGATCTCACCATGGTTGAGTAATAGCAATGAATAAAAAATGTCAGTAAACTGTCACACCTTGTTATTTTTTAAATCTTCCTGTTATTCTTTTACATGAAACAAGTTGTTGCAAAGAATTGGAGGAGAAATTAAAAAACGAGGTTTAAAAATACAACATCCAATATAGAAAATAATTTCAAAGGAATTTGTTACCCTAAGACAGTATTGGTAACTTCTGTAGACTCTGCCAGTTAGTTTAGACATTTAAGGCGGATCATTTATTAATTTGCTGTCTTGCTTTCGCATCAAATTGTCATAAATTATATCTTATGTGTATTTCATATGTACAGGAATGGAAATCTACATAATTGATATATTGCAGTTGTTTCATACCCCGCCGTAACTAATCACTTCCAAAAGCAGAGCATACCCCAGTTCCTGGTACGTGAGTGTCACCAGTTATTGCATAACATGTCACCAGTCATCAGTCACCATTAATTGAGTCACCAAACCATTCAGAAGGAAGCGAGGGTGTCTGGGGTGCCCAATGTGAGGGTTGTCACTCAAACTACCAGTGATTCTTGTTGGTCAATTCTCTTACCAGCACCCGTACAGGGCGGTGCTATGCCAAATTGATCCCCCTACTAATTAGTCCCGGTGGAGCTTTGCTGATGGTGTGCCAGCTGCGATCCAAGAGGGAGACTCTCCCCTCATATACTTAATTAACGCATAACCAGCGTATATTTGCGAATATCAATGCATAATTGAGTTATTTCCGACCTGTTTGTCGCAGGCTAGCGTATCACGATACAATTCATCGGTTAAGATGTGCTGAAACAAATGCGTGATGAAACGAATGGTTGACAACCATTATTCAATAAACACTTCAAGTTTTAGCATTGATTTTCAAAAGTGCATTACATAAACAATCACTTAAACCTAACAAATTTCAAATTAAGTTTAAGGAATCCAGTCACATATCTGTGTAAAGAAACGGCGTGAGTGGCGCATTGTTAATGAGGAGATATAGAGAAGAGCCTGGTCCTACTGCGGACCTGATGGTCGCACCTCGCTCACTCCCATCATTAGTAATGCATGTGCTGCCTCCCTCCTCCCTCTATATAAGTCAAGGTGAGGGGGACCTCGATCACTTCACATCGACACACACGGGGAAGGACAGGTGTGACCACTCGCAATTAACAGGTACGTACCAGGTGTGATGTCTTAAGTAATAATAATTGACTTTAATGTAACAGTTAATGTTATGATATACATTAGTATGTATTGCATCACTCAATATTCTTTTTCATTTACAGAGGCACTGTTCTGTGTATGAAATGTATATTTTGCATTAGCCTATTATGTAACAAAGGCAGTATATGTGACGTAAGGTAATCTTTTTCCTGATACTGTATAATGATTATGATTTCCATATTACGGAGGCAGTAGCCTTCATGATATTTTTGTAGTTGGGCATTCTTTATTATGTAACATATGTTAATGCATTATGAAAGTGATGTCTCAAGAGGCGTCATGGATTGAAATATTGGCTTGATTAGTTGTGTAAAAAAGCAGTAAATATTTTATTAGTTTTCCTCTCTGTTACTATGTTGTAGGATATTTTTATAGTCTTTCTATTTGTGCAAAACAACAACATTATCTATGACCGGAGTCACTTACATTGTGTATCTAAGGAGTTATTCATTGTGCAAAATAGACGATAGAGAGTCACTTGGTTTTTTTTCTTGGTTTGGATATAATTGCAAAAGCTGTTGTGTTATGTCAAATACTTTCACCTCAACGGTTCATTATGTGTTAGTGGTAAATGTACGGTAAAAGGATTTATATGGTAACATCGCTACTTTCTACAATAAAGGAGTTGATCATTCGTAAAACTCCTTGTCTTTTTATCCGAACGGACAAGACATGCTCATGTGAGATCTCCGGTCAAAATCGTTTACGCTTTTCTCATGCTGTTCACGTTCTGCTGTTGTAATCATAAACATATCCATTTAATTTTTATTGAAGTTATAACAGTTTATTGTGCCACTCTCATGTTCCTTCTCATTACCAGCTGTCCATTAAAGATAGTCCATAGTAAATACTTACACAAGATACTTTACGTATGGAACATTTCTCTTCTAATGATTTAAATATATGAATAATGTATAACGTCTTTACACAGGGAAATTACCATTTGTCGATACAGTTTGTTTGTTTGAATTCCCTTATCAATTGAAAGATAAGTGAAATTTCTTCTTATATTATAAAATCATTGCTGATAAATTAATGATTTACTTACTGATTATCTAACGTATTATGATCCCTCTGACCTGATCAAAATGTCAGACTGTCTACGTATTTAGTGTAAAAGTGCAAAGCTACTACTTGTGAAGAATACAATATTAATAAGTGGAAATGCACATTGAGTCACTTTAGTAATCTGTTATTAGTCGTCTACATTTAATGAATATTCATGTGAAATGAAAAGCCTAAAGGAAAGAAAATATTAATGAAGGTACAGTAATCATTTAAAAATTTTCATAGATTAAATTTTACTCTATCAATAACATGTTAACGCCACTTAATTTTGGCAAATCGTAGTTATAAAGATACTTGTTTTCGTGATTCTTAAACACTTCAATGAATTAACATCTCTTTTGAATACATTTCATTCTGACTGGCACACGTTGTATTGCATTTCACCCATAGGGTGAAAACACACATGCTCATATTACTTTTGCCTAGCAATGATTGTTCGAAAAGCTCGAATTGCCGATTTTTTAAGTCTGTGGCACCAATACACAATTGTCCATGACGTCACAGTAGCTGGTAGTCGCAAGGGAAGCATGCCTTTTTATGGATATATCCTAGAGGATGAATTGGAATAAGATCTATAATAAAGAAAGTATGCCATTTGACCTTTACGAAACTCATGTAAATTTGTATATAACAATCGCTTTCGCTAGGGTAGTACCAAAATCCACACTCGTTTCGTTAAAGTCATATGACACACTTCTTCAGTTATTGATCTCTATATAACTTTTTCCTCTGTTTATATATTTCATTCAAAACTTCTTTCTTAGATAAATGTGATATAAAGAGGACTCTCCTGAAGAAGTGCTCATGCTATAATGCATGCAGTTTTTAAGATTCAAATATGGTTAGTTGGTAGTTCACTGCATTTCGTTTAATTACCATACTACGTTTCAACAAGACTAAAGCAATACATATGGAAAGCTTATTCTCAAAAATGAAACTTTCAAACCTTTTTTATCAGTTATTCATCAATTTGAACTCGAAATATTGTTCTCCCTCTTTTCATAATTGATGTTCAAAACAATTTAATTTTCATCCAAATTGGGCAGATTTGTCGTGCCTTCGGGAAAGATTGCAGATTGAATATTCTATGTATTGAATATTTTCTCGATATGTCGTATATGCTTGTAAGTTTTATAAACTTTCAAAATATATTCACAATTTTACTAGTCTTTTCATCAATTTATACCGGAAAAAAACCTGCTTATTTTCCCTCCATTTTAAATGATGTTCATTACGGGGACAGAAGCACCTTTTAGGGGGAATATAAGGTGATGTCAGGAAAATGAAAATTAATGGTTCAAATTGAAAGTCAATGCATTTAACCTAGATAAAGCAGTAATAATTCAAATATATAATGTAACGTTTAGCCATGCGATTCCCTTTTCTTACAAAAAAATGAATAAAAGGTGTTCACACAAAATGGCCGCCCATGGATTTTAGGTGAATCTTCATACTTTCTTTTCTGACTATGGATAATTGGTTTGTGTTATGAAATTTTGGACACGATCACAATAATACATTTAGCATTAAAGTACAATTATCAGTGAAAAAAATAAAATATAAAATTATCAAAAAGCGTGCTACTGCCCCTTTAAAATAAAGGATCTCAGTTTGAATATCCTGTGTAAGTGGGGTTTATGCGGAGTGTGATATATATCTTTTTATTTTAAAAATGAAACTTGAAATCATAATTCAAAATTTTATTAGTTTATTCCGTTTAGGATTTAAATTTCATTTCATCTCACAATTTAAATTCGATGCCATTTAACAGTTTCAGCAACATAACATTCACAAGTTTGCAAGTTTTTGAGGAAAGATTCCCGTTTTAATATTCTATGTAAGGAGTTTTATACGGAGTGTCAAATATGATGGCATGTTTCAAAAAATTATACTTTCAAACATCCTTTTGACATTTCGGACTTAAAATTCAATATCCTCCTCAATTTACACATGATTTTCAGCTTTAAGACATTGAGTTATTTGCAATGCTTTGAGGAAAGATTCGAGTTTGAATATTTCGTGTAAGGAGAGTTTATGCGCAATGTCAAACATGGTGGCATGTTAGTGATGGGGGCAGGATACTGCGGCTCCCCCGGGATGAGGCGCTGTATTAATTAAAGCAAGGGGAAACTGATAGGCCAGGCACAGCGGATATAGCTCCTGTTAGACCATCCAATAATGGTCAAGTTTATGCCGCCTATTCCTGTCTGCTAGTCTTCACTTCCGACGTGTCGCCTTGAAATATGTGTTTGTCAATCTGGAACCCAAGGTCTACAAATAACGACTAGATTTATCGAATATTGTTTCTTATTTTGTCCTTTTAGATGAATGGTCAGAATATTACTTTTGACGATAAAACAATCGCTTATATCTTAGGACGTTGTGCAAATGAGTTAAATATTGCTTGCAGAAACAAGATTCCTAGAGAGTTGAAATGCCAAGGCAATAATATAATGTAATGTAAATTCACATTCAATATAAACCATTTAATTTTGATTATTTAAGAATTGACTTCGAAATTTATAAAGTTTATGGAGGTATTAACTTAAAAACCGCTGTGCAAACTGTGTAAATCCGCGTAGCGGATTTATGCCAAGTTTGCACTGTGGTTTTTAAGTTTATACCTCCATAAACTTTATAAATTTCGAAGTCAATTCTTATAAATAAATCTGCATATACTTATTGTTTTGAAGACATATTGTTTCTGCAAATACACAATTTAATAACAAAAAGATATGCACTATTTTCGCGAAAAACGGTCCGCCACGGGGGCGTGGCTAGACATGACGTCATATGTATTATGACGTCACGAAATTAAGTTTACACGGGTATGAACAGAATCGCTCTTACGGCCTTCAGCGAATCAGATCCCTGCAAAGCAAATGCTATTTATTTATTGAATAATCATCAAAATATCCATTCAAATAACGTAAAGAAAAGTCTCCAAGAATAAGAATGAACGTGTACCATATGTGTGAATCTTTATTAATTATAAATGTCTTTCTTTATTGATTCTTCTGGGTGCTTTGGTCATCTTAAAGACATCCTTTGCATTTTAATTTCTTCATTCTTTCAATGGATTTTCTCAATGGATAATACTTCGAAGCGGATATACCATGCTGACATAATTTGAAATATGATATATATTTTTATAACGTCAGTTTCAGAGATTAGGACTGAAAGGCTTTCAAACATGTGTATCACGTGTATCTTTCATCGATTTATAGTACCATGAAGCCACTATCTTCCCCGTTATGTACCTCACAAGCACATGGTTCTTTACCAACACTTCCTTTGTTCATTCGTTGACTCATGTCGAATCCATCGTATCCATTTAAGTCCATCTCAGTTGCTTTTTGTAACATCTTTCTAGATAAATCCTACACTGGACGTTGATTTCTTAAGTAGAATTCTCAATATGTTTGAATGTCGGTTCGGCGTTGATCTTTGCGAAATGTTGGTTATCATCTGCGTAGGAGGAATGTCGTAGGGAGAATTGATGGAAGCGAGTTCATTGATGTAGATCAGGAACAGAACTGGGCCGATAACAGAACCCTGTAGAACCCCACCTGCCAGTTGATTACCGATTAAATTCCATGTGTGCCCACCTGGTCAAATATTAAGAAGAAGAAAAGAAGAAGTGAAAAAAAGAGAAATGCACTTATCATATCCACTTGATGTCAATAGCGAAAGCACCAGTTGACAATCTCACGTACTTTTAAGTTTAATTATATTACAAAACATGATTTAAGTAGGATCGATTAAGTAAAGCCACACACAATTTTCTAAGTAACGTTCCTAAGTTTGACTCTATGGTATTTTTGGTTATCAGACAATTGCCTAAGTTGTTAATTTTCAAATTAATCATGCTTGAGTTAAATATAGGATGTCGAATTTTAAATCTCAAATTGAAAAGTAACGTATAGTTAATCAAATTGCCAAAATAACATCCAGTGTCATTTGCAATAATTCTGCTAGGTTAAGTTATAAATAGTGTCTTCGGAGAAAAGTACTTTATAATATTGTGTCAAATGCACATGTAATTGGAACATAATCCCGAATCTCGTAACACTCACCTAAGGCAGTTGATCACAACAGAATATTCTGGTAACAAATACACATTTATAAGCAGCTTTTTCTTTCATTAATGAACTTGAAATGAATGAGTATTAGCCCTGTTATAACGTGTAATTGCAAAGGTCGGAGGGCAATATTTGTTCTTGGTCAATGATAATAAGATTGGATAAAAATAGATAAACGAAGATAAAAACAACAGGATTCTTGATGTTCTTTCTCTTTTGAATAGATCATATTCCAATCGTGTTTAACTATTTTAAGCAATCGATTGATACGGTGATGTTTTATTTAAGTCGTGCAACAATTTGTATCCATGAGATAACAAAACTTTATACCTCCCAAAGACAAAACACGGGAATGTTTTTGTGGCTTAACCGGGATTCGAACCCGTGTATTTGGCGTGAGAGGCCATCATGCTAACAACTAAAACAGTATGGTCCTACGTCAAGTCTTTCCGTATATTTAACCAATACTTTCACTAGTCTATTACTTGATGGATTGAATGTCACTTGATGTCCCTTGAAATCCAAATGTACTCTAGCTAATAGTTGGTATCTGGCTATTCTGAGTGATCTTCATAAATAACTTACTAACTTCAATACATTATCAATCAAATGTTGACTTAGATAATTACAGATGGTATAAAGGTAAAGATTCCTCCCACCTCCGATCATTACAACCCCTAAATGACTATTGATACATTAACAATCATCTTAAGGAAATCATGAACATATAGTTTATTTCATTCAAGCACTAGTAACCTAGTATATTTTTCATTTAACGTTATCTCATAAAGAAGTCCTATTTTGATAGTAGCCTAGTTATTGGTCGAATGTCTGGTGTATTGGTAATAAGGAAATGTATTCAGATACAGAAACACCATATGCACAAAGGCATATCAGTTGAATTTGTATCGCTCTTGTACTTTCCATTTAGTAAATTTTTAACATCAATACGACATAAGCAGCAAACCATGTACGAGTATAGTAAATTAAGACTAACGAGGTACATTATAATTTTATGATGCTAAAATTTGTTGTCATATTTCATAAATCTTTTCTTTGATTGTCATAAAAATGTATTGCTTCATTCAATGGAATATTCTTGTTAAAAATGACCGATTTAAATATTAAGTTTACCCTGATAGTGTCTTGATGATTTACGTGATGTCCTCTGTGCATATTACATATAGGCTGAGGAGCGTTGTGTCTTCTATTCATGAGGAAACCCTCTGTTAAACAGTACAAATGTAATGTGTGCAACACTCTGTAAAACTGTGTTCAGTATAACAATATAAACTCTCGACAATGTCTCGACATGTGCCCTCTGGACCAGATGTTCCCATTTTATATGTAACAGGGTGTCCTAGCCCGTATTACGAAACCGTTGTTGTCACAGGATGCGTTCTGTACATAGTGCCTTGTTAGATGAATACCCTTTGCATACAACAGAATGCCCTGTTTATAAAGGACACCTTTCATATTTTACAGGATGCATTTGCTTGTTCGGGATGCTCATAATATGACCTTTTTGTATGTTACGAGATGTTCTTTGAATGTTTCGGAATTGGCTACATATTTCTTGTAACCATTTGCTTGTTACAGAATACTCATGATGTGACCTCTTTGTAAGTTCCAGGATGTTCTTTGAATGTTTCAGAAGTGGCTATATATTTCTTGTGACCATTTGCATGATATTCATGATGTGACCTCTTTGTATGTTACAACATTTTCTTTGAATGTTTCAGAATAACATGACACGATGACCTCTCTATATCTTTCACTGCTCCTGTATGTTCCAGGATGCCCTCTGTACGTTGTGTTACGCTGGTGCTTACAGTACTGTGCCTCCTAGGTCAGGGGTCGGGCCAGATCTCGTTCTCTCCCAACTGGGGCACGGGCAAGCGGTCCTCATCCATGGGCACCGACCGAGACTGTTGGGGAAAGACTGACATGAGGGCCTTATATGACGTCGTTAAATTGATACAGGTTGGTAATTAATACTGGTAATAAGCAAGTTTTACCTAATGTAATAATTATTGCTAAGGAAACTGATATTGAAATATTGCTAATTAATAATTTATATTAACGAAAATTTGCAAAAGATTACAAAAATGATGAATCGGTACCAAAACCAAAAAGGTTTTCACCGTTTTGAATTTAAACATCAAATAAAATGGGGTTATAAGATAACCATCTCCTTTTAAAGAGTTTCAATCGTAACTGTCAACAGATGTTGAAAGAAGCTTTTTATCGATCAAACATAACATAAAAATGCACGGTCAATAATTTTCATAAAAATTACAATTTGTTTCGATTGCTTCACAAGATTAATATGACAATGAAATTAGCTTCAAATGAATCTTAGATCTTCCGTCATGTGTTTAAAGTTCATTGAACAATCCTATGATATTTCAATTGTGTCATTCGTTTTTAAAGAACGTAGTTATAATGAGCATTCTTTTGAACTTTAAATCATGATGAAGCAAACACAACGCCAATTAGTGTCATAAAACTTTTCGTTAATAGTATTAGTGGAAACACTTCTCTTTAACACACACACAAATCAAAAGAAGAATGAAATAAATGAAACAACACGAAAACAACAACAATTAGATTATTGGTTATTTCAGTTTGGAGAAACAAACATTTGTTCGTCTGAATCAAATTTTACATTGCTACAAATGAAACGTGAGACACTTATAAAAAGCCGATCGTCTTCAAAGATTCATTAAAACATTTTACGTGAGTTAACGTTTTACATCGTGTATCTAATTGGCACTAAAATATGAATCAACTGTTTCTTGTGAAATAATATTGTAATTATGTTCCTTTTGAATCTTATGAAACTGACATCAAACAAGTGACAAGAGAATCACTTGATGAAAAGTTTGTTTGGTCATATGACTGCACCTGATTCTAACAATGAACATAGAAAAAGACACACCTCCACGAATTAATTGGATTATGGTGTTCAAGCAAAATGAGGAAGTCGTTTGTTGTACGTGAGAGTGATGCTCTTATCATTATTGACAAGTTTGCATTCAAATGTGTTCTTTTAGAGCAAACTTAAAGGGGCAATAGCACGTTTTAGGGGGAATATAAGGTGATGTCAGGAAAATGAAAATTAATGGTTCCAATTGAAAGACAATGTATTTAAACTAAAAGGAGCAGTAATAATTCAAATACATAACGTAAAGGTTAGCCATGCGATCCCTTTTTCTTACACAAAATGAATTAAAGGTGTTCACAAAAAATTGCCGCCAGTGGATTTTGTGTGAATTTTTATACTTTGTCCTCTGACTATGGATGATTGACTTGTGTAATGAGATTTTTGACACTGTCAAAATAATATATTTAGCATTAACTTACAATTATTGGTGAACATTTTAAAATATAAAATTATCAAAAAACGTGCTACTGCCCCTTTAAACCTTAAATTCTAGTCCCTAGCGATCCAGCTCCAAACTGTTTGAAATACGTTTAGAGTATCGCGTATATCCTTCTGATTCTGATATTTTGTAACCCCTTATCAACCTTCCATTTTGATCAATAAGTTTATAATGTGATGAACAGATAATACAAAATAAGCAAATAGTTCACATTGATTTGACAAAGACAGTTTACTTGTGACATACACGTATTCAATTATGATAACAACATAGCCGGCTGTAAATAAGACAGACAGACAGACGTCTCACCACATTACATGATAAAATTATATATATATACATAAAACACACATAGATAAAACATGTAATGAGCCACTCTTATTATAGTTATGAGAGAAAGAGAATACAATGTTGTAGAAACACGACCAAACACAATTCAGTGCAGGATAAACCTAAATCTTTACCTATGGATTATAATTAATGGCTGTGAAAAGAAATCAACACTTGCTATTTAATATATTGATAAATATTGATATATCCTCCTTTGATAAATATCTGTTTGTCATGATATGACAGAATCGGCGTGTACAAGACAATAAGAGATGTAATCGTAGCTCGAAACATTCAGCAAATGAAAAAACGTGACGTTCCCTGAGATGCATGGTCACTTTCGCAATTCAATCAATTTTTGTACATATCGTTTGTCAAACTATCGTTTGCTTAATATACATGTCAAACGTTAAAGGTACTTGAACATAACCACTTGTTTACCAATTCTGTGAATAATATACACCCATGTAAAACGTCTATGGTACCTTCCGTTTGCCAATGAATGTTGTTTTGTATACATATAAACTGTAAATTAAAAACGGCTCCCTTATGTTTTCAAAAACGCAAATGGAAACCTAACAATATGTTTCAAAGACAACAAATTTAAACCTTTGTAACGGACTTTATGTTATATCTTCGAATAAAGAAAGGGTGTGCATGTTTGCTTTTGTTGTATTTTCTAAAATAACAATCAATGAGATAACCGATTCTTTAAACAAAATGTACATCTATATATAAGATTAAAGTTTTTGTTGTTTCTGAATATTTTCCAGAAACAGGCCGATTCACTGGCCCGTTGCATGAGTCGAGAGGAAGAAGACGGAGATATGTAAGAGCACTGAACTCGCTCTATCTGCCGCCGTGCTGTGTGTGAGTAGATTTCTCATTGCCTTCTTATAAACACAACAACGAAAGAAACATGTTTTAAAGGGGCAGTAGCCCGTTTTTAGGAGGAAATATGGTGATGTCAGTAGAATGAAAATAAACGCTTCCAATTGAAAGACAATGTATTTAAACTAAATGAAGCAGTTATAAATCAAATATATAATGTTATGTTCAGCCATGCGATTCCTTTTTCTTACACAAAATGAAAAAAGGTGTTCACTCAAAAATGAGAAAGAATCTTTATATTGTGGTCTCTGCCTATGGATGATTGGTTTGTGTAATTATTTTTGTGACACTTTCAAAATGATACATTTAGCATTAACATACAATTATCAGAGGAAAATTTA
Source organism: Steromphala cineraria (assembly GCA_916613615.1). Classification (NCBI taxonomy): domain Eukaryota; kingdom Metazoa; phylum Mollusca; class Gastropoda; order Trochida; family Trochidae; genus Steromphala; species Steromphala cineraria. The sequence continues at coordinate 53,946,722 of OU744731.1, read as the reverse complement.
AAATATAAAAGTTTCAAAAAATGTGCTACTGCCCCTTTAAGTGAATTAATGCCTGTTTTATATGCATTATATGTTGATCTGATATAAGGGTGAATATGAAATAGAATTTGAAAATAGTTAACAGAAACTTTAAAGACGTACTGATGGTTCACATTTTGTACATAAATTGATGTTTCCAACCAGTTGAATAAGTAATTAGTAGCTTATCCTATGATCAAAAAGGTATACTATACATTTGTTGGTTAAAAGCCAACTGCTGTTTCATGTTCATGTTCATGTTCATTATGATTTATGTAACACACTCCGCTAGCTTGAAGTTATTTAAAAGGATAAGGACGAACGATGTTATCATTGACCTAATTTGAAGTTATTTAAAAGGATAAGGACGAACGATGTTATCATTGACCTAAAGCTAGTTACATGCTTTTCCCTAACTTGCAGGATCACTGATTGCGATTCTAAGATTCATGTCACTACTAGTGCATTATCGTATTCTTGAACTACAACGCCTAAATGATTATCATCGAAGTTGTTAACGTGTTTCTTCTACTGCAGGAATGGACCCACATATTTGCTGTATTGAGATTCAACCAGACCCTCCCAAGAGCCGATGCGCATGCGCCGTGTACGAGACGTTAATGTAGTAAAGCCGCAGGAACAAGGAACAGAACAGAACAGAACAGAACAGAAGAGGCTGCACATGGAGTCGTGGAGCTTCTGTAATATACATGTCAAATAAAACATCAACACTTTGTAATACAATATTGCTTATTGTCCTCAAGAAATTGATTACTGTATATCATTCATGATCAAGAAAGATCAACATGTGATTTCAATTTACGGCAAATATGCTTTGATCAATGCAATGATTTCAACAACGATTCTATAATAGAGCTGCTCGCATTTTTTGAAACATTTTTATATGAAACGTACCTTTAAACTTCGTAAACAGGATGGGGAATCGTTGCATTGCGGAAAGTATATGGATTATGTTAAAATTTCACTTTATAATTTAAGATTCATTTTATAATATATTTGCATTTCATTCTCATTCGTTACCCAGGTCATTGAAGTGACTCGGGGTCGAAATTTCGAAAACACTATTTTTCATTTTTCAATATAAAAGCCTTCAGAAGTGATTAACCACTTTTAACACATTTTCTCCATGCACATTTGGAACCATGGCACCAGAGACTAGACGATCCAGACATTAGCCAGGGATGAATATTTTTACGTGGACAACGATTGGTCCTTTGTCAGATCTGCTTAAGTTATGTAATTGATGTCAAAGCGAAACGCAAATTACATGATATTTGCAATAAGATACACTGTGCAAGCAAGTGAACAAACTTAAGAAACACATGTGTATTTATTAGGGTAAGGTCAAATCTACATACTGGCTACAGGTAAGGGGAATTCCGTTTGGCTGAAACAAACCTGGGATCTCACTGTTTCACATTTTTCTTCAATAGTCTAGGGCACAGTCTTGAGCAGCTTTGAGAACGAGAAATGTTCTGGCACAATCGGGTAGAACTATGAATAAGTCAGTCGATCAGTATCGGCGTAATCTGTCAAGCAATTGCGCCCCAGACATTTTCCTACGCAAAGCCTTCAAAGCCAAGTTTCCGAAACGTCAGTCAGCCTTCCTGCCGAACCTTGAGTTTTCTGTGCTTGCTCTCTAGCCTGACAATCTCTGACTAGCTAACAATCACCTGTAAGGGCGCTGACAACTCAATTGTCATCAGCAAGGCGTAAAACTGACAGTTCGGAAACAGGCGGTTTAGGCTTTGCGTTGGAAGATGTCTACGGCGCACTTGCCTGTCAGTTGAAAGCCTTCTGCCGATACTCATCGACTAACTTATCCATTGGTCTACCCAATTGTACCAGAACAATTTTTCCCCAAAGCTGCTTAATAAAAGTTTTTGAGTGCTGGAGGAAAATTCATATTTTAACAGGGTTGATGATTATTATGTTATTTATATTTATTTCAATCTGTAAAGGTCAGATGTACAAGGGACAAATGTATTGGATGCTAGAAATAATGTTGACGTTACATAAGTAGAGATATGCTTACTCCTACAATGAATGTTACTTGATCAACATTTCACAAATATTTTGGTAACATATACAGTACATATATAGCCAGTACATTTACGGTTATTTGGCGTTTCTGTTAATAACCATAAAATTGGAAAAATTGAATTTGAACTATTGCAATTACGTTGCATTAATCATTGCCTATTTGTTCTTTGAGCTTCGGGTTCGTATCTATTATCGTACTAAAGTTGTAAAACCTAAACGTACAATACAAATTGATAATTGCACTTTAAAAGAAATCAATAATAGTTTGCTTAGCAGCTGCGCACTAAAGAAAAAGCACAGCAAATTATCTTCGGGTAAACAAACATGTATTTACATTTCATACATGCAAATTGTATCTGTTTTATTCTTTGTCGAGATAAAATTAAACAAGGGCGAAAACGCCATTGCCATTTTGTGGGATATGGTTACGTTTGTGGAACGGTTTTCACTGTAGGGACAATCGTTAACATTCTAATTTTGCAAAGCAATAAATACGATTTTCAGTTATTAATTAAATGATAACATCAAGCTTTCTCCCCTATTATAAAATGAAGAAACGTTCGCAAAAATTACATCCAATTAGGAACCGTGACATTCAATAGTGATACGGTTTTGTACTTTGACACTTTTTCTATTGACTTCTATAACTTGATTTAGAAAACAAATATTCGAAACGCCTTCGCTGATTCCTTGTTTCAGAATTTGCTTTTGAAAGAAACACAGAAAATACTCTTGAATCAGAAATAAATGAGAGATCATCAGCTGAACAAACTGATATAAGGGCAAGTGAACAAACATTTCAGATTGAAATTTTAGACAGGTCGTGGTCGCATACCTATTCGTCGAATTTCTAGTTTTAGAATAGAAAAATCCATTCAACGGATCGGTACTGTAATTATAGTTGTTGATTGGCTTACATAACGTTGGAACGTTCCAAAATAAGACAAAAGGGATGTTTGAACGTGTTAGAATGATGCGATGTTGTATATAATAAGTAAATACAATGTATATAAAAAAATGTATAAAATATTTTCTACGTTTTTGGATTTGGCTATATAATGAACCAACAGCAAATTTTTAATAATGTTTTAAATTATGAACAAGAATGGTACACGTCACTTGTCAATAGTATTGTTTTCTATGTAAGTTAACTTACTTATTATCTTGTGATTATATACATATATCGCTCTATGAATCTGATATCTAGACTGGGCTTATGGCCTCCACTGTGCACAAAAAAATAAAAGTTGATTGATAGAGTAAATACATTTTCGATATAAAACGTGGGACCCATGCCTCAAGTTCATCCAAATCATATGGGCATAATATTTTAAGAGGTCATGGACACCATTAATGTTAATGGAAATTCGAAAGTGGTAAAAATATGGAAGTAATACCAAAGGATAGGTAAACTGATTTGGAAGTGATACATATGTCATACATGTATATGAATAAGGGGCACAAAGGATCAATTAAACATTCAACGGATATCCTTCACCAAAGTACTAAATTTACGTTAACAGAATGGAGTTTTACAGTATGAACCCTTAACTCGGTAATATGTCCGTTCTAAGAAATAAGACCTTATCATGGAAGCAACTTACTTTATTACAAAAGATCAATCGTAATGCTTGTAAACAACCCGTACACCCCTTCATGAATAAACTTAGATTCGACCGATCGGTACAAAATCACTCAAGCGTTATTCGACGGATAGGTACAGTTCAGTTTTGAAAATTCGACGGATTAGGCTGTAATCATCCCAATTCAAAATGGACCGTTTACCCCATGCTTGTAGGTAAAGTTTGTTGATGGAGAAACGTTGCATTTCCTGGATTGAAAGAATATGTCAGCGAATCAACAGTGTTGTGGTATGAACAATTCTTGGGCTAGAAAGGTTGCAATCAAAGTTACTTACAATTAGCGTAGTCATTTCAACATTAATCGTCTCTGAAGGTATATATGTTTAACATCATTATGTTTGCGTCAGGTATTCGAGTATGCCCTTTGTACTTGAGTCGATGTAACGCAGTTACGTAAGGAAGACAAGAATAATTCTATGGATGAACACCTTTTTATTTGACAGAAGCGACGTATCGGTAAGGATCCTTATATCGTTTTCGAGCATATCATCACAAGCTTGTCGACTCATCAACAGCTAAGTCCATCCCCCAGACCGCCTCCAAACTTCTAGTTAAAGAACGCATCACCGACAAACTAAAGCAATCAGCCTCAACAACATCACCAGCCACCTTGAGACTTCAGCTCAACCTAGAACCTGACGCCTTCTCCTCTCATCGAGCAGCCCAGACGATCCTTAAACCATCAACTTCTAGAATGCAACTCAAACAGCACAGTTACGTAATTCGGGTATTGAATTATGGCACATGCCTCAGTGAGGAAAGCAAGTTTTCTCTGCATGAACTATTTTCATTGGCTGGAATAGGTTTGTGGTGCATATTGTGTCCTTATGTATAGTGCTCTTGTTGAAACAGAGGGTAGATCCCAATTTTATGACTTGATATACCTGCTTGAGGAGAACTGTACTTTGGCGAGATATCAATCCATTGGTAAGGACCAGGCATTCTTTGTCTCTTCACATATACACCAAACAGTTCACTTCCCTAAGCCGTGTAATAACATTTACTTTTGAAGGAACTCAGAAGCCATCTATGTCAAACCTAACAAAAAGCGTTTCTTTATCCTATCCTGAGATAGTGTGTTATGGCTTAAGATAATCGTCTGAATTTTTATGCTTCTGGTTGGCGTCAATTATCAACACATATTCTGGAAATCTTATCAGAAATAATATATTGGATTTGATAGGCAAGATGAATAGTGTTCATGAAGTAGGAACGTCTGGATGTTTCTTGTGTGATATTCATTTGAAAAAGTAACAATTACAAAATATTAACATATCTGTTATTTCTGTTCAAAAAAATAATACGCCTTTAAATACGGACTGTCCTTCTTTATATGTAAGACGTTTGAAACTGCACACAAAAGAAAACAAGCTCTAACATCCTTTTCTAGGAGCATTAGCATACTGAAACAGCTACCGTTTTTCTCACTTAGTTGTTGATTAGCGATTTATCAATAAGAATTAACAGTTTTGACCCAGAGTTACGAAGATGTTCATCTACGCGTGTGTCTAAAATACAATTCAAGTCTCACCTGACGTGTAAAATAAAAATTACATATATACATTTTAAATGTATACAAAACAACCTATTGAGTTTTATAAAAGACTATACTGTTAAAAAACAAAATTTCAGAAACAATATAGAATACAACACAAGAAATACCTATTTAGATTGCTAAAGCATGATATGGTAAAATGCGTATATTCCAAAAGAATAAATAAATCACTTATTAAACAGTAAATGATTTTACCATTAGATGTAAATTAAATTTGGTTCCGACGACCCTTTATACTTGCATCTGCAAGTTTGCAATTGACCATATTTTATTCTCAAAATAAAACTGTATTTATCAAAATATTTTTCGCGACATTACATTTACGCAGACAGACTCATATTTACAAAATTCGAGTTAGCTCAACTTCGATTTCATGATAACGTTTCACTACATTTTCATTAATTCAGTCTAAAAGAACAAAGATTCAGCTTGACTGAGGCTTACGAGAATGCTACGAAGACAAGAAACAAGAATTTTGATCCTTGGTCACTTCTACAAGTTGGCATAATTATTGCTGTAGGGAATTGACTGAGATAATGTTGTGGTCATTTGTAAAAGTCGATCTGAATTGAAACCACAAGACACAGTTCTCACGAAATATCCTTATACATCAATAACTTATTTGTCAATTTATATACACTGTCAGATCAAGAAAGCGATATATACAAACTCGTTCGATATATTTTTATTCACTATGTTTTGACGCCCGGCTATATTTTGTACAAATTTAAAGCTTTATTGAAACCTGTCAATTTGTGTGTAAAATCACCAAATTTGTACAGATTAATTTGCAATAATGGTATTAAAGCAAAAGGTTCTAGGCTCATTTGTTGATTTACCATACATTATTGACGGTTATGAAACAAGGATGTCATTCACAGACAAGATAACATTTAATCACCCATAATTGAATTCTTCTGACATCTAACAGAGCCGTGTATGATAAATCTGAAAACGTATCACACAATGTAAGCTATCGCAAGTGATAATTTGATACATTCATAACATTTGAGTCACAACAACTAATATAGATTTTACAAATCAAATAAATAATTTTTTAGATTTTATTTGAAGTCCCAGATGGTTTATTAAAAGTTGAAATGCTACTAGGAATGGTCGTCGTTGTACGATTCGACTTATAGCATGTACATTGCAAGTGCGTTTACTTGCTCCACATACTTTTACACATTATCAGATGGCTTAAGAAATGTGATGGATCTGAAATGATTCTTTAAGCACGTGTCATTTCACGATCATTTATTGATGCAAGATGGTTAACCATGCAAATTTTTATCTGATATTGACAATCTTGATTTTATTTTCTGAAGACTTGCAAAATTTGCTGACAGTGAATGACAAAATGGAGGGAAGTTTGCACAAAGCAGAGACCTTCAACCATTTTAATCAAATACTAAAATTAATTTCACATAACATATTGTTTCTGTTGACAATTGTGTACAAATCTGCACCTAACTAACTCAGCTAAGAAACAGAATGAGCTAGATTTACAAAATTACAAAATAGATTTTAGCTTCCGCGAATCTAGTCATGTCACATGTCTCAATCAAATATTTTTTCTCTCCCGCGTCCTGGGACCATCTGTGCATATTCTGCAGGAAACCTTTAACTGTGCTGTGCAGTGTGTGCAGCTGGTGCTGTGCAGCATGTGCAGCTGGTGCTATGCAGTTGCTGACGTAAAGACGGAAGAGACGGATGACTGTATGCATCATGACAGACAGACAGACAGACAAACAGACAAAGTTTATTGCATTCAAGGCCTCCGGTCCGTATACAGGAGAGTTATAATTTCATGTAATGACTATTAATACAAATTTCACAGTATATATGATGCGAACTAGTGATATAGATACCTAGATGTTATATTTGTCGACGAAGATCGTGTACATACATAATGTACATCGGTAGATTTATAACAGTTAAAGTATCATTACAAGTTCTATTTGATACGACAGTTGACCCTCAAGCTTAAAGGATTGATATGTTGGTTGACATTTCTAATGTTTCTTTGTTTAAGCGAAAGTTATTTCATAATAAGACATGATATATCTGGAATCGATTGTCCGATAATGACTCATTATGATATTACTACGTCTTCTACTTTCTTTTGCACAGTTGTGTAGGTTTAACTCTTACATTCTTTAGTCGTTGTGCCATTTCCCAAAAACACTTTTCCTAGAAAACCATGAAGTTGACTTAGATACACCACCACCAGTTGTTTGAGCAGAGAAAAATCTGGTCTAAATGTTATCGCATAGTTGCAGTATGTGTTCACATGTCAGTCCAATAGCTTTGATCTACACGAAGAATATCCACGATGAAATATAAGACCCATTATCAAATTGTAATATCTATAAATTAATTTGTATTGTATTCGACGTATTTTTACCAATATTTTGCGACCAACAATGAGAGGATCGGACAAATATCTATTAAATAGGAGACAGTTTACCAAAATGACCGAAACGTAGGCCCCGGCATATGGACATTATGGCGAATCACGTGTGGCCATCTCACGACTTCCGGTTTCTTAACATACGCTTGAAAGTTGTCCTTGTCGCACACAACTACATTTTCTTTTCTTATTTCACAATCGTTTCGTTTCGTCAGGAAATAGTTAATAGGTTAATAACCATCGGTCGCAATTGCGATAATAGAGACACGTTGTAAAACCTACACACATAATGATGATGTCACCGAAAGCGGGTTCGTTAAAAGCTATGGCACTTTTGCATAGGGTACTGTACTTTTGACGTCGAATTAAGTATTTTATTGTTGATTTCAACATATAAACATGATATCAAACAAGATTTTTCTGCCGAGTGTATTTCTTTTCTCAATAGCTAAATTTTACAACGAACCGCATGCAAGTATGATAATCGGGCTTTAAAGGTAAGTAATAGTGTAAATAGATAAACATATGCTATTGGACCGCACAAGATAAGTGAAAGCTGAATCTTGATGCCTACATTATTTTACATACCCTACACTTCGGTCTGGTCCGTTGGGTTAGTGGTTAGAGTGCTTGCCTACGAGTCAAAGGGTTCGAATTGGTGATTCCTCAATAGACTATCAGCTTTGAGGTGAAGGTGTTCAATGAAATATAAAACCAAAACTACTTCCAACTATACATGTTACATCTTACATTTGGAGGTAATCCTCTGACTTTGCAATGTTTAAGCACATATGCGTTATAAGCTTAAGATACCTCCAAAACAATACACGATATTCCTGATAGGTTTCTTATTAAAATAGGACACCTTTTTAAAGGGACCGTTCTATCGACGTATTTTGGTGGAAACCGGATTCAAGCGGACGCAGTGGTGCATTCAATTCTTTGTTAAATTGTTAAATCTAGAATAATTAATATCATACCTCATATTTATAATCAATCTGTTACCATAAATGGTCAAATGAATTGCAGATGACATTTAACGATTTAAGAAATCAGAGCATAATATTAACACAAGCAATAACGTTGATAAGTGATGAATAATTCAGAATATCGCTCCGATTATGCATGCCAACGCTCACAGATTAATTAACTTATGCCGCCCACAGTGAAGATCTCTTCGTTGATATTGATCAAAAAGGAGGCAGATTCAAGAAGGGATGGGTTCCTTGTCTTATTTATTCTGGTCGAATTTGTATATGCTGTTTTAGTGGCATTCTAGAATTTCATGGTATAAGAAATACAAGAGTAATTCCACGGATAAACCCGATCTAAACCGGAACGTCGCTATTGTTAAATGAGAAGTTGTTTATCCATGGAGTTACACTTGTTTGCTTTATTTGTATGTGCCTTAATTTACATATTTGTGGATGGTGTCGCGACTTCATACTTTTATTACTTCCTGAATTAAGTAAAATATTACTCACTTTCAACAAGAAGACATCATTCTGTGAGTCATGTAACAATAGAATTACGTCATGTAACAATGGAATAAATGAGATGTCATCAGATTGTCAAGAGTAAACATACTAAACAAAGTTTTAGATAAACTAAGATAATTTAGGATTAAATAAGTTTTAGGATTCTTTATTTTATAATCTTTACCTACCGAGAGGCATCGATGTGTCTTCTAGTGCTTCTATTGCAGTCGATTGGGGTACGGGATAGCTCAGTCGGCAAGAGCGCCGGTCTCACGTTGCTGAGGTCCGGGGTTCGAATCCCATCCAGGCCAAGGTGTAAACACCTAGAGTTCACCTCTGTTAGAACTCTATAAGTGTCTACCTGGAGCCCTAGTGTGTAGTGCAACAAAAACTGCGCACTTAAAAGATCCCACGAATTCATGTCAGTGGCTGAATGGTGGATACATGAACACGTGCATACGCCGAGCTGTCGGTTATCAGCGTTCAGCAGTGTTAGACAAACTGCTGTGACTATGTGTCTTAGTTCACCCAGCTGTTAATGGGTACCCTGTGAGGCTTAGAATGGTCCCTAACCTGAGCGCCACATATGGATGCCGGTTGAATACTCCCCAGGAAGTTGAAATGGAAAAATGATCGGAAGCTGAAAGAATGCCATTGACCAGGGGGAAAATCATGGTAAGCGCCTTGAGCAACTGTCATGTACAGCGCTATTGAAGATGGTTATCAAAATTAGCGCTATATTAAATTAATAGTTTATAGTTTATAGTTTATGCTAAGTTTCACCTCAGGTGAAATGTAATAACAAGGTGAAACAAACCTGATATGATGTATGATTTGGGTAATGATTTGTAAATGAAAGTATTTTTATCTAAAGATCATTTACAATGTAAACGTAGATGACAGCATAGTTGATTGTGACATAATTAGATTACAGATTACAATGAAAATATAATATACTGAAATAAATATACTTGATAAACCGTTTATGTCATTAAATCGAAGTATTCTATTCTTCGTTTCATTACAAACACAGACAAACTGTGACGCAATAAGTCTAAGGCTGAACCAGGTTAATAAATCAATCCCCCTAAAAGGGAGAGTCTATTCTGCTGGTGCCTGATGCGCCCGGTATCTCCCTGTTTGGAGTCTGTTCCGGAGACAGTATGATTTATCCAGTGCATAACGACGGTCAGGAAAGATACAGGAGGTTTATTCCAGCCCGCTCGTGCTATATGGAGGTTACGGATCTGGAAATATCCCTGTGATCTTCCACCGAGCTTGTCAGTTGACTTTACATGTGTATATATCCTCTTAGTCACCAGCACACAGGTGTAACATGCTCCCTTGTGGGACGTCTTGCACAATACCTGCCCCTACTTTTTAAAACATTAAGTAATGGGTGTTTGTCGTTATTAATGCGCAATGCACATTGATTTGACTCAATTTTCGGATTAACTTGTAATTTCATATCAATATATCAAAAAACGAAAAAACGAAAGTAACAAATTTCAATCAATCGCATAATCGATATAAAAATCAAATGAGTAAAGTAACAAATTTCAATCAATCGCATAATCGATATAAAAATCAAATGAGTAAAGAAACACATTTCAATTAATCGCATAATCGATATAAAATCCAATGAGTAAAGTGACAAATTTCAATCAATCGCATAAATGATATAAAAAGATATGAGTAAAGTAACAAATTTCAATCAATCGCATAATCGATATAAAATCATATGAGTAAAGAAACACATTTCAATCAATCGCATAATCGATATAAAATCCAATGAGTAAAGTAACAAATTTCAATCAATCGCATAATCGATATAAAATCATATGAGTAAAGTAACACATTTCAATCAATCGCATAATCGATATAAAATCATATGAGTAAAGAAACACATTTCAATCAATCGCATAATCGATATAAAATCCAATGAGTAAAGTAACATATTTCAATCAATCGCATAATCGATATAAAATCATATGAGTTAAGTAACACATTTCAATCAATCGCATAATCGATATAAAATCATATGAGTAAAGAAACACATTTCAATCAATCGCATAATCGATATAAAAATCATATGAGTAAAGAAACACATTTCAATCAATCGCATAATCGATATAAAAATCAAATTAGTAAAGTAACACATTTCAATCAATCGCATAATCTATATAAAATCATATGAGTAAAGAAACACATTTCAATCAATCGCATAATCGATATAAAATAAAATGAGTAAAGTTACACATTTCAATCAATCACATATTCGTGGTGCAGTGAGAGGAATGGGCACAACATTTTCAAGGAAATTGAATTAATACACTAATTTATTACGGAGTAAAAGTAAGAAAAGTGACTTAATTTGAGGATACAATTTATACATTAATGTCAATGTTTAAAACTCAGGGAGTAAAGACTATGTTACGTCCAATCGCTTAATCATGGTGCAGTAAGAGAGCTTGGCACATTATTTTGTATATTGAATTATAACACTTACATCTTATGATGGTGTCTGTAAAAAAAAGTCACATCAGAATCTATGTAGGATGTATGTTTATTAACGTATACAGAAGTTAATCCTTACTATTTGTTCTAGCTGTTTATCACATTAATAATTATTCAGGTATTGATTTTAAATGGCCTCATCTTATTCATTTAGCAACATCTCACATCATCTTTTGGCCCTTTTAACATTCCTGTGGAAAAAATGCTTTTATTATTGATAAAATCTATGTATAATTTGCATGGTAAGAACACAATTAATATGTTGTTGACTCGATATTGCGTCGCAACGTATATTTAATAGATATACCACTTTGTTCTTTTTAAAACAATCTAATAAACTGCAACTTCCTGTCTCACACTTTTCCGGCCTTAGATCTATTAAACAAACTGTTTCATGTTTTTGATAGTGATTTTATAGACAATTTCTTCAAAAGAACCATTTATTCAAACAGGCAACTTATATCATCAAAAGCTTTAAAGTTGTCTCCTCTTCTAGTCCAAGTGAGCATTTACCTTTCCAACTTTCCGTTTATTTACATGGATTGTACCAATTTTAGCCAAAAATCTAAACTTAAACTTTACCTCAAATTGGACGCCATTGCTTTAAAATAGCTCTATGTAAGAAAATTTCACCTCGTTTCAGTAATAGTTTTAGCAAAAATTTAAAAATAACTTTTCAAAAAAGACCGGAACCAATTGAAGACCAAGATGACTCTACCACGCGGAAGCTCTTTGAGAAAGACACCTGGACGTCATGTAAAATATGTCTTGTTGGTTTATTATTAAAGATGCTCGTCGAAAATAACTTCTGTGACTAAGTTCAATTAATTACCAAGAAAGAGATATAAATGACCATTAATCTGGTAGAAGTGGAGTTTATTTCCGGCAAACGTCACTCCCTCTTGTTTGACTCCCGGGGTCCTGGGGGCGTGGTGCGTCCTAAAGTGAGTCGGTGGAGGAATTCCTCAATTATTGATACACACTACTTTCCGGTTAGAGCAAAATGTTGATAAATATTTGACCAAGTGGTTGATTTCTAGGTGTAGTTAAATTGTCAAGGACCCGCCAGCTCGCTCACTTATCCGTCCAGGACGTCCAGAAGAGAAGACGAGCTCCAGAAACAATGAGTGAGTCTTAGATAAGTTCTCTCTCTTTTAACAATTATTAAAATGGATATGATTTGGATTGGGTATATAGTTTGAGTCAAATGCTGTTCCTGTATAGATATGGTCACTGGTTGTTCTTGAAAATACCGTTTTATCAATGTGATGTTGATGTTCGATGTTTCATTTGGTTTGTTATTTGTTTGCTATTCTTTTTTGAAAGATCGTTTGTGATCGAAAACAGGACAATGTGTCATGATGGAATGCCAAAATGTACTTTTGAAATATACTAAAAGTAGGAACAATATTTGTTTGTAAGTGTTTAATTGCCAACATAATTGTTTTCATGTTAGTCGACCAGGGTATGACTTTATGGATGAATAGCTTTTTCGGTTTGTTGTTTCTTTATTGTAAGAATTAACCGAGACATTCTTAAAAACTCCAAATGCATCATTTAACATACCCTTTCATCAAATTGCACATGGTATCCATTTTTAAATTTTTTTTATTTGTAGGTCAGTGAACGAACATGTAAATGCACTGATTTCAGTGAACGAAAAATCTAAAACCACTTTATATGTAATCAAATCATCATGATTTTGGTTAGAATCCTTGTGTAGAGGATTTCTCCAATGCTGTCATTCTCTGACTCTCTCCAGACGTTTTAGTACTGAGTTTACGAAGGAATTGCTTTTGATTGAACGAACCGAAAACTTTGTGTGTAGAAATCTTTGCGTTTTAAAACAAACGACATAAAGGGTCAGTTTGGAACACATTTGATAATTAATCTTTAAAATATTTTTGGTGTTATTTTTATTGTGTGAGTAAATGATATGAAATCTCATATTCCGCGTCGTCATGAATAAGTTATTTAAAAGCAATTTTAGAAGTTAGAAATATCAAGAAGACAAGGAATTTATCGATAACCTTGTACCTTTTTCAAGCAAAAACGGTATAAGGATCTATACCGAAACGTCGCTACATTTAAAATAAAGAAGATCATATTAAAGAAGTTGATAATCCATACACTCCTCCTGTCCTGTTGATGTCAGTGATGACTTTAATAACGTAAAGCGTAGTTTATCGAACAGGTCATTTAACAGAACCTTTTCGCACCAACATACCCTTTTAATCAATAACTGAACAAGACTAAATGTTGATATTTATAAATATCCATGATACCCCAAATGGAGCGCCAACTGGCACTCATTCCTCGGTATCGAGTTAATATTGTCAAACGTATAATCTCTCTTTCGTATTATCGTCGTCTTCGTCGTCGTCGTCGTCCTCGTCGTCGTCATCATCATCATCATCAACATCATCATCATCATAACTGTTGTTTTGTTGTGTTATCACAATTATCATTATTACTGTCATTTTTTTTAATTATCATTATCCTCTTTGTTACCATTTTTGTGAAATGTATTGTCATTATCATCATTATTACTATTTCTATGTTGAATTGTCATCATTCTCATAATTACAACTATCATGTAATAACATTATCATCATTATTACTCTTATTATGCTGTATTAAATATTACTATTATGCTATATCACTATCACCAGGCATCATTATAACTATCACTGTATTTCAGGCAGGAGGTCGAGCGCGGGGTACAGACTGGTTGTGTGGGTGCTGGGGGCCTTACTACTGCTACAGGGGGTGTGTCAATCACATGCTCAGTGGGCCCAGACTAACGGGTGGGGCGGGGCGGGGGCAGGGATCGGGAAGCGAGCCTCCTTCTCCACCCCCCTCACCCAGGAACAGTGCAGGGTCGACCCCTACGTGGCTCTGCTCATGTCAAGATTGGCTAAGGTGAGTTTTCTCTTCTTCAGGTTATGAAACTGTATATATTTTTCTTCAGGTTGACTCCCAAAACCCTCAATTCAAAACGTAAGAAATGTAAGCGTGTAATGTCAACGACTGCACCAAACAATAACCTTATTGTTTTGACGCGTCTTACATCTTGAACTTCTTTTTTTGTTTGTGTCTGATTGGCCTATAAACGTCGGCAATATGTTTTTACCTTCACCGTTTTATCTCATGTATTAGTTTAAGTGAACCGTATTTGTCATGTAAAACTTTAACAGCATTCGAAACAGTACTATTATATTTTCGTTCTTTCTATTACTGTTATTTCAATGTTTAAAATTATTTCGTTTTTCTTACATAACACTGACCTGTTACGTTAAATGCGCCCATGTACTTGGCTGCAGACACATGACTTTAAAAAGGGGACGTGTAATGCGTCTTTTGCTTTAATGCTTCTAAGGTGACATTGTTCCATTTATCTTAGTAGTTTTCTACCTTCTATCTTCTTGAGCACAGTGGTATAGTGTTGACCATGAAACCGGGGACGTAGCTCGGTATAAGGGTGCTCGCTCGTCACCCGGAAGGCCGGGGTTCGATTCCCTGTCGCGTCATACCAAAAGACGATAAAAGGTGGGAGTTGTTGCTGCCTTGCTTGACACCCAGCATTGTTAAGGCAGAACAACGCATTAACTGGCGCTGCACTGTGGCTGCCGGGTGCAAAAAAATGCACAAAATGAATTTCCTATGTACCTTTTATTGCGGACAAAAAAAGAGTTATTATCATTATGATATGAAGGTCTGGGTTCGTATCCCGCTATGGTAACCAACAGTCTGATGCCATGTATGGACAAGAGCAAAGAATTATCATCGGATTAGGTGACAGTACCAAAAAAAAAGATATCGAAGTACATGTGTACGTTTGTTGGGATGTTTTGGATAAAGAACACTAACTGACAATCATATGACATGTTTATAGGATTTCATTTGTTCGTTGATTTAATTCAACATAATATTATGATTAAAGCCTGGAAATCTCAAACTCATGACACCGATTCAAATATCGCCTTCATGAATAATCAAATATCAATAATTCATATTATTCATCTCAAGGGGATGTTTCTTGACGAAAAAGAATGACACTTTTGCAACCATTTGTTTAACTAACCGACAGATGACAAGTGCAATGTTGAACCGCTCATCTTTATTAACGTTAAGAATATAAATCAGACATTGTAACAACTTTTAGATATTTGAAATATGCGACGAATGAGACTGATTTGGCGAATAAGTTTAAAATCATTTAAAGTAAAACATTTTTCATATTTTACGAATGAAGGAACTTTGTAAACGCTGACTAATGTTTACTACAAAGACTATAAGAACACTTACATTTGCTGTTTTCAAAGGTATGAGAATTAAGAACAATTGGCAGTTTTTTTTTTTAAAATTCCGAATTATCATCAAAATAATTTGCCAGTTCTCAACTTTTTAAACGGGTAAGTTATCTACCTGGAATGTTGTACATCATGTTAGATATGTGTGTTTAAATCTGCACATCTTTCTTCAGTAGGCTACTCTGCTATTCATCAGGCTAAATGGGCACGGCCTGAAATTTAGTCCTGTTCTGGGTTTTCAAGGTTTCAAGGTTTTTATCTACTCGATTCCACCATCGGTGGTACATGAGCATAGATAAGTCAACATTTGTACATATAATAAATAAATCAAGATGGCATAAATGTTGAGATGTACATTTCCAACAATTAAACATTTTATACATATTTATAAAATTCGTAAAAGATATGCACAGAATACATAAATTAACTGAAGTTCTTGGTTGCATTAAGGGCATGGTTTAAAAAGATTGACAGTTGTTTCAAGTATTCAATCTTGTTAGTGGTTAATAATTTTTTCATTGCTAAAAGATTTGAGAATTTCGTGAACTGATGTGGTATGTACTGAAGACGATGTTTGAGAAGAGCTTCACACCGAAAGAGATAGTGAAACTCGTCTCCTATGGCTGGTGAATTACACAAACTGCAAAAAAATTCACTTTTTGGAATATCTTGCCAGCGTTCGGTTTCTATTGGAAACTTATGATTGCTTGTCCTAAATTTCAAAATTGGATAATAAACAGATCGAGGCAAATACAGATAAGGATGTTTTAAATATTTGATAATATATACCTTTCGAACTTTTTTTGACCGAGCTATGCCAGTTTTGCAAATGCTGGTCGGATAATATTTGTTCAATTCTAGATGAGATACCAAGCGGTGTGTAAAGCCATGGTTTACTAAATGCTAAAGATAGTCCACAATCGTTTAAAATCTTTCTGATAAATGAAATCCATCGTAGGTTCGTCGAAAGGGCTACATTATCTTGCGATATAAATCTATATAATAGGCTAGAAATCTGTAATGTTTCGTTGTTAGTAGCTTATCTATGCCAACATTGTCGAAATAACATATCACTAAGGCTTCAAACGTTTATTTTATCGATAAGTACTGACTGTTGTTTAAAATATCATTTAATACACATCGTTTAAAGGGGTAGCCCTATTGGGTTGTTTTTCGTAGTTGTCAAATTAATATATCAACAAAAATGTTACCCCTAAAACATGTTTCAACTTGGTGGTGTTATTATCATGAACTAATAGCATTAAATGCATAGAAGAAAATATCCCCTTGCATTTCGTTTCCACAATAAAAAAACCCGATAGGACTGTCCCTTTAAGTACGGTGAGTTTCCATACAACTACTGAAGATGTTCTATCGAAAACCAGACATTATCGACAGCTTGCTATTTTGTTAGTTTGTCCACTGTGACTTATCGGTGGCAGACAAGGAGAACAATTTAACAACAATTTGAAAATGATTGAAAGGTCATATTGTCATGCAATAAGGCCCTTTTCTGAATATGACGGTTAGTCGATTTTCATTGAAAGGCATTGCTTGTAATATATTTGGCATTTGGAAATTAAAATGCAAGATCAATGAAATATTTCGAATTATAATTCAGCCTTATTCGTATTTTGGAACGCCGAATCCATAGTTGTAATACAACACGTATTGTCTCTTTAAGCACAGCCAATTGACAGCGTGTTGGGACTTGTACTGACTGACACGTGAACATGATATGACCTTCCTGAATTCTTCAGAAATGCTTACATGTATATGTGAAAAATATGCTATCTGTAAAAAATACCTCATGCACTTGTTAATACAGCAGTTTTTATTTGTTGAAGGGAATGTACTGTTAATTTTGAACACAAATCATTTTAAGGGAAGAAATGTTGATTATAATAATTGATTAACGGGCGCTAGGTGGTGTTAACACGAACTTGATTTCAGAAATAAAAGAAAGAACATATTTAAGAGTGTTCATGCTAACTTTGCGACGTCATGTTTCACAGAGTTATTAACTGATTTCGTTTAGTCTACACTCAAAAAGTGGGGGTTTTTTTAATCTTATATTTTAATATTTTGACTGATAATTGTACGGTAATGCCAAATGTATTATTTTGATATTGTCAAAAATCTCATTGCACAAAACAATCATACATAGTCAAGTATTCACACAAAGTCCGTCGGCAGCCATTTTTTGGTGAACACCTCTAAAAAAGGGATCTCATGGCTGAAGTGTACATTATATATTTGATTTATAACTGCTTTATTCATTTTAAATACATTGTCTTTCAATTGGCTACATTTACAGTGGAACTTGTATTAGCGGCCACCTCTATAGAGCGGCCACCTGCTAGTTACGGCCACCCTAAAGTGCCCCCCGAGTGATTTTACGTTATATTTTACCTCTATAGAGCGGTCACTTGTTAGATGCTTTATACTTTTTGTACTTTATTTTCCTGACATCCCCTAATGTTCCCATTAAAACGTGCTACTGCCCCTTTAAAGCATATGTACTTAAGTTTCTTCTCAAGAACGTGTTTTAAGCCTTTGTATTTCCTACAGTCACTGTAGTTCCTGTTACAAATAAAATCAAAATCCAAATATAGGGCTAAACACATATCCAATGTAAATTCAAAGTAAATTGACTGATGTAAAGAGATTCCCATATGAGAAAAGTTGTCACACATGAACGTATTGACTCATCGGAGTTAATCAAGAAGTTCATCAAGTATTTAGCGTCTCATATCCACTCTCCACCCCCGCCGTGCTCCATTCGCCACTTGACAGGAGATCGTGATGCGGATATTACAAACATTACCCTACATAAGAATCGGAAACGGAATTGACACGAGGCCCTGTTGTTAATTGCAGGTGCTATGAAATATACATGAAAACATCCCTAATGAAATCTGTAACCAGTGTCGATCGCATCACAGTCAATCTTGCCTGTGTACGGAGAGGGCTTGTGGCTATTCTATTTTCGACACAATTGTTTTAAATTGAAATATATTTAGACTTTTTTCACCTTCTTGAAAAATTGTTTTGTAATAATAACACGTTATTGTCCTCAGTGCATGTACATGTACTTTAGAAATTTGGTTTGTGTCAGTGACACCCGGCAGTTAATGCATTGTTCTGCCTTTACAATGATGAGTGTCAAGCAAGGCAGCAACCCACATCTTTTAACGTCTTTTGGCATGACGCGACCGGGAATCGATCCCCATGCATGTCTGTATATATATATACTGATATAAAATATATATCAGACTCCTATACTATTAGAAGCCTCTATAAACAATACTTTTTTCCGATCAACGTTCTACTTATCTCCATCCTGTCTCAGGGTACGACGTTACGCTAGCTCCACTAATCTGTAAGTTTGCGTAACGTTCGTACTCTGAGACAGGATGACTTATCTCCTTTCAAAGTCATTTTATCTGATATTCAAAGTATAAAACGACGCTACTGGGTAAGCTAAGCACAGTTGTATCTTGTACCAGCCCATGTTTGTTTTATTACAGGAGTCATTTCTGGAAGAATTTATGAGTATCAGCTGTTAGACTGATTTGACTTCATGACAAATAATGAAAATATCTTCACTTTTCTACCTATGTATTGTTTTTGTAAAATGAGATCACCATATATATCAAATTGAATTTTTAAACGAATTTGCGAGATATAAAGATTGTAGAGAGATCATCTAGCTATTAACACTTTCTAATACGCATCTTGGCGATATATGAGTACAAAATTCTACTTTTTTCTTTTCATTAGGTCAAATCAGAAATTCGAACACTATGTGTTTATGACTGTGTGTCGATCGTTAGATTATGCTAGTACTAATGAATCTCTTTGCTGGCAGATAGAAGCTGAACGACTGCGTGTCTGGTACGATGGTAAGATTATGCTAGTACTAATAAATCTCTTTGCCTGCAGATAGAAGCTGAACGACTGCGTGTCTGGTACGATGGTTAGATTATGCTAATACTAATAAATATCTTTGCTGGCAGATAAAAGCTGAACGACTGCGTGTCTGGTACGATGGTTAGATTATGCTAGTACTAATAAATATCTTTGCCTGCAGATAGAAGCTGAACGACTGCGTGTCTGGTACGATGGTTAGATTATGCTAGTACTAATAAATCTCTTTGCTGGCAGATAGAAGCTGAACGACTGCGCCTCTGTGAGAGTTTCTACACACGACAGGACAACAGTTGAGGTAAGAGGCTTAGAATGGATTTCAACATATTCATTTCAAAGAAATGACTGGGAACAAGTAGTCAAACGATAATATCCCTGTATAGAATGCTTACATAAAATATCGATTCGTAATAAGATAAGATAAGATAAGATAAGATAATCTTTATTGTCCCAGAAGGGAAATTTGTTTTGTATAATTACAATTCTCCAGAAATGTGATGACAACTAATTACATAATATTCAAAACAATTCATATCAAAAATAATTCACATAGACTAGAATACATGTAAAACGTGATGCAGCATTAGACAGAATTTATTTCTCTAATGCTGCACGGAATGAACGATTGGCGGAACCTGTTTGTTCGAAAAGTCGGCATACGAAGCCTACGTCCGGAAGGTAATGTTGAAAATTCCAAGAAAAGTGGATGGGTAGAATCACCCAAAATTTTGGTTCCTTTTTTTGATAACTGCTTCTTATAAAAACTGCCGATCGTTTCAATGGGAAGCCCCATAATCTTTGATGCAGTATTCAAGATTTTGGACAATTTGTTTCTATTTTGAACAGACAGGTTCCCAAACCAACTTAAAAAGTTAAATGTAAGGACACTTTGAATGAAGGTTCTGTAAAACAACATCATGATGGTTTGATCAATTTTAAAGTGTTTCAGTTTCCACAAGAAATGTAAACGTTGTTGTCCTTTCTTATATATCTTCTCAGTATTCTCATTCCAAGAGAGTTTAGAATCAATGATAGTACCTAAGTATTTATATTCATTTACTCTTTCTATAACATTTCCATCAATACACACAGGTTCTAATGTTGACTTTGTTCTCCTAAAATCAATTATCATTTCTTTAGTTTTTTGAACGTTCAGATATAAAGGGTGCATTACACCAATCAACAAATCTTGATATCTCGGATCTATAGGCAAGTTCTGACTCTCTTATTAGGCCTACAACTGCAGCGTCGTCAGCAAATTTAATGGTAAAACACGAATCAGCATTTGAGAAACAATCATTTGTGTACAAAATGAACAAAATTGGCGAAACAACACAACCCTGTGGAGCACCAGTAGATGTACATACAGTTGAAGATTTAACATTATTGACTTGTACAAATTGCTGTCTGTTGACAAGGAAAGAATGAATCCATCTAATAATATTTGAGTTTACATTCATATGACAAAGTTTATCAAGCAACAGATGTGGCTGAATCGTATTAAAAGCAGAGGAGAAGTCAACAAACATTATTCGGACATAGGAACTATAATTTTCCAAGTGTTTATAGATGTTATTAAGAAGAGTTATTGTTGCATCATCTACTCCACGCCGTGCTCTATAAGCAAATTGATAGGGGTCTAAAACGTCAATCACATCCTTTAACAAGAAATTCTTTACAATTCGTGCACAATATAATTTATGCACACAATAATATTTATGCACAAGGATATGTAACGGTAGACACAAATGAATTGGGGAAATACATATATAGGCTACACACGAAGTACAGGCAGAGAAAAATACAGCTAAAAGAGACAATCGGAATTACCCCCATTAACATTAGATTAAAATAAAACCTCATTTGATTATAAGGGAAGTGGAGACCCTTTTTGGCGTGTAAGAACGCGCTATCATACAATTTCAAAATTATTCAAAATTCATTTTTTCATTTTTTGTCCAACTTAAGTCCATCTTCATAGTCTAAGATTCCATCTTTTTCAGATGGAATCCGCCATCCGAACTCTAATTAAATTCTTACGAACTGCATCAAAACGTAATGAACGTTCTTTCAAAGACATTACCATGATCACGATCACACGTTCTGTGTGAAAGACGATTTCTAGTGTGCTTAAAAACATGGCGATTTTATTTCGGTATCTCAACAAAGACTTTAACTGTCAAATACATATTGTCAGAGATAAATGTCAGAAACGTTGAACCATTCAGCACCCGACACTACTACAGCCAATCGACTGATGCATATAATTACCATAGTTTCATGTTCATAGTTACTTTGGTTTATAAAGAGAATATCCAACGACTTACCGCATTTACAAAAAAAGCAACATAAATTTAGAAAAATGACATATCCTTCTAGTTCAGATACCAGGATTTATCTGGAGGGTAAAATAATAAGATATATCTCTATTGGTTGACACTATGGTCATTCATGGACACTACAGCATATTCTTAGGATGTTATTGATGTGTTACAATGGTAAAATGACAGTATGAATATTCATATGGTGAGAAAATAACGAGCACAGTCTGAAATAGTCTGATTGTGGCCCAGTTCAGCACTCGTGCCCCTAGGTAGGACCGAGGGAGGGGGCGGCGCCGATAGATGATGCAATACCACGTGTGATTGGAACAAGATCTGTATAGTCATGGTATTTATTCAATAAGGGACATGTTTGTCTTCGAACGTCGTTTGCACTATACAGTATCTACCGAAAAGGTGTATGCTGTGTCTAACGTTTCAAATATCTTTAAAGCAAATGAAAACAAAACCCTCTCCTTGTTATTTAGTTTGTTGGTAAAATATTCTTAAAGAATTTTGACTTTGTTGCATGTAGGCTGAATTTTGTTTAGACGTTTTTTTTGCAGGTAAAATACTAAGATTTGTATCACATATCAGCCTTAATAAATGCTTTACCATCCTCGATTATCCAGGATCGAAGGTTACGATGCTCTAAACGGTATCACTCATTTGCGTTTCAAGAAATTCTCTACTGAAATAAACCCCTTTTCGACCATGTTATAAAAAAAATAGATGGAATAAAACACGTCGACATGAGATACTGGTAAACCAATCTCATTGAAATCAAATCATAGATTCGCTTCCTTATTTAATATTACGTTGTTACTTGTCACAAATCTAAGATCTGAGACCCGTGTCCATCGGAAGTAAGATTTCAACCGGTGACGATCGTGCTTTCAAATGTGAAAATAGATAAAAGGTTCAAACATCATCGCAAAATTCAAAAAATGTCGTCTATGTTATAATGTGTGAAGGATGCAAAGAATTGTACACCGGCAAGACAGAAAGGCGATTAAGTGAAAGAATGCATCTTCATCGTTCACAAATCAACCGGCCCGAAAATAGGACTATCCCTTTAAGCAGTCACTTAGAAAAGTGTTCTGGTGGAAAATATAAAGTGTTTCCCTTTTATAAAGTGAAATACGATAATCCGCGGCTGTTGGAACTGATGGAGAATGGATTTATCAAACAATTAAAACCATTTCTTAATGCTAAAATGTAGATTTCCTTGAACTTGTCTTATGACGTCCCTACCACTATGACGTCATAAGGAGCGTTACGTCATAATCAGCGTGACAACTGACATTCAAAACTAACCTGAATATATATATATACACATTTTAGGTGCTTTGTGGGCACTTGGTCGTTTCACCATCGTAGTGGGAACTCGACTTTCTGTTGTAGCTACAAAGTTCATATTTGGTATACAGTTTCCTTAAACATTTCATAGGTTATGTATAACTTTTATTTTAATATATCCCTTTTAATTACATTTTGCTTATATATCCTAGTGGGCATCCGTTTTGTCCCTGTAGTTACATTGTGGGCATTTGCACCTTAGTTGTGCCTCATTTAATTTGGTTATGTAACTACTGTTATTGAACAAATATCAGTCTGTTTGGACTACTAATAGGGGGAAATAGGTTACACGCTTGTGTTTACTTTTACTGTTGTATATCACCCAGAAGGTAATTAATCGTGCATCTACATGTAGTATTGAAGATAATGATCCGTGTCTCTCATAAATCTTGGAATAAGTGACTTAGAGATATTATATATTCTATATGACATTCCAGTTTCTTTGGCGGTTTTCAAACAATTGAAAGAAATGAATAGAAAGATATGAGACATATGACAAGTCAACGTTTGTCTTATTATGTTATGTTTCTGATATGTCATGAAGAACGTTATTTGTGTAATTATTCTGTTTATATTCAAATTTGTGCAAATAACATGTTTAAATTAATTGAGTAAAATAACATATTATGAAAAGACGTCGTTTAGCTGAGACATATGAGTAAACATGATATGTGATGATCTATATGAGTAAACAAAACCTTAACAATAAGAATGTCTCCATTCACTTGATTAATTTTAGTGTCCTGAGGTTAAGTATCATGATTGAGATCTGAACAATAAATAAACATACTTCACTTGAAAATTGAAGACATTTCTTAATTTTGAAAACTCATGCTATAAGAATGTTAAAAAACCTCCTCCTAGTGGTGTGACTTTAAGATGAAATACAAGTTAATTTAATTCTAAGATTTGTTGCTGAAATTTATCAAATTTAAGATTTCATTTCACAATAACTAGATATTCACTTTAAGAACACATTTAAGAGTCATAAGTGTTAAGGTACGGGACTAATATAAGGTTAGTGTATGGGTAAGGGTTAGGATTAGTGTTAAGGTGCGGGACTAATTTAAGTTTAGTGTATGGGTTAGGATTAGGAGAAGTGTTAAGGTGCGGGACTAATTTAAGGTTAGTGTATGGGTTAGGATTAGGAGAAGTGTTAAGGTGCGGGACTAATTTAAGTTTAGTGTATGGGTTAGGATTAGGAGAAGTGTTAAGGTGCGGGACTAATTTAAGGTTAGTGTATGGGTTAGGATTAGGAGAAGTGTTAAGGTGCGGGACTAATTTAAGGTTAGTGTATGGGTAAGGGTTAGGGTTAGGATAAGTGTTAAGGTACGGGACTGACTTAAGGTTAGTGTATGGGTAAGGGTTAGGGTTAGGATAAGTGTTAAGGTACGGGACTAATTTAAGGTTAGTGTATGGGTAAGGGTTAGAGTAAGGATAAGTGTTAAGGTACGGGACTTACTTAAGGTTAGTGTATGGGTTAGGATTAGGAGAAGTGTTAAGGTGCGGGACTAATTTAAGTTTAGTGTATGGGTTAGGATTAGGAGAAGTGTTAAGGTGCGGGACTAATTTAAGGTTAGTGTATGGGTAAGGGTTAGGGTTAGGAGAAGTGTTAAGGTACGGGACTTACTTAAGGTTAGTGTATGGGTAAGGGTTAGGGTAAGTGTTAAGGTACGAAACTTACTTAAGGTTAGTGTATGGGTAAGGGTTATGGTTAACTCAAGGGTAAGTATTGTTGGCGGCCAACCAATTCTATAGTTGCTCCACATGACCTCCTGAGGTCATTTAAATTGTTTCTTGTGCAACTTTGATAGTCGAATCTGAAATCTCAAGATTGTCATAACCGATGAATATGCTATACTAAGATCTTAAATCCTGACGAAATGCAGCAAAACTGAAAATAGAACAGCTTATGAGAGATTTTCAGCAACTTAAATGTCATCATAGACTTTGAACAACGCTCCACATAAACACACTACATTATATTTTGAGTTGAATATTTGCAAGATTCCTAAGGCCGGCATTCCATGTGTCCGTTGTATGTAATGCGTAATGCGTAAACAACACTGAACACATAATGCGTGCTCGCGGGAACGCTCACGAGAGTGTCCAAATACGCACTGCCGCAGACCAAATAAGGGTATCATTTTACGCATTACGCAAAAAGCATTACGCGTACATGGAATCAACTTCTACTATTTAAGTGAGAAGTGTTAAGTATTTATTACGCATTGAATGTCAAATTGGATACTCAAACCACACTTTTACGGATACGTGGAATCGGACATTACGCGTCACGAAACACTCATTACGCAACAAGCAACGCACATCACGCATGAATACGTAAAAATGGATTGCCAGCTTAACTTCTTCATGAAACTTTTTAAAATTTTCCTCATCGTTATAAACGGAAATTGCGATAGTAGTTGAAGTAGAAGATGTTTTAACGCATGGAAACGTGTCATTATTAGAATGGTATATTTACCTAAAGTTATCACATAACTACAAAGTGTTCACCAAAAAAAAAAAAAAAACACATTCAATTTCCCTTTCCAATAAGAAATGCTTTGACAAGATTTTGAATAAAGTGATATTCATATATATCATAAGTATGAAATATTTGATATCTAGACCCGCGAGCCAATAATGTAAATAAATAACAAAACCAGAAAATAATTAACGGTTTAGTCCATCAACAAAATGAAAGACTTAAAAGAGAATCTAATGGTACTGCAGGAGGGGTTCAACTAATGACATTAAACGATTTTTCAAACTAACATCATACGTATTTTCTATCATATTTAGTACTCTTTGTAGAAATAAATCCCTTGCAAACTGAAAAAGCATTACATCAAAACGGTTCAGATAAGTTATGATATTCCGAGTCTCTTCAGGAAGGTCATCTCTCATGGTTCCAGCTTTTTGAGGACGATTTTGAAATGTTCCTGAAAAATTAATATTGAAGGTGTGTTCAAAGATATGCTGAGAAAGTTCCTGGTAATCTGTTAATCCAAAGAAGGCCATATTCTTCAGATTGTATTTGGCACTTTCCAACATTCTGAAATGTCTTTCATCATAACTCACACCGGAAGTGTTGTAACAGTTAACAAGTCTAAGGTCAGCTAACATCCTTGTCTGACGGTTGTAACCGAGGTTTGAGGGACATGCCATGAAGTCTTCAAGACTTACCCCCCTCCATCCAGTTCTTGGGTGACAGGGAGGCATTTGTTGTTTTGTTGCGCTCTGGCCTCCACATTTGAGCGGTACATTATTCAAAAGTGACCCGTGAGTAATGGTTATGTACTCACTGATGAATCGTGGATATGGATCTCGTACCATGGTTATGTACAAATGCCTGGAAGAGAATGAGTAAACGAGAAAGGTAAATGTGGAAAAAGTGATGCTGTTCTGGTCACTTTTGAAGCGTCATCATAGATTTATTGTAATATTTTAAAATCGGAAAAAAATCACCAGTCAAGATGATGCCGACTGGTTACAAAATGTCTCTTCAGTTTCAAGCATTTGGTTGCTCTCAGTTAAGTATAAATGATACCATAACATTATGAAGAAAACGTAAAGGTATTCTTAAAACAAAACGAAAATCCTCCTAAAACATAATTCAATTGCATTACTTCACTTTGATAGACACACAGACATTATGTTCCAAATATCAATTGTGAGACAAAATGCATGCCACAAAGTTCGTTATCCTGCCCGAAAATATGCAACCTTCCGCTTCGTTAAAATTGTATGTTTCTTGATAAAATCAAATTACCTTTGCTTGATGGTCCTGTTATGTCGCCTGTTCATTACCCCTTCAACACAATCTTGGAGTAACGTCCAGTCTGCATGTAAACCACAGGGGTAATCACCGTTGTGTCTTTTAAACAACACCTTAGATTTCCATTCCATATAGCAAGGGCATTTGGGGCCTTTAATCGTACACTGACACCAGGGAAGAGAGATGTCGGCAGATAAATGTCTGGTTAGGGTTGAAGTTCCTGTTTTCTGTACACGAAGAAAGACTATGACGTCACTTCCGTCACGTCTGACCTTGAACTTCCTTTCTAGCTCAGACCTTGTAAAGTTATATTTCACTGGACTTTTGTTAATGTATGCATAAAAATTATCCACAGGATATTTCGGAGATCCAAAGACTTGTCTCTTGTGATATTCAGCGAATGGGGATTTGTTTTCAAAGTAGGCATTTAATAACGCAGTTGAGTCAGAGTTCAGGAGTGAATCATGGCAAATATAAAACACAACTCCACACGCAACTGATAATACTGATATCAGAAGTAGCTGTGCTGTTCTCATCATCTTTTACAAACAGCTGAAATATAAAGTGAGTAGATGAAATTATTTTCATATATACATAGAAAATGTTACATTAATTTATGTTTGAAACTAACAACGTACCATTTTTTCCTTCAATAATTGTCCTTGACTTGCGTGCCAAGTTGATCTACAACGATTCCTTTAAATTTCAGTAATAATACACTTAAAATCTTGATAACTAAGTACGGCAGCCGCTATGGAAATGTAACAGCGATGCTTTATCTTGTATTTGAAATAGGTCAAGCTATAAATATACATTTAACAACAGCATTGCCTATACGTTGCTGTCAGTAGCGCACTTAAGAAATAAGTTCTTAAAGCTGAACCCATTCCTTGTTAATAAAGTAACTTTATTCAATGTTCTGTACATACATTTTTATATATCTATGTAACTTAGTCCTAATTAACTTTTTAGCATATGTAAAGTGAGGGGGGTATGTTTTCATATGGATATGATATTTGATATTATAAGTAAACGTCGCTTATGTTCTGTAGGATATCTAAATCGTATAGTTCATGTACATGATTTATATTGAGGTAAAACAAATTCTGTTGTCTACAGTGCCCTCATGGGTTAGAAAACCAGTGAAACGAAGTTTCGATATATATCTAGCTCCTAACAAAAGCAAAATTCAAATGAAAGAGCCGTTTACATTTGCAACAGATTCATGATCATGAAAACTTCTCATTAAGATTTATTTCAATCTTCAGTTCGCTGGATTTTTAAAGCTTAAAACTAATAGCACAATAATATCATCCTTTTAATAATTACGTCACCTGGACATCCATTTTCTTATTTACTTGCTCTCATCGTTCGTATTTTTATTTTCACTTACACATGTTCACACAGAAATTGCCACCAATGACCTTTTTGTAAATCTTAATAATTTGTTCTCTGATGATTGGTTTGTGTGATGAGATTTTTGACACTATCACAATAATACATTTGGTGTTTACGTACAATTATCAGTGAAAAATATGTAATATAAAATTTAGAGAAAAAAAACGTGCCCCTTTTATATAGTATGATTAATTGCTGCTTCCATTTATTTTCATTTATATGACATCACCGTATATTCTCCCTAAAAACGTGCTACTACCCCCTTAATAAAAGAAAAGACCTCAGAAGATGGCATTTAGGACTGTTCCCAAATAAGTTTGGAAATTCAAAAATCGTCTAAAATAAATAAATAAGAAATTTGAATGTCCAAAAAGGAACATTTACACACGATGACTAATCCACATGCCAAGTTTTATTGAGCTAGACTTACAGCAAATATGTTGATATCCAAAAAGGCACATTTACACATCCTGAGCCAAGTTTCATAGTGCTAGATCTAGCTCTGCTCCAGAAAAGAAATGATGACGGAAGGAAAGACAGATATAGATCGCGAAGACCATATCCCAAATATTAGGTCTGACCGCACCCCCGTACCTCGCATGTTACCTGTTATGTGCAGCCGAAAACTAGTCGTTAGCGTCAGCATGGTTAACAAAAGTTACTTGCTCCTAGTCACTGATACCGGGGGCTTGTGTTTGGTTAGCTAAGTAAACGTATGAATATGCGAACAACGGGGCTACGTTCGGACCTAGTGGAGAGGAAACCAATCGAAATAACAAGTTCGATTCTCGATAGAGGTAATATCTTTTATTCCTCGGTACTAGGGCGATTTTTATCTGACTGAAATGCACAAAGCATGATTTCACAGTAGATTTTAAAATTCTATTATTTGATCAATCATCAGCCAATATAACAATTAAGAAATGTGCCATTGCGGTGCACAATTACAAGATACTAGGTCATTATTAAGTAAGGAAGTATTAAAGTTTTTTGACAATTTTATATTTTCAATGTTTCACTGATAATTGTTAGTTAATGCTAAATGTATTAGTCATACAGTGTCAAAAATCTCATTTCACAAACCAATCATCCATAGTCAGAGAATAAATTATAAAGATTCAGATAAATTCCATTGGCATTGTGTGAACACCTTTTATTCATTTTGTGTAAGAAAAGGAATCGCATGGCTGAACTTCACTTTATATATTTGATTTATTTCTGCATCATTTAGTTTTAAATACATTGTCTATATATTGGAACCATTTATTTTCACTTACCTGACATCACCTTATATTCCCCATAAAAACGTGCTACTGCCCCTTTAAAAGCTTAACTGAGGACTGTCGATATTATATGTTTTAGACTTTACTTTACACTTTTTGGTCTCACACTTATTTTTTTTATATCTAATAATTTATCTTTAGCATCTTCTGTTGGCGATATAAACATTCAAAATCCAATTTGTAAAATAATATTTTAAATTCATATGCAAAAGAGTTTGATTTGTTCAGCTTAGATCTATTTGAATGATTTGACCTCCAAACTTCTTATTTAGAGTAGGGCTACATTGGCTGTCAGTCTAAAAGGAAACTGTACATTATTACTGGTAAAGAACACCGGTGAAATTCAATAGGAACTCCTATGTACAAAACGTTGAAGTCAAGGGATTAGAGGGGGACTGTTGGTCCAATTTATACGTTTATACCGGAACTTATATGCCTTTGGTAGGTGAATATACGTTAACATACATCAGAGTTAATCGATAAAATAATAATTAGAAACAAAAAAAGGTTAATTTGTCTTCTTAATGAACGCGTGAAGATATTTTGATATTTGTTTAGAATTTTGACACAGAAATGACGTTGAATAAGTGAAACTACCTCATAATTATAGATTTTGATGATAGTGTACAGTGTCCAGAGCTAATCAAAATAAATTAAATCTAAGTGAAATCCAAGGGGAAATACCAACTGAAAGAAGACAAATTGTGATTCTGGGTTAGAATGTACCAGAATGTACAGCATAAAGACAATGGGAGATTGATAAATAGAAGATAGATATGATAGATTACAACTATTAGAACTATTCTGTGAAGTGGACGTCAAAATATTAACCAAACCTTGTCGTGAACATCGTTTAAATGTCAATATTTCTTACTGTTGTATAATATATATATACGTTTGAAATTTTACACTGTAAGAAGATTTAATCTATGCAGAGAAAGAAACATTAAAAACTCACAAATTAAAACACCAAAGGTTAATTCTGTGCACCAATGAAGGCAACTGACGAGCTAGAGCTGTAAGCTGCTGTCCTAGTGTAGACGAAATGAGGACTGTATCCTTCACTAGCGAAGGTGGCCACTTCACGTCACGTGACCCGCCGCTAATGGCTGAAATATTGCCCAAGCGGCACTCACTCACGTCACGCCTCTGAACGAAACACGTGCTCAATCCAGCTAGGCTACAAGTTAAAAAGAATGTTCTAACGGAGAGTTTAGAGTAGAAAAGGAGTTCGAATGGAAATTACGTCGTATTCATGTTGTGAGGACAATTTCAGTTACAGCTGCTGAACCACAGCGTGTTACATGCAATTAAGAATTGAATGTCAGTTTGTGTGTTTGCACTGGAAAATGAACGATGTAAAAGCTACATTCAAACTTGTGTGAACCCAGCGAGCTTGCGAGCGGGTTCACATGAAAGTTTGAATGTAGCTTTTACATCGTTCATTTTCCAGTGCAAACACACAAACTGACATTCAATTCTTATAATTTCGCACCATATATGGAATGGAACGGCGGAGTGATATGAATACTGTTTTTTTTCCTTTGAACGAGTAACACTGCGACATGCGACCAGAAATAATCCCAATTTGAAAAGAAACTGAATATTTATCAAAATAAGTCTGTGTTATATATATGGTTCATGGTTGACGGCACCAAATATTATACATCTGAAACCTCATACTATAATAGATGACCCAAATGAAATTAAAAACTGTTTGATTTGTTAAATATTTATTCTCTATTCATTAACAATTGGTTTCATAAATTGTGTGAAGTAAAACAAAAGTTATAAAATCTACATCTCTATAGCTCTGTTCATCCCAAGTCACACTTGTGTCTATAAACGTAGTGATCCCGAACGTATTTTAGCTGTTTTCGGTATTCAAAACGTAGGAATAGTTTGAGAAGAACGTAGTTTGATTTATTTTTAAACATGTTCGAAAGTTGGCCTTTTTAAAGTACTTTTCAAGTAACGTGGTTAAATGGAGTTGGGCGTAGGGAATCGTAAATGTGAACGTACAGCACTTTAGTTAAACCAGAGACTCTATATACAGATATATATGTATATATATTGAATTAAATTTTAGAATGAAACCTTGCCATCTAGTTGGCTGAACACGCTTGAACAATCACACGGGTAATAAAAATCATGGGATGGTCAAGTATTTATAATCAGTCTTATTTATTCACACAGAAAGCAACTGAACTTCTAAATTCCGTTTCAGCTACAACCCTTCAATGAGACTAGATCCGGTATTTTCAAGGTCGTGGAAGACTAATATCCGTCCATGTGGACTCCCCTGTTACAACTGCTGGTGGTGTACCACGGAACTATATAGCAGGTGATGCAGGAGAACACAGCAACATGCTCCTGTGAAACAGAACAGTGTGAACTAGTGACTCGTATCCAGGCATTCTCTTGTAAGCTTTCTGACTGCTACCTTTCCCCTCTGTTTGATGCAGAATAAACATGACACAAGGAATCGATTTTGTCATTTTATCTATAACATTTAAACAATATATCCATTTTAAACCACCGTTTTCAACCACTGGTTGCACGAGCGGTGTAGAGTCAACAGAAGTGTTTCGGGAAAAGGTAAGTCTTAAGGTTAGACTTGAACTCTGTGAGGTAAAGACAGGTCTTCAGGTTAGACTTGAACTCTGTGAGGTAAAGACGGGTCTTCAGGTTAGACTTGAACTCTGTGAGGTAAAGACAGGTCTTCAGGTTAGACTTGAACTTAGAGAGGGATAGACAGTTCTTCAGGTTAGACCTTAACTCAGAGAGGGAATGACTGGTCTTCAGGTTAGACCTGAACTCTGAGAGGGATAGACGGGTCTTCAGGTTAGACCTGAACTCTGAGAGGGATAGACGGGTCTTCAGGTTAGACCTGAACTCTGAGAGGGATAGACGGGTCTTCAGGTTAGATTTGGACTCTGAGAGGGATAGACAGGTCTTCAGGTTAGACTTGAACTCTGAGAGGGATAGACGGGTCTTCAGTTTAGACTTGAACTCTGAGAGGGATAGACAGGTCTTCAGGTTAGACTTGAACTCTGAGAGGGATAGACGGGTCTTCAGTTTAGACTTGAACTCTGAGAGGGATAGACAGGTCTTCAGGTTAGACTTGAACTCTGAGAGGGATAGACGGGTCTTCAGGTTAGACTTGAACTCTGAGAGGGATAGACGGGTCTTCAGGTTAGACTTGAACTCTGTGAGGTAAAGACAGGTCTTCAGGTTAGACTTGAACTCTGAGAGGTAAAGACGGGTCTTCAGGTTAGACTTGAACTCTGAGAGGGATAGACAGGTCTTCAGGTTAGACTTGAACTCTGTGAGGTAAAGACGGGTCTTCAGGTTAGACTTGAACTCTGTGAGGTAAAGACAGGTCTTCAGGTTAGACTTGAACTCTGTGAGGTAAAGACAGGTCTTCAGGTTAGACTTGAACTCTGTGAGGTAAAGACGGGTCTTCAGGTTAGACTTGAACTCTGAGAGGTAAAGACAGGTCTTCAGGTTAGACTTGAACTTAGAGAGGGATAGACAGTTCTTCAGGTTAGACCTTAACTCAGAGAGGGAATGACTGGTCTTCAGGTTAGACCTGAACTCTGAGAGGGATAGACGGGTCTTCAGGTTAGACTTGAACTCTGAGAGGGATAGACAGGTCTTCAGGTTAGACTTGAACTTAGAGAGGGATAGACGGGTCTTCAGGTTAGACCTGAACTCTGAGAGGGATAGACGGGTCTTCAGGTTAGACTTGAACTCTGAGAGGGATAGACAGGTCTTCAGGTTAGACTTGAACTCTGAGAGGGATAGACAGGTCTTCAGGTTAGACTTGAACTCTGAGAGGGATAGACGGGTCTTCAGTTTAGACTTGAACTCTGAGAGGGATAGACAGTTCTTCAGGTTAGACTTGAACTCTGAGAGGGATAGACGGGTCTTCAGGTTAGACTTGAACTCTGAGAGGGATAGACGGGTCTTCAGGTTAGATTTGGACTCTGAGAGGGATAGACAGGTCTTCAGGTTAGACTTGAACTCACAAAATGTATAAATATCAAATGGATTATGGTGCAAACATTTTCCGCCAGGGGAAACTACCAGAACCCCCTGATTTGGTCTTATTAGAACAGAGGTAGAATCAACATTTTAAGACTTGATCTACCTCTATGGGAAGAGAATGGTGGATCCACGATTCTTGGCGAAAGGAGATATTGACCATAAGCCTCGGGTTGTTAAGTCTAATACATTCATGATTTTTGGGAAGAAATGTCTCAGATTATTTGGCGAAGTTGTTACTTTCATCAGTATGCTGATCAAGTCTATCTTCATATAATGCAAGTTTGGTACAACAATCGTACATGACACGGTGTCTATGATCTCTGAAACAATGTTTATAGTGTAAGTATTTCGTGTAAGCAAACGATTCACATTTCTCTTTAAATCATATTGACAATAATTGAAAAACTGAAAAACGATTTAACATCTCGTTTTAATATTATGTGGTATTGAAATTGGGGTCACTGAAATGAACCGCCAGGGTGTATCTGCCTGTGCGGTTACGTACATGCATACTAGTTGTTCGTGGACTAATGGTGGTTAAATGCAGGTATCCTATTATTTCTTACTTAGACAAAGACCTGCCAATCTGGCAATAAATATATGCAAATATAAGAACATCGAATATTTACGGTTAACGACCTATATATACATGAACTCCGTCTTTCTAACCAGGCCTTACACACCTGCACAAGCAAGAAGTCTCACACTGCGTGTAACATTAATTGCAAGTCGTCTAAAAGGAACAAATAAATCTTATTCTGTGCTTAGCTTTCGTGTCGAAGATTCATTTATTATTTATATTGACGAAAATAACCTGCCAATTTATTTTGTTATTAAAATTGGAAGCAGTTAGTAGTAACAGTGCAACTGCACGTACTCTTCACGGAATGGGATTGACGCAACTGGAACCCTCACCAGATCTTGAAGTACAGGAGAGAAAACACACCGGCTATTTTATGAGTGCTTCTTTCAATTATGTCAGGGAAAATGTGCAAGTCTCGTTTCAATGATATAAAAATCAGATAACTGATGATAGTATAATAACCTCTAGGTTTATTGTTTGATTTGATTTTCACTAAACAGAGAAGCATACTGATCTCTCTTGGGGGTAGTGGTAGTGGTAGTGGCAGATTTTTGGGGCACAAGCTTTGCTACCTTTGAGACAAACCAATTATGAGGAAGCAGTAGCCACTATAGACAAAATTGATGTGGACAATTTGGATTACGATTCAAACAGGAGGTATATTGAGTGATGCACCGAGGGAAGGGTGGGTATATCTGACTTATAACCCATTCTGGTAGAATTATATTTGACGAAAAAGAGTTGTCCACCATTCTCTATGTATATTTATCTTGACCTAACTAGATCAACGAAATATTAACAAGTGGAGGAAAGTAGGGTACCTGTGTGAAAGGTGAAATAATTTAAATGTCCTTCAGCAGCTAATGGCTGAAATATTGCCCAAGTGGCTTAAAACAATAACTCTCTCACTCAAATATCCCTAACAGAAAGTTATTATATTTACGCAGTGTATATTCAAAATTGCAATAAAGAGGAAGTCTTAAACAAGTTTGAGTAAAACAGGACTTGAAATTAATCCATCATTCTTTCTAAATTTGAACCGAGTCTGTATCAGGTAACAAGATGCACACTTATAACACAAACAAGTCTTCTATTAAAGAAAAAAATGAAATTACCTTCTTATCAGAGACAGTTTTGATCCACTGAAACTCACAGCATAACATAAAAATAATCTCCATGGGGTTATTCTATTTCAAGACTCTGGATATGCTCTATTCTCCCTGGTGCATTAGTTGAGTGAGCGAGTTAGTTATTGTTGAGCTTCGGGTGAGCGAGTTAGTTATTGTTGAGCTTCGGCTTGGTGTATTTGTGGATATTGCCATTTGGTAAAGAAATGGCCAGTTCAAACTTGGACATGAGGACCATCAAGCAAACTGAGGACACCAAACATAATGTCTGATATTTTAAACAGTTCTTACCAGGTATAAAAATCCTGTTATCCTTCATGTTTCCTGTACTTTCTTCAGGCTTTTAAAGAAATAGTTATCTGTAAACAACAACAAATACAAGAGTTCTTTCTATAGCTTTTACTGCATGATGCATAATATGGCAATAAGTGATTAACAAACTTGCCAATCAATCAAAAAATGCTCTAAAAATATATAAAATTCTCACAACATTGCAAGCACTGCATTATTTGTATACATTCATACTATATATCTACAAACATTTGGTAATTGCTTTGCATTGGCATGTATAATGACTGCATAAAGTGAATCTACATACTGTTCACCTGAGGAATCAGTTTGATTTGGTTCAGTTATTGCAAACAAGCATGTTTAAAGCTAACAATGCTGAATGTGATATAAATAAACAAGTTGCATACTATATGCATATTGGTATTGTACACTGTCGTTGAAATATTGGACCATTGTTTGATTCATGACATATTGCACTCTGTGGGACTCCGTCTCCCCTTTAGTAAACACAACAAAATGTTCCTACCACAAAACCTTCATACATTTTCACGATTCTCATACCCATTTAGGAAAATGTGAAACTCACAACCAAAATTAAGATTCAATTGGAAACTCATGTTGCACAATGTGACACATCTGTCACCCAGTGAACTGTTACACTAATTTTGCACAATGTGACACACATGTCACCCAGTCAACTGTGACACTAATCTTGCACAATGTGACACATCTGTCACAGAGCACTGTGAAATTAATCTTGCACAATGTGACACACAGAGTAATGTCCCCGGAACATTGTTACACATAATATACATAGTAGACTTGTTACACAGTGCAGCCTTCACCTTATAGAGCAGAATGAACCATCTATCTACAAGGCATAACTCATGTTAATCTTTATGACAGACCAATTGAAGGCTTCCTGCAGTTTGTCATCTGTTCTGGGCAACATCTTGTACATGCTGTCCTTTACTAGCGCAATTAGAAATCTTCTAATAAGACAGTCATATGGATCAAATGTTAGTCAACTACAGAATTTGCTTTCCATGAGTAAATATAAAGGTTATGTGAATGACAAAATTAAGTGAATTGACTAGAACAAGGGAGGTAACTGAGAATTACTAATAATTAAGTAAGGAAGCAACAATCAACTCACATACAGAATTTGCTTTTCATAACCATGAGAATGAAACCACCAGTCCAATGGCTAAAACAAGGGAGACGACTCATATTAACAAGTCAGGGCGCTACAATGAAGTAAATGATTGTGACAAACTGCAGCAGCGTTCAGATTAGTCAGTGATATAGACTAAGGAGTTGTGGCCTTGTTTGAGAGTTGGTGTATCCTCAATACACTAGGGGTAGAAGGAATAACTTATGGCTTCAATCTTAAACATTGTTTTCTAGTAGATACTTTATCTTTCAAATAATGCCAGCTTCACTGACTAATGATTTACTAAAAACTCTTTTATTTCTGCATAACAAATTTCAGTGTCAACAGGAAACCTTAAAATCTCATACCAATCATTTTAGGAATGATGAGAAAACTAAGATGATATTTTTAGATAATGCATTTGCTTCTCAGTACAAATAAATGTTAGCCAAATATTTATTTGATTTATCCACTAAAAATATCAAATAAGTTCAAGTCAACAGCAAAAGATTGTTTTTAAAAAAATAAACACAGTTAATGAAAAACATTGACCTTTCAATGAAAAATATCAATATACCCCTAGAGCATTAAGGATCAAGCAAAATGATACAAATAAGCAAAATATATGAAATTCTTAATAAAAGCTTACTCAGTACATAATCTCTATGCTGAATATTAGATATTTCATTAAAAAAGAATTTTTGTTATTTATATAGTAAATACAGTGAAACATTTCATTCACTGAATAGAGAAATTAACTTTCATGACCTTGTTTTCTATTATGAAATTTGATAGTTTGTTTACACTTTATAATGCCAACGAATTATTTACATAAGTATCATAAATCAATGTTTTTAAAAAACAATTTTAACCTGTCTTACTAATGGCTGCTTAAATTTCAAGACAATTCACAATACATTATCATGCATTTTGCATTTGTTAACTCTTTAGAAAGTCGGAAGCAATTGACAATAAATCTGAATTCTTAAATATGGCATTGATTCTGAATAAAATTCTAACGAGAAATTCCTTCTCAGATTGTCAATTGTTGTGGAATATTTTTTCCTATACAAATCAAAGAACAATATTCAAAGGATTATTCAATGAATTAACATATCACAAACTTAATTATTGCTTTAGCATGAAATATATTTCTATTACTTGTCACAAATACCAGTTATACTTGCATCCCTACATATCATAAGAGTCAAAAATAATTTTATTGATCATTTGTATGCAACAAACAAAAATATTTAAAAGACTAAATCCATAACCTGATATACTATCAAGAATGTCGACACACTGACAGTTTATGGCACATGTAAAAAACAAAATAATTTCACAGCTTGCAAACACTCTAACACTACATCAAAAATTGCATATTGAAAACAATTGTGACATATACATGTATATAAAACAGGTCTTGCATCCATCAGAAGGGTGTTGTCAATTGCTTATATAATACAGAACAAACAAATGATGATAATGATAAATACAGTCATTCTGTGAGCAATCTAGTTGGAACATATCCTCAATGTTACCTTGCTACAATCAACTTCAGATCTAATGATGCCATCATATGGCTGCCGATCAGAACACACATAGTATCACACTTGGTATTGCTGTTAGGAATGAATTCTTATTATTGAAACAAACTATCATGAACTGCATTCCAAAAGTTGGAGGTATAAGGAAGACGAAGGAAATCTATGGATGAACAACATCTTTGACAGTTTCGGTATAGATCCTCACACCGTTATGCTTGAAGATGGTAGATGGATATACACTGAACTATGCTGCTGTCAAGAAAAAAGTTGTTCAGACATAGAATTTCCGTTGTCATCCTATCATGGGGATGAAACTGATACAGTGAATATCTCATTAGATAGAAGGTGAAAGTAGCTAGCTAACTTCTGTATATTGCAACTAGATTATTCGGTGAACAATATGGCACATGAGCATACAACTAGAGACATGAATACGTCAGATCACCTATGCAGTATTGGTCCTACCCACCAAGCAGCTTACATCGCTCATTCAACAATGCCTCTCGTACAAATCACAACTTTCTTTGGACACAAGTTTCTTATGGACAGAAGTTTCTTATGGACAAAAGTTTCTTATGGACAAAAGTTTCTGATGGATAAAAGTTTCTTAAGGACTAAAGTTTCTTATGGACAAAAGTTTCTTATGGACAAAAGTTTCTTAAGGACAAAATTATCTTTTGGACAGTTTTTAGTTTGGATATCACGATACACTGATTGGTGCATCATACCAGTTCAGTTCGTGATATGATACACAATTACAGTGAAGTTACCAATTTTTGTGAATCATTCGTGAATTTTGAATCAAGAAATCCAGAGTTTGTTAAAATCTGTTGAAGTTGGATGACAAGACAAAACCAATAAACTGATTAAAATGAACATTTAGGGTTTTTAACACTTTCAAAATCACAAGATACCAATTTTTCCATGTGTTGAAAAGGTTAAAAAAGGGGAAAAGTCTTAATGTATGGAACTTCTGTTTGTGTTCATAAAATGTATTACATAGTGATCACTGGAAACATTTTGTAGGAATATGTGCCCATAAGAAACTGATCATGTCACCATGTACACCATAATAAAACTCCCTTTATATACACACATTGCAAGGCAGAAAAGTCAGAAACCATGAGGATTTATCAGAGAAACTTAAAACCTTTAAAATGATTTGACTGAATGTCATTGGCAGAGAAAGAGATTAAGTACTTTTTAAAAGGTAAAAGCTTGATAAATCCTGGATCTGCCAAGATAGTATATAAAATATTTATGAGTAAAACTTTTCTAGTAGCCTTTAAGTACTCAGCATTCAATTGATTGATTGACATGAATAACAAGTATAAGGCTAAGTGAAAATTTGAATATATGAAATATTTCATAACATTTCAATAGGTGTTAAACATCAAAATTTAGTTAAACCCCAGCAATTTCAATGCTTTGGAACTCGGATCAAACTTTTTATGGATGATATGCGTACGACAAATTTGGCAGAAGAGATTTTGGCACCGTATTTTGCAATAGTAACTATTGCTATCAGATAGAGATTCTGATTATTTCAAATACTATTTGAATGTTGATCAACTAATCAGTATCTTCGTCATCAAAAACAAGAATTTTGATTTTGTAAGATTCATAAAATAAAAACATAAATGCAAAGCCCTGTTAAAGCTAAAATTACCATGTAAACAGCCTGAACTTCATAGAGAACTACTAAAATTTATCAAGCATTTTTCTGATTCTTGTAAATAACTGTAAATTTGGTTTAATCAATTGCCCTTGCTGTCTACATGCTAGATATCTGGAAGTGTTGCAATACTGATAGTTACTGAAGACTAGAATGCAGCCCGACCATGTACTCGTGGGACTGGCGGAACTCTCGCTTCCATCTGTAGAAGGTTCTCAAGGAGATGGTCGGGTAGTGGCTGCAGAACTCCTGGAAGTCCATCCCGGGGTTCTGTTGAAGGAAGAGGTACTCCTCCCGACTCTGCTTCCGTGCCCGAGGAGAGAAGAACGACTCCTCCTTCATCATCTGAGGAGTGAAACCAGCTTCTGAATAGGCCGGCAGTGAAGACATTCCCGGGAATGTTATTGCTCCAAGGTTGCTGGCAGTGGCGGGTGGAGGGGTTGAAACACTGTAGTCTGACTTGTCATCAGGAGATTCCTCGTGTTTCACTTCAAGGAGTTGACTACTGACGGATAAGTCATGACTTGATGTTTTAGTCTGAGCAGATGACATGCCTGGGAAGGCAACTCCTCCCAGCACAGAGGAAGCAGAATTGTTTGCTGCAGAGGTTTGTTGAGCTGATAGGTCCTCCATGTTCTCGTCGAGGGGAGGAAGACCAGCAGACCTACAG
Source organism: Steromphala cineraria (assembly GCA_916613615.1). NCBI lineage: Eukaryota > Metazoa > Mollusca > Gastropoda > Trochida > Trochidae > Steromphala > Steromphala cineraria. The sequence continues at coordinate 53,905,553 of OU744731.1, read as the reverse complement.
ATGCTCTCCACAGCTGCACTCAGCGATTCAGTCGAACTGAGAGAGGTCACAATACCAGGGTTGTCAGGACTATCCACTGAGAACATGGACTCATCCTCCACATCAACAGCTCTGTGAGCAGGAAGCACAGGTCTAGGTGCTGGGTGTGCTTGTCCATCATCATTGTCTGTCCCCGAGCCACCTGCTTCAACCCTGCTTGATGCACTGTCCTGATCATGGTAGTGGAGACTCTTCCTCAAAGATTCAGAACTCACCTCCACCTTGCGGTTCTGTTCAGTACACAGTTCCTTCCACTTATTGAACACTTCCTCGGGAACCACTGGGAACACTTGGAAGAAGGCCTTATAACTTACATGTGGGTACTGCTCAAGGTACTCTAAACTTTCACGGATCTCTCTTCTCCATCGATAAAATGTTCGTAGGGAAATGAGAGGGAAGGTGACAGCAAATTCATTATAGTCCATGTAAGGATTCATCAAGAAAAAGAGGTACTCTGTTTGATTTACCTTTCTTGTTTTAGTCATTACCCAATCCTCTGGGGTATGGATTATTTGGCCCCCCATTTGAACGACCCCTTCTGGCTCAGGAGATTCTTCAGTTTTATCTTTCTTGACTAGAGTCTTCCACTTGTTGAAGACATGTTCAGGGACCTCATTGCAATAGTATGAAAATGTCTTAAAGTCAATATCAGCCTTCAAAAGCATGAACCAATCTTTGACCAGCTTCTTCCATCGACTGAACACTCCGGCAGCCACTGCTGGGTACATCTTGTTGAACTCCAACAGACTGGTGTTAGGATTTTCCAGTAAGTACAGGAAACCAGGTTCATTGTGGCATGATTGTTTAGTTACGTAAGTCTCTCCATCATTAACCAAGGCTTGTAGACTCTTAATTGGATTTTCTTCTTGAGGTATTGTATGTTCTTGTTGTCCTGGGGAGTCTGAAGACTTGTTGAGTCTTTCCCTCCATTGTGCGAACATGCCCTGTGAAACTTCAGGGAACTCAGTCTTCACGTCCTGGTAGGTGGCGGAGGGAAAGGATGCCATGAAGTCCAGGACTGCTTTCATCTCCCGCCTCCAGCGATAGAAAGTAGCAGAGGACATATCAGGAAACATGCCAAGAAAGGTGTGCAGGTCTATGTCTGGGTTCTGTATGAGAAAAAGGTACTCCTGACGCCCTGTCTTCATCAGGGTTCTTCCAGTAATACCTTTCGAGCTGGGGGTGTTGGACAAATCACGACTACTTGGACTGTTGCTTCGAACATTTGGCATTTCTCTACTTGGGGACAATTTGAGTCTTTTGTTATTCAGAGATTTCTGTATGTGATTCTCATCAGATACATTTTCTTTATCCTGATGAGGGAGATTCAAAGTATTTTCACCTGTGTTCTTAAAATCTAGTCCGTTCAGAAAATCTTTCTCAGATCTAACAACCTTCTTCCAAACAGAGAGAATGTCTTCAGTCACATCACCACACACACTTTGAATATCAGCAAGGGATATGTCAGGGTTTCTCCGAACAGCATTCATCTGACTCAGTACTTGTGTACGCCATCTGTAAAAGGTGTCCATTGATATGTTAGGAAAGTGATATGTAAAGTCAGCAAAGTCAATGGTTGGATTCATCTGGAGGTGAAGGAACTGCTGCAGGCTCTCCTTCCTCATCTTCTCCTCTCCAGTCTTCATGTTGAGGTTCTCGTCCCGCTCATAGTCCTCGACACTCTCCACATCAGGGTCCTCCTCACTGCCCACGGACTCCTGCTGACCTTGGGATCCTGACACAGAGCTTCGTCCAGATTCGTGAGATTCTTGTGACATTTTCTTCCATTGGCAATATATTTCTTTGGGAATTTCAGGAAAGTATGAATGAAATGTTTCAAAATTGTGACCTGGGACCTCATTCACATAAGCTAGAGCTGTTTTTATTTCTTTTTTCCAGCGATAGAAAGTCCTTAAAGAGACTGATGGATGTTGACTGTTCATGTCTGAATAGTCCATTTTGGGATTCTGCAGATAGAGATAGTACTCTGCCTTATTCTGTTTCTTGGATTTAGACATAAAACCTGCCTCACCCTCCTCTTCAGATTTCTTGGTCAGCAATGGTGATACAGAATCAGATTTAGTTGAAAGGTTGGTGTTACTGAGAGTCTTAGCACTATCTGCATGGGAGAGCTTTCCCTGGAGCTGCCCGAGCTGACCCTGGTCTATGCGGGAGAGTGTTGACAAGTTGAGGGCTGTCCCCCAGAAGCCTGGATACTCCCCCATCCAACCTCCAGGCAAGCCGGACCAACTGGCAGGATTAGCCGAGAAGCGACTCTGTTCTTGAGCAAGTCTCTGGGATATCAAAGATGTCCATAAAGCTTTCTGAGCATCCTGAATGTGTTCTGCTGTGGACACGGCTTCTCTCTGAAGACTCATGATCTTGTTCCTGTTCTCCCTCAGCACACCCTGTCTCCAGCTGTTGAACACCTCCTCAGACACAATGGGGAAACATCTAGAGTACAGAGGATAGTCCAAAGTAAAGTTCTGTTCAAGAAACTTCCATGCCTGAAGATTTTGTTGCTTCCAGATCTTATAAACATGTTCTGGAAAGCTGGGGAAATGTTTGACAACTTCTTGGTAATCAGCTGTTAAATTTTTCTGCATGAATTTCAGAACCGTCCCTCCATGATTCTCTTCATCCCAAATAGAACTGTGTGGCAGAGGACTTGACTTTCGTCCCTCTGGGTCACTCTTGAGAGAAAGTGTACTATTTTGATGACCTGCAGAACCAGGTCCAAAGAGATAGCGCTTCTTGATGAGCGATTTCCAGAAGTTGAAAACATTTTCCTTAGCATGAGGGACATAATGGAGATACTCTTGATATGTGAGTTCAGGATGTTGCTCCAGGAAGATGTACTCGTCCTTGATCCTCCTCTTCCACCGGTAGAAGGTCCTCTGGAGGACGGTGGGACAGTGCCTGGAGAACTCTGCATAGTCGGTGAAGGGCGTCATCTCAAGGACCTCATACTCCTCCTTATGGAACACCTCCTTCTTGTGACTAGTCAGCCCGGGCTCCACGCACATGAACTTGCGCTTCTTCCCGAGCAGGGAGTTGTCAGGGGTGTGGGCCGGGGAGGTGAGGTCTAGACGGGAGGAGGTCAGGTCGGGTCGAGGGGGTGTAGGGGCAGGGGCAGCAGCTTCATGGGCCGGATGCTGCAACAAGAAGAGAAATTGCTTATCCCATGATGACAAGTACAGCTCATATCCACCATTTTAAAACAAATATTACATAAGTTCAAAAATTTTCAAATAACAAAAATTATTCATGAATAGGTTTTGAGCTGTTTGAGTGGCATTCTAGAAGTTGATGGTATAAGGAAGACAAGAGTAATTCTATGGATGAACAACTTCTTTATTTGACAGTAGCGATGTTTCGGTATAGATTGAAAACAGTGTAGTAAGATATCGTTGAAGCGTCGCTACTGTCAAATACAGAAGTTGTTCACCCATAGAATTACTCTTGCACTCCCAATAGGTTTTGAATAAAATAAATACAATTTAGCAAAGGTGGGACAGAATCAGAGTAAGTTGCAAGTTTGTTCTTAGCACTTTCCACATGGGAGAGAGTTTCCATGATTCTTCCCAGGCTGAGTTTGGTCTTATATGAGAGTATGTTAACAAGTTGAGGGCTCGTCCCCTGAAGCTTTGGTACTCCCCCATCTAAGAAATTAAACTAAGTTTATTCCACTTCTTTTTAGAGAGATAAATTAATTATTGATAATTTTTTTATTTATGTTTTCATGGCAACTACCAACAACTCAAGAGTCATCAGAAGATGACATATCCTTTGGTCCCCAGAAATTAAATTTCTGTGAAAAAGTTTAAATTACCAAAAGGCACATCTACACATGCTGATATTCACATTCAAACTTTCATTGAACTAGGTCTGACAGTTTTTGAGTACGAAATGATTACGGACAGACAGATGACAATATCCCACAGTATTATATACCATTGGAATAAATACGAAGTTATATGTTTACCCCATTACAGACACATTTTAAGGATCATGGTTGACATACATGTATCAAGTTGGATGAAGATAGTTAGTTAGTTTCATAGGAGAAATGCCTTTAAACAAACATCAGCTGTAAATTCTAGAAAACAGTGAGAGATTCTCACATCTGGGACTGACATCGTAGTGATTGAATATGTCATTTTTCTTTACACTGAAAGAAGTTGCTAGTGTTTACATTATGAGCCGAACCAATGTGTCAGAAGAACTAAGAAAATGTCCATAAATCATTCAAATGAACCAAAAAAACACAAAAGGCCAAAAAATTTAAGGTATTACATGTGGCTACTGTTGTCAAATACCGTATTTCCTCGGATAGACGGCCCCGGCAGAGTTTGAAATAAGCGTCGGCCCGTCGGCGAAACGCCGACAGTTATTGACAAGGGTCAGCAGTTTTAAATATCTCCAGGTCCTTACAGGCTCACAGTTTTTTTTAACATACTGCTAAGATGTTGTCTACATTTTTCACTGTCTCTAATTTCAAAATGCTCACGTAGCTTGCTACAAGTCAAATTAACTTAGCGTGTTTGCAAAAAAAAATCATCGGCAGTAACTCTGCTTATAATAGTGTTGTGTGTTCATAACACACTGAAATGCGATACCTAAATGCTGTGTGGAGCCATCTAAAATTCGTGATGACAAATAACATTCCTTATATAATTTTGTGCTCATGGTTATATTTCTGATCATTATTCTTCGACTTTTATATACAAAACTATTTCAATTAAAAGCATGTTAATTTTGAAAAAAATAAAATATAGAAAACGTGAAGGAAAATCTGGTATATTTACACATTTAATATTGTATCTACAAAATGTTCTCATGAAATTATTACGACCACGTTTTATGTTTCGTAGATCTTTTTTAAACCGACTTGCTGATTGGTTGACCTACATAATTTAGCCAATGAAAAGGCTTGTAACAAATATCTCATTTCCAGCAAACACTTCATGCACCAAAGGTTGTTGACTGTCGTTCGTTAACAATTTGTCGAGAATAATATGTAATATGATTAAAACAAACAACAAACACTGTAAGTGAACACTTATGATTTCTTTTATAGTCTTTCAAAATGATATAAGTCTTAAAATTAACGTGTCATTTAATGATTCATGAGCTTGTAGTTTCAATGCAACTGGCATCATATCGACTTCAACTGTCAGCAAAATAGAACTGCGAGGAGGGGGGTCGGCCTATACTTGAGATACTAGGTTTTGACTGGAATTTGGGGGCTGAGAAAGGGGGTTGGCTTATATGCGGGGTCGGCTTATACCCGGTCAAAACAGTACTTTTTGATGAATCACTGATGTATTGTAAACCGTGCTTACGGGAAATTGTCTGTTCACAAATTGCCTGATTTAGGAGGGTACAAGGATCATTCGAAGGGACCAAATTGAATTTCAGAATTTGTTTACTTTTGTTTTAATTAGTCAAATCGTTACTGATTGGATGGGCCCACAGTTTCAGAGTTGGGCCCACAGTTTCATGTAAGTGTGGGTCCTTATGGACAGGCAGTTTTTAATGCTTATTTCAAACACTGGGACCCGGCGTCTATTTTTTCAGACCCCCTTTACCCTCTGCGTGTATTCGAGACCCGGCGTTTAATCAAGGCCGGCGTATATTAATTTGAGTAGGAAATTTTGTCCAGGTCACAATCTCAAAAAAGGAGTCATTTTGGCAAATTCTCTATGGAAGCATTAATTGATCAACTTATCATTTGGAGTCTATTCGAGATCCGGCGTGTATTTACTTAAAACAGCCATACTCCTGGCCTCTATCCGAGGCCTGGCGTCTATTCGAGGAAATACGGTATAAACAGAAGATAAAATGTGATGGTTTGCGGAACACAACCAGTAACCTTTAACCAATGCAACAATAGTGACAGTCTGAAAATCATAACTCATTTGTGTTTCAGTTTTTTTAAAGGAATTGGAGATGACTGCCACCTCTGAATGTACAACCTATATACAACCTTTCTTCACGTGAGAAACTAACTCTCCTTATTTAAAATATATACATATATATATATATATTAGGGATGTCACGATACACCGATGCAGGATGCATCGTTGTGGTACAGTTCATGATAGAATACATGATACAGTTAACTGTATTGTGATACAAATTTTAGTGAATATCGTTCAATTTTTGTATGGAAATCGAATCAAGATATCCAGAGTTGGTTAAATTCCTTGTCCAGATAGCTTTAATATAGCATTTAATGACTTTTGCATGAAGAAGTTGGCTTATTTTTGTGTTACATCGCTGGTTACTCAAATAAGTCTCTTTAGAAATATTAAATTTAGATCCCTGAATTTGTATCTCCCCGTAATAATGTTGCATTCAGTGCATCGCGATATGTATCGTATCGTGACCTCAGTATCCTGATATGTATCATATTGCAAGGTACCTGTATCGTGACATCCCTAATATATATATACCGGTATATTTGCTCAGTTTCAGTTATAGGTGGAACCAAATAGTGACAGATTAACAGATGTATTGACAGACAAATAGTCAGGAATGTTGAGCAATTTATTCTCAATTATTGCAGAGATGAAAGATAATCATATATGTCCATAGATTATCTATAGATTATCTCCCTTTGAGGAAATCGAATGCATGCCTTGCGTTACGGTGTTGGATAGGATTGAAGAAAAACGACTCTTTACGATGTTTGTGGTAGGTAAATGTTTGTATTTGTATTGTTCGATATAAAAAAATCACCCGAAGTCCATATCTTGTTGCTGTAGTGAATAATTATTTATTTCATCCCAAAAATAAAGTTTCGAAGCGAGATCTTTCACCCCGACATAGCGTTTCGCTCAGTTTGCGTCAAAACTAACTTTCCAAAATACACAAAAAGCCTATGTTTCACCAAGTTATAACCAAAAACTTATTTTGAATCCAATATCAATAAACATTCACAAAATATATATTTTACAAAATTATTTACGTTTAAATATTGATTTATTTCTATCCAACTGTTTTTACTCAGAAAGGATAAATGAAGTTGCTAGACTCTCATTTAATCACAGCAGCAAAACTTGGCCTTCCTACGTCTGACAACTGTGTTTTATTATCATAAAATTATATAATAAATAGACTATTTCATCGCTTTTGCACCACTTGTGAAAATATCACTTTCTCACTCCACTCGATGAGATGGAAATGATATTCGGCAAAAAAAATGAAATAGTCTCTATATAAATACCTGCTTTATTGTTGTATTATATTCATTCCTTGACTGGAAGCAGCTTAACGGGACTTTGGCCAGTCAAAGGGACTGGCTGACATTTACCAGTATTTAACAAAATTTACCAATTTCTGACTGGTATTTACCAGTTATTTAGAACACTGAAATCAGGAGAGAAAGTTTACCTGTGAAAGATCACTTGCTTCCTGTTTCACCACCTTCAGGTCAATGGGACTCGTCTGTTGCTCGGCAACCGGTGCTGGGACTGGGGGGTCAAGGGTTGGGCTCGATGATGCTACATGTAGTGTCCTGCAAGACATTGATATTAAGGATTGACATCTTGCCTTGATTCTTTATTGCTATGTAAACATATTGCTGTATATTGGTACTTTTCAATTTTAATAAATTTTGCATTCTCTCTTCACTAAATAACAGTGAAAAAATGGAGCCATTGGCTCTGTAGCTCATCAGGCTTCATATCAATTTTGCTTTAGGGTGTGGCAAATGTTGTTCTTTCCTTAGTAGGATCCACAGGGTCACCAAATGTACAATTTAGAATCCTCCTTATCTAACTTTTAAAAGAGTCTCTAGACAAGGCTTCAGCTTTCTAGGCCTTATGCTTCTGGAGAAGAAGATGGAAATTAGGGAATTCACCATACACCGATCATCGTCGGGTACAGTTCACAATACAATACACGATACAGTCAAATGTATCACGATACAAATATTAGTGAATATCGTTTAAATAATTGGTGAATATCGTAACAAATTTTGGAATCAAGAAATCCGGAGTTGCTACGTAAATTCCTTGTTAAGATTGCTTTAATATAGCATTAAATGACTTTTTCATGAAGTTAGCTTATTTTTGTCTTCATATGCTAGTTACTCAGATAAGTCCCTTTAGGAATATTAAATTTAGATCACTGAATTTTTGTCTCAATGTAATAATGTCGCATTTAGTGTATCGCGATATGTATCGTATCGTGACCTCAGTATCGTGATACGTATCGTATCGCAAGGTACCTGTATTGTGACATGCCTCAACGCAGTATCTTTAGTAAATTTCGCAGTGGCACTTTACCGTTACAAATAGAATTAGGCAGATTTTCTCGCCCTGTAATTCCTTTAGAAGAACGTATATGTAAATTTTGCAATAACCACAGTGTAGAGGACGAAGTTCACTTTCTAGTCTGTTGTAACTTATATTCAGATTTAAGGTATGAGTTATGGCATTCTGTATCTGTTTCAGACCCCTCATTCCTCTGGTTATCACCAGTAGCCCAACTAATATATTTAATGCAAAATCAAGAGTATCACAATCCACTTGCCGCACTTCTCCAAAAAATGTATTTACGGCGTATGTCATTTTTATAAGCCATTTATTAATATTTAAGCATATGAAACATATCTTAACTTATTTTAATATATATTTTAACGCGGAAGCGTTTTTAGAGAATTAGTGTCTCATAGGCCATTACTGGCCGGACAGCATACATTTTATTTGTTGTGATATATATATGTGATTGTGTGTTGCTTGTATGCAGTGTGACACTTTAATAAAATACATTTCTTCTTCTTCTTCTTCTTCTTCCTAATGGAAATAGGTTTTTAGGGTGTGGCCCATGTGGCCCTTATTAGGGGCCACAGGGCCATCAAAGCGATAATTTATAATCCTCACTAGTCAAAGAGGCTGGACACAAAGTGTCAGCTTTCTAGACCTTATGCTTCAGGTGAAGAAGATGAAAATAGGTTTTTATTGCCCTGTGGCACTTATCATGGGACACAGGGCAATCAAAGCTACAATTTATAATCCTCAATAGTCAAGGAGTCTATACACAAAGTTTCAGCTTTCTAGGTCTTATGGTTCTAGAGAAGAAGATGAAAATAGGTTTTAAGGGTGTGGCCCCTGTGGCACTTATTAGGGTCCACAGGGCCACCAAAGCTTCAATTTATAGTCCTCACTAGCCAAGGAGTACACAAAGTTACAGCTTTCTAGGCTTTATGGTTCTGGAAAAGAAGTCGAAATTCCACAAAGTTTACAGCCGGACGCCGGACACCATGCCATTAAGTTCAAATCAGGAATTCACACTTTGCAACTTTCTGTAAAATTATGTTTTATCGACTTCTGTTTTTCTGTAATGGATCAAAATTGGTAATTTTAAAAAGTCTGATATAATGTGACATTTTCAGAAGTGTGTACGTATCTGTTGTTTATGTATTGCAATTTACCAATCGTGGTTATTCTGATAATACTGCCAATCCTATTCAAAATCACCACATAAGCAAAACAATCTACCCGGTCCCTACTTGTCTCTCTAGCTTTTCAATGTGTTTGATAGCATTAAAAATAGAGCCATTGGCTCTGTAGTTCATCAGGCTTTACATTTGATTTTTCTTTAGGGTGTGGCCAATTTAGATCCCCCTTTAGTAGGGGCCACAGGGTCACAAAATCTACAATTATTAAGCCTGACTAGCCAAGGAGTCTGTACACAAAGTTTCAGCTTTCTAGGCCTTATGCTTCTGAAGAAGAAGATGAAAGTAGGTTTTAAGGGCGGGCCCCTGTGACCCTTATTAGGGGCCACAATGCCACCAAAGCTACAATTTATAATCCTCACTAGCCAAGGCGTCTGTACACAAAGTTTCAGCTTTCTAGGCCTTATGCTTCTGGAGAAGAAGATGAAAATAGGTTTTAAGGGTGTGGCCCTTGTGACCCTAATGGTCACAGGGCCACCAAAGCTACAATTTATAATCCTCACTAGCCAAGGAGTCTGTACATAAAGTTTCAGCTTTCTAGGCCTTATGCTTCTGGAGAAGAAGATGAAAATAGGTTTTAAGGGCGGGGCCCCTGTGACCCTTATTAGGGGCCACAGGGCCACCAAAGCTACAATTTACGAGCCAAATTCCCTTCCAGAAACATAATTGCTTTTCCTCAAATTCTAAAGTTACTGATGCAAATGCTCAAAATAACATGCATTATTCCAGTTAACAATAAAATTGTTGAATCTTGGCAACACAAATGTTGATCTCTTAAACATAATGCCACAAACTAATGTCGGCTAATGGCTGAAATCTTGCCTATGGGGCATAACTCACTCTTTCACAAAGTTTTATTTGTTTTTCTTTCTTTATCGATGCTGTTGGTAAACTAAAACTTGTAACAAGGAAAGATTTACTCTTGCATGTTAAGTGATGATTTTAAAAATCACTAAATTCCAAAACCCAGACACTAAACTAATCCATTCATATCGTAAACGTTTCAGCCTCACTGAATTAATACACAGCTTACATACCCCCGCTCCGCCATTACAATCACAAAATCAAACACATACATTGTCATGTGAAAGAATGAGTAACTATCAATGGACAAAAGGAAAGTTAAAACAAAACTAGAAATATGTGCATGTGATGCACTGTGATGTCCCCCGCTAACATTTTATCCGAAAGTGACCCTACCCCCATTATGTACAATTTTCAAATTGTTTCCATGGAAACCAGCAAAATAACAATTCAGAATAACCAAAGTAGCCAAAGGTACCACTCCCCCAGTAGTTCTAACCACATATCAAGCTTAGAATAGTTTTTAAGCTCAAGTATGGAAACAGACCCTACCCCCCATATACACCTAGTTCAACTTGTTTCTATAGAAACCAGAAAAATAATTCAGAATAACTAAAATAGAAAAAGGCACCACTCCACCACTAGGTCTAACCACATACCAAGTTTCGTAAAATCATATTAAATAGTTTTTGCGATATGGCCCGGAAATGGTCATCCCTCCATATGTTCTAAGTTGAAACTGTTGCCATGGAAACCAGGAAAAATTATATGATTCAGAATGACCTAACTAGCAAAAGGCACCACTCCACCACTAGATCTAACCACATACCAACTTTCGTAAAAAAAAATATTGAATACTTTTTGAGAAATGGCCGGGAAACAGTCCCTACCCAAATATGCACTAAGTACAAACTGTTTCCATGGAAACCAGGAAAATTACATAATTCAGAATGACCTAAATAGCAAAAGGCACCATTCCATCACTAGAGCTAACCACATACCAAGTTTCGTAACAAAATATTGAACGGTTTTGGAGATATGGACAGGAAACGAAAGCATCCCCAATATGCACTAAGTTCAAAATGTTTCCATGGAAACCAGAACAAATAAAACATTGAGAATAACCAAAATAGCAAAAGGCACCACTCCAGTACTAGATCTAACCACATACCAAGTTTCATGAAAAAATATTTAACGGTTTTTGAGATATGGTCCGGAAACGAAAGCCTCCCCCAATATGCACTAAGTTCAAATTGTTTCCATGGAAACCAGAAAAAAAAAAAATTCAGAATAACCAAAATAGCAAAAGGCACCACTCCATCACTAGGTCTAAGCACATACCAAGTTTCGTGAAAAAATATTGAACGGTTTTTGAGATATGGCCCGGAATAGAAAGCATTTCGGAATGACGGAATGACGGAATGACGGAATGACGGACGGAGGTGAAAACATTATGTCTCCCGAAAAATTTCGGGGGACATAATAATAAGTGAAGTCGAGACATAGCTTTAAAAATTTAAAGAAATAAAACAAAGTCAGGACTTTTGATTAGTTTTGGGCAAACTTTGAAAATGTAATGCTGAGCTAGAATTTAAATCCCTTAAAGGCACATCAATGGGAAATGAAAAATCTCACATTTGGTATATGAAGTCAAATAGTTTCTAAGTTATGGTTCAGAGACTGTTCAAAGTTCAAATTTGGCAGTTATTGGGCCAATTTTGGAACCTTGGAATTTTTTCGCCCAAAAGGCACATCTACACCGGTCCACATAGGTAACATGCATATCAAATTTGAAGTTTCTGAGTCAAATTGATTTCAAGTTATGCTCCAGAAATGGAACAATGTCAGAATTTTGGTCTAAATTTCCAAATATTTTGGTACCATGGAACTGTAACCCATACAAGGCACATCTTCACCATATACAAAATATGAAGTTTCCGAGTCAAATAGATTTCAAGTTATGCCCGGAAACGGAACAAAGCTGACACATTGACGGAAATGCGGAGCGCTATATACCTCCGACTACGTCCTAGCGGTGGCATAATTGAAATTCTGTTACAAAATATCAAAATGACTTAAATAATTATTCAATAAATTGGATCTTGTACATTCATCCAATTTTTCAATGTATTCACTTATTTCTATTATCAATTTATAGTCTGACAATAAGTTTCATATTCTTTACCTTCCCGAAAACTGTAGATGAGAAGTCAGACCTTGGTTAACAGATGTATCTCCAAGATCCGATGTAGATGCGAAAGTTTCAGTATCAGATTTCTGTTCAAGCTTCACGACGGCCATGTCTAGGGGCGAGTCTATACTCTCTGGTTCCCTCCCCCTCTCCACACATGGAACTTCCAGTTTAGCACTCTCCGTAATCAGATGAAGACTGGACGCCCAGGGATTGTCTTGCATAGAAGATAAAGCAGCAATATTCAGACTAGAACTCCCACTTCTTGATTCCCCACCCTCGGACGAGCCGGGAGTGTTCTGACTAGCATCATTATCACAGTTAGCTATGTGGTTCACTCTCACACCTGCAGGGAGAACAGAGCTGGAAGAGTTACCTCCCTTTATTTCTGAATCCTCCTGAAAATCAGTCTTTGCCTCTTGGTAGATATCCCTATGGTCAGGTATATCTGTACCAGATTCCTCATTTGAAGCATATGCATCAGACATGTCGTCTTCGTCATCTTCAATGTTGTCATCATCTTCCTCGTCATCATCATTTGCCAACTCAATTTCAAAGTCATTATCAGCAGACTTGTGTTCAGAAGCCAGAGCCTCCACCCGGAGTCCGATGGGCCTGTTGACGAGCTCCTTGATGCTGAAGTTCTCCTTAGTGCCCTTGTCGATCTCCAGACAGACGAGCCCCACGACCTCGACCGTGTGCTGGAAGGTCAGATACTGGAGACAGATCCGCCTGATGGACTTGATCAGTTGGGGGAAGAAGTTCCGGGGAGTGTTGTCCTCCTGCCAGCCCAAGTCTGTCCCACGTCTGAAACAGTGCAGTAGAGTCTTGGTAATGATTGAAATAAGTAGAGTTGTGACGAAATAATGATATGTTGTGATATTGTGCAGTAGAGTCTTGGTAATGATTGAAATAATTAGAGTTGTGACGAAATAATGATATGTTGTGATATTGTGCAGTAGAGTCTTGGTAATGATTGAAATAATTAGAGTTGTGACGAAATATGATATGTTGTGATATTGTGCAGTATAGTCTTGGTAATGATTGAAATAATTAGAGTTGTGACGAAATAATGATATATTGTGATATTGTGCAGTATAGTCTTAGCAATGATTGAAATAATTAGAGTTGTGACGAAATAATGATATATTGTCTGAAACAGTGCAGTAGAGTCTTGGTAATGATTGAAATAATTAGAGTTGTGACGAAATAATGACTTTTGTGAATCATGATACTTTATCAGACGACATAAGTATGGAAAAATGCAATGTCTGTATCCTGATAAGTATCAATGACTTTTTTGCTTATTTAACCAAAAATCAAGCTGTTTGTCAAAACTATATTGTTTTTCATTCATTCATTAATTAAATAATCCGAAATAGTGAATCGTTACATGTAATTATGTATTGAATTACATTGAAATATATAGAGATTATTACCCGAGGAAGTGTGTCATACTTAATTTTTACAAAACGAGTATGAATTTTTGTATTACCCGAGCTAGAGCGAGGGTAATACACACATTTGCACAAGTTCATAAACACCATATGACACACTTCTGAGGATAAAGGTAATAATTTCTTTATTACCAATTCTATTCCATTTTCATCTCTTAGAAATATCCAAGACCGTTTCCTTTGCGATGGCTGCCTAGAGTGATGTCACAAACAATGGTTTTATGACGGCAAAGGCGAAAAAATACGAGAACCCGCGCTACAACAATTGTTGCTAGGCAAAAGTTATTTGTGCACTAGTGCTCATATTGAAAATATGTCACTACTTTAACATCACCACATACAGTGATTCAGATCATTAGCAGAAGTCTTGAACATGGAGAGTGACCAAAAGTAGAGCTTGAAAAGAATAAATAATTTTCTGTAAATAAGATCTTAGAAAAAGGCTCAATCAGTGTAGTAAGGTTCAAACAATGATTGAAATAATGTTGCCAATATGTTAAACATGAGTATAGATAGAATACCCCTGACCAATTGAATCAAATATTATTTTCCATAACAAAAACATCAGTCAGACCAGAAACAAATACATTTTTAACAAATGGAATAAAAGTTTTTTCTGTAAATCTGATCTAAGAAAATGACTGTACAAAACATGAAAGTTTCACAAAATCAGATCAAGTTTTTCTGCAATTAGCACAACAAATATCCTTTGATGTATTAAAGAATGCAACCGTTGGTTTTACTGTATACCCTCAGCTGTTGTTTGGTTTTTTTTGCATGGAGTAGAGTCAGCAAGTGTAGAAAGGGCCATGAGGCATACACTATGCCTTCATGTTCCGTCAACGTCACAGCTGACATCATCCTCTTTACTTTTGAAACAACTACTGAGTTACTACTCTGATGTCATGACAAATAAACCATCATCTCCATGACATTTTATTTTGTGTATGTCTCTGTCCACTCATGTGTTTATCAGATGCTCTCCGCCGGACTCTGAGGTTGGATCCTCTAGCATCAAGCTAATTCCGTGGGATAACATCCTGTCTCAGGGAACAAACTTTACGCTAACTCCACTAATCTGTACCCTGGGCTCAGAAGCTGGATTCGCTCGAGCGGCCCGACTTGGGATCTAGCCAATCAAAACATTTTCTCGTTGAAATTTTATCGAGAAGGTGGCGGGAAAATGATTTAATTGGCTACATCCCAAGTCGGGCAACGCGAGCGAATCTAGCTTCTGAGCCCAGGGTACAGATTAGTGGAGTTAGCGTAACGTTTGTTCCCTGAGACAGGATGTTCTCCGAGCTGACACACACTCGTCTGGTTGTGACACCGCGACTCGGCCACATGTGACAGCAACAAATCTCAGTGATGTAGCCTACGTCCCATTTATTTTTTTGCATCAGTACAATACATAGCTTTTATAAAAACTGCCACTATCATAAATGACGTAAGAACTAAAAATCAGACATCCCAATGTCAAAACACACAATAATTTATAGTTTACAATGAAAATATAAGAACAGCCTTACATATGTGCAAGAGTCAAACCATGTATCAAATGTAGTAACACTAGTTTTTAACTTATTAAATATGAACATTTACAAGTAATTTATTGTTGAACATTTTTTTGGAAAGGATCGTGAAGGTCAGTATATTGTCATTTCATTACACAGATAGGAAGTCATCTCTACACCTACTTAGTTTACTTTTACTTTTCTGTTAAATTTTTTAAAGTGAACATTCCCTGATCTTTTCGTTTATCAGGTGATGCGGAAAAAAAAACGTCGATTTCTTTGTAATCATTCAGCCGAGTTGATTTCACATCTTGCAAAATAACTTTATTAATGAGAATATATCATAAAACAATTAAATGCAGTACTATCAACATGCAATTGGTATTTCTAGATTGATGACTCACTTTTGTATTGGTAATATAGATAATGATCCAAGAAGAATATAAAATTTAATAAAAAATTTAATGATACAGTTAATTCACAATATGTCTGAATATTTCAAATATGAATGACATTACTAAGTCTGAATAAGTCTATTAAAAGTTAGCCTACTCGTATTCCAACTGCGTGAAAGTGTGCAACAGTGTTATCCCGGGAAGAAAGAAACATTGTTTACTTTTTGCATCAACCAAGCGAGACAAGGATTTCGTTATTTACAATATCGCATGTCTATCTCAACATTCCAAACACATAAAGGTGTGTTACACTTAAATAGCCGACGTGCTTATTACAGACATAACGTTATGACAGTTATCTTGCTATCTTCAGACAGGTCATAATTCCCGACAAGCACGTGACCACTCTTATCACACACTTCACTCTCTCAATGGCAGGTGGCAGGCTTTTGTTTGTCTCAACCACCGTCCTCCCGCCCTAACCGCCTCTCGTGCTTGCATCACATAACACTGGCCACAAAATATATCTTTTTCCGCGATAAATTGCCATTCAAGGACAATCAAAGTTTAATTTAATGAATTTAAAATTTAAAATCGACCGGTCGCGGTGACCCGGCAGCTGCCATCTTGACCCCTTTGCGTGCCAGGCGGGACTATCCCAGGCGATAATAAACTCCAAACAACAGCAACAGTTGATTAAACCCCCGACATAACAATAATCACTTCAAAAGTGATGATTATTAAAGATTTATCCCATGGCATCACCTGTGCATGTATGTTAGCACTCACCCGCACTCGACACAATGAGAATCGTGAGCCTCCATCAAATGCCACGCGAGGCTACAGTCCTTCAGTCCGATTCGACTTTTCACTTTCTTCCATCGATCGTACGAATTCCCCAAATACACTCTGCGTGCATCCCTCCATTTTGTGGCTTCTTGCTGCTTCCTTCGTTTCTCATGTGGTGGCTTCCTTGGCCTGCCGAGGCGCGGACACTGGGTTTGTTCAGTCGGTCTGCCATCTTCCATGGCAGCCATTTTTGTTGGCAATGTTTGGGCTGAGTGACCCAGTTCGGCGGAGGGTTGGTGTGGGCATGCGCCTGTACCCCTCGAGTGTCGGTCGGTCGCGTCACGACCGAGTACCTCGTGTAATCCCTGTCATTTTGACTGACATCTGCCAATTACATGACACAGTGCGTGTACAGTGAAGTCTCCGAGTTGACACACACTCGTCTGGTTGTGACACCGCGACTCGGCCACATGTGACAGCAACAAATCTCAGTGATGTAGCCTACATCCCATTTATTGAAAAAAAGTTTTCAGTCGATAATGGTAACTTGAATTTGACTAAGCTTTATTTTAGTTTGCGGCTTCTCTTCTCTTATTGTGAAATGAAGAGATATTTTAGACTGTAAACTTGGGTAAACAAAGGACATGTAATGTAATATTAGATTATTTGCTGATGATACCTCGCTTTATTAGGCCTATAGACAATGCAAACGTAGCAAACAATATGCTTTGTAAAGATCTTGAAAGAATTTCAGCCTGGGCAACCAAATGGAAAGTTACATTCAATCCTGCAAAAACAGAAACCATTATGTTTACAAGAAAACGAATTACAACTGTCCCAAATCTAGCCAAATCATGGCAAATTCATTGTAGACGTTGAGAACCATAAACACCTTGGTCCAACCTTTCAAAAGTCATCTTCCTACGCAGAGCCTAAAAGGCCAGTTTCCAAACTGTCATTTTATGCCTTGCTGCAGAGACTTTACTTTTCTGTGCTGCTATAGTGCCCCTACAGAGTAGAGAGCAAGCACAGAAAACTCAAGGCTATGCAGCAAGGCATAAAATGACAGTTTGGAAACTGGCCTTTTAGGCTCTGCGTAGGAAGATGTTCAAAAGTATGATCAGTGGCATTCTCACATAGATCAGATGGTTAATCGCATTAGTCCAATGATCAATTGTTTACGTAGTCTTAAATATCGGTTAACACGAAAAAGTCTTAGAACTATAGTTCCTTTATACTTCCAATATTTGACTACTGCGATCAAATCTGGAATAACTGTACTAAATCACAAGAGTATCTTCTCGAGAAAATTACACCTGGACGCACTAAGAACTATTTGTGGTGCTGTAGGGTACAAATCACTGATAAAAAAAAAACTGTCGACGAGACTATATTACCATAAAATCAAATGCCTGTTTTACAAAATGAATTCAAATTTTATTCCTGATTATCTGTCAGAGCTTATCCCATCCACGATATGCCGCCAATCACTCTATGAATTTAGAATTTCCAATGCCATTCAGGTCCCTAATTGTCGTACGGATAGGCCCTATATGCAAAAATTCTATCTTGCCGTCCGCTATTGTCGAATGGAATAACCTTGATGAAACTCTAAAGAATTCAGAATCGTACGAAATGTTCAAAACCAAATTATATATAGTAAGAAATATTTCAAAATTACGGACTGAGAAACGAGCAAATTTTACATTGCCGTATGGGATGTAGCAACTTAAATGGACACAAATTCGATAGATTTATTGGCAACGACTCGCTCAACCTGGTTCCCGGGCCCTGTTCCGCGTGCGCTTTTTTACCTGTCCAAATTACATGAATATTCGTCATGAAAGTTTGTATTACGTTAATGGTCATAACTTGAATACTGTTTTATTTGGTAATAAATCCCTGTCAAATATAATATGAATACAAGAATAATAACATCTGTTCACAAATTATATTGTTAAGCCGACGCTTCGCCTAAAAAAAATATAATTATATGTGAAATTTTGTCTTCTACTATGTATATATTCATGTGTGTTTATGATGTAAACATCCTGTAGTAAAGTGTAAATGTTAACATGACTTTTTGAGAGCCCCATTATTAGCATAAGCCACGAAAAGGCCAATCAGATTTTTGAGATCTTGACAAGAATAATTCTATGGACGAACAACTTCTTTATTTTAGGAAATGATTCACGCCAATAATTAAGAACGATAACTTTATTAAATTTACTAAATCTACACACTGAACGCATGCATTAATATGACCGCTTTTGACAGTGACAGATCTCAAGAGAAGATAGATTTTAAAATATTAAAAGTAGGCCTATTATAACATGACTTTTTGAGAGCCCCATTATTAGCATAAGCCACGAAAAGGCCAATCAGATTTTTGAGATCTTGACAAGAATAATTCTATGGACGAACAACTTCTTTATTTTAGGAAATGATTCACGCCAATAATTAAGAACGATAACTTTATTAAATCGTACGAAATGTTCAAAACCAAATTATATATAGTAAGAAATATTTCAAAATTACGGACTGAGAAACGAGCAAATTTTACATTGCCGTATGGGATGTAGCAACTTAAATGGACACAAATTCGATAGATTTATTGGCAACGACTCGCTCAACCTGGTTCCCGGGCCCTGTTCCGCGTGCGCTTTTTTACCTGTCCAAATTACATGAATATTCGTCATGAAAGTTTGTATTACGTCTTTTCCAATATGAGAACAATTTAATACCGGAATGTTTATGTGATTTCCCTAACATTCATAATATGAATGAATTCATAAAAAAGGCACGTCAATATGTACTACAATTGTAAATTCTGAACTGACCGAAATTATCATGAAATATCTTCACATGATATACGGTATATTTAAGATGCTTGTATTATTTACATGCTCTTGCACCACCTTTGGTGGTGGATAGAGAAAAATTAATTTTAAACGGTTATCATTATCAGATATTATAATTAATTGTGTTCTAACGGAAAGGAAAAGTATCACAATAATAGCAATTGTAGGCGATTTCATTAAATAAATTTCCTATGTTGTCAACTAAAGATATTGTAATTGTTGGTAATTTTGTAACATGTACGTGCAACTTTACACTATACATATGTCGAGGCAGTTTGAAGAAATGTAATTGTGTGCATTTAAGATAATTCAGGATATATGTTTATTACATTGTTATAAATATCTACATATTTATACATACTCCAATACCTGAAGAACTCTTGAAAGACATCTTAAAAATTTCACAATCCATTTCGTCTTTATGTATAAAACAAATATTTCGTTTTCCTTCAGAAGAGGTTAGGCCTGCTCTCCTTACTATGTATAACAACTTTTTACAGGATAAGCGTTTTCTGTCAAGTAAAAAAGTAAAATCTTATTTTCAAGTGATGGTTTCACATTCCCATATACTAGTGATGTTCGAGACAGCTGTCATAATATGTCACGTGATGAATCATGTGACCTTAAATTGATTGGTTTCTAAAAATAGTCACGTTAGAGGTGTTTCGCTTTGTAAGACATAAGGTTACATATTCAAGACAGACAGACAGACAGACAAGTTTATTTTGTAACTAGGCCTTAAGCCCATAATACATATTACATATTCAGTTGATACAAATTGAAAATAATAAAACGAGTATTCACAAAACTTTTCAATTGTCATTGAATAAGATAAGATTAAGATTCGATACTCATTCTTCTAATTTTCTAGGTAATATCGCCCGTATGCCTGTTGATTTTGTCATATGTGATTGAAGCGTACCTAAAATATACAAATATATCTCCACTTTGTAAATGCGACAATATCTATACTGAAATCGTCTTTCTCTCTTCCCATGGCCCCAACATACGATGGTGTAGCAGAAGGGACATGCAATTTCAAAAGTGATCTTATTTGAAGATGATTGACGGCTTTATTCAGTTGACCTGATCCTGAAAATAATTTCGTATAACATTATATACACCGTATATTATGAATTGACCCACAAACGAATTAGTAAATAGGGACTTTGACACGTCTAAACCCCGCTATAGATGCATCTCAGAGGTGATCGAAATAAAGTCACAAATTTGCCAAGGAAAAAAACCTTCACAGGTAATAAAGTCACAATATTTCTAGAAGTCATGAATTTATACAATAACATGTTTTTATGTTAAATTTTACATATAAAACAAAGCATGCATATTTGTCCATCTCGCAATGATGAGATGCTCATCTCAATTTAATAAGATCAAATAAATATTTCTAAAGGTCCAGACATCGTCTTGAATAAATAACGTTCTGTAGGTATTAAATATTCAAGCATATTGATGAATTAGAATATTGTTTAATCTGCCCATAAATTGATACAGGATTCAAAACGTTTCAAGTAATCATTAAACTCCTATATTCAAGATATCTTTGTTGATTTTCGGCCGTTTTTTACTGTCTCCCTTTTTGCCATTGTGGAAACACTCATCGAGTTACTTTGTAAATTTTGATCTTGATTATATTGATTGTGTCATATCTAATGAAGCGACACACTTACATAAGCCTGATGTCCTCAAACATATTCGTATTATTATTTTAAAAATCAAAAGCTCAATGGT